>OX415253.1:11666598-12291598 GCA_948329865.1 Linaria vulgaris
TCCAAGAAGGAAAGTTTCCTTAATTAAGCAAACCACTCTACAAGGAAAGAAGAGTTCGAGTGGAACTAGGAAAGCTTTCCAAGTTGAGTCCTGATTTGAAGAAGGAGTCTATCCTTAGTTCACTAACGAATGAACTATTATTCAAGAAGGACTGCGAGAACAAGGACGAGTAGTTCGAGAAGGAAACAAGGAGAATTACCAACCGTGTACAACACACCTTGAAGTCCAAGTCAAGAACCTATATATAGGTGTGAAGTACATCAAGACAAACAAGAGACAAGAGCCAATCAATCCGAGAGATTAATCTACATATTGTTGAGTGTTGTCTTGCTTTAGCAAAGTTTGTGAATTGTTAGAATAGATCTAAGAGTGAGAAGCTTTTAGTGATAGTCGAAGCAATTCTTGTGTGATTTGCTTAGTTCGATTAATTTGAGAGTGAGAAGCTTGAAAATTGAGAGAACGGCTTTTGTTAAAACCTTAACGGGTTATTTTGCCTATGGCTCGGAAGTTAATATAATCTTATATTCACTTCTTAAACATGGTGTTTGTTTATTCCGCTGCACTTGGTTTAACAACATACCAAATTGCTGTTAATACTCCAGTGTTAAGTTAACAACAACAACGTATCAACCCAATCCACAATTTCAATAACAATTAATATTGTATCACAATTTCTGAATAATTCCACGACCAATATCATAAATTATGCGTGTCGTTCGGGCATCTTTCATTTTGTCCTCATGATGGGGGACATCATTATCATATCATATAGGATTTGTACCTGCAGAAGTTCAGAAATGTAGTATTGCAGGCACATATCAGTTGAAATGATCGGAGTTAACAATGGATAATGGTAGGGAGCTAGGTAAATCCCAACTCGCCTACGTATCCCGTCTACGGGAATCAGACCGGCGTAGTTCACCCTGTTTTAGTTACAGTCCAACCTAATGATGGGGCAATTTAGCGAATTGAAATTGTTCAAGAGACATAACGCAATTATTTTAGGAATAGTAAAAGATAATAAATAACTGAAGGTCGGGGACCCCAATGGAAACGAGGCGATTACTCCGTATCTGGTACGTATTTATGCTCGGCTACTTCCATTTCTTGTGCCTCCCGAATCCTAGAAAGTCTCAATCAGGCCACATAGCACATTCATCCCTGTTTCTGATCTCCTATGAATTCCCCAGTTTCAGCATGTGTAGGAAATTTCCATCTTCTGGTGGTAGGTTGATACAACATATCTCATTTCATTGAGGGCGGGGCGCCAAATGATAGCTTTGTAGGGGAAGAAAAGGTCGACCACGGTATAGAATTAGCTCTCGAACTTCTGTCTCATCTGATCATAATCTGTTATAAATCGAATCTCCAACGTGGTAAACCAATCCAAATCTGCTCTGGTTAGAGTCATAGTAAAAATCTTCGCTTTGATGTTGCGCAAAAACCTGTATAAGTTCAAGACGCTATCGACATAGTGGAGATTGTCCATTGGATCACTCTGCCCATCATACGGTTTGATCGTGGGGATGTTATCTCCCTTCTCTAGCACCTCCGACTCTATCTCATCTGAAAAGGGTGTCAAACTACAGCCATCTACCAAAGCCAGCCTCTAGTGCCAAAACTGATGGCTCTGCGGGTGCAGGGATCGGTCCCCTCGGCGCTTGAGGATGTTCGGGTTCATTCTGGTCCACCACCGGTTCTAAGGCAGGAATAGGTGGCAAGGCCGCACTTTCTACCATTGAATTGTCAACTTGCATCTTGATGTCCTCGTCCTAGAACTTGGTGTTCTGACAGACGGCGCCACTAGTTTGACAATATCTCGTATATATATAAATGGGTCGGTTATAAGAGTATTACAACGATTATATTATTAACTAGGCCTATTCTAGCTATACTAGTCTCGAATAGCCTTGGTCCGGAATACCTCGAACTGACGTCGGATACAAGGTAAGGTGTCGGGAATATATCGGAGATGACGTCGAGGATTATGTCTGGGACAATATCGAATCTTCTATGTCGAGAATGATCTCGTGCATATATCGAAGGTGGCGCAGGTGATATATATCGATTATATATTGGGTATGATGTCAAAGCCTATATCGGGGAGGGCTCGATATAGATGTACAGTAATTGCAGATAGTTAAAGCTTACCTTGATTGCCGGAAAGTAGATATTTATAGGTCTCGAGATGCGGGAACCACTCACGTGATGAACACGTGAGTTGTACCATATATCATATTTATTAATGTTGTGGTGGAGTATTGGAATTAAATTGTTGATACTTACATATGATTATTAGTTAAGTATCTAAACTATGTCCAAGAGTCAAATACATCGTTGTTCTTCGAATAAAAGAATCAAATGCATAAGAAATCTTCAAATTGGATATTATTTTAAGGCATCCAGAATCATAGATGTCTAATATTTAAATAATAAAACTATGAAATGTTACTATTTGTTTAGCAACTCGGTGCGCCATTAGCATGTTTGTAAATCAACTTATACAACTAAAAATAATTAGTTCTTTTAGAAAATTATATTTTCATGATAATTTATCACAAAAATAAAACAAGCAATAACAAACTTGATTAGCGATGAGAGTGTCACACTCCAGAATAGAATGAGCTGCTATCAGCTCCTCTTCTAAGGAAACCTTATCCTTGTTTGACACGGCTAAAAGCTTTTCTAACCTAAGAGACTTTGTTTCCTCTTCGACCAAGCGCTCCTTTGTAGCCTTAGTCTTCTTTTCATGATTAGTAATGTTCTAATTAGCCCGTCTAGCAGCAGCTTGCTTCGTCTCTATTAACTTATCATGGGTCTCTTGTCTTGTAAGGAGACGATCATGCTAATTGATAAGCTCATAAAACATAATATAGTCCGAAAATGCCCAAAAAGCACAAGTAAGGTCATGTTCACAAAATAAGGTAGCAAAAATCAAGGCGACATGGTCAAGTTACTTGCCAATGTTTGGTTATGGAAAATAAACCGCATCAACCTTTCTCTTCCACCGACTTGTTGAATTACCTCTTCGCCATTCACTGTCAGCTTAATGCTGCGAACTAACCCCATGGCATAAGAACCAGTCAACTTTTCATTGGGGCCCAATTTCGTGCTCAAACGCGCTATGATATTTGGGTGATCATTAGGATCTTTGATAAGGTATTCCGAGTTCTTCCAACCGCTATGGTCTATACACCGAACAGCAACACTAGAAGCCTCAAAAGGTTGTGCAACAGCAATTTTCTTCTTTGCGATCCCCTTTGCCCCCTCATTTTCGGCTCCCTTAGGTTTCTCAGCCTGTTTCTTGGCTTTATGATCTAAGGAACACCAGGTAGAAAACTCAACAGTACTGCGAGAAGGTCATCCTTCCTTGATACCTCTACCTCGCTCACGAGAGGCACCAGCTGCACTACTTGACCCAACCTCAGGTCCAGGTGGTAGTGCCCCTATCTCTCCCAGCTCCAGAGCCTCATCAACAACAATAACCACTGCAGGTGGGTCCGCAATAACATGAGGATGAAATACCACTAGAACCTTGCTATACAACTGGCGAAACCCTACCATTAACAAGAATATCCCTCATCTTCTCATCAGACATAATAGTAGCACCACGAATACCACGGTTTCCTCTACCTCCACCACGAGTAGGCTCATAACCAGTGGCTAACCTACCACACGCAGAAGCCCTGCGCATCTCTTTAGATCTGTCTCTCACCTTGTCAGCTATAAATTACAACAGAAACCAGATGAGAACACAAAATTAAAAGGCTGAATACAAGTCATGCATACCAGAGTCTTAGTCTTGTGTACTCGAAAGACGATACAACACTCGCTCATAATAACTCAGATAGACTTGTGGCCGGGTAAAACAATGGATCTGCCTGAAGAGCCGCAAACCTCCCATTTCTACAATTCCCATCACTAGGCCTCTCAAGCCAAACATCAATGTCGGTCCAATCCCGACTAAAGCAATCAAACTCTCCACGAGTACTCTCTCTAACATGGAGAAACTGTTTTTTCCAACTCTTACCAAAATTATCTTTAGCACCTTAAAGGTATGCACAGTGTGTTCTAGTTGACGAATAATAGAAGCTTGAATTGGCACCACATTATTGGTTAAAATTCATACAAAATTAATACCAAAAGTCAGCAATGCTGCATTGAAACCCCTTCGCTTTCATAGCTGCCACAAATCCCAAAATGGTTGCATATCCGTTTGGTGTAAACTGAGTCGGATTCAAGCCAATCTTCATTACAATATCCCAAACCTCGGCAACAATGGGTAATCTAAGCCTTGTAGGCAGATAAGAGGAAAAAAATGGCAAAGCACCCCTTTCGGGGGAGATGCATCCTATTACTATGGTATATCATACTCATCTATCAAATTCTCCACCGTCAACTTTTTCGAAAGCTTGGGAACAATATCCTCTTCATCAATAAGGATTTGAAATATACACGGAGGCCTTTCACGTTCCACGTTGTATACCTCATCCCCATCATCACTATCCTTACTGGGTTCAACATGGTCATCAACAACATCGCCATCCACGCCTCTAACATGAGGAGCGACCTCATAATCACTATCATCCTCATCTCCTCCCTCTAAGGAGGACTCATAGGATGCACCATCATCAACATACATATCATCAGATAAATCCATATCATCAACCAAGTGAGCCTCTCTCTCACGACTTGTGGAGCCCACCACATCACAACCATCCTCATAATATGACTAAAGCTAGGAAAGTGAACCAA
Source organism: Linaria vulgaris (assembly GCA_948329865.1). Classification (NCBI taxonomy): domain Eukaryota; kingdom Viridiplantae; phylum Streptophyta; class Magnoliopsida; order Lamiales; family Plantaginaceae; genus Linaria; species Linaria vulgaris. Next base: position 11,671,354 of record OX415253.1, read on the forward strand.
CAAGATCATCTAATTAATCACTAAGGAATTGTTTCCCTAACACCATAATCTCAATAAAAAAGCAAGTTGTGAGGAAGCGAATTACTGTGGCAAGGCGGTCTATACGACGTCTCACGAGTAGCTGAATACCTCGACCTCCTAACCGTCGAGTACCTCGACAAAAATTATCAATCATACGCAATGAATGGTAACGTCTTTCCTTGTGGTATCTAGACCTTGGGGAATAATGCTGGTGGTAGAGACATGGAAACCCAATTTTGACGATTACATGTAATGCAAAATTGTACACATAGTCAAATACGAGGTGAAAATCCACAAAGAAGCACACAATAAATGAGTTCGAAAGTTTTATAACGTGATGTAAAATTCACAAAATTCAACAAAGTAAGGTAAAATGGAGTTCTATCCTACTCCGACGTGGACACGTCGACCACAACAACGTGGCCCACATCGGTCATAACAACGTACCACATGGCCACGTCATTTCGAACGAGGTGCCATGTGGCATCCCCCACCCCCTATATACCCACAAAACGTGAAATTAATTGACGGGAATGTGATGGGTTTCTTTACGATTCAATTTGGAGAGAAAATAGTCTCTTGAAATTCACCTTTATTTCTACCTTAAGCTCCCACCTCTCTCTCTACAAAGTGGAAAAAGGAGGAAAGATAGAACTAATGCTTTTATAGGGTAGCCCTAATGGCCCAAAAAAGCACTAAAAGCCCATTACTTAAATGAAGCCTCATAACCCATGTGCTTGAGGTCCAACCCATTAAATAATTAATGGGCTCACATTAAAGGCCCAAGAATATCTTTCAAGGAATATATATTTCTTGGCCCCGAATATTTTAAAAAGTTACAAAATTAGCCCAAAAAATAACATTCTAGCTAATTACCAAGAGAGGCCAATTAGCTTATTTCACAAAATGTCGATATATGTGCACGGTAATTATGCATTTTCTTTTCTTTCTAGTTTGAAATACGCTCTACAAATCGAGCCCATCTCAAACTAGGAGACTGATGGTGTGTCAATACCTCTAAAATACACAATCATCTTGGGAATAACTAGGAGTAAAGGGATCAAAATGCAATTTCCTCCCAATCTAATTAGACCACTCGAGATGCCAAATCAACGCGAACTTTAGAGCAATACCGTTGACCTCGAGAAAATGGTCCATTAGGCAAAAATACGGGATGCAAGGTCCTAACCGCAAGCTACCATCGACCGAACCAAATCGGACAGGGCTGTGTCTATCAAAACCAATGTGCCTTACGGTACATCGGTCTTCGAGACCATACTAAGGCTCGATTCCGTACAGTACGAGTACACCAAACCTATGATGCACCCCTTTCTCTTCTTCACCTTTAATGTGTGTGGGCACACTCTCTCATACCTTACCCTTCCCCATGTTCTATAAATACCCCCTCATTTCTTCATTTTAGGGGTTGGTCACTTGAGGAGTAGCTCACTTTGGAGGTTCAAGATTTGGATGCTCTGACTTCTCTCTAGAATTCTAGTGAGAGAAAGCACGCCAACCATTCCACGTCAACACATTTAGCATGTCAACCTGTTGCACTTTAATTAGTTCTACGTCAAAAAATTCCACGTCAACCATTCCATGTTAATAGGTTTGGCACTTCAACCATTCCAAATTTGTGGTTAACTTGTTTGGCACATCAATCAAAGGTACGTCAACACGTTTAGCACGTACATTCCACATAAAAAGGTTTGGCACGTCAACTATTCCACGTCAACACTTTTGGCACGTCAACAATTCCCCTTCAACTAAAAGTACGTCAACCAAAACATGTATAATATTTTGTCCTCTACATGTCCATAGACATTCAAATGTCCAAGACCCTTTTGAATAATCACACCGCTAGATCAGGTTATTGAGGGTACAAAAGTTAGTATGTTGATTGAGTTGACTAGTGCTTGGGGAGATGTACAGACACTTTAGAGTTTCTTTGAGGAATAAGACATCAGAGCCATTCTTTTAATTCTGGTGCGGCTTTGATGATGATTGGATCGACTAATTTGGCACTCTAGTAAGCATGGCATGTTTGCCATCAAGTGTGCATATTATTTGATGACTAGCTCAGGTTTTTGAAAGCGTAACAGATAAGCGAGTACTAGCAGCAGAGAGAAACCTTCGTGAAGTTTGATATCGGGGTTTAAAATATCCAAAAAAAAGTTAAAAGCTTTTTTAGGATAGTATGCCAAGGTATATTGCCCACCAAAGCATTACATTGCAAATAAAGGGAATTGAGGAATCTACGATAATGGGGTGGTAGACGTTCAACATCGTATGTTTCTATGTGCCATGGCGGGGAAACTTTGGGTCATCATATGTTGGGTGCTCTGGAATAACTAAATGAGGATTTGCTGCAGGAGAGAAGATCACAATACCCATGGTGATTTTTGAGTTTGCCAATAGATCCTTGCGTAGGGTAATTTTGTTAGCTCTCGAGTTTCACTTCCATGCCAGACTCTCTTGTCTCTCCTAAGAAACAAAAAGATATTTTGAGTTTGATAAAACCTACACTTCAAGAGACAAAGTAAGGTAAGACAAATAATAAAGAGAAAAAAAGAGAAAAAAAAAGGATATTGTATCGTGCAACTGAACTTAACCCGAGGTCAAGCTTCCTACCTACCCTCACATAGTAAAAAGAATCTAGTTGGACTAAGTGCAATTAATCACCATTTGTTGGATGAATCGAGCGGAGGAAGAAACTTCTTAAACATACTTGTAGATGATGCATTTGATTTATTTGACATTGTTATTACGAACACGAAGAAGCCATTCATGGCTAGTAGGAGAGAGAGTTTTAACATAATGAATGGAATTATGCAATGTGATTCCAATGGAGATGCTAGCTTCACGAGCAAGAATCCACCAAATATGATCATCTAAAAGAAGACGTTCCAAAGAAAAAGGACAAAGGTGCCTTAAGTGCACTAAATGACCCCTAAGATCCTCACAAATGTGTGGCTAAGAATAGTAAAACAAAGAATTACTTGAAAGGCAATCTATGTCGTAACTTTTTGTGGAGACTTTCGATTCATTTTTTGTTACTTTAATTTTTTTTTGAGTCTTTTGTTGCATTGCACCTATTTTGTGAAACAATTTGAGCTGTATTGTTGAGACAAGAAAATATTGAAGAAAATAATGGAAGAGAAGCGTAAGGGCTGCCAAAGAAACAAAACCAGGCTCTCCCAGAATCAGGCGTGACACACCCCGAGCAGCATAATCAAGCACTGTTTGCGTCCCAAACCTGACATTAGTCGCGCTCATACAGCATCAGCAAGCGTCGGACGCGCCCCTACAAGGCATGTTGCACACCGGGGGAGGAGACCAAGTGTTGGATGCGCCCATATCGCATGTTGGAGCGCAACATCCAATAAAAATGCATTTCTCCATACGTAGATATCTAAGATGTGCATAAAAAGGAAACCTTCGGAAATGGGCTAAGAAATCTTGATCTTTTTTACTCCAACCTTGCCTATACTTCTTTCTTATGCTATATTATTCCATAATCATGATAAGAGTATATGGGGTTTCTTACTTCTGTTATAAGAATACCTAGATTTGATATTTACCTAAAAAAATGTTCTTCTTTTTTAAGTAAAACTCTTGTGTTATAAATATAAGAATAACCGCACAAGTTATTTCACAATTCTCAACAGATCATGACTTTCTCCATAACTTCTTGTCTCCTTATGATTCTTCAAGTTTCATTTGATACACTCCAACCATGTTTCGCAGGAAATCATGACATCTGGAAAATATTTTACGATTGAAACAACAACAGGAACACCAATGAAATCATGTAAACTCACAACTACCAAGCCATATTAGAAGTGCAACTGATTCACGAATAGCAACGTCTTTGACATGTACAAGGCATTGATAAACAACCACTTTATTGATGAACAAGAAGATGCTAATCAGAGCCCAACTGGAATGCAGGATAAAGAGGCCCGATATTGTTAATAAAACAAGCATTAAAATCACTCCCCGCTCCCAGTGCATTCTAGTTAAACAAAGATGTGGGTTGGGAGGCCAAGTATAGAGCATTAACAACATAGTGAAAAGAGTTATACTTGTTTGTCTGTTCTCGAATCCAGCTGATGAGCATTTATTTAGCGTGATTTATGTACTTATTTTTTTAGACGTTTGTAGATTTCTTTGCGCATATTTATTGGTTTTACTATTGGCTTATGTTTTTTATAGGATTTTCTCAATTCAAGACAAAGCGATGGTTCACAATTTGTCTATGAACTATTATGGATAAATGAGTTGTGAAATCCAACCTCCAAACAGCTTTTAATTATCTATTTACAACTAAAGTATTTAACCCCTCAATCATATTAAATTTTGTTTTGTTAACATTCTTGCGTTATATTATTTTGGTACAATTGCTTTATGTATACATTCAACCTATTTTCATTACTTAGTTCTCTTTTGCATTCAAGCCATCTTCTTACATTAAACTCATTCTTAGCTTTCTTTCATAATTTTCATTGCATTTTAGTTTAGTAATAATCTACATTCAAAATCATTTTATTTGCATTCAAAGAATTTTGCATTTACATCCTACATACACAAACATAGCAATCGTGACAACCATTAATGTTCTTGCATTGAAGTGATTCAAGCATACATCCACCACTCTCTTGGCATACGATACTTGGTTCATAACTATAATTACCATTTTATTATTACTTAACTCGTGCACTTGTGAAGGGTAAGAATTTAGGTGTAGCAATTCAATTGTTAACCGAACATTTTATAAACCTAATAGCAAGAACTACAATCACCCCATGACAAACCACCAACATATAAAGGGAAAGTTTCATGGATCCGAGCTCAGGTTATGATCGTTATCAAGCATGGAGATACTCCAAACATCAGAAAAGTAATAGTCAAAGCCATCACCAATCACACCATAGACGGTCAACCAAAGCACATGGACTTTGATTCATAAATCACAGTTGAGCTAAAACAGACGTTTACCACCGAACGATATGCCCAATCAACTACCTTATGAGGAAATAATTGAGAAAGCTTATCCTTCAAGATAGTCTAGATTTATGACTCACACCGATGCAGAAACCAGTCCATCGGCATCTAATAAGAAAAAGACATTCCATGATCAACTACAAGAGGTGAAGGACAAGATAAAGAAAGACTACGTAGAATTAGTCAATTATAAAGAGGAGAGTAATGAAAGAATCTAGAACACCAACACCAAACAATTGATGGAGCTTATAGAAATTTCACAATTGGTGAGCTATAAATAAGAATCTGACCACATTGTCCCACGTGACCTCTCTGAGCCTGAGACTCAATCAGGGGAGTCTTCTCATCTTCACTCTAATTTTTCCTATTTTCAGTCGATGAGGATATCGTCTGATTTTATTTGTGAGGGTGGGGAGCTGCACCGTTTATTGTTTTAGAGTCTATTATTTCGAGTCTTATTTTCATTTTTAGAGTCATTAGGATCAAGTTTTAGTAGTGAAAACATGCATGAGTAGGGATCAATAATGATATATGCATAATGTGGTATGAATTTGAGATGCTAAGAGTATACTTGTGTGATTGGTTTTACATCTTGCTGAATATTTTAAAAAATATCCTTATTTCATATACACTATCAGTTCTATTGCGTGATTGGAAAATGTTGAGATTATTAATGTTATTTCATGAGTAATTAGGGAATTTCATGTGATAAGTGATCCTCTATAATGTTATTTGATAGGATAATAGACTTTTATGTGTTCACGAAATGAATTAGACCATCTTTCAATTTACACTTTGAGTCTTTTCAATGCCAAAATCCTTTACAAATAAAGTAGTCCCCACCTAAAGCCTTTTCTATGTAAGCATTTTTGTTTATTAGCCACATCTACCTACCCCATAAGCCGAATATGTGATATTCTACCTTTATTAGAGATGCATTGATTAAACACTAAAAAGAAAAACGGACAAGAAGGAGGAGATGTGTGAAATGCGAAAGTGAGTTAGCCTAAAAAAATAAAAATAAATAAAAAGACTGAAGAATCAAAATGATTATGTATATCATAGGGTGCACAAGATAACCCTCTGCATAACTCTATGTTTTGGGATACTTCTCAAAAATATTATGGAGTAATGGAACTATGGTAGTATTCAGTTTTGCGCATATGTAATCGCAAAAGAAAAGAAAAGAGCCTATAAGAAAAGAAGGGGAAAAAAAGCCTCAAAAAAGATGAGGGAGGGAAATGAAAAAAGAAAAAGAGTTTGCTTTATAAAGTACATCTCTAGAACTCAAAAATCTAAATTTTCTGCTATTGGCCCATACATGCGCCTAGCATTTTAAGCTAATAAAGTTCTAAAAGATCTTCAACGTAAGAAGTTTGCATAAGGGATAAAAGTAGAAAATGAGAGTGAAGTAGTTAATTGTGAAACTATATGATCTTATGAACTCTTGACAAGAGTCTTACTTCTATATTCATACAAAATAGCCGCACAAACTTGAACACATGAGACATTGAATGATAATGACTTTATTAATCTTGATATGCACGTATATATTTGAATATTTCCCATGCATCTCCGTTTCTGGCCATGGGTTACATTATAATTATATCCCTATGTATAGTGTTGCATGATGAGACGTTGATTTATAAGGGTTGAGTCTAGTCTATACTCTTGGTTAGCACAAGACGAGCAAAGGTTTAAGTTTAGGGGTATTCGATAGTATCTAAATGATGTGATTCTAGTATCCCTCTTAGTTGTTCCTTTGTCCAACTTTGTAGCATTCCTAGTGTTTTATGCTTTATTTCATTATTTTGCAATTTTGAGTTCAGACGAGGAGAAATAACTGTTGTGGAGAATTGAATGTATTAAAGCATGTAAATACCAGTTTAAGTACCAGAGAGGCAAAGCGAAGGATTGTAGAACAGGCACCACAAATGCCATGTAATACGTGAGCCGAATCCAAACTGGTAAACTACTTCGTGTTTGCAGTAGGAGTAGCTAGAATTTATGAATATGACTATTTCATTTATTTGAGTCTTTGTTTGAGTAACGACATGTTTAGAAAAACATGTTGCACGATAGGATTTACGAATGTAAATTTCTCAAAAGTTATGGTGGTGATGTCAAACTACACGTGTTAGAATTGATTTCGTGGTTGTGACTAGCTAACGTGAATTACAATACTTAGATCACACGAATACATACTTTCAAGTATGCCTAGTTAACACTGGTGAATGGTGAATTGGATTGTAGACTTAAGTTCTCTTCTGAAATACTTGACAGTCAAACTATGTGAGCTAACACACTAGGTGCAGATTACTCCTGCTAGAGGTCACATATTCTTTCAACCCGTAAGAACTCAACAAGACTCAATATATTAAGTAGGCAAGATTATATGTCTGTGAACTATTAAGAAAATCTTTCGTCATTTGTCATTTATCTGCTCTACAACCAAAATAATCAACAAGCAATCATCTACAATTATGCCTTTTAAATTAGTTAAGTAGTTAGTATTAGTTTGGTAGTTAAGTCCAAAACCATTTATATTTCAAGTATTGAATTTAAGTTGATTTTAGACATTAGTCATACACCCTTAGTGGGATTCGGTACTTGGGATGTAATTTACGTACAATTTTATTTTTACTTGACCGTGCACTTGAGAACATGTAGACGTTGTATATTATTATTGCATACATCATATTTACTACACGCTCGTCACGCCTTAAAGCCACTCTTACTCCATGTTAGAAGGCTATAATTCTTTTAGGCCCTAACACAATACAAGCCCTTATCACCTTCTTTTGTGTTAAACATTACCATAAATAGATTCCAACACTTTGATGGTGAGCGAGGTTTTACGAACGCCTTTATGACCTAAATAAATGATATTCGCATCCCCACAGTAGTTGGCATTAGTTGAGCAATGCAAAATCTTATACCCTTAAGCAACTCCTTTAAAGGCTCTAGCATAGGGAACTGGAGCCCGTTAGCAAAGTACAGTGCAAAACTGTCATCCAGTCAACAAGTGGCGTGTGCATTCTTTCTTCCTTCTCCATAAATCTTATCTTGTAAGCCTTATCAATGTTATAATTATTAATATAATTAGTCTTATTATGGGGAATCAAAGAGACTATGTTCTGATACATAATATATTTCATGTATTTCTTGATAACCAAGCATGAGTCACTATTGGTATCCGCTTTTGGCGCATCCTCGTAACCTCTTCGTATTCGTCCAACATTAACTAAATTTCCATAATCAGTCCCTAGTTTGGCATTAGCCTTTTCCTACCAGATACCGAGCCAAGCTATCTTAGGATGGAACTTTGATCTCTAGTTCAAGAGGCACTTGTCTTGCGAGAGAAGCACATGTCACCTAGGATCGAGCTTCGTTACTTGCATTTAATTCTGTACTCCTAACTACCAGACCCACTACTGGAGGTTGACCTATCCTCACTGACATTATGCTCTTTGTAACCTGACATGAAGACTACTAAAAATAGAAAGAAAACAAACTACGCTAAAATATGCGTTACTACTCAATATACTACTACATAAATATAAAGAATCTACATTCGAATTAGATGGAGCAAGGTAAAAGGATGAAATGTCACTGCAAAGCATAAATAAAGGATAAGAAAACCTAGAAATTTGATAAGTATAGATATGTCGAGAAAAAACATTATGTTGAATGAAAATCTGGACACACTTACCTCGCTCGATGTATTAAAAAACTCAATGTAAGATAGAAATTATGTAGTAATTTTCCAATGATGAAATAGAAGAAAATGAACCCTAAATCCACCTACTTATAGGCTCAGAACCCACCTTTGTCCCACATTTAATGCGGGTATATTAAATCTTTACGTTGAAGAAAATATTCGATGTACTTTCCTAAATCAATTTATGTGGAATTATATACGCGACATATAGCCTCGTCCTCAGACTTTCCACTGCATTTCTCATAGTTCCTAGCTCGCCAGACATCTGTTACCCCTCTATGAACTGAAGGGGCCATGGTATGTAAAATCGAACCTCGGTAAGCATATTTAAATTTGAAATTTGATATCTCGAAGATCGTCTTTCCAAATTGGGAGACTCTATGATATGGGCTAATTTGGTGGGCCGAGATAATAATTTTGGGCTAATCCTGGGCCAAACCAAGTAACAATAAAGTGTCCCGCTGGTATGTTCAAAGTTATATTCGACATATGTGTGACCGACTTGATTCAATGTTTCTTGAAATGATTTATGAATGATATACATTAAACCTTAAACCCTCAATATACAGGAGGAAATACTCAATGTACCCAAGAAATGCAGCATGTGGTTCCGTATATCGAGACCTATAAATACCTAATATTCGATATTCATTTGTTATGCATCGAGCATAATATACGACATACAAAAATCCACATATATAACAACATTTGATATTTCCTTATAATTGATATAACCCCCGTTGGTATATCTTATATTTGATATATCATAATATTCGACATATCCAAGATATTCAACATACCTCAAATATATGGCATATCGCCTTGTATACTTTGCTGACTTAGGTATTGGAGGGGCTACGTTGGTCATACCTCTGGTTAGTTCACGTGTGTTATTGTTGTTTAGGTGTGTTCCGAACTTATCTAATCTAGAAGACAGTCGGAGACTCAAGTTAGTTTATTTGAGTATTTGAGCTTACGTGTATCGTAGACAAAAGTACACCAAATTAGAAGGGGATTCTTATTTTTATTAGAACCATTCGGCTTCCTGATCTTATGACAATTTTTTCATTTATTTAAGCAGCCCAACAATAGGAAGTAACTAGATAAGGCTACAAAGACATTCATTAGTTGGATAAGTCATGTTGCGACATAAAAGTGTAAGCGTTTTGGTCCGATGTTAGGACAACACTGAACCTGTGAAGTGTTATCGCAACACGAAACATGACACTTTAACACTGAACAATCTAGAAATACTTTTGACATCTCCTTTTCCTTTTGCCTTTATTAACATACTAACTTAGCTCTACAATTTTAGTTATTCGTCAAGGCTCCAGGTCAACAAGATCGTGTGAAGGATCAAGTTTAAGTGAATGTTTCCCAAATGCATACTTTCATCAATTTAAGCAGCATCTGGATGAATGAAGAAGAAAAGACTTTGGCGTGAAGAATGCTGAATTGAAAGAATATTTAAGTGAAAATACTTTCTGTTTTTGAAGTCAACATTGAAGAAGGAGTTTTCCTTGATTAACTCTAAAGTTAAATAAGGAAACTTTCCTTTAATGAAGATCAAACATCAATGTAGGACACAATGGAGTACAAGAAAATGAAGGCAGTCCAAGACTTATCTATATAGAGACATAAAGTACATCAAGAGAAGACACAAGATAAAAGAGCAAAAGAATCTGAGAGATTATATCTTTAGAGTTGAAGTGTCTTGTCTTGTTTTTCCAAGCTTTTTGTTTAGCAAATTAAGTCTAAGTTTTTAGATTTAAGGAGCTATACTTGTAAAGAGTTACATCCTTAGTCGCTCGATTGTTTTGTCCTTATAATTCTTAGTGGGGATCTTAGAATTGTTAGGATACATTTTTGTAAAATCATTATTGCACAGTGGTTATCTTGCCTAAGGTTCAGGAGGTTATATTTATATAATCTGCTTGAAATTCATACATCTACTTGTGTATGTTTCATATCCATGATGTTATATTTAGAAGTTAAAGTAGGTGTTAGGATAACACTGCGTCAGTGTTACTGCAAAACGCTTGCAAGTATCAAGTCCCGATCCGAACAATTTCAATTGGCTTCAGATCCAAGCACCGATTTCGCTAGTGTTTGGATTTGATACCAAAGGATGTACAACATGAATCCCAACAAAGAATCAGGTCACACATCAAGTCAATCGGCATGCAAGCATGGAGATCAGTGATTGATGGATATTATGTTCCTATGATAGCTAGTGATGCGTACAATGATGTAGTCATCAAACCAAGAGCAGATTAGATTGTTGCCAAGATAAGTCTTGATAATTTCAATGAGAAAGCTCTTAACACCATATTCTGCTGGGTAGATCCACACATGTTTAAGTTAATACAAAATTGTTCTAGCATTTGAGAATCTAAATATAGGCATGTCTTGCAAACTTTTGAAAACTTACACATGGGTGAGGATGAGAGTGTTAATAGCTATTTTGAAAAACTTTTGGAGATTTCTAATGAGAGTCAAATGCTAGGTTATCCCATGTCGGACAAATAGTTGGTGTATATGTCCTTTAGAACTTTGTCTTCAAAGTTTAACATGAAATAAATTTTAAGCACCAATCTAGAAATATCGCCACATTAGATTTTCAAGTTATGATTAATAGACTCAGAGAATTTTCGATGAATGCGGTCATAATTAATAATAAGTAAAAGTCCATTACTTTGCAAGCACAAATCTCTAAATTTTTTGTGAAGATGATGATGAGGAAGAAATTTCTACTCACTATGGTATTGTAGTTAAAACATTCAACAGGTTGAACTTGAAAAACAAAAATAAGAAAGATTCTCCAAGTAAAGTGCCTTTCTCCTAAACTTGCTAGATATTATGCCACCAACCTCTCTCTCCAAGATGTTGAACAATTGATGAAAGTTCAGTTTTATGAATGTAAGGATTATGGTCATTTGGCTTATGCATGGGCTAACACCATAAAGAAAGAGGGAAGTTCTAACTGGGTTTGTATATTTGATGAAGATGATGAGACAGGTTCTGGATCAAGTGTTGAAGCAGAAGCTCTAGATGATAAAATCCCCACTGCTACATTGGTCACTCCAATTCAATGGATAAGTGATGCCAAACTGGAGCATCAGGACAACACCATAGATTAGTGTACCCTTAACACCCAGTCAAGAACACTAGTCCAAGAGATTTACATCGGAAACTGGAATGAATAAATAATTTGTTTTGATTATGATTCATTTAGTGAGTTTGATGAAGTTGACTTTAATTGTTTTATGGCACAATAGATCTGGATGAAGAATATTTCTTCGAAGGAGAAATGTCTCAAGAATAAACCATTGAAGAACTGAAGGTCACCTATAAAAACCAACTAGTTGAGAACCACAAGGTGAGCAAGAATGGGAAGGCCATTATTAGAGAAAATAAATGGTTGAAGGAGTTGTTCACTGAAATTGTGATATGCCTAACCTAAAAGAAATTCGAGATTGAAAGGTAATTCAAATTTGGAAAAGGCCAAACAAACAATTGTTAAATGGAATACAGACACTTCTGAACTTCATGAAGTGTTGTGCCTTGGTAATTAAGGTAAACAAGGTTAACTATTCATTGGTCAATCTGCTAGTTCTACCTTTGTCTATAGCTTTGTTAAAGCTAAAGAAGTGTGGGGAAAACCTAAGAAAATCATTTACATCTATCAATATTTTTTCAAGCACGACACTTTAAGCCTTATTGTCAAAAATATAGGAAAATTCTTGAAAAGAATTCTGAGACAATTGCTGAAAGTAGTATTACTAGTGTTGCGACAACACCCAATCTTGGTGATGCCTCAACATCTAGTAGCACTAATCCAGGACATAAAGGTAGAATTTGGTAGGAGAAACTAAGGACTCCGAAAATCAAAATTATGTGCAATGTTATTTTCTTTGTTGTACATACTAACCTTATAGGTAAGTGGTATTTGACAGTGTATGCTCTAAACACATGAGAGGTTCTAGGGCAAACCCCAAAAACTTTATTCCACTGACCACGGATGAACGTTTATTCAAAGTTGTGAGAAAGTTATGAAAAGAATAAAGAAGAGAGAAAACACTATTGACGTTATGTTATAGTTTTGTTTTCATATTCGAGACTCGATAGTTTGTGAGGAAGAAGATGGCACAAAGGATTTAAAAGTATAGCAAGGTGTCAACGCTCAACAGGATAAGAGAAGCTTTCCATATCTTCTCTATTCTTGTTTATGTTATTCAATTCTTTATTTGTTATTGAACTATTGACTATGAATATCTAAACTATTCCTAGTTTGGAGTAGGAAGGTAGCTCTGAATTATGAATATGTTTATTTGGCCTATTCGATTTGTGTTTAAGAAGAGTTCATGTGCCTAGATTGATTAGTTCTTATTCTGCATGATTAGTAGTATTCTTACTAGATGAATGGAAGCACGACTCTAGGACCTCCAGAGTGTGGAGTTAAGCTAATTATGTATACATGTGCTTTGTGACTTTGGCACGCTAACACATCTGATGCACAACCCCTAGATCAAACTGAATCGGTCTTAGTTATGTACGCTAAATTAACATTAACGGGTGAGTTAATTAGATTGAATACTTAATTTATCTTCTAAAATAATTGACAATTGGACTTATTGCGCTAACGCGGTAGCTCATTAGAGGCTTAAGGATTTTTTTTTGTTAGGATAACTCCATCTATAGGTCGCAGATCCATTAGACACACAACACCAAAGTACATAATCGAGCATCTTAGAGAAGCATAGGTAGTTTGTCTATCCACTATTATGTTTAACTCAGGAATGAAACCCAACCTCTAAACATCTTTTAATCATTTGTTTACAACCAAATCAATCAACCATCAATCATCTTAAATTCTTTTTTGTTTGCTCTTGCCTTTAAGTAATAATTAGTTTTCAAACCAATCCTTCCATAGTTTGTTTCTTTTGCATTCATATAGATATAATTCTCATTGCATTCAAACTATTTTCTTGCATCAAAACCATTTTCTTTGAATTTACATTGTATTCATCGCATTCCAAATTGGCATTTTCTTGTATACAAAACTGTTCTCCAAAACCTGCATTCACAGTCTTCTGCATTCATAACATTTTGCATTTACATAACATTCATTCTGAAAACATAGAAGGTAGCAATTGTGACAACCATTGGTGCTTTTACATTTAAGGTATTAGAGTATTTGTCCACCATTAATTATTACTTGACTGTACACTTGCAAGAAGGAACATCATTTATGTTCCCATCAACCACTGGTGTAGCACTCGATTTGCATGCTAAGTTCGCAACCATTGTATGTGTTCCCATCAACCACTTGTATTGTTACCTACGAAGGAGGCAGCATTGGTAATATTATTGGCAAATGAGTTCTAATTGTTGAAGGATTCCCACCCCTAAAGGATGTTATGTTGGTGGATGGGTTACAAGAAGATTTAATTAACATTAGTCAACTTCATGATGATGATATGTTGGTTAAATTTGACAAGGATTCGAGTGATATTTTAAACAGTGCAAATGCTTGTGTGGTTAGAGGTACAATATCTAAAGACAACTGTTATTTGGTGAAGGATAAAGCAAAATGCTTCCATGCAAAGGAGGATGAGTCTGTTATCTCGCACATAAAGCTTGGACATGTGCACTACAGAAATTTGGAGAAACTGCAGAAATTTGAAAGTTTGTTTGTGCTTATTGTTTGAAAATTACAAAACCTACACACGGGAACATCTAAATTCATTGAACTATTGCATATGGATCTTATGGATCCCATAGAAGTGAGTAGTTATTGTGGAAAGTAGCATGCTTTTCTGATTATTGATGATTTTCTAGAATACTTGGGTAAAATTCTTACAAGGGAAAAAACCAAAGCGTTCTAGGAACTTGAATGGTGTCTTTGTGATTAGGATTGGGTCAGATTATGGTGGAGAATTTAAAAATGTGATATTTTCTGATTTATGTGAACTGAAACGCATATTTCATGAATACTGCACAAAAGACTCTTCAACAGAATGGGATTGCCGAGAGAATGAATAGAATTCTTTAATAAATGGCTAGGATAATTTTGAACTCTAAGAATATGACAAAGCAACTTTGGGCAGAAGCTTTAAACACTGCATGTCATATAACAATAAAATATACCTTAGGCCGGGAACTACCATGACCCCATATGAAATCTTAAAGAAGAAGAAACCTAATGTTGCGCATTTTCATGAGTTTGGATGTGATTGCTACTTTGTAGATGATAGAAATTACGTAAGCAAATTTGATCTAAAAAGTGAAAATGCATATTTGTAGGTTACTCTCCAAACAGTACTGCTTTCAATGTGTATAACCTTAGATTATATACTGCTCAAGAGTCCGTAAATGTGGTATTTGATGATTTGTCTAGTGCTTCAGGTGAACAGTAACTTACAGACTCTCTGGACTCTGGTGTTATGCCAACACTAGCTCCAAATAGTGTCCCACAACACCAACTGTTGAACCTGATCCAACTGTTGAACCTGAACTAGTTACTAAACCAGGTGTTTCCACAACAACCAGTGTCCTCGGTGTTACTCCAACACCAGCACATTCTGATTTGGAGAATGATGATGATGAAGTTCCAGAATTCAGAAGGGCACCTCCTGCCAGAATTCAAAAGAATAATCAACTCAGGTCATTAGTCAGATCACTGACGGCATAAGAACATGTAACCAAGAAAGGGTTAACCGAGAGATATGGTTAGGTTGAGTGTTTTTATATCTACAACTTGTTCTAAATTGTAAACTTCTTGTTTTGTCTCTTCCATTAAACCTAAGAATGAAAATGAAGCTCTTAGGGATAGTCACTAGATAAATGCCATGCAAGAAGAACTACTACAATTAACCAAAAATAATGATTGAAATATGGTTCCTAGGCCCACAAATGTAAATTTGGTAGGAGCTAAATTGGTTTTTAAGAAACAAAACTTGGTTGGTAGCTCAAGGTTACAAAACTAAGTTGGTAGATCAGGGTTACACACATGTAGATAGCATTGATTTTAATGAAACCTTTGCACTAGTAACTAGGATTGAGTCTAATATGTTATTACTAGTTATTGCTTGCTTTCTTGAAATTAAACTCTATCAGATGGATGTTTAAGGTTTTTTTTAATGGTTACATGGATAAAGAAGCTAATGTCAAAAAACTAAAAGGTTTTGTTGACCCCTTTCTTCCTGATTATGTGTACAAACTTAAAAAGGCATTGAATGGGTGAAACATACACCCAGACTTGGTATGAAAGATTGATTGAACTTATGTTAAGCTTTGCTTTCAATAGAGGTGATGGAGACAGAACTTTGTTTATCTTAAAAAATAACAGTGATGTTTGTATTATTAAAATATATGTTGATGACATTGTCATTGGTTCTACAAAAAAGTCAAAATTAAACAAGTTTGTTGAGTGTATGACGGAAACTTTTGAGATGAGCATGATTGGAGAGTTGAACTTCTTTATTTATCTAGAAGTGAAGCAACAAGAGAATAGAATGTTCCTAAGCCAAAAGAAATATACAAGGAACTTGGTGAATAAATTTAGAATGCTAAAATCCAAGACAAGCAAGAGTCCGATGTCTTTTACCCTGAAGATCACAAAAGATGGAACATGAGATAGTGTTGACCCAAAACTTTTCAAATCCATGATAGGCGATCTTCTATATCTCTCAGCCATACGTCCAGATATAATGTACTAAGTTTGTGTATGCGCCATGTATCAAGCTGACCATAGACAGTCTCATTTGATTGTTGCGAATCAAATTTTAAATTATATATCTTGTGCAGCAGACTTAGACATTTTGTATTCGCATGATACTAATACAAACATTGTTGGTTTTAGCGATTTTGACTAGGCTGAAGATTTAGATGAACTAAAGTCCACAAGTAGAGGTTGTTTATATTTAGGAAATAATCTAGTTACATGGTATCACAAGAAATAGAATTGTGATTCATCTGCTGAGTCTGAATATGTTGCAGCTAGCAGCTGTGTTACCTAACTTATATGGCTTAACACATATTGCATGACTATGGGCTAGATAGAGATACTTTGTTGATGTTCTGTGACAACCTTAGTGCCATCAGTATCCAAGATATCTTGTCCAGCATTAGAGAACAAAGCATATAGATATAAGACAACATTTATTGAAAGATCTGGTACAGGATAAGATAATTAACATTGAGCACATAGCGACCAACAATCAGATAGGTTGTTGATATATTTACAAAGCCTTTAGATAGCGATAAATTCTTCAGTCTGAGGAAGGCTCTCGGCATGAGTGTTATGTGATAAGTGTTGCATTATAGAGGTGCCATAACACTACTAGCTAACACCGTAGACTGATTGTGGTGGTGGCAGATTTCTTAGTTATTTTTTGCTTTGTTTTTCTTTTTTGTGTCCTTTTTAGTATTATGGCATGTTTGGTTATAAGTTGTGGGACTCTTGACACTATGAGAACTACATATGTTTGAAAGATCCTTCATTATTTTTTACCTTAACTAAAAAATCTCTTTTTATCCGAGGTAATTTACTTATTTATGGAGAAGTCGGGTGCATGGGTTCACTATTACGATGTTATTCAGTTGTGCCTTATCCATAAATAAGTAATTACATGTGAAGAGGCTGAGGTAATTGAGCTCACTGCTACATTGTTATTCACCTATGTCATATTCACATAATTCATGTTTTTGCAAAACGGGGCATATGATGGTGAGATTTAATAGAGGGTGTTTGGGGTTCTGCACTGACTATACTTTTTACTAACTTTGTGTTAAAACGTTTAATGTTGTAATGTAAACAAGTATGCACTAGGTTCTGGGGTGTTGGGGTCCTAGTATTTCTTTCATTCATACCCATATACTTGCTTGTGCATTTGCATTGATAGTGTTGTAATTAGGGTATATGGGGTCCTACTAGTACTTGCATTTAGTGTGATTCGCTATCCTTTAATGAAACCTTCAGATGTTTTTCAAGAGAGATAGTTTATTAATGATTCTTGTTATGTGCAATTGAAGCAAACTAATTTCTAGTTTTATCACTTATTTGTTGAAGTATATACTTTGGGTGGCTTGGTTGCAGGTGGCACACATATTTTTTCTTTATTACGACTCGAGAGTGGATTATATGTTTTAATTCATACTTCTTACCTTGTTCCTATGTGTTTTCTTGGCTAACTCTCATACTCTTGTACAGGTCTTAATGATAATAATGATTACCAACTTGGTACATGTCTTAAGTTCCAAATATGTTATTTCAGATCTAGCTCATGCCCTCACTTGGAATATCTTGGTAATCCATATACCTTCACATTCATTTGGACCAGTGTTAACTCTACTCAGATTTCAGTGTTGGGACAACACGAACTTCAGTGTTGCCACAACATCAAAATCATAACACCATAACACCATAACTTTTTTCCTTTTTTGGAAACCGCTCTAGTCACATGTTAACTAAAACTAACACGTGTTGACCCAATCTAGGGGAGAAGTTTCCAACTACACGAGCTTTGCCCGTTTTGTGTTTGGAAACTGCTCTCATTCCTCCACGTACTCCCTGTTCTCTTTTCTAACTGCAATTTGTCATCTGGTTTTCTCTTCTCTTTGAATTTTCAAGTTTTGTTTTTTGCACAATTCTTTGAAATCACAATGGCATGCAAAGATTCCATTGTAGAGCTTGCCAATGTTGCCTTGGATTAGGAGGATACCACCGTCGTAGCTGATGGAGCACAGTCACGTTGTTACAACACTCGCAATTCTTCTTCAGTCGCCCCTACTGCATGCAAACGCAAAACGACCACTTAACACGCATTGCAATGTTAAGGAAAAGAAAGATAAGCCCATCAATGTTGTTGCAACACCCATCCATGACAACACTGAACTAAAGACGGTTCCATCTGAGGGATTGGAGGCGTGTGTTGTTGCTAATATGCTAGATTCTGAGAATTAGGTAAATAATTCTACTCCCGACAATAATTTCAGTACCGAGTTTGTATTTGAGAGGAGAAGGAGAGTGATGATTTTGGTGAGAAGTTGGTAAATGAGAATGAGTATGATGATGAGAAAGAGAATTCTGAGGAAGAGGATGAAGAATCTGGTAAGAAGGATCCTGAAAGTGATAAGAAGTCTGAGAACGAAGAGACTGAGTCTTATTTTGAGGATGAAGACATTGAGACTGAAAAGGAAGTTGTTGGTGCTGAAGAGGAGATCCCTGTTGATCTTGAGGCTGAAGAAGAGGATCTGGAGAAGTATGATCTAGAGGTTTTTCATGGTGTTGGGACCACACCATCTGAAGACGGTGTTAACACAACACCATGGAAATCCTCCTCAAAGGGCAATGCAGATAAGTATGTTGATACCTGAAGTTTGACTTTCTTGAGAAATACCATAGTAACTATTACTTATCTTCGGCTATTGAGAGTCAATGGGAGGTGTATCAGAAGAGGAAGATTCTTGAAGAAAGAAAAATGGTTGCTGACATTAGAAAGCATAGGATCTATGACTTCCTAGATGTATGAGGGTTACTTGGGTCACTGGAAAACCTGAGGTCGTATGTTCTAGAGATGGTTAGAGAGTTTTACATGAACTTATCTAAATTTGTGGTGGCTACTGAGTCTCCCAAGTTTGAGAAAGCATGTGTCAGGGGCAAAATCTACGATATCAGTCCCTCAACAATCAATGACACATGGGCTTGCCTGAAGTAGAAGAGGATGCTGAAGATCCAGATTCACATGAGGTGATGCAAAATCTGACCAGTAGGTTCGTTAAGGCTGGGTGAACAAGATTTGCACCACTAGAGTCACTTCCTTCAATGCGATTTTGTGTAAAATTGCATCATCCAACTGGCTGCCAACTTGAGACTTAACTGCTTGGACCTAGGACACTGTTATTCTAGTTTACAATTTGAAGAATGGACTACCAATGAATATGAAGAAGGGGATTTTTGGCATCATGGTTGGTGTTGCTCATAAGGACAATGACATTCTGCCTTCCCCTTCACTCATTTACAAAATCTTAGTTGATCAAGGTTTCAGGATCAGGAAGACTACTGTGTGGACTAACACCTTGGCAACCATAGCTCTAACCAACAACTACTTCAGCAGCACCAGAATTAATGATCTCCCATGGAAGGTCCAAGAGGCTGCAGATACCAGTAAGAACAAGGGGAGAAAGAAGAAGATTCAGAATAGCTCATGACACTGAAGAAAACCTCTAGATCTCACCTGACTTTGTCCAGCAAAAGGTTGAGTGGCTTCATTAGACCATCATTAACACCAAAAGGGAGATTATTGACAAGGAATAATACCTCAAGGAATAGTATTCCATGATGAAGCAACTTAAGAATTTTCCCTTTTTTACAAAAGGGGAAGAATTGGCTGATTTTTTTTTGCTCGTTCTTTATGTCTATGCTTGCTTATCTATCTAAACACTTTATTTTTATTTTTATTTTGATTTGTTTTGATTGAGGAAGTATGTTCCTCGTGATTTTAGTTTAGGTAACTATACTTAACTACTACTACTCTTGTTTTCTTTTGTTGATATTCAAATACTAGTTTTGGTTTGAGTTTGCCGATATTTTGTGTAAGAGACATATTGAGTGTTAAGGTAACACTTGTGTACAAAGTGTTAGCACAACACCCAGTATAACACTTTGTATTGGGAGGGGGGGAGGTTAGTTTAGAATTATGCTTTGAGTTATCATTTTGGAGCATTGTGCTTATGTTTGTGAACAAGTTTTGGTTTTGTGAATATAGGCAAAATATGGGGAATTGAAAGTATAAGTGTTTTGGTCCAGTGTTAGGACAACACTGTAACTATGAACAATCTAGAAATATTTTTAATATTTTTTTGTTTTGCCTTTATTTATATTCTAACTTAGTTCCACAATTTATGTTGTTTGTGAATGCTCCGGGTCAATGAGATCATGTGAAGGATTGAGTTTAAGTGAATGTTTCCTTAATGCATACTTTCCTTATTTGAAGTTGCATCCGGGTGAATGAAGAAGGAAAGACTTTGGCGTGAAGAATGCTTAATGGAAAGAAGATTCAAGTGAAGATACGTTCCAGTTTTCAAAGTCAACATTGAAGAAGGACTTTGCTTTAATGAAAACCGTAGATCAATTTAGGAACGAGGGAGTACACGAAAATTAAAGGCAATCGAAACCGTGTTTTATATCTTGAAGATCAATGAAGACTCATCATATAAAGACATGAAGTACATCAAGAGAAGACACGAGGATAAACAGCAAAAGAATTTTGAGAGATTATATCTTTAGAGTCGAAGTGTCTTGTCTTTGCTTTTTGCTTAACAAAGTAAGTCGAAGTTTTTAGAGTTAAGGAACTATACTTGTAAGAAGTTACATCCTTAGTCGCTTGGTTGTTTCGTCTTTATAATTCTTAGCGAGGAGCTTATAAATTGTTAGGATACATTTTTTGTAAAATCACTATTTCATAGTGTTATTTTTACTAAGGTTCGATAGCTTATGTTTATATAATCTGCTTGAAGTTCATACATCTACTAGTGTTCGTTCTATATCCACGGCGTTGTAACTAGCAGTAGGTGTTAGGATAACACCGTATCAGTGTTACCACAACCCGACGCGGGTGGTCATGAACCATTTTGTCTTATCCTCTTTTCCACATTTTCCAGTCGATACTTGACATGTATCCCTCTTACATCTTTAGGACGATTTAGTCATAGGTTTTCATTCTCTGTGAGTTGAAAGATTTGTCCCCGCTGTTTTCTTACGTTTCAAATTTATAGAAAAAAAATTGTTTTTACACGAAACTACGTTAACTAAAGTTGTGATTATATCTTAAGAATTGCCTTTAACTGTACCATTTGCCATTAACATGTAGAAACTATTTTTATAATCCAGATTTTGCCAGGGTTAGCGGCTATAAGAAAATGTCCTCGATATACTAAATATCATTAAAAGTACAATAGATCAGCACGGGAAACACTGAACAGCCACGTGAGAGAACAGAACAAAATACTTTATCCTGCTGTGACTGCAAATCTGTTCAAATCATTAATCCCACTCACTCTTAAGTTAATGCTACTGTCCTTTTCCAGTTAGCTTTTTCATTTTATAATAGTTTAATGTTATGTTTGTTTTTCCCGAAAATAAAAAATAAAATAGAGAAAATGAAGAAAAATAAGATTTTTTAGGAAATTTATTAGAAAAAATAAAAGATTTTTACTTATTTTCCAACGTTTGGCTAATAATATTTTTTCAGAAAAAATTATTATTATGTGTAAATGATTTTTTTATTTATTATTGATTTAAATGTTTAAAAACCATGATAATATTTAATGCTTTGTAATATGTATTAAAAGTAATAGACCAAAAAATTCTATAAAATTAGTTAATATTTTTTTTATTTTGAAGTTCTCCCTAAAACTAATTTATGTAAATTATCAATGTACATACACTAATAGCTTGCATAACTTTATTTTATAAATACTATGATAATTACCTTTACTTTTATATATTTCAATATCTTAATTATTTTCAATTAACTCAAAAATCAATAAACATAAATGATACTCATGCAAAAAAAAGAACATAAATAATAAAGATTCAAAAATTTCTTGGATGTGTTTATAACTTTATATAGAGCTAAAAGGAAATTCGTATTTTCATGTTGGTGGGAAAAACATAAATTTTCAAATTTTTTGAAAGATCTAGAATATATTAACAAAGTTTTTTCCCACCTTTTTGCAGGAAGAAAGATTAAAATCAAATATTTTAGGATAAAATTTATAATTCATACGGGTAACTTATAGAAGGAAAATTTGAAAATATTTTTCTATTTTTTTCATAGATTTTCTTTGTTTTCTGGAAAATTCTTAAATTGTCAAACAGTAGGAAAAAAATATTTTCCTTCTTTTTTTTTTTCCTTTTTCCTATTTTCTAGAGAAACAAACGGAGCCTAAACAGTGAATGAAAATTAAGTGAATAGAAATTGCATAAACATACTGGGAAATGGGAATACCGAAGAGTATGGCAGGGCAGCAAATCACAACGGGTAATAGACAAAATTAAATCGGACTAATATAACTTAGAATTACAATTAGCATGAAGCCGAAATCCATTTCTATTTGGCTTGCTCCGAAAAAGAACCAAAAACAAAGAAAACTCAATTCTCATGCTTTACTTTTTCTTCACTGAACCTTCCTCAGTGACTTTGAACTGAATTATTAGCAAAACAAAAACTCTTTTGAAATGATTCTTTTCTTCAACCGCAACTTTCCCCAAAAATCTTTTACTTCTGTTAAAGCTTACCAGATAAAGGGAAACAATTTTGTTGGTAGAGAAAGTAAGTAATCTTCTCAAAAACCTTGGCGGGACGGGGTTTCCACTTTTAGTACTCAATAAAACAAAGACAAAAATTCTAGTATAAGCATATATAATCCACGTAAATTACAATTTATTTTCTGAAACCATCATAAATTTGTAATTTCTAAAACACAAAATAAATATTGAACTTGGATAATATAAACGCAATGCCACAAGACTACAATACCTTCTTATTCGAGGTTAAAACCTAAAATGTAAAAGTACAATCCCGACTTTTATCGCGGACGAAATCATTAAAAAGCAAAGCTAAATAAGGAACGGGAAAGACCCCGCATATAAGTTTCCAAAAACAATAGCAATGAAAGTAAAACACAATAATAGAACAATGACAGATGTTAACACACTGATATTCCCAAGGCTATAAAAGAAGAAAATGTAAACAAGATACAGTTTACAAATCAAGATGGCGAAGGCAGCGACGTCGGATCCGCAGAAGACGGGATATCCGGCCCAACTCGACAACCTTCAAGCATGAACACAATATCCGCCATTGTAGGTCTATCCAACGGGTCGGGTGCAGTGCAAAGCAATCCCACTTTTATTCCCAGTAAAAATTCTTCCCACTCTGATGATTCCGGGTCAAGTTCAAGCAGCCCCGGCTCTAACAATTCCGATACTTGACCCTTCTGCAGTTGTCTCTTCACCCATTTCACTATGTCCTCATCTCCTGTAAACATCACTGGCCTTTTACCTGTCAAAAGTTCTAACAAAACTATGCCAAAACTGTAAACATCCGATTCTTTTGTGACTTCATTAGTCAAGGATGCTTCCGGTGATATGTAGCCCAGAGTTCCAACTGATACAGAAGATGAAGTTTCCGGTTGACGCCGGATTGTTAGCTTTTCTAGACCAAAGTCGGATAAATGGGCTTCAAAATCAGCGTCAAAAAGTATATTTTGCGGCTTGACGTCACCATGAACCATTGAAGCTGCATGGAGAAATGCAAGGCCACGACCGATGCCAAGAGCGATAAGGTGACGCATTGGCCAGTTCAGAACGTGACCATCTTGGTGCGATGCTTCTTGCAATAATGTCGCGAGGTTTCCATTGGGCATGTAATCGTAGACGAGTAACCGGACATCGGGTGGTCCTGCATAATATCCACGAAGAACCGTCAAGTTCCGATGCTTGACTCCGCCCAAAGATTCAGCTCCTTTTCTGAACGCATTCATTTCGAGGGAACCGTTTGGAAGTCTTCGAACAGCAAGGACCATTCCGTCATTATAACTCGCCTTAAAAACAACCCCATTACGTGTTCGGCTTAGGACATTTTCCTCGTCAAAATTCCTCGTTGCTTCGATTGTTTCTGATAATGTGATTCTGTTGTTAAACATTATGAGTTTTGGTCCCCCGGTTTCACTACTGCCCCGACCACCGCTAGTTCTTGAGCTTGCCCGGGCAGGGCTTTGTTTCTTTTCCCCGGCAGCGTCGTTCCTCAATTTCTCACGCCATCTCAAGAAGGTATAGACATAAAAGCAGCAACAAGAAAGCATAAAAAGAGATCCACTAGCAGCCACGGCAATGAACATAATGAGCCTATTCTTTCTATTCCCGTCACTACTTCCGTCACATTCTCTCTTTAATGGTTTTCCACACAAACCATGGTTGCCAATGAACGATGATTGATTGTCAAATCTAGAGCCTAAAGATAAAGGAATCTCTCCTTCTAAACTGTTGTTTGATACATTGAAACTGACCAAGCTATTGATTAACGTAAGATTAGCTGGAATTTGTCCAATCAATTGGTTTGAGTCAAGAGAAAGAGCAGTTAAAGAGGAACAACGGGAAAGTGATTCTGGGATTTGGCCTGTAAGATTATTCATCCCTAAATCAAGCACCCTCAAATGCGAGAGGCGCGAATAATCAGTAGGGATTTGACCAGTTAAGGAGTTGGAGCGAAGATCAATAACCTCAAGAGCTGAACAATTCCCTAGTTCTGGAGGAACAGAGCCAGTAATGTGATTGTTAGACAATGACAAAACTACTAAAGACTTCACGAATCCAAATGTGGGAGAAATTCGACCAGAAAAAGCATTGAAAGAAAGATTTAAATACCGTAATCCCAACAAGCTGCTAAAACCTTCAGGAACATAACCAGATAGCCGGTTTTCCTGCAATGCTATCACTTGCAGATTAGGTAAGCCCGGTATATCAGATGGTAACACCCCAGATAAGTTCTGCTTACTAAGATCAAGAGCAGTCAACTTAAGCAATGTTCCAATACTTTCTAGGATGGTATACGAGAACTCATTATTACTAAGATTCAAAAGAGTGAGCTGCTTCAAATTCCCAATGGTTGTGGGAATAGGCCCAGAAAACTTGTTCCCACTCAAATCCAATAAACTTAAGTTTCGCAAAAGCAGCAATTCCCCCGGAAAGCCCCCCATCAATGCATTGCCGCTTAAGTTGAGGGTTTTGAGTGCGGTAAGATTAGCAAAACTTTTTGGAGGAATAGAACCTGAAAAGTTATTTGCGGCAAGGGATAACAGGGTTAAGTTTTTCAGATCAGACAAAAATTCAGGCACCATGCCGCTCAATACATTTCCCTCAAGATTCAATATTTTTAAACTCGCACATTTGCTTAAGTGAATTGGAATCAACCCCGTCAACGAATTATTTGCGAAATTCATCTCTTCCAGATTCGACAAACTCCCAATCTCCATGGGAAGTTGTCCAGATATCATATTCCCGGACAAGTCCAGAGTCGTTAAACTCGACAAATTGCCAAGAAACTGCGGAAATCCTCCTCCGGTTAGTTGATTCCGCTGAAGATCCAAAATCTGAACAAGACTGTAACACGCACCGGATACAGGCAAACCGATTTCCATAAACCCATTAAAGCCAAGCTGAAGAATCCGAATTGAAGGCGGAGGAGAATAAGATGATGATGCATTACAAAACAGAGAGGCAGGAACCGAACCAGTTAAATTATTGCGCGATAACGAAACGACCTGAAGATTAGGCAACTCCCCAATGGCAGCAGGCAGAACACCGCGAATCTGATTCCCTTCTGCGCTTAAATGCACGAGGGCCGAACAATTGGCCAGAGCCGAAGGCAATGTGCCTTGTAAGCTGTTGTAATCCAACAAGAGATAACGCAATAACTGAAGCTCCCCAATAGTCGCGGGAATCTCTCCCGAAATCAAATTGTGCGATAAATTAACAAGCTGTAAGTTGGAGGCACTGGAAATGTTAGGCGGTATTTGGCCCGACAAACTGTTTGACGAAATGTCTAAGAGACGGAGACTCAAAGGAAGGTCGGCGGGGATTTGGCCGGAGAGTTTGTTACCGGCGGCATTGAAGATTATAACATTGGTGAGATTCGGAGGAATATTACCGGAGAATGAATTGTACTGGATGAATACCGATTGGAGAAGTGTGCATCGGAGGAAGAGAGAAGGAGGAATAGTGCCGTTTAAGGAATTGGAACGGAGGCTCAGCTTACGGAGCATGCGCAAGTTAGCGATCTCCGGCGAGAGTGTGCCGGAGAGCTGGAGGCGGGGGAGGCGCAGCTCTGTGACGCGGCGGCCGGTGCACCCTATGCCGCGCCAATCGCATGGAGCCAACGGCGTTGATGGGTCCCAGGCGCTGAGCACGCCTAAGGGGTCGGTGAGGCTTTGTTTGATGGAGGTGAGAGCTTGGATTTCGGCTTCCACGTCAGCGTTCAGACAAGACGCGCATGGTAGCAACAAGGGAAGGAACAGGAGCAAGATAGCAGCGGCCATTGTAGTTGTTAAGTCATAAGTGTTGGGATGCTGCGCCGGTGTGCGCATGCTTCACTTACTACTCCACTCCAGTCTCTCTCTTTCTTTCTTTTTTGTTTTTTGGTTATTAATAATTACTCATAGGCAAGTGGTGTTGTGCTCTAGGTGTGTACTAATAATAATAATATAAAAAGGGAAATATTGAAACTACAGAGAGAGAAAGAGAAAGAATAGTGTGTAAAGTTTTTAAATAAATCTGGCGGAACACTTTTCAAAGTACCATAGTTGGGTTGAATCATTCAAGTTACTACACCTGTCCTTTTAAAAAAACAAACAAATAAATAAATAAACTAGTTTTTTGCCAGTTTGATACCCCTTGTCCTTTGACTATTCCAAATACCCTTTCTTCCACTTTTACCCTTTTTGTTACTTTATTTTTACTCATATTTATTAATTTTAATGTAGTAGAAGAAGAAAGTCATACATATTTACAAGCCCAATCTTAAAATAGCACGACAGATTTGATATTAGAAGCAGTATAAACTGGTTTAGATTTATTCGAAGGGTTTTTATTCTTTTTTGGCGTGATTAGAGGGGAAAAAAATTTGTTTTGTCCATTAAGTTGGCTACCTCGCCATTTTTGTCCATTATTTTGGCAGTCCACCAAATTTGTCCATTATGTTGGTGTTTTTAACCAATTTTGTCCAGGTTACTAAACTGCGACGGTTTCCGGCGGAATTAGCTGACGTGGCCACCGTTGACCACCCAGCCCCAATTTTGACCCGAAAAATAAATTTTTTTATTTTTTTTCCATCTGGAATTGCCACGTTTAATAAAAAAAAGAAACAAGTATATGTAGCATTTCTCCCGCCATTCTTCTTCATTTCTCCTTCACACATTCCCGCTCATTCTTCTTCCCCGACCTCCTTTTCGTCACCATTACCGACGAGCTTTTCCGTTGCAGTAACTCCAAATCTCAAAAGGAGTACTTACTGACTCGCTAATAAAATTGTACGAAAGTGTTATTTGCCATTTAATTAGAAACAACACAAGAATGATTTACTCAACACAACCCTCACAACAAGACTCCCTCAAAAAACAAAAGACCAATTAGTCGAGGAAAAAAAAGAAGAGAAAGAGAGTGATTTATCCATGGAGGAAAAGAAAGACTTCCGCTAGTAGTTTATCGTAATTCGTACTTCATCAAGAGGCTAAACAAAAAGTATGGCGGCAGCGTTGGCGGCTGAGCATGGCGGTGGAAATCGAAGAGCTCCACCGGATTAAGGACAAAAAGGCGGTTCAATTTGCACCTTTGGTTCGTTGACCATTTTTTATTCAAAATCATGTCGATTTCTGAAGCAGTCGTTTTGGTATCCAGGCTCTGTTTCTTCTTCCTCTGTTGCGGCTGTCATTTTTAGTCTTTTAAAATTCTTACATGAAGAAGGCAGAAGAAGCTTCCGAGGTTCAGATTGTCATGTAAATTATATTTGTTGTTCATTAATCAGTTTTCGTTATTTTGTATTTAGAGTTTTTTTTGGCTTCCGTAAAAGTAGTGATGATATTGTTTAAGTTTTAATTTTTAGCTATTTCGAGTAATGGAACTCTTATCAATGTAATTCTATTTTCTTCTTCTATCTGATATGTTATAATTCTTTTGTAATTAATTGGAGTTTTAAAGACTTTAAAATTGGGGTCAAGATGAATGTGTTTACAGTTCGAGAAACCGCATGTGATTCACACGTTGTATTCAAAATTCGGTTTTTTTTTTGTTTTTTAAAAACGTGGCAATTCCAGGTGGAGTTAAAAAAAAAAAAATTGTGGTCAAATTAGGGTTGGGTGGTCAACGGTGGCCACGTCAGCTAATTCCGTCGGAAACCGCCGCAGTTTAGTAACCTGGACAAAATTGGTTAAAAACACCAACATAATGGACAAATTTGGTGGACTGCCAAAATAATGGACAAAAATGGCGAGGTAGCCAACTTAATGGACAAAACAAATTTTTTTCCCGTGATTAGAGGTTATAAGTTTGTGAAATCAAACATGTGGTTTATTCAAGAGTTCCTCCTTTGCATATAGGACGTTAACAAATACTTATACAAGTAGTTCATCAATTTCTTATAAGTTGTATTGGAACTTTATATCCTATTAGAAAATTTTGTTTTGTGAGGTAATTAGTTTGTGTTTTATTATGATATTATCCATTGATTCCATTCCATTAACTCAGAACAAGTGATATTTATATTGTTTGTCAAATTGCCATCTGCTTTACGTACAATTTAAAAAAAAAAACGTATACTAAACCCAAAACAAATTCAAACACATGTAAACTTTAGAGGATAATAGTATTTTATATTATTGTCTTTCTTTTCAACGCGGAAGCTGCCCAACATAAAAAGGAAAATGTGAACAGATTCTATGAAGAACAATATAATTCAAATTTTGTGGGCCCTTCAAAATCTCCCAAATGATTTCAACAACATTTACCTCTTTCTTTCAATTTTGAAATAGGTAGCAAGTAGCAACCTCCTATGACCTAAACGAACAACAAATTTAGATCGAGCCAAAAATTTTAAATGCTGAGAGTTGAGAAGTTATTATCATTTTATTGGGCTGGGTTATCAAAATATTAGATAAAGTACATATGGTGGAAACAAAACAATTAGATAAATACCCGCTACTTTACTTTAAGGCTTTAAAGATATTGAAAAAAAAGAAAAACTTAACCTTTATGATGGTACGACACAAACGAGGAAATTATTTTGTAATATTTGTAACTACAATGCCTATTGTTGATATGGGAAGAGTTGGGTATAAATTACACTTCTTTCAGCATTTTTCATTACGTGTGTTCTG
Organism: Linaria vulgaris; assembly: GCA_948329865.1. Classification (NCBI taxonomy): domain Eukaryota; kingdom Viridiplantae; phylum Streptophyta; class Magnoliopsida; order Lamiales; family Plantaginaceae; genus Linaria; species Linaria vulgaris. Next base: position 11,701,037 of record OX415253.1, read on the forward strand.
GAGTTTGGTTTAGAGGAGTTTGTGCTTCACTTAAAAAAATGTCGTCCATATCGATTTGTGATGTTGGTGCTTTCATTTTCTCCACTTTCACCATGCGAAATGACGAGCTGACGGAACTCTTACTAGCCATGTAGAGGAGATTAATCTCACTTTTAGAGAAACACTTGAAGTAGGTTGCTTCACATGTGTCTCGCTAGCCCACGTGTCACATGACGTCTTGTGATTATGCGAATAAAATGGACATGTGCGGCCAATAATCATACACAAGCTACTCTGCATTCGTTGTTCGTCGCACTGTCGTCTTAACATGCATTTTGGAGGAACAACTAATACATGCCAACAGTCGTAGCAATCATTTATCTTATCAACCTATATGGAAATGCTACTCGGATGTCAATATTATGAATTTTATTTGAATAACTATTATAATACAGTGCTTGGTTCCAACGATAAACTCGTTTCTCAACATATATGTTGTTAACAAAACAACAGTAATGCCACCATAAGAAACTCACCTCCCTCTAAAGTAAAAATAATACAATACACCCTACACTATTCTTTCGATCTTCAATCTTGGCCACATTCGTATAAATCCACTGCTGCAGCTCGGCAGGTCGGCCCGACGAGGTCTTCAAAATAACGTTGGGGTAGCGGCTCAAGCACCTGCCCCCATGACACCCTCCCCCACTTGAGCTAGCCACATCATCAGCGCTTTGGATAGGTGAAATAATTCAATTAGGTTATGGAATGCCTTCAAGGTTGTCACTCGCTCCCAAGCATTCTCCTTGTTGCTGCATCCCTTCCACTGCAACAAGTACTCATCAAATTTCCTCTTCTTCGTAATATCAACTCAGTGATTAAGAATGGCATCCAACACTCTTCTTTCACTATTTTTCAGTTGTAACTCAGTCGACTAGGCTGATTGCGAGAATCGTCCTCTTGATCTGCGTGATAAGGCTTTAGTAGACCAACATGAAGGACATTATATGCTTTTGCACCATGAAGAGCAGCATGTTAAGCTTTGAGCCAAGCAACTGAAATGACCCCGTCCAAAAATACGCTAGTTGATGCGTATTTTTCACGTGTTATTAATCTGAGTAAGAGACACTTTCTGCAAGTATGTGAGTCATGTAATAATAAAATGATAAGTAAGTTTAATTGACCAATTATCGAATCCCATGAGAGTATGGACCTTTTGGTAGCAATCCATCTTGTTGAACTTTGTGAATGAAACAATGCTTTGAATATTTTGAATGAAATAAAAATGTTAAAAGGAAATAAAGAGAAGCCTATTCTACTAGCATACGTAAACAAGACATAATTATTAATTGATTGAGTTTTGGTTGTAACACAAATTAAGGAAAATGTATTTAGGAGGTGGATTTCGTTTATCTCAGATGCAGGGTATTTCATACAAAAATACCAGTGATTCCTATGTAGCTTCTTTCTATTGAATGTTGTTTTGTTCTCACGATGTCTGATTAATTAAGCGCACTTTAGTATCATTTAAAGAACCATCTGACCTCTAGTGATGTCGGGTGATTAGGCACTCTCCCTCTCAAGAAGTTCACCGTGTCATAGGATCCATACATAGTTTTAGAAGAGAATTAGAGTTGACAATTATAACCTAGATTTCTCAGTGAACGCTATTGTCGAAAGTCTATAGATTCATTCGCCTGATCTACTATGATAGTGTTGCGTTAACAATCTCCTATGAATAATTCAGCAATATACAAGGTATCTCAGCATCATTATATCGATTCAATGAAATGCGTGTGTTAATCATACAAAGTAGCATAAGTAACAATTAAGTTTCATAAAAACAAAGCCTTCAATAGAATTAATCAAAACATAGGTTCCAGGTGCATCCATATGAGATAACTACATCCTCTCCCAAACACTAAGAGATTTAGCTACTCATGATCATAAGGAAAAGGAAATATTAGACTCTTGACATCAACGATGTAATCGTGCGTGCGTATCTTCTAAGTCTTGGTCGTCTTCTCTCATTTATAATAATGTCTTGTTGCCCTAGTTTCATGAACAAACACATAAATTAAATTGTAGAGTAGGTAGGTGTTGCCCTAGAGTCACGCAACATGACATGTTGCGGTGATTTTGCTCGCCATCGTGCCACTCCCTGGATTACCTCCGCGATGTTCCACTTTGTTGTGATGGTGGCACGACCTCTTGGTCCTCCTGCATTGAAGCGCGACTAGCTGTGTTGTAGTGCTCCTTCGTTGTGTCACCATTCTTGTGCTAAAATCCCTCTAATAAGACTCGTTTTGCTCTGGCTCGATTAAACTACAAAAACAATAATACGAGACTAAAACAAGTAAAAATACCACAAATATTATGCAAAAGTATAAGAAATCCGGTTCAAACAAGACGCGCATGGTAGCAACAAGGGAAGGAACAGGAGCAAGATAGTAGCGGCCATTGCAGTTAAGTCATAAGTGTTGGGATGTTGCGCTGGTGTGCGCATGCTTCACTTGCTACTCCACTCCAGTCGCTCTTTTTTTTTTGGGGGGGGGAGGTTATTAATAATTACTCCTAGGAAAAGAAATAGGAAGTGGCGTGTTGTACTCTAGGTGTGTAGTAAAATAAAAGGGAAATATTGAAACTACAGAGGGAGAGAATAGTGCGTAAAGTTTTTAAATAATTTGGCGGAACACTTTTCGAAGTACCTTAGTTGGGTTGAATCATCATTTAAGTTATTACACCAATCCTTTTTATAAACAAACAAATAAATAAATAGAGTTGTTGTCATAACACCCCCTTAATACGAGAAATATGAGCATTACCCCCTACAAAAAAAGAACGGGCATATTACCCCCTGCGATATACGAAACAGGCGTATTACCCCCTGTAATAATAAAATAGGCAAATTACCCCCTATACACAGTAAGTCAAGTAATTATTTTTTAGTTTTTCTTCCTTATTTGTGCATTTCTTTTGGCCATACATTTTAGGCTCTTCTTGCATCGTTTTCTTGCATTTTCATTTGCGCAAGTTTTAGACCACCCTATACTTTCTGGTCTTTTTCAAGAAGCACCCCCAAACTTAGTGATTTTTTAATAGGGTTATTTATGCTCTCTATTATGCTCATACTCCTTTTAGCCCTTTTTATTTTCATATTTGGGCATGTGCTTTGTTTTAAAGCACCTTCCTTATCTCTCCTTGTTGATCTACTACATTCATCTCAATAAAAGGGCAAGATATAATTTCTCGGCTAAGGGTAGATAACTGGGTTTCATAAACAAATGTTCATAAGAAAATGCTTCAGTGGGGTCAATAGATAATCTATGTAAAGGATTTAGGGCTTGAAAGGCTAAAATATAGTAATGGAGAAGACTGTATAATTCCATCTCAACAGTTTATATCCGCACTTCTTTCAGATAGTAATATAGCCACTTAATTGAGTTCCATAAGTTCTGTGTAATTTCTCATTTTTTCACAAATTTGTTGCAATTATCTCAATATTTTCTATATGAAATAAACATGCTTCTAAAAAAATTAAACAAAGTGTAATCATGTCATCCAAGCATAATCTCTTTCTTTCAATTCCTCCTATATTAGGCATATATCATCATAGATCATAATTTTGCATGTTTTTAGTTTTTCAAATTTGAGTTTCAAAGACTCTAAACTAAAAAAATTTATATATACTTTAAAACATGGAGTAAAACTAAACTTAATAGCGAAGCTATTCACACAGTCTTAAACTCAAACTATTCAAGGTTCTCATTGAATAAAAAAATATTAAAAGAAAATGAATTAAAAACAGAGGACTCCCCTCGAAAATTATATTCTTCATGTGCGTCTGCGGGTGTTGTGTCAAATACTTCATCCTTCTTCCCTTCTATTTTGTCCATGATCGGATTCCATTTTGCAGACAAATCATCACGAAGCTTCTTGATCTCATCTTTAATGAACAATTTTAGAATTCGTGTTTGCTCCTCCATTGCTTGCTTTACCAAATCCTCTAAGACTCTCGACTTTTTTGTTGTATCATTATCACTCTTTGCTTTAGTATGTCCGTCAATTTGTTTTTGAGGAATCACATTTTTAATATACTCTTTCTTAGGTATGGCTTGACTGGAACTTTCGCCACCTTGCAAATTCTTGTAATGAGGCATCCCTGGGGAATTGCTCCTTTGTCTTTCTCATAGCAACATGGTTGATGGATTGCATGATTTTTTCCCCCACATCTATATGCACTCCATCACGGATCCATGATAATAACTTTACTATATGCCAAGGTGCACCTCTCATATAGTTAGTGGGTAAAATACGAGAAATAATTAAATTATACCAAACCTTATACTCAAGTAATATTCTACAGTAATGGATATAGGGATCTTCCAAATTTGGGTTGTGGAAAATCGTATCTGAAATGACCATGTTCCTCAAAGACCTTTGTAAAGGTGTTTTTTCATGCCCCTGAAGCTTCCCTGCTGCAATCTCCTCCAAACCCAAATTGTAGATTTTATTGATAAGATCGCAAAAATGTTTACCTTCTTCCCTCATATTGTAACTGGTCCCGTCACAGGTGCGATTGCATTGGTGTAGAACTCTTAACCATTATCTTGTTGAATTCTCCTGGATGTTTAACAAACTTCCCCCATCCCATTGCATCAAATTTGTCGTGACAAATGTCAATACCTCTTTCAATAATGAAAGTTTTCTTCATTAATCCTTCTTTTCTTGAAGGTGAACTCCCCTTCTATTCTTTGTTGCGTGGTATGGCTTGTGGAGATGACGGTGGTGTATCTTCTTTACTAGAAGATGTTTCGTCCCTATGGCGTAGCCTGGTGGATTTCTGCAAAGTCATGGTGACTTTAGACAAGTGACAAGAAACTTGAAAGAAAAATTTAAGAGAATTGAAAGTGCAGGTTTTCTGGAATCAATGTTAGGCAGTGAAATGTTAGACGATGTTGAGATAACATTGAGGATAACATTGAAAGCCGAGAGCTTGAGCGAAAACTGTTCTTTAGTTGCCAAAATTAAGTTTTGCCTTTATTCACTTATTAATCAAGTTCCACTGTTTTGGTTGTTTATGTTTATGTCCAGGAAAGTATCTTAAATATTAGGAAGAGCTTTGGAAGATTCCTTACTTGAAGTTTCCATAATTCAAGCTAAGTTGAATAGTCAACTCACACGCTTTCAAAAGAAGGAAACAAGCGAGCTGTTCTTTGCAACGCGATTCTTTCCAGGATTCTCCGAATCAAAGAACTGGAGGACATTGTGAAAAATTTGGAGGAACTCCCTTCTTCACAAAAAGGGGGAGATTAGTTCCAATTTTAATTTTAGTCTTCTAGTTTATGGTCTGTTTCTATGAACTGCTAATTTCTTTGAACTGCTGGTACATTTTGGTTTTATTTGATCAAGGGATATGTCCTTGATATTTTAGCTATGGCCTGTAAATCTAAGTACTGCTGTTGAACTGCTCTAACTAACCTTAATTGCTATTTCTTATGAAGGAGCATGTTGAACTATTTGTCTGGATAACCTTTTATGCAAGAAACTTACTGGTTTCAATGTTGAGGCAACATTGATGAATGTTGAGGTCTGAACATGTGTACATATGTGAATGTAGTGATGACCTTAATGCTTGTCTTGGTTAATTTAACTTTGATTATGATATTTTGTATTAAGGGGGAGCAGTTTGGTAGTTTAATTTGTTTCTTGTTGATTATAACTTTCTAGATATAAGACTTGATTGGAACAGGTATTGGTTTTGTGAAGAAAGGCAAAAAGGGGGAGATTGAAAATGCAGGTTTCTGGAATCAATGTTAGACAGTGAAATGTTAGACGATGTTGAGATAACATTTAGGATAACATTAAAAGCCGAGAGCTTGAGCGAAAACTGTTCTTTAGTTGCCAAAATTACGTTTTGCCTTTATTCACTTATTAATCAAGTTCCACGATTTTGGTTGTTTATGTTTTTGTCCATGAAAGTATCTTAAACATTAGGAAGAGCTTTGGAAGATTCCTTACTTGAAGTTTCCATAATTCAAGCTAAGTTGAATAGTCAACTCACACGCTTTCAAAAGAAGGAAATAAGCGAGCTGTTCTTTGCAACGCGATTCTTTCCAGGATTCTCCGAATTAAAGAAGATGTGTTACCTTGCTAAATCAGTAATGAAGGAAACACATATTCTGGAAAGATATGAAGTTCACAAAGAAGGCAATCTTCAACAAGGAAACAACAAGAGTTACCAAAACTGTGAACAACACATCTTGGCGTTCAAGACTCAAGAAATCTATAAAGATGTGAAGTTCATCAAGATGAAGACAAGACAATCGTGCCAATAATCCAAGAGATTAATCATACTTTGTATTGTTTTCATTTTGTTTTGCGAAGTTTTTGTATCAACTGCTTAAGTCTTGTTCATAGAAGTTAAGTAGTTCTTACTTTTCTGCTTCGTTGAGTCCGATCAACAAAGAGAGTGAGTGAATTGTTGTGAGGAACGTTTTTGATAAAACCTTTATGGTTATTTCGCCTAAGGCTCGGAAGTTTTTAATAATATTGAAATCTTCTTAAAATTATATCTTCTTGTGTTCTTACTTCCGCTGCACATTATTATTATCAAGAAGATCAAAATAGAGTTAAGGCAATTTCAGCTTAACTCTCAAAAAGTGTTGTGTCAATCCACGGTCCTACAATTTCAATTGGCGTCAAAGCCAAACACCGACTACACTGGTGGTTTGGAGGTGATACAACACCATGGACGGTGTCAATCCTAATACCAACAGGATTCCAGTTTTGGATGGCTCCAATTATGCATATTGGAAGATCAGGATGAGGTCTCACATCAAAGCTATTGATATTCGAGCCTGGCAATCCGTGATCAATGGATACTCTCTTCCAACATTACCAAGAGATGGTGAAGGTGATCTAGTACCAAAATCAGAAGCAGATTGGACAGCAGCAGAGGTAAGTCTCTATAACTCTAATGAAAAAGCTCTTAATGCTATCTTTAGTTGGCTTAATCATCACATGTTCAAGTTAATCCAGAATTGTACAAAAGCCAAACATGCTTGAGATATACTTGAATTACATTGTGAAGGAGATTCTGCTGTTAAAGATTCTAAATATAGACAACTGCTTTTGCAATTTGAAAAACTTGAGATGGGTGAAAATGAAAGTGTTGACAGTTATTTTGAGAAAATTCTTGATATTGCTAACCAATGTGAAAACCTAGGTTTTGCTATGACTAATCAAGAAATGGTGTATAAAGCTATGAGAACACTGTCATCTAAATTTGCTCTCAAGAAAATTGCAATGAGTGAATCTAGAAACCTTGCTAATCTACAGTTTCAAGTCTTGATGAATACTCTTAGAGAATTTGAGATGGAGCTTGCCTCACAACCTAGCAAACATAGGGCTGTTGGTTTAAGAGGATCTAGTCTTGACAATGAAAGTGATGATGAGTGTGAACTAATCTCTTCAAACTATGGGAAAATTACTAAGAAATTCAATAAACTGAACTTTAAAGGAAAAGGTAAAGAAAAGAATCTTAGTAATAGTTCCACAGGTTATAAGAAATTACCTCCTAAGTTTGTGAAGTACATGGCATCAAAACCTACTCCTTTAGAAGCTGATAAGTTAAAAGATGTTCAATGTTTTGAATGTAAAGGATATAGTCATATGGCTAATGAATGTGCTAACACTCTTAGAAAAAGAGGAAATTCTCATTGGGTTTGTGTAGATGATTTCAATGAAGATGACTTTAGTTCTGGAGAAGCTGAAGAACAATCAGAAGAGGTTCAAACTGCTGCGCTACTCACTCAGATTGACTGGACACCAGAAGACTCCCTGAACTGCTTCGGATCTCAATGTTACCCCAACATTCAGGATCCAACATCAGAACAGGAGACCTTCTTTGCAGATTGGGATGAATATGATACTGATTCTGAACCTTATCTTGTGTCCTACTTTGATGAATCTAACTTTGATTGTTTTCATGGCACAGTGGATCTAGATGAAGAATACTTCTTTGAAGGAGAAATGTCCCAGGAGGAAATCATTGAAGACCTGAGGTCTATCTATCACAAACTGCTGCTTCAGAATCACAAACTCATCAAGAGCAACAAAAGCTTGAAGGAAGAGATTGGATGCATGAAGGAGATGCTGAAACTGTATGAGAAAGACCTTGACAAAACTGAGGCTGAGCTGAAAGAGGTAAAGGTAAAATTAGGTAAAGCTAAACATACCATTAACAAATGGAACTCTTCTACATCTCTGCTTGATGAAGTGCTGAGTATGGGAAATCAAGGTAAAAATGGTTTGGGCTATGTTGAGAAACCTTCCTCTGAAGATGTTAATTCTGCCTATTTGAAAGATGGTTTTATCAAGGAAAGCAATAACTTGAGTTGTGAAATCTCTTCCAACACTGTGAAAAGGCCTACTTTTATCTGTCAATATTATTTTCAACCTGGTCACATTAAGCCTTACTGTAAAAAATATAAAATTGTGATTGAGAAGAAAACAGTAATTAATAGCTGTACCAATGTTAGGAAAACCTCTGATCTGAATGTTATCCCAACATTAGGTAACAAATCTGAAGGACATAAAAGTAGAACCTGGACTGAGAAGATAAAAACTCCTAAGGTTAAAATTGTTTGCAATGTTGTCTTCTCTGCTGTTTACTCTAACCGTGCAGGTAAGTGGTATTTTGACAGTGGATGTTCAAGGCACATGACTGGAAACATTGACAACATGAAAAATGTAATCCCTTTGACTGTTGGAACAGTTACCTATGGAGGAGGCACTAAAGGGAAAATCATTGGAAAAGGAGTACTGGATGTTGAAGGATTTCCACCACTCAAGGATGTGTTGTTGGTTGAAGGATTGAAAGCAAATTTAATTAGCATAAGTCAACTTTGTGATGACAATCTGCTAGTTACTTTTGATAAAAGTTCATGTGAAGTGTTTAATAGTGACAATGTCTGTGTCATGACAGGTACACGATCAAAGGATAACTGCTATCTTGCTCAAGATGAAGCTGAATGCTACCATGCCAAGGTAGATGAATCTGTCATGTGGCACAAGAAGTTAGGACATGTGCACTATAGAAATCTGGAGAAACTACAGAAGTTAGAGGCTGTAAGAGGACTGCCTAAGTTGACTAGCCCAGGTAAAATTGTTTGTGAAGACTGCCTGAAAGGTAAACAAACAAAAGCTGTTCATCCACCACTACAGGTACAAAGTACTAACCCTAGAACTACTAAGTGCTTTGAATTGCTACATATGGATCTAATGGGTCCTATTGAGGTTAGTAGCCTGAATGGTAAGAAGTATGCTTTTGTTATTGTTGATGATTTTTCAAGATATACCTAGATTAAATTTTTGAAAGAAAAATCAGAGGCATTCAACACATTCAAGATTCTGCATGCTAGTATTAAGAATCTTTATGGCACTTCTGTAGGAAGAATTAGGTCTGACCATGGAAAAGAGTTTGAAAATGTAAGCTTTGCTAATTTCTGTGAATCTAAAGGCATTTTCCATGAGTTCTCTGCACCTAAGACACCTCAGCAAAATGGGATTGCTGAGAGGAAGAATAGAACACTTGAAGAGATGGCTAGAGTTATGTTGAATTCTAAAAACCTATCTAAGAAACTCTGGGCTGAAGCTTTGAATACTGCATGTCATATTAGTAATAGAGTTTATCTTAGACCTGGTACTACTATGACACCTTATGAAATCTTGAAGGGTTCAAAACACACTTTCATGAATTTGGTATTAACTGCTATTTGCTAAAAGATAGAGACTATTTGAGCAAATTTGATCCCAAAAGTGAAAACTGTATATTTGTTGGATATTCTCCTAATAGTGCTGCTTTCAGGGTCTACAATCCAAGATTGCATATTGTTCAAGAATCAGTGAATGTCATATTTGATGATTTAACTGTTTCTGCAGGTACTGAAGAAGTCACTAGTTCAGATGTTACTCCAACATTGGACTCAACATTGAACACAGACGCTGGAGATGCTGAACTAGAAACTGGAACAAATGTTGACTTAACACCAGAAACCCCCAATGTTTGGCCAACATCTGTGCTGTCAGATTCTGAAGATGAAGTGGCTCCTGTATCCAGAAGAGATCCCCCTCTTAGAATACAAAGAGATCATCCAGCCTCTCAAGTAATTGGTCAAATTACTGAAAGAGTTAGAACACGCAACAAAGAAAGGGTAAATTACAAGGATATGGCTAAGTTGTGTGTTTGTATGTCTTCTTCATGTACTGTTGAAAATGCATCTTGTTTTGTGTCCTCCATTGAACCTAAGAATGTAACTGAAGCTCTTAAGGATAGTTACTAGATTAATGCCATGCAAGAGGAACTCTTACAATTCACCAAAAATAGAGTTTGGAATCTAGTACCTAGGCCATCACATGTGAATGTAATAGGTACAAAATGGATTTTCAAAAATAAAACTGATGAGAATGGTGTAATTATGAGGAACAAAGCTAGGTTGGTTGCACAAGGTTATACTCAGGTAGAAGGTATAGATTTTGATGAGACTTTTGCTCAAGTAGCTAGGATAGAATCAATTAGATTACTACTTGCTATTGCTTGCTGTCTTAGGATTAAACTTTACCAAATAGATGTTAAAGGTGCCTTTCTGAATGGTTTAATTGACAAAGAGGTTTATGTAGAACAACCTAAAGGCTTTGCTGACCCTAAACATCATGACCATGTGTACAAACTTGAAAAGGCTTTGTATGGCTTAAAACAGGCCCCTAGAGCTTGGTATGAGAGGCTAACTGATTTTCTATTAGGCCTAGGTTTCAATAGAGGAGATGGAGATAGAACATTGTTTGGTATAGCAAAAAGCAGAACTGTGTTTCATTATCAACGGCTGAATCAGAATATGTAGCTGCTAGCAGCTGTGTTACCCAACTTGTGTGGCTTAAACACATGCTTTCAGATTATGGGCTAGATAGTGATACACTTCTCATGTTCTGTGACAATCTAAGTGCCATAAGTATCTCTAGGAATCCTGTCCAACATTCTAGAACTAAGCATATAGACATAAGGCATCATTTCCTAAGAGATATGGTAGAGGACAAAGTAATCAACATTGAACATATTGAGACAACAAATCAGCTAGCTGATATGTCTACAAAACCTTTAGATAGTGAGAGATTCTTCAGCTTGAGGAAATCTCTTGGCATGTGTGATATGTGAAAATGTTGAGAAAACCAGTGTTGTCATAACACCACTGACTAGCACTGGTATATTGGTTGTGGTGTAGTAGGTATTCTGTTGTTATTCCTTTGTTGAGTTGCATTTCTTTTTGAGTCTCATTTAATCCTTGTTTTGTCATATTTGGTTTGTGTGGTTGAACTCTTTGATGAACAACTCTTTCTAGTTATCAGTTTCACATCTTTGTTTTGAAAAAGTTAATAAAACTCTTCTGTTTGTCTGAGGTTGTGATTGCCTAACATATGGAGAAGTTGGGGTACACAAAGTTCACTACTTTGATGTCTATTCAGTTGTGTCTTATTCATATGGAAGGTGTACAGGACATGTGGAGAAGCTGGGGTGCATGATGTTGACAGCTTCAGTGTTACTCAGTTGTGCTTATTTACATATTCCTGTTTGTTTGGCCAAGGAACACATGAGGGTGATCCTTTCTACTAGGGTGTTTGAGGTTTCGATTTCTTACATTTAGTAGCACTGATCATTTGGTGATTCTCTTGAATGCAGGGTGGTAAACAAGTATGCATAAGGAATTGGGGTGTTGGGGTGCATGATAAATGAATTGCCAACATTCAAGGCCTTTGTACTTGCCTAACTTGCTGTTGTTAATGTTGTTACTGGGGTGTGTGGAGTTCAGGCTGCCCTCATTCAGTTGTGACATTAGCTTTGTGTTTAGCAACCTTCAGTTTTTGGTTCAGATGAGTTATGAAAATAATAAAGATTATAAAGAGATGTGACTGTGCTGGTTTGAGAAGTTTTTTCATTAGTGTTTACCATCTGCCTATTTGACTTTACATTGTTGCATTCATATAGGACTGCATTGTTTTGTTTCTTGTTTGTGAGTTGTGTCGGTTTAGGCTTAGGGGGAGTATAATTCATGTGTTGAGGCATACAATTTGGGTGACATACTGTAGGTGACACACTGTTCTGTGACTTTCTATGCTGTGGAAGTGAATTGTTCCTTGAATTCATAACTGCTTATCTGTGTGTGTTTCTTGTTCTCTATGTTGCTTACTCATGATTTTGATCTGAACAATATGTCTGAGGTACTCACTTGCTATATTGGTTAAGTTTCAGATATATTTTTGGATGTATCTCAAGCTCTCACATGAATTTGACTTGGTGAAGCCTGTACCTCCACCTTCGGTTTTGAATGTTATCAAATGTTATCCCAACATTATGCACAGTCGTAGGTCAACATTGAAAACTGGAACTTATAAGTTTTCAGTTTTTTTCTGAAAACCGCTCTGGTTAACTGTTAATTAAACATCAAAGCTTGTGCGCGGGAAAACATAGTGGGAAAGTTTTACATGGTTCAAATTTGGTAACTGCCCACTAACATTCATTCTCTTTCCTTAATTCACGACTAATTCAAAAATCAAAACCCTTGTTTCCTTATTTGTGCTTGCAAGGTTATTATTTGTGCTTAAACTGCAAATTTACTCTCTCAACTCTCAACTTCTCTAAATTTTCTCTGCAAATTTCTTTCAAAACGTCTCTACTAATGGCAAGCAAGTCTCCCATGCAATCTCTTGCAGATGTTGCTCTAGGAAGTGAACCCACTGCCGCAACACTCGCTCACATACTAGAGGTGATGCTGCAAAAACAATTGAGGTTCCTGTTGCTGCTAAGAGGAAGGCGATTCCCTATGTGCGACGAGGAAAGAAAACCAAACAGGGAGAATCGACCTCCAATGTTGAGCCAACAGTGGAACCAACCACTCCCATCACCAATGAGCCTGAAACTGAGGTAAACACTGCTGAACCCATCCCTGAATTTGATGCTGATATACCTGTTGAGGGGGAGGGTAGTGGCTCTGTTGAAAAATCTGTGGAGAAATCCGTGGATGTGTCTGTTGACAAGATGGTGAGGAAGTGGATTAGGGCTCAAAAGAAAAAGAGAAAGGGCAATGGGGAGAAATTGAAAAATATGTCTGAGTCTGCTAAGGCTAAGGCTGAGGCCAGGAAAAGACAGGCTGAGAGATCAGCTAGGAAGAGGGATGCTGAGGAAGAGAAAAAGGCTGTTGCTGCTGCTGCTGAGAGAAAGAGGAAAGGAAAGTAAGTAATGGAAGAGGAAACTGAGGTGGTAGATGTTGAGGATGAGGAAGAAGAAGAGGAGAAGGAAGAGGAGACTAAGGAGGAGCATGATGTTGCTGCTGATGTTGGGGCCACATCAGGGACAGAGGAGTATACTGATGGGCTATATGTGTTCTTCCCTGAGGATGAGGAGGACTACTTTTCTCCATACTATCTCAACAAAGAGTTGGAGAAGAAGTGGGATTCCTTCAAGAGAAGGGAGATTCACACTGAAAGAGCTATAGAGATGGCCAGTTTCAAAGAGAACAAGGTGATGGACTTGCTTGAGGCAAGAGGGCTGCAACATTCAGTGATGGAGCTGAGTGACTATGCTCCTGAGATTGTCATGGAGTTCTACCTTAATCTCTCCAAATGGATCAAGGACTACAGATCTCCAAAATTTGGAAAGGCTTGGGTGAGGGGGAGAGTCTTAAACATTGACCCCTACACCATCAACAAGATCTGTGGCTTCCCTACTACTGATGAATATGAGGACCCCTACTATGATGATGTAATGGAAGACTTGACTGGAGGGTTGGTCAAAATCTGGAGAGATGCTCTGCTAACCACAAAACTCACCTCCCTGAGTGCTGTCTTACACAAGATAGCTTGTTTCAACTGGCTGCCAAGCAAGAATGTGACTATACTTACCAAGGAATCAGTAATCTTGGTGTACAAAATCAAGAATGGGCTAGCTGTAAACATGGGGGAGAGGATTGTGAAGTCTATGTCTGAAGTTGCTGGAAGGAAGAATGGGATGCTACCCTATCCCTCACTCATCTGCAAAATCCTTGGCAGTCAAGGATTGAAGACAAGTGTCATTGTGGGCTGGAGGAAGAATGATTCTGAATTAACAATTCTCCCAAGCTACTTTTCTGGATCAAGGGTGATAGACCTTCCATGGAACCCAAAAGGAGTGGTGAGACCAAGGGCTAAAAAGAAGAAGGCTCAGAAGTTTGCTGGAACTTCAGTGCCTATGTCCAAGGAGGAAGATTGCATGGTCATTACTTCTGCTTTTGTGGATCATATGCTGAACTGGTATAGGGGCAGATTGCTGATACTCAGAGGGAGATCGAGGAGAGGAAGGAACACCTCAAAGAACTGGAGGACATTGTGAAAAATTTGGAGGAACTCCCTTCTTCACAAAAAGGGGGAGAGTAGTTCCAATTTTAATTTTAGTCTTCTAGTTTATGGTCTGTTTCTATGAACTGCTAATTTCTTTGAACTACTGGTACATTTTGGTTTATTTGATCAAGGGATATGTCCTTGATATTTTAGCTATGGCCTGTAAATCTAAGTACTGCTGTTGAACTGCTCTAACTAACCGTAATTGCTATTTCTTATGAAGGAGCATGTTGAACTATTTGTCTGGATAACCTTTTATGCAGGAAACTTACTGGTTTCAATGTTGAGGCAACATTGATGAATGTTGAGGTTTGAACATGTGTACATATGTGAATGTAGTGATGACCTTAATGCTTGTCTTGGTTAATTTAACTTTGATTATGATATCTTGTATTAAGGGGGAGCAGTTTGGTAGTTTAATTTGTTTCTTGTTGATTATAACTTTCTGGATATAAGACTTGATTGGAACAGGTATTTGTTTTGTGAAGAAAGGCAAAAAGGGGGAGATTGAAAGTGCATGTTTCTGGAATCAATGTTAGACAGTGAAATGTTAGACGATGTTGAGATAACATTTAGGATAACATTGAAAGCCGAGAGCTTGAGCGAAAACTGTTCTTTAGTTGCCAAAATTAAGTTTTGCCTTTATTCACTTATTAATCAAGTTCCACGATTTTGGTTGTTTATGTTTTTGTCCAGGAAAGTATCTTAAACATTAGGAAGAGCTTTGGAAGATTCCTTACTTGAAGTTTCCATAATTCAAGCTAAGTTGAATAGTCAACTCACACGCTTTCAAAAGAAGGAAACAAGCGAGATGTTCTTTGCAACGCGATTCTTTCCAGGATTCTCCGAATTAAAGAAGATGTGTTACCTTGCTAAATCAGTAATGAAGGAAACACATATTCTGGAAAGATATGAAGTTCACAAAGAAGGCAATCTTCAACAAGGAAACAATAAGAGTTACCAAAACTGTGAACAACACATCTTGGTGTTCAAGACTCAAGAAATCTATAAAGATGTGAAGTTCATCAAGATGAAGACAAGACAATCGTGCCAATAATCCAAGAGATTAATCATACTTTGTATTGTCTTCATTTTGTTTTGCGAAGTTTTTGTATCAAATGCTTAAGTCTAGTTCATAGAAGTTAAGTAGTTTTTACTTGTCTGCTTCGTTGAGTCTGATCAACAAAGAGGGTTAGTGAATTGTTGTGAGGACCGTTTTTGATAAAACCTTTATGGTTATTTCGCCTAAGGCTCGGAAGTTTTTAATAATATTGAAAACTTCTTAAAATTATATCTTCTTGTGTTCTCACTTCTGCTGCACATTATTATTATCAAGAAGATCAAAATAGAGTTAAGGCAATTTCAGCTTAACTCTCAAAAAGTGTTGTGTCAATCCACGGTCCTACAATTTCAAGAACAATAAAGAAAAGATGTGGGGTTTTCTAACTTGTGTGAAAGAATAATAACCTCATTTCTCAAAGTAACTATAAACATAGTATAGTAGTATATAGAAATATAGATGGACTAGGATTCCATCCTATAGAAGAATTAAGAATTTTTAGAATTATGCTTCACAAAAGATGTATGTTTCACCACAGAGCCTAAACCCAACATGATATGGGCATTTCCCGCATATTGGGCCTGGCCCAAACCAGGCCCATATTGGACCATATCGGGGGCCACTTTCGATGTCATATCGGTAACAATCATCGATATGTTACTGTGGTCCCCGGATCCCGATGTCTATAAATACGCGGTACCCGGATCCCAAAGTAAGCAATTATTATCCCTCAGCTACCACGCATCACATCGAAATACATCCCCGATCTCACTCTCAATATCGCATTCGATATCGGGATTACCTCGTGCACCTTTGATACGTCACACCACCACATCACCGATATCACGTCAGGGGGCATCCTCGATATCATGTCGAAAACAATCACCGACATACATTCGATCTAGTAACCGATATCCCACTGCCATCCAAGCATCGAGGCGTTAGTTCGAGGTGTTCCGGACCAAGTCTACGCGAGATACATAGTCTAGGCCTGATTTGAGATAGACTCGTTGTATTACTAGACCATTCACTTGTAACCGACATGCATATATATATATATATATATATATATATATATAATACGATCTATTGTCAAATCAGTGGCGCCGTCTGTGGGAACACCATTTCACGGACAAGGATGCCAAGATGCAAGGAAGGAGGACCCGGTCCGAAGTTAACGGAGTTGTGACTAGGAGTGCCAGGATGGAGGACACGCAACTCCCTCAGCACCCGACTGACCAAGAACAGACATCGACCCAAGTCGAGATGGAGCTTCCTCCAACACAGAACGAGCTGCGACGAAGGCGCGGGTCCGAGAGGCCGCTGCGAGCCACGAATGCAGGTCCAACCTTCGCCGCACCAAATACGGTGAAACTCGCGGCTGAGGGCCCGACCACTGAGAACCCCGCGGCAGACGTTCCAATGGCCGAGGCGCCAAATGCGGACTTTCCCAGCTCGGAGGAGATAATGGTCGCGGGACGAAGCGCCCTTCCCCTTGTCGCCATAACCCCGGAGATGCAAGCGCAGATCAACGCCTCTGTGAAAGCAGTGCTGGACACTACATTGGAGACTTTGCTTCCACGACTAGCGGAACAAAGGGCAAAGGACATTCGGGCGAGGCCCCATGAATCCGGAGCGGGTGAGAGAAGGGCAAGGCAATGATATGAGGAACATGAGGATACGGGGGACTCCTTCAGAGAGATAATGCCCGCTGCTTACGATAGGTCGGAGAGACGGGACCCCAGGACCCTGGATCGAGAGATAACGAGAAAGATGGAATGGCTTGACCGCGAGAGGGCGGAAGTAATCCGGAGAATGGAACGCGGTCGCGACCGCGCCGAGATTGCATATTCAAAGAATGAGGATGCAAAAATACTGCGGGTAATATCAAGGAGGATGGCACAGCTAGACCGCGAGAGGGCGGTGTTGACGAGGAAGGTGACTCATAGTCATGGGAATGGTCGCAGTAGGACCCCATTTTCGGATGAGATAGAGGCTGAGGTATTGCAAAGAGGGGACAAGATCCCAGTGATCAAGCCATACGACGGAAGAAGTGATCCTACAGATCATCTCCATCATGTCGATAGCATTTTGAACCTGCACAACTACTCGAGAAACATAAAGGCAAAGATCCTATCCACCACTTTAACGGGCGCTGCACTGGATTGGTTCACTAGGCTGGAGGCCAGATCCATAACGGACTACGAGCAACTAAGGAAAAAATTTGAGAACCAATTCTCTAGCCAAAAGAGAATGAAGACCAACCTGCTACACCTCGGCGCTGTGCAGCAGAAGGAAAGGGAGAACCTTCGGGACTATATGAAGAGGTTCAATGATGAATTGTTGAAGGTGGATGAGCCGCATGGCGGGCAGGTCATGATGATGTTGTTCAAGGGTACGACGCATCGCAGGTTCGCCGGGGAGCTAATCAAATTGACTGAGCCCACCATAGCACAGATCAACATGCTCGCAAACCAAATGGTTTACGAGGACGAGATGATGGCAACGCGTCAGGGTTCGTTTTCCAGCAGGAACGCAGACAGAGATCGCAACAGGGAAAGGCCCCCAAGGACGTACACCCCGTTAAATAGAGGCATTCTGGAGGTGATGGCCGGGGCAAAAAGAAACAGATGGTTGACAGAACCCAGGCCGTTGAATGAGACTCCCAGGATGAAGTCATCGAGCAAATACTGCGTGTACCACCGTCAACCTGGACACAGGACGGAGGACTGTACGCACCTGAGGAATGAAATCGAAAGATTGATTAAAGAAGGGAAATTGGTCGAGTTTGTCAGGAGCGCCAAGGAAGATGCTAGAGGGGCAGAACATTCTTTATCCCCTAGAAGAGATTACTCACCCAGGAGAGGAAAGCAGAAGATGATTGAGGCACCCGAGGAGCGTGGTAGGACCATAGTGAATGCCCTGAGCAGAGGCGTTATAAACGTGATCAATGGAGGAGGCTTGGGAGCTGACACGGCTCCCGTCCAAGAAACCATAACACGGAGACTCTAGGGTGGAGCCTACATTGGGTACACCATTGCAATCATGCCGGAAGCGTACTTGGAGCAGGAGATATCTTTCACCAGGAGAGACTTGGAGCAACTTGATCCGTTGGCCTTAACCACAGATGGACTAGATTGCCCATTGGTTATTACTATTAATGTGGATGAATATCAAGTGCATAAAGTGTTGGTGGATAGCAGAAGCTCCGCAAACCTGATATTCTCAAAAGCCTACCAGCAGATGAGGATAACCCCGGACCGACTGAAGCCAATATCCACCCCATTGACCGGATTCGGCGGAGCAGAGGTAGTGCCACTTGGACAAGTTATATTGCCCACCATGTTTGGCAGAAGCCCACGCACCCGGGTGACACCGATAAAATACACAATTGTCGACATCCCGTTTCCCTACCACGCCATCATTGGCCGATCGGCGCTCAACCAGATCAGGGCAGTGGTCTCTACTTATTACCAGAAGATTAAAGTCCCGACGCCTCAGGAAGTTGGCGAGATTCTAGATGACCAGATACAAGGATGGATGTGCTATGTGGACTCGCTGAAGCACTCAAGAATCAGAAGAAGACAGGAAATACAAGTCCCACACCAAGAATACATTCCGTGCACAGAGTGATCACCCTGAGGAGCAAAGAGAACAATATTTTGAATTTCAGCAGTTTTTAAATTATGCTCGAACAATTGAAACATTGCCCCATCGCGGGTTAGCCTGTAAACTTAAAACAGGGAGAACTACGCCGGTCTGATTCCCCATTCAACGGGATACGTAGGCGGGTTAGGTTTACCTAGCCCTCGACCGTTATCTCTTATTTTTCCCCTTCGTGGGTCGGCATGTAACTTAAAACAGGGGGAACTACGCCATTCTAATTCCCCATTCAACGAGATACGTAGGCATGTTAGGTTTACCTAGCCTTCGACCGTTATCTGTCATTACCTTTTTATTTGTTGTTTCGTGAAATCTCATATTTCATGCAGGGATATGTCCTAAGCGGACATTACGGAAGTGCAGAGAATTGCACGAAGAATCGGGGAGTATTCCCATAGATATAGGTTTAACACATCGCCCTCTTACAGGTACATAGCCCGAAGGATCACACATTACTATATCCGAAAAGGACATAGGGAATATTAAACCCTCGCTTTTTGAAAAAAAAAGAGGGATTCAGGGGGCATTGCCCCAGATTATTCAATATTATCCATCTAAACAGGTACAACAGGTACAAACAGGTACAACGGGCAAGATAGAACACAATGGAAACACCTTTTCTTGCATAAAACTGATATTCCCAGATTGAGGGAACATCCCGCAGATAACACATGCACATCATTTCGTGCTTTCATATTAGCTTTTACATCGAAAATCTTTCTTGTCTGTGATGTTTTACAGGGCTTAATGACCCATAGATTCCACGACGACAGAGTCACCAAGAGACATAGTTAAAAAGACAAAGAAAAGGCTCATACCCTTGAGTGGTAACGGTCACCTACAACGAGAAGAATATCCCCTGTGATAACGGGGTCAATCATAAACATTTCAACGGTAGAGGGTTCCCTATGATAACGGGATGCGCCCCTACCCACAAGAAAAATATCCCCTGTGATAACGGGGTCGATTATAAACATTTCAACGGTAGCGGGTTCCCTGTGATAACGGGATGCGCCCCTACCCACAAGAAAAATATCCCCTGTGATAACGGGGTCGATCATAAACATTTCAACGGTAGCGGGTTCCCTGTGATAACGGGATGTGCCCCTACCCACAAGGAAAATATCTCCTGTGATAACGGGGTCGATCCTAAACATTTGAATGGTAGCGGCTTTCCTGTGATAACGGGATGGGCCCCTACCCACAAGAAGAATATCCCCTGTGATAACGGGGTCGATCCTAAACACATGAGCGGTGGCAGATTACCCACGTTTCTACCAACCCCGAGGAAATTCTAACCATTCCTTGTTGACAACAAGCAGATTAAAGAAATCTCATCAAATACGAGAACGAAATCAATGCAAGCTCAGATATCGGAATACTGCATACTCTATCATCATGACAATAAAAAGTCAACAAGTTATCAGACCACAAGGTCACGAAGAGTCACATATTATGAAGACAACAGAGAAATAAATATTCAAGTTACAGAACCACGAATTGGAGATAGTTCGGAAAGGGATAAACTCAATTTACAATAAAGGCAGCAAACAGCTACTCCCACAGAGACCCTTCAGTCTTCTTCTCAATGACCTCGGAAAACACGTCACGATCGGCCGTAACTCCTCCACCTCGTCTAACCCACCAATCGGTAGGTCGTTATGATCGTGCCTTGGGTTCAACCCACTCAACTCGAGGGAGTCCTTGAAACCGTCATTTCTCAATACCTGCCCTACGCAAGCATGAAAGGCCGCCTCTCGAACCTTCAAAACTAAGTCTCGGAAGCTCGAGCTTTCATAAACTTCTCCGCTCCAACCCGGAGGAGATCAGGACGACGCTCCTACAAATTGAACTCTATTAAATATAGGAGGAAAAAACAGAAGCAAATATCATAAACAAGATATATACCAAGTCCAAGGGAGCTAATTCGGCAGTGGAGAGCTCCAACAAGAGACGTTCGTTAGCAGCCTTCACCGCCACCACCTCAGCCTTCAATTTCTCCAGCTCCCTGTTGGCCGCAAGTTCACGCGCCTTTCTTTGGTCAATCTCAGTCACTAATGTTTTGAAGTTGCCCTTCAACAAATCATACTCCTCCCGGAGCTTACGACATGTCTTCAGCGCATCCTCTTTTTCGGACTCCAACTTCTCTAACACCATGGGGTTGAACTCCCCCATCCTCAGGATATCAGCCTCGAGATCGGCATCAACAGCATCAGGGTCACCCTTGGACTCGCGAATTGTCTTCAAACACGAGACCGCCAGCTTTGCAGTCTGCACGATACAATACACAACATTATGCTAAACAGTCAAATAAAAACGATCGAAGTCGTGTTTAGATACGTACACTTTGGAACAGGTGAATGCTGCGGCGTATATTCTGGGCCCGCTCAAATTCTGTGAGCACCCGCACATTCGCAGGAGGAGGAAAAGCCCGCATCATGCCCCGTACAACGTCTGCTTCAGGGAATTCTACTTGCTTTGAGGGTTTGACTGCACCCGCCTTCCAATGGCCCGAACTCGAAGACGAGTGGACACTGTGGACAGTCCCCTCACGAGACCTTTTATTACCTGATATCCTAGTCAGGTCAACGACAGGCTTTGAAACCAGAATCCCAGGAAAGATATGGGCAAAGCCCCTCAATATCGAGGGCTCCTGCAGTGGCCCTTTACCCTTGTCGGTCATACCTGAAGCGGTCGCTTTTCCCTTGCCACTAATAGGGTTCGGGCTTGAAGAACCTGAATCCACAGTAAAAGGCGCATCCACAGAGTCACCCAAGTTGACATGGGTATTCGATTCCAAACCTCCAACATTCTCGGTCAAAGGAATGTTGGCCAACGACTCGGAACGTAGAGCGACGTATTCACCAGAAGGAGACCCCACAACTGGTCTCTCGGTCGACGCAACCCTGTCAGGCGAATGAACCACACCCTCATGTTTCGAGGTCAGCACCTCAAAGAGGGTGGCCGCGCCATCCAGGCCTCCCACCACATCAAGGATGTCCTGGCTAAGGGACCCAAACATTGCAGGAACATTTTTAAGACAATCTTCATTAATACGTTCAACCACTACAGTGCTAGAGGAAGGTTGCTCAACTCCCGATGCCTCTGCCAGAAACTCAGCGGCTGCATTATTCAGGTCAAAGGTAGACGTTTCAGCAGCCTTTTGAGCATCACGATCGGCTTGAAGTTTACGCATCAATTGTCTTAAACCCATTTTTACGGAGTATCTCGGAAAAAGATAATGCAGCTGCAGAATAATCAGAGTATCAACATGAGAAAATAATAATAAAGAAATCAAGTACAAAGTCGAGGTCAAAAAACATGTGGGGGAATAAATCGAATATAATTACCGATATACATACCGATGGGGTTACACTAAACGACAGAGAAAACGCAGAAAACTATGACCTTCAAAATCTCTTACAAGCCCTACTTATAGACGGAGGCCTTAACTACATCGAAATATACTTTCGACATCATATCGAATATGCGTTTCGACGTGATATCGACGATGAACCCCGATCTCCTACCCTATTACGTAAAAAAGCCTCGAAGAACAACTCTCATATTTACAAGAGATTCAGCGCCAAAGAACACAGAATTCAAACGAGGACCTCAAACTATGCGCCCACTGCATTAGGTGGCCCATCGAAGTTCACCACAAAGCACATTCCCCGCATGTTTGATGTCCGTCATTTGAACTGGCGGGACGAAGGGTACAAGTAACCCATAAATTTAAAATTAAATTTGCGAATTTTTACCTCTAAGACAAGAATCCCCAAATTGGGGGACTACATGATATGGGCATTTCCCGCATATTGGGCCTGGCCCAAACCAGGCCCATATTGGACCATATCGGGGGCCACTTTCGATGTCATATCGGTAATAATCACCGATATGTTACTGTGGTCCCCGGATCCCGAGGTCTATAAATACGCGGTACCCGGATCCCAAAGTAAGCAATTATTATCCCTCAGCTACCACGCATCACATCGAAATACATCCCCGATCTCACTCTCGATATCGCATTCGATATCGAGATTAACTCGTGCACCTTTGATACGTCACACCACCACATCACCGATATCACGTTGGGGGCATCCTCGATATCATGTCGAAGACAATCACCGACATACATTTGATAGTCACCGATATCCCACTGCCATCCAAGCATCGAGGCGTTAGTTCGAGGTGTTTCAGACCAAGTCTACGCGAGATATATTGTGTAGGCCTGATTTGTGATAGACTCGTTGTATTACTAGACCATTCACTTGTAACCGACACGCATATATATATAATACAATCTATTGTCAAATCACAACAATTGGTTCTGATTTAGTCACGTAGTACCATAAAACACGTTGTTGCACCCAAGTGCCTAAACCCATCAGATGGTTGTGACTTTAGTCATGTAATGCAACAAACGTATTGGTTGCATCCAAATGCCTAATGCCCAAAAGTTGGTTGTTATTTAGTCACGTAATACCATATAAATATGATAGTCATACCCCAGTGCCTAAACCCAACAGATGATTGTGACTTTAGTCACGTAA
Source organism: Linaria vulgaris (assembly GCA_948329865.1). Classification (NCBI taxonomy): domain Eukaryota; kingdom Viridiplantae; phylum Streptophyta; class Magnoliopsida; order Lamiales; family Plantaginaceae; genus Linaria; species Linaria vulgaris. The sequence goes on from OX415253.1 coordinate 11,724,722, forward strand.
GTCCACAAACACGTTGGTTGCACCCAAGTGCCTAAACCCAACATTTGGTTGTGATTTAGTCATGTAATACCATATAGGCTTTGGTTGCACCTAATTGCCTAAACCCAATAGATGGTAGTGGTTATAGCACGTAATACCGCCAAGACGTTGGTTGCACCCAAGTACCTAAACCCAAAAGATGGTTGTAGTTTTAGTCACGTGATACCATGGAAGCATTAGTCGCACCCAAGTGCCTAAAATTAACATTTAGTTCTAACTTTAGTCACCTAATACCACGTACATGTTGGGTGCACCAAAGTGCCAGTTATGTGATACCACATAAGCGTTGGTCGTTTCTAAACCCAAGAGATTGTAGTCTTTTTAGTCACGTAATACCGCCAAGACGTTGGTAGCACCCAAGTGCCTAAATCCAACATATGGTTGTGCCTTTAGTCACGTGATACCATGGAAGCGTTGGTCGCACCCAAGTGCCTAAAATCAACATATGAATGTAACTCTACTCCTGTAATGCCACGAACATGTGGTGGCTTTAGTCAGGAAATACCATGGAAGCATTGGTTCCACCCAAGTGCCTAAACTCAACAGATGGTTGTAACTTTAGTTACGTAATACCACAAAGTCGTTTGTTGCAACCAAAAGTGCATAATCCCAATGTGTGGTTGTCACTCAGCCACAAAATACCATAATATGGTTGTGCCATAATAAACTATGGGTATGTAATACAAAAAATCTTTAAAATGGCCCCAAGTTACTTGCTAATTACCCAACGTGGTAAAAAACATCAACTAAGCTGCCAGACATTCGTACAAGAATGGTAATTTTGCCTTGCCTCTATTAGCTTGAAATATACTCATTAAGGCGATTCCATCTTAAATCGGGGGACTTATGATGTGCCATAATTATGACACCTCAAAAATGGAAAATTTTATTCGCTATTACACGAAACTAAGGGGATGAAAAGGCATTTTTCACATAATCTGGCTAGCCCGAAAACATGTTGAGATGATATCCAAGCGACACGATTCTCGAAAGGCATTATGGTCGCCTTGCCGATTTGGCCTATGTTGGTGGCCACATCAGATGGTTCGACGTAGCCCAACATAGGGTACCTCGGCCCAAAATGATGTGCCACATCGGTCTGATTCTACGTGGCACGGTAGGCCACATTTGCCCTACAAAGGGTTATGGACGCGCCACGTAATGGTCCAACGTAGGACGTTAAAAGTTTGATCGGCGACGTTGGTCACACTTTGACCATGTTGGTCAAAGTTTTACTAAGTCAATCAACTGATGGATGTAGTGGGAGCACGTCAAACAACAAACGTGCTCTTTTTTGTTTAGCGTCCTTGCTGGTGGTCCTCACACTTGAAAGCCTTTCCTACCTCTATAAATACCCAATATTCCTTCATGTGAAGGGTGAGACTTTTTGGAGCTCGATGGTGTGTGCTTTCTATCTCTATAACTGCACGCCAAACATCAATGTCAAGTCTTACGTTGGTACGTCAAACCAAACAAGGTTGCCACGTTTGCCTTCTGTGGCACGTTAACTTATGGTGCACCAACTTGTAGCACTTCAAACGTGTATGTCAAACAAAGTATATTAACCATTTTACCTCTATTTTTCCACAAACATGACTATGTGGACAATTGGACTAAGTACGGGATGAATTTGACTCCCAAGTCAACAATACGAACTTTGACTCGTGATTTGACTACCTCGTAGTACAAGTCACTCAACGTCAGAATCCCTGACCCTACTGTGCTCGATGACTAAAAACATCCTTATACTAAAACAATGATATTTAAGTGAGACTAACGCCCTCCGGGGTTAATCCAACAATTATCATGGCCTCGTCAATGAGATGTACACCCTACGGGGTCTTCCAACCAAGCCTAATGGCTAGATAAATGCACACAACATCTAAAGATAAGCGTGTTATCTCCTAATACCCTTTGTGTGCTTAATTGAATAATGAACTAGGTTCGACTTGATTCTCTCTTCTCTGAAAGATATGTAGGCAGCTTGAACCCATGTTGAGTTCAGTCGCAAGTACACAAATGCCATATTCTCCCCTAGATTATGTTTATTCTCCCATTAACTGTTTACGTCTAACTTTGTTCCTTTTAGTGCACATTTATAGCAAACCTGAAAACTTTTCTTATATTGCCTATAAGGTGCAAGAGAGTCTAGTATGAGAAGTTGATTGGTATTAACGAAACCACCCCACCCCACACTAGCAATCATTCAATAAAGGTTAAATAATTTTTGCATTCTTGCCTATGTTATAAATAAGAAATAAAAATACGAAAAAGTACGATATAAGTTTATTACTTAATTTGGTGCTTGGCTACTTTTTATGTTTATATAGCTAACAAATAGTATGTAACATACGATTTCTATAACTTATATGTCTAGATTATTACTAAGAGAATGAATCAATTTCCCTTTGGGTTTACCCATTAATAATGTTTAATTAAACATAAAAGAGGTGGATAAAAATTTTGGATGAGAAATAAAGTGCATGACAATGAGAGGTATTTTGGTCTTATTCCGTCAGGGTTACAATACACTAGTTACTGTTACAATGGGCCTAACTATGCCAAAATACGGCTAACCTATTGCAAGGTATGGACTAGTCTGGTCTGGAACACCTACCGTATATTACAAGTATAAAATTACTCTAGATAACCTTCTAAGATAAATATACAGATGGATTGAATGGAAGATGTTCGATCCACGTATCTCGAATCGCAGCAGTTCGATGCAGGTGAACCTCGAATGGGAACAGTTCGATCAAGTCCTGAACTGAATCGGGTCCTACGTCGAATCAGACGGAAGATGGAATCGGATGAGTGTCGAATCTAATGTGTATCGAATCATTGAATTCGATCGATGTGAATGTGTATCGAGTATCTACTGGGCCTGTTTCGATCTACCATCGGTCGAATGGCCCTTATCTAACTAGGCCGACCCAGAATGCTATTCGGGGCCTTCCTAAAATATCCCTATGATATAGTCCCCCCAGTTTGGGAGTCGATGATGGTATAAGATTGGGTTCCAAACTTTAACCTGGGTTACGTTCAACTTGATTTCCCATATCGTAACTTGTGAATTATCTGTGTACTTGATTATCCGGATTGGCAAAACTTATTCGGCTTGGTAGCTGCAATAATCATATGCGGGTGGGGAAACTTATCGGTTATATGCGGGTGGTAAACCTTATCGGTTAGTAAGTTGCATTTTTTTATGCTATTTCACTGGATCGAATTTCAGTGGTTCAATTTATCCAGAGAGCATAGATCGAATCTACAGAATTCGACACAGTTGTGTCGAATCTATCGAATTCGATAAAGCAATATCGAATTTAGAGGAAAAGCGGTGGTGGGGCTATATAAAGGCCCGTTTTCCACCTTATTTTCATTTTTCTTTTTGCAGAGAGCTTTTTGTCCGATCCTGGTGATTCGACATTGCCTTTAAATCATAATTTTTTTCTTTATACTTATAAGTTGCTAATAGCGCGAAAAAAGACTAAACACCGTAGTAAGCCAGCTGTTTCACCCGAGAACATGTATGCGTCTCAAGCGAATGCCAATAGGGCTAGTGCCAATATAGGCCCGTCTTTTGATAACACAGTCCCTACGGAAGATTTTGCGGGTGTTGCCACAAGAAATCAACCTTCTGTGAGGCTGCCCGGGAGCTTTTTTGATAATTGGGGTACTGGACATACCATTCCAGCATCGTTAAATCATTCTACTATTAGGCTAGGAGGAGTAAGCGCAGGCATTCGAGTTTCCTTAGTGAGCAATTTCGAGAAGCATGAAGACTTCGAGCCGCGAAGGTTAGTCATGACTCATGCTGCCTATGGAGGTTGGGTTAAGGTCGGGACGAGTTCCCAAATCAAAATTATGGAAGAGACTGATGGAGTTGATGACAGGATTGCTGCCAATCTAGTAAGATTCAATGCTGAGATTCAATGCAGTTTGGGAGGTTAAAACTGGTACCAAGAGGCGTGTTCTAGAAACATAAGCTACTGCCGAGGCCATAGAAATTCCACATCTTTCGCGCAAACGACCTCGACCATCTGGGAATCCAAGGCCAGCCCCACCTGGTAGCATTGTTGATTATGAATTTTTGAATGACAAAAATTCTGATTCACTGAATATCACGTTGATGGGATATCGGTTGCGGGAAGAGCAATCTACAAAGATTTTTAAAGGATTATGGACTCAATTGGATCGTGGTGCTGTAGTGAACAGGCTAGGGTATCTAGGTTTAGCGTGCTTTGGGCGTTTATTTTTTTGTGCTACCGCGATAGTGATGTATCGATTGTGTCGGGATTATAGCGATTTTATTGAAGTCCAAGGTAGACATAATGTCGTGGTCAACGAACTGTCCGCGAGTGTGAATAGTAATGATTATAGACATCACGCTGCAATCACACGCGCTCGAAATGCCGCAAAAATCAGTGCGGAAGCAGTTAAGGATGCCCTTGAGGCTAGGGTGACAGCCAAAAATGCTAAGGAAAATGTTGCGGCTTTACGTGTCGAAATTGCCTTGCTGAAGAAAGAAAATGATTCTTTGAAATGGTAGAATAATTCCCTGAAGGCCCTAAATGATGGTGTTGAAACTGCAATAGTTGGATTGGGGAAGAGAGTACGATATTTAGAATAAGATAATTACAGATGCATAGTCGCCATATCTTTCATGAAGAGTGGTGTTTATAGGTGGCTCGATTGCGCAAAGGTGCCGTTGACGTGAAATTTGGTATGGAACTTAGTGTGGATCAGGCTGATCATCTTGGATTTCTAAAATATGGATTCCAGAAAGATATGTTGGATGTTAGCCTCGGTCCTAAAATGGAGACCCATGAGGTTGATGATGATGATGAGGAGGAGTTTTCTACACCAAAAATCAGTGATCCTTTTTTTCGTCTGTTGTAAGAACACAATGGTGGCTCTATGCCTGACTTGGATATACAAGATCTGGTTCAGCCAGTAGGATATGGAAACATGGATGGTGCAGAGGATTCTCAAGCTGATTTAAATAGAGTGAGTGACGATGTTCGTACTGCTTTCGACAGCAGTGATGATGAGACGTGTTTACATGTTCTTCTCTAGTAGTTAAGGCCACAGAAACTCTTGCAGGCTCTCGAGGAACTTTTATTTTCCAAGAACCATTAGTTGTTGTGCCCGAGAAAAGAACGTGTCCTTCATCCGTGACGAAGAGTGCTAGGTTAACTCTAAAACCGCCGATTGGAGTGAATCCTCCTATGAGTTTTAACCTTAGCGCTTCCTATGTTGAGGTTTCTGGATAGGCTCTTAATGAGCGCAATCTGGTATCTCCCAGTAAATATCATCTTGGCGGTGCACCCGAAGAAGACGAACTAGCACTACCAGAAGGATGGGCTCAAATGGATGAGTTGGTGTTTACAGAGGATCAGATTCAGAGAAACTGTGACAAATTTGCTCGGTCCCTTGGTGTTGTTTTGCGCTCTGAGTCTCCCCAGTCATCGATAGAGTAGCTCTAGTTAGACATACCATTTTGACGATATTAGGCTATTTTAGTTTTCATTTTCGAACATGTCACTTTTGTAACGACGTTCTTAGGACGCCGATTTTGTGTCCAAATATTATAGCTCATTTTAACCTATACTTTACTGTATAGTTTTGTTGAATCATTTGATCACGGTTCTATCTCAGTTGTTTGATTGAATTGACAGTAATTTTGTTGTTAAGTTATTCCGATTTTCTTTCTTCAATACCCATTTGAACGGAATATGCTCTCAGCGAACCGCGACTCGCGTTCGACCTCTCAGGGCTAAGCAGGTATTCGTCATGACGCTTTTTGCGCTCTATGCGGAGTGAGTTGTCTGATTGGTGTTCGACCACTTGGGGCCAAAGGTTCCTCCGGCATAACGTTTTCCCTGTCTATGCGGAGTGAGTTTTCGATTGGCGTTCGACCACTTAGGGCTGAATGTGCATCCGGCATGACGCTTTTCGCGGTCCATGCAGAGTGAGTTTTCAATTGGCGTTCAACCACTTGGGGCCGAACGTGCACCTATCATAACGCTTTTCACGGTCCATGCAGAGTGAGTTTTTGATTGCCGTTCGACCACTTGTGGTCGAACGTGCATCCGACATGACGTTTTTCGCGGTCCATGTGGAGTGAGTTTTCGGTTGGCGTTCGACCACTTGGGGTCGAATTTCCATATTGATTGTTGTGTTTTGCTCGGTTCCTTTGCTTTTTCATGGAAATTGCAGCGTCATTTCACAGTGACTCCACGTGCAGTGTCAATCGAGCGAAAAAGACATAGGTTTTGATTTAATTTGAAAATGGGCTAAACTCAGTTTCTTACTGAGGTGCCTACGTTTCCCTGATATTGCGCGAGACTCAAGGCTTTGTAGTTCATACAGTTTGTTAACATTCAATCGCGATTCATTTTAATGCCTATGCATAATAGCTTCTCAGGTGTTGCACGTTTCATGGGTGCTTTAGCTTGCGGCCTTGCATAGTTTCAAGGTAATAGTAGCCTCGTGAACTAGCTTGTATCACCTTATATGGTCCTTCCCATTTTGGTTCTAACTTCCCGATATGTTGTTTCACCGCTATGCTATTCAGAACCAAGTCTCCCGCTACGAAATTTTTGAATTGGACTCTTTTGCCATAACATTTGGCCATTGCTACTTTAAATGCCACAGTACATTTATAAACATCTTCCCTCGTAGCGTTTATCATATCCAGATCCATCTAGCGTAACCGAGCTAATAGCTCGGGATCGTAATCATATATTCTACACGTTGGCATTCCTATCTCGACCGACATAACTGCCTCGGTCCCATAAACAAGAATGAACGGGGTTTCCCGTGTCGATGTCTTGTGTGTTGTTATAAGCCCACGGTATTCCCTGAAGCTCCTCTGTCCAGCTTTTCTCGGTGTCTCTCAATCTTATCTCGAGATAATCTTTCAGTTTCTTATTGGTGGATTCCACATGTTCGTTCGATTGTGTGTGATAGACTGAGGTCATATTGTGAGAGATGCGCAACTCCGTGAACCAGTATTTGATTTCCTTGCCAATGAACTGTCGACCATTGTCCCATATCATATATCTAGGAATTTTGAAGCGGCACATGATATTCTTCCATATTAATTTGATCATATTCTTCTCTGTAATGGCTAACATGGCCTCAGCTTCGACCCACTTGGTATAATATTCCACAGCCACGACCAGAAATCCCAAATGGCCCTTGGCCACTAGTAGCGGTCCGACTATATCAATTCCCCACTGGTCAAAAGGACACGCTACATCGAGAGGCTGTAATGGTTGCGCCGTCCTGTGAATGAGGCGAGCATGGTATTGACAACTATCACAGCGCCGCGAGAAAACCGTTGCATCCTTTAGCAAGGTTGGCCAATAGTAACCTTGACGCAAAATTCGCTGGGCTAGTGCCCTTCCGCCAGAATGATTTCCACAACATACAATGTGGATTTCTTTCATAACGTAATCGGCCTGAGTTGGAGTGAGGCAACGGAGCAATGGACCTCCAAACGACCTTTTGTACAATTCGCCACTGTGAATTGTGAACATATAAGCCTTATAACGCATCCGGCGACGCATGTTCGGGTCCGTAGGTAATATTCTATTCACAAAATAAGTCATTATCTTGTCCTTTCATGATGGATCCTCTTCGATTGACATTATGTATTCCACTCTTGCCGTAGTGCCCTTATATTTCGATATCACAATCGATGGCTTGTTAGTTGCCAATAATGTAACTCGTTTCTTAACTAGGATTTCTGAGGAACTGGCAAACTTAGACAATTTGTCGGCCTTTCTATTTTCATCCCACGGAATCTGAGAGATATCGAAAAAACTGAAGCGACCTGCCAGCATTTTAACCTTTGCGGTGTACAATTTCATCGTCTCCTCTCTTGTCTCATATTTACCTGAAAAATGGTTTGCTCAGCAAAGAATCGGTGAACACATCCAAATGCTCTATGTTGGGCATTAACGCAGTTTTATCCCTGCTATTACAGCTTCATATTCAGCTTCATTATTGGTCACCCTGTAGTTCAGACTAATGGCAAATTTGAACTCCCGGCGGTCTGGAGATAAAAGATGATTTCCAACTCCTCCCCCATGGCTCGTGGCGGAGCCAGTGGTATATAGAATCTATGTGGTGGTAGCGCTACTGGTTCCTGCTTGGTCTAATATTGAATAGATGTTATTCGTGGATCCCGCCACACTGTTGCCCAAAGTTTTGCCCATGAAATCTGCCAATGCTTGCACTTTGATGGAAGTTCGGGGCCTGAATTCAAGATCGAACTCACTAAGTTCAATCGCCTATTTAACCAATCTGCCAGAGGTTTCAGGTCTCGCCAACACTTGCTTTAACGGCTTATCCGTAATAATTGTGTTTGGGTGAGACTGAAAATACGACCTTAGCTTCCGCGTTGTGGCTACGATTGCTAGAATAAACAACTATATCTCCAAATAAGCCCTTTCCGCGCCTTGGAGAACTCTACTCACATAGTGGATGGGTAATTATTGAGCTCCATTTTCTTTTACTAGAACTGTACTGATGGAGTGTGAAGACACGACCAAGTATAAATACAACATCTCATTTTTTCTGGTTTGGCAAGAAGTGGTGGACTCAACAAATATTTCAAATATTTCTTCATCTGCTGGAAAGCCTCCTCACACTCTGGTGCCCAGCTAAAATCCTTGTTTTTCCTCATAACCTTGAAAAATGGCAGATTCTTTTCTGCTGAAGTCGATATAAATCTTCCCAACGTTGTTAGGCGGCCAACCAAACATTGCAAGTCCTTTATCGTTCTTGGTGAGGGCAAATCTAACACTGCCCTGATTTTATCCGGGTTGGCCTCTATTCCTCTTTCGTTCACCACATATCCCAGAAATTTCCGCGCAGTCACTCCAAATTTCAACTTCATTCCATAAGCTCCCATGGTAGCAAATGCTTCGTCCAAATGACGTACATGTTCCTATGCCTTTAGAATCTTGACAAGTATATCGTTAATGTACACTTTGATGGATTCCCAATCTGATATTGAAAACATCTTCGCGACGAGTTTTTGGAAGGTTACTCCAGCGTTCTTTAGACCGAATTGCAACACCCTATAACAATATACTCTTGTGTCTGCTACAAATGCTGTTTTGCTCTGATCATCCACAACCATGAAGATCTAGTGAAAACCGCTCTTGGCATCCATCATACTCAGTAATGCGCATCCCGCAGTCGAATCGACCAACAAATCTATTTTGGGTAAGGGAAATGGGTCTCTTGGGCAATGCTTGTTCAAGACAGTGTAATCCACACACATCCTCCAGGTTGCCTCCTTCTTCAAAACTAATGCGACGCTGCTAAGCCATTCCGAGAATCACAACGCGTAAATATGTCGGGTCGTTAAAAGCTCATGCACTTCTTTTTCAGCCGCTTCATTCTTTTCTTTGCTAAAATTTCGTTTCTTCTGCCTCACCGATTTTGCATTGTTATCGACATTTAGCCGGTGCACTATGATTCTGGGATCTATCCCATGCAAATCAGAATCGGTCCAAGCGAAAATGTCTTCTTACGTCTGAGACAATCTACCAACGTAGCCTCTATCTCTGAATCCATAGTTGCTCCAATTTTTATGAATTTTTGTCTGCACTTTTCGTGAATTGCTGGACTATTGAACTCTCCGAAGGCTTCATTTTGCATTCTTACCACTACTTAACTAGCTGACTTTCAACTTTCTCCCGACCTTGCTCTTGAGATTCGGGTCTCTTTCCATTCTCATCCCTACTCGTTAGGGTTTTCTTTATTGCTTTGACTATTCCGCTTGACGGAACACGTCGTCTCTTCGTTATTTAGCTTCTTATATCTAAACGTGGTGTTCCTACAGACGGCGCCAATATTTTGGTCTTATTTCGTCCGCGTTACAATACACCAGTTACTGCTACAATGGGTCTGACTATGCCAAAATAATGCTAATCTATTACAAGGTATGGACTAGCTTGGTCCGAAACACCTACCGTATATTACAAGTATAAAATTACTCTAGATAACCTTCTAAGACAAAGAAACAGATGGATTAAATGGAAGACGTTCGATCCACGTATCTCGAATCGCAGCAGTTCGATCAAGTCCTGAATCGAATCGGGTCCTACGTCAAATCGGACGGAAGACCGAGTTGGATGAATGTCGAATCGAATGTGCATCGAATCAGTGAATTCGATCGATGTGAATGTGTATCGAGTATCTAATGAATTTTAAAAACGTTAGGGGACGTGGTATTTATAGAACCCGTCCTATGGGTCCCGTATGCAAGTCGAATTGAGTAGATCGAACGGACTTGGTTCGATCTACCATCGGTCGAACGACCATCATTCGATATAGATGTTTCTGGGCCTTATCTGACTGGGTCAACTCAGAATGCTATTCTGGGCTCACCTAAAATATCCTATCAAGAGGTAGATAGATATACATTATTTTTTAACATGGGCCAAAATGAAATTACAGATCCAATGTAAGATGTCATCCGACGAACCAGAGAAGCGAAGCAAAACGAAAACGAATTATTAGAGAGAACCCATAAGAAGTACAATTACAAGATGAATTAGAATTACAAAATGGAACTAAATTATTACAAATCTGCTGTAAAAATATAATTAAAAGCAGAGAAGAACAACAGAGGATGAGACCATAAATCCATAGATGAGGATCAAAAAGCCGAAATGCAGAGCCCAATTCCTCTTAAATTTACCGAAATAAGTCTCGGGCGGTTCCTGATAATGAATCTCGAGGTGGTCCGCATCGAGAGCGGCGACAGTGGTGGTCTTGAGGTGCCTGAGGCGGTCAGTGGCCAATCCAAGAGTGAGCTTGTGGCAGCGGCGTTGGTACTTGAAGCCGTTGATGCAGCGGAGTGTTTGGGCGACTGAGACGTAGAAGATTAGATGAGCCAGCGAGAGAAGCCCAATTGGAACCCAACAATGGCGGCACTCCAAACTCGAAGATTGTGCCTGACCCATAAACACAAGCCCCAGGAAGATGAAGAACAGATGGAAGAGTTTCCATAGCTCCTTCTTTTGCAGATCGATGGCTCTCTTTTTCTCAAGGGTTTTTTCGAAGTGGAGTTGGATAATTGTGTTGAGGGCCTGAAGAGCTGTTTCTCGACTAACCATACTCTGCTGCTGCTGCTGCTGCTGGTGGTGGTTGTTGTTGCTGCTGGCCGGATCGTAATCCGCCATTGTAGAGACGAGATGTTATTCGAAACAGACACAAAGCTGAGTGTGCGTGTGAGGGTTTCAATTTCAAAGACCAATGCTCCAACGTCATTCAACTTTGACTGTTTGGTTCGAGACTTATTTACTAAACATACATATTTATTTCTATAAATCATTCGGTTTTGAGTTTCGTCCTAAATTAAGATTTTCATTCGTGGCAAAAATTAGAATTTTATTTAGCATTATGTTAGATCTCGTAAAATTCTTAGCCTTTAAACATTGTTTATGCGTTTAATTAAGAGATGATTATATTTTTTGAGAATCGACATATAATTTAAAAATGATGATGCTTTTAGGAATTTTTATAACTTAGAAATGATGATATACTTAGAAATTTCTATTTAGGGAATCTTTGCAACTTAAAAACTATAATAATTGTCATCTAACTTAGATTTGTAGAGTTCTATTTTTTTTTTCTTTCTAATTATGTCTTATATTTAATGTTTTTGAATACTGATTTTTTTGTAAAAGATTTATTATTTTAGCTTTATATATTGTTACCTATCTTAGAATTATTCAATTTCATAATGTTTTTATATATGTCAAGTTAATTAGTTGAATTGAAACTTATTATGTACGCCTTTAAGAATTGTTAGATCTTATAAAATTATTAGTTTTGAAACATTGTCAATGTCTTTAAACAATCTATATAACTTAGTAATGATCAACTTTTAGGTCATCTTTATACTTACAAATGATCTAACTTAGAAATTTTAATTTAGTACGTAGTTGACAAAATGTTAGATGATCCTAGATGCCCGTCGCGTTCGACTCGCAACCGCTTAGTTCATTCGGGTACTCGAGCTACCCCTCGTGTTGAGGCCGAGCCCGCCATCCATTCTCAACCTTGTGATCTAGTCGAGCCTCCCGTCCAGACTTAGACTCGGGGGTCCTAGGGTGTATCGAATGGAGCTACTCCATTAGGGCAGACGCATTTCACATGGACTGGATGATCAACATGTAGAATTGACGCACCAAAGCGCCATGTACATCGTCCGGAATTTCAACGACGATCACAAGGACCATCACGCAGTTCTTGACGAGGTATTTCCCCAGTTATGGGAAACTCCCTCAAGGGAATTAAATGCGAGATGTGGGTGAAGTTTACGGTGAGAAGTTATTATATAAGTATTTTGTTTAATTTTAGTGTATTTTATATTATAAAACCAAATCTGAAAAATATAAAAACCTTAATTATTTGCAGTCTACATACATGATACTATCAAGTTGGTTGGCGTAAGGCACATAAAGCATACAAAGTGAAGGTTAAAAAGAGGTTTAAGGAGTTGATTAACAGCTCAAAGATGGATTACTATGCGAGGAGAGATGATTCAAAGTAGGTGGGTCGTCCGAAGACAAGGTGGATGAACGACAAGTTGGAGGCATAGTATGTACGTCACTGGGAGTCTGCATATCATAGGGTGGTGTCCAAGAGGGCACAAAGGAACAAGAGAGGAGGGCATACCCCTAAGAAGCTCCTCATTGCACGTCCCACTTATGTTTGGTGGGTCCATCGGATACATGGAGATCCATCTTAGGATGGTATGTCTTAATAAATTTGGTTTTATATGCATAAAGTTTGTCTTATAATTGTAAAGTTTAACGTGCTTTTTATTGTAATATATAGACCCTCGCAAACCCGCACAAGGCCCCCTTGTTCGACACAATCAGCTGTACCATTTTTAGCATACACATCCGTAGGATAGGGAGAGACCGGGTGATTAAGGGAGGCACGTTTGGCTGGATGGGTCGTACATGGCTATTTCGGTAAGTATTTTCAATTTTAAACTTGTTATTTTTCTTGATAATTCTATATTATTATTTGAATACTAATTGTTATAAAAATGAATAGGGGAACTACATGTCCTTGAGAGAGGGGTATTAGGAGGATCAGGCTAACTTGCCCTTCATTGATCCCGAGTTGTGGGAGAGAGCGTCTGGAGAAATGAATAAGGGGAAAGTGAATGGCTTACCATCTAAAGTAGCTCCATAGTCTTTTGATATCCATTTTATAAAGGAGCATGATTTGACACATAGCTACATTGAGAACTTGGAGGTAGAGAACCGGCATTTGAGGATGACTACTGATCCTAAAGTTGACGTCCTACTGTTTTTACATCGAGAATTTGTCCTAGCACGTTCAAAATGCGACAAGTACTCAGGCTCCATCCCTTTCTACTGGATTCATGGCCTCAACCCGTAGATCCTACAACAGTACCATGTCAAGGCCGACTCAGCCGCCACCGCCGCTGCCCCGTAGCACACTCGCTCTACTTGTTGCGCATATGTATGCGCTTGAGTATGACGATGATGATGAGGATGTGGATGCTGATGATGAGGAGGACAATGATTGTGGTGATGATGTTGGAGCGTCCATTCCGCGTAGCTTGGGATTCGATGCTGGTGATTATAATGATGAGGAGTACTAATTGTTGTTTATTTTTTGTACTTAAATGGATATGTTAGCGTAATTATGTTATGTAATTAAATTCTATTTATGTACTATTCGTGTAATGAAGTTATGTATATGTAGATTTCATGTAATTAAGTTCTAACTACGTACTTTTAGTGTAATTAAGTTATCTGAATGATGTACTTTCCATGAAATTGTGTTTTATTTTTTTTCTTGCGTGTATTGCATACATTACGACTGCTTATTTCAATTCCACTTCATAACATTGCATGCATAAAATAAATGCGTGCAAACAATATTTTTTAACCATCACAATCTAAGAAACTAGTTATTACACTATAATCTATCGCTACTCATACACACTATCATCTAACTCCAAATCCCTCGCGCCATATTCCTCTTATTCGGTATCAACACCATCCTCTTCTTCTGAGCTAACATCTCTAACCACCTTAAATTCACCATCCCCTAATTGGATATCCATATTAAACGAGGTCATGTCTACACATAGATTCAACCCTCCAAATTCATTATCTTGTAACACTTGTTCTGACATTCTTGCTTGGTCGTCGTTTGAATCCGCCACTGATGACATGTTGATTTTGTGCCTAGCTAGAATAGTAGATACAACCAACCATCCTTTATGACCCGCGACCTCTGGACAATTAAGTAGCGTATAAAGTTCAATCTCGTCCGATTCATCGGACGTCAATTGTTGCCTCTTGTTTAGTGCTCCTACTGGTGCCCATTTCTTGTGAAATATTAAAATCTCATCATTTTATTATGTGCTTTCTAACATCTCGTTCCTGTTGAGGTGGTTATATCTAGTTTAAACATTGATATCCAGATATTGAGAACACAAATTGGCGAGTTCCCAAAGTATGTACAAATTGGCTATAATACTTCCTTCAACTTTCTCTTTATTCTTCACTGTGTTTTTAATATCGTGCATATGCCTGTGAAAACCAAACGTTAGTTAAAGAAAGAAAAAACAAGAAAACAATATTGTTATAAAAAACTAACCAATTTACCTCTCGAATGGATACATCCATCTGTAGTGGACAGAACCTTCTACTCTAGCCTCGTACACCAGGTGTATGGCCAAATGCATCATAGAATCAAAAAAAGTTCGAGGAAATATCCTCTTCAGCTTGCACATCATAATAATAACTGATTCCTTAAGTTGCTCCATATCGATGGCCGAAACATCTCATGCGCAAGTTGCCCTGAAAAATAGACTAATTTCTACCAACGTGCCCCAGATATTGGGGTCTAGGAAGTCACAAAAGGCAACCGGGATCAATCTTTACATGAAGACGTGACAATCAAGACTCTTCATATCTGTCAGAAAATTTAAGATTGCTCAACCAATTAAGCACCTTACTCTTTTGTTCCCTCGTGAGATAGTAGGTTGCCTTTATCTTTATAACTTCCTTTCCACGGTCAGTGGGTGCTAGAAATAACTTTTTACAATTAGTCAAGATCTGCAAATCATGCCCGGACTTGATGTCATCCTTCGTCTTAGCATCGTCTAACACTTTGGTGATGATGTTAAAAAGTTCTTCTTAAAGTGCATGACATCTCGATTTTGATGAATCAAGTTTGTAGACAAGTAAGGTATTTCTCAAAAGATGCTCTGACGATGCAAATTATGAGTCGTTCCAAACCCCGAGATCTTTGTTGGGTTTGGCCCACAATTGCCCTCCTTTCATCACTTGTTTTCCTTGGAATAGGTCATTCAAGTGTCTTTCGATCTTTGTATAACTCATTCTTGCTGAAGGCGTTGAGCGTCGGCCTCTCCAATATTGCATTGTACGGAATGGTAAGTCCACGATCTCGTAGTCTATGAGCATGGTCTTCTTTTGTTGTGATGTCCTAAGTGAGGTTGGGAGAGTGATTATTCCGTGCGGGATCACCTCTATTCCGCCGAAACTGCGTAGTGGGGTCCTTATCATCTCTACCTTGCCGTCGCCTAGCGCTATTTGCTCCCAAGTAGAGGCAAAAACACATTGACTGAGCTTCTATTATATATTAAGACTTTCATAACACCAAAGTTAGCAATGTCAATTGTAACTACCAAGGGGTAATCCAGCTTACATGCCTGAGTAGCATGAGGACCTAATTTCATCAAGTCTGCTTTCGAGATTGTGATCTCTTTTGAGGCCTTCTCTTTAGTCCTAACTAGGTCCATGAAGCCTACATAGCGATCCGCGTCAATCTCCCTCGTCACCCTTTTTTGTCCCTTGATCGAGTCGGTACCGACTAGTCCTCCCGAGATAATGTGTATTTTGCCTTTTTCTAGGCTGGTTGTCCATTAGCTACGGATAGTCCTTAATCTATGGTTTGTCCATCATCTTATGTTTATCTTTTCGGGGAGACCGCGACCTATCACGGTTAGCTTTGTCCTCCTCAATTTTCAAGCTTCTAACATATTCGGAAAGTTTCTCGTCCTTGATTAACCGCTCTATCTCATCTTTCAAGTCTTTATACTTCTCTGTGTTATGTCCATTTTGCTTGTGGTATTTGCAATAGCGGATTGAAAGCCTTGTTGCGGGGGAATCTTTCATTTCCTGGGATCATTCAACCATCATTTCCTTTTTGCCACCCTATACACCGTCATAATATTCGTATTCAGGGGAGTGTATCTTCTGGGCCAAGAGTTCATGTGCCTATCATTTATGTTCTTGTTATATCCTCGGTCATCTCTTTCTTTCTCCATTGCCCTAGGAGCGTGATTGATTGCCTTAGCTTCCATCATTTCCTCAAAGTGGACTACTTGATACGCCAGCTTGTTGATTTCCTCGACCGTTCTCGGTTTTGCCTTTAGCAGTTCCGCGAAGAAGGTCGTATTCCTGATTGCATAAAAGATGATGTTCACGACCATCTCACCCTTCGCGTCAATCAATATTTAACAGATATGAATTAAACCTCTTAATTGAATATTGCACGGACTTCTTCTCCCCTTGCTTCACTGAGTACAAGTGAGAATGGTCTATAAATGTCCTCTTTTAGCTCGAGAACTTCTTCCTTAACTCCTCGTAACTAGTTATCGCCCCTGCAGGTATTCTTGCAAACCAATCCAATGCCACTCTAGTCAATGTGGTGGCTAATATGCGCGCTTGCACATTGTCACTAAAGCCATGTAGTGAAAGAAAACCGTCCAGATAGAAGATATGCTAATGTGGATCTTGCTTTCCGTCTTATCTCTTCAACTGTGGTATCTTCTCACCGTGTCCTATGACCTCAGCCTCTATCTTGGCACTATAGGGGTGTGCTCCTACATGTACTTCCCAATAGTGCCATCCTATTCTCGACCTTGTTTCTTTCTTTATTCAGTCTTTCTAATCTCCTCGTGATCTCAGCTCGCTCCGACCTAGAGTCGCTGACATTGCCTCGACTGACCCCACGTCTCGCCGCCTTATGGTGCCTTCTGGATTGCACCTCCACCAACTCTAACCTTGCTCTTAGACCATCCATATGTTCCTATCTCCGACTTAATATATGGGGCATCCCGTATCCGATCCTTGTTCTTGTTGAACCCCTCTTTGACTTTCGACCAATAGGGGCACTTGAGGCTGAGGAGCGGGCAAGGCCGCGACCACCACCGTACAAATCATGGCCATGATCTCGTTCTTAAAAGCTATCGGTAGTCAAATAGCAGCGGCTGCCACCGCTTCCATGTTTGGCACCAATCGATCCTCTATCTCAGGCATCGGTTGATCCTGTTAGATAGGTGAAGGCTTCCTTTCCGTTGGAGGTGAAAGCGCCGTCGCCCTTGGGGCTAGCTGCGGGCCTGCCAGATGGTGCATCTCAGAAGTGTTACTCTCTACAACTCTGTTTTGCGACCGAGTTACCCTAAACATCTTACCTAAGCTACCGTGCCCGCGGTGTTCCCACAAATGGCACCAATATTTTTGTCTTATTTTGTCTGGGTTATAATACACCAAGTAAACAATACAAGTGGGCCTAACTCAACCAAAATATTCGAGCCCATTACAAATAATGGACTAGCTTTGTCCGAAACACCTAATATACGTTAACTAGCCTAGAATGACTAAGATATCCTTGAAAGGACATAATTGCAGACGGTCAGACGTGATAGGTTCGTACTGTTTAAATTCTCGAACTGCTAAACGATCGAACCTGTCACGGTTCAATGTTGATAACTCTCGAACAGGTCGGGTTGATGCTTAACAATCAAACATGCTCAAGAAACTGTCGAACAAAGGAATAGTTGAACAAGAGGGTTCGATTGATATGAGTTGGCGAATAGTAATTACTGCGTGGCATGAATATCGGGAAATAAGTTATATATAGACCCCGCTCCACGTACGGGTAATATCAATCGAATGGGAGACGTTCGATTGTCCCAAAAACTGTCAAATCGAGCCGGTTCGACTCTCTTATTTTTGAGCCTCTAATGGGGCAGACCGACCCAATTCATTTTTGGGTACCTAAAATACCCCAACTAGATGCTGATTGAGGGTAATGCCGATTATATAAAGTGCACCACCTAAGGCTACTTCTATTTAAGAAATAACCTAATCTCATGGTTCGACAAAAAATATATAGAATGCAATCGCCCTTTTAATCGCTAAAACATAACGCATTAGCATTAGAAGTTGTTATGCTCATTTCAAGCGAACTAAACAAAGGCTTGTCAACCACTACATTAAACCAATATGCATTAATAATTATATTAACATCCTACTATATTTGAGAAATTTATACTTCAGGCAACCTATGTCATATCTTGATATCTCAGACTAAAGTTGATATATTATGTTAATAAAACAAAGTTTTTGTCTTGCTAAAAAAAATTAGATACAAACAATCACTATTATAAGGTACATAAATGACGTAAAAACTAAAACCACATTTATACTGCTACGGATGTAGCCCAAGAAAGAAACCAAAGCACAAATTTTGTTATTAATCGTTCAACAAAAGTGCAATGAATTATAAATTTGGAGGATTTTCTTTAATAATTGAAGGGTCTACAATGTGTGAGGCGAAGATTCAGTAGAGGATCAAGCTGAATAATGAAGACAATGAGAAGTTTTTTTATCATGGCGCAACCCAACATGTGCACCATATTTCGAGAAAAGTTTATGTATGAGATTCTACAATATCTCAAAGATGCCTTAATGTGAAATCTTTGAGGAGTATGGTTGATGCATTTGGGGTTAAATTATGGTGAAGATTTCGGGCGAAAAACTCTTTTTGGGCTCGGTATATGATGGGTAGATACACTAATCGGCAAGATTTTTTTAGCATTCGAGGTTGGGAAGCAAGTGGATGGAAGAGATTTACTACAGAAGCGGTGGTTGCCCAACCTCAAATATTTTGGCTTGTGAAAAATGGTGAAGCCTTCTTTTGGCAAGATCATTGGATTGGGGAATGCCTTTTACAACTGAAGGAAGGGGCCGAAATTGATAACAACCATAAGGTTTGTGATTTTTGGGAAAATGATGAATGGGATATTGTTAAGCTTGATGAGGTGCTTTGTGAAGAACCTTTCATTAATGTGGTGGCTAAACCAACTCTTCAAGTTGGTAGAGATACTACTATTTGGAAGCATGAACCGAGCGGACAATTTTCTACTAAATCGGCTTGAAAAGTCCTTCAAGGACCGCATGAATCTTAAGGTGTGTTTAAATTTCTTTGGCACAAATTTATTATGACTAATATTTCCTTCTTTATTTGGAGATATATGCAAAATCTTTTGCCTACAGATGGTAATCTTAAGCGGTTTGAAATGGTCTCCATGTGCAATTGTTGTAGCAAAAATGCCAAAACTAATGAGCATCCTCTTTGGTCAAGTGAGCTGGCCCAAGAAGTGTGGAAAATATTTTTTGATTCCTTCTTGATTAAGATACCGAGAGTTGTCTCGTGGAGGAACATTATTGCTTACTGGATTTATTCGAAAATGAAGATTATTCCGGGTCGCATTCGGATTTTAATTCCAATCGTTGTGCTGTGGTTCATATGAGCAGCTCGTAATGATGCGAGGCATAGAAGGATTCCTATGGATGCTAAGAAAATTGTTGGCAAGGTGATTAGCCACATTTGGGATCTTTTTGCCATTACTCCGTGTCCCGGAAAATTTTGGCTTGGAGATAAAAATGTCGCCAATGATTGGGGAGTTCGGATTAGTAGAGTGATCTTGAAGCCGCCTATTGTTTTACTTGGGAGAAACCGAAAGTTGGATTCTTCAAGCTTAATACCGATGGTAGTTCAAAAGGCAACCCGGGTTGGCCGGATCCGGGGGCATTCTCCGTGATCACCTTGGCAATGGCCTGTGGTGTTTTCATTTGGCGTTAGATCATTCTACTAATGTTGAAGCAAGAATTTTGGCTATCTATCAAGGCCTTGTTATTTGCTATGAACATGACATTTTTAATGTTGAGGTTGAGACGGATGCTAGTATCACTCTTCCTATTATCTATGCCGAGTTCGGTGGTCCATGGAAAATCATTGAATATATTGATAAGATTTGGTTCTTTCTTCGGGAGTTACATGGTTCCATCAAACATGTATTCCGTGAAGGAAACTTTGTGATGGATCAACTTGCTAATGAGGCTTGTACGCTTCGTTTGAATGGGAGAATTTCTCTAAATAAGACTAGTTTGAAAGTTAAATCTCTTGTTATGAAAGATAAAGAGGAATGGGCTTATCTTCGAGTTCCAAAAGTTTTGAATTGACGGCTTCCCTCATCGTCCTTCCTACCACATCCATCCTCCACGTTGGGATGAGGTATTCTTTGCCAATTGTTAACCCTTTTGGCTCACGTCTTGTCTTATTTTGCACTCGGCTTTACACGAGTGAAGTTAATTTATTTTCTTTGGCCAATTTGCACACACTTGAGCACTTTTATGATATTGACTTCACTCAACTCTTTGCACACTACCTGTTTACTTTACATTAGTTGGATGGTACATATTGGTGACTTTACTCCCCTCTCGAGATACACCACTGGAACCCTCGGGAGTACCACAATTTCTTTGCCCATTGCATTCTAACCGATGCATTCCATACACATAGCCTTGGTAGAATCACATTTTTTTCATGTGATTGCACGACATTGCTTCGTTTGCATTTCTTTCACTCAAGTACGATTGACCGCAGCTTCATTTTCTCTCTCATCTCTTTTTGGTCAATGGTACTTGGAAATCCTTGCACACGACATCTCTTGGATTGATGGTTTGATCGTTTTGGTTTAGTGCTTTATGGACTTAGATTTGGTTGCATTTGACTATTATATTATTGTGGACATTCTTGGTTTGGTTGTTGGAACCGCTGCCCACTTGCGGTCTTGGGATTGGTCATTCGGTTTACTTGTCGAGCTTGATTGTGTTTCATGATATTTATAGTTACTTGTTGCGCTTCTTGTGTGGTGTTGGAGTTGATGATTTGTGGTATTTATATCTTGTTTTGGTGGTGTTGGCATGGGTTTTACGGTCACTCTATCGCGATTTCCTCGGAGAAAATTGGCCTAATCACCCACAAATCAGTGGGATTTATGCGTGGCCACTCACCTTGCACTGCGGTTGAGATTCATCTTGGCAGCGGATCCGTCTAGAACGCCCTCACCGCTCCGTGGTTGAAGGTCCTTCGGATTAGTGACTTGCAACTTTTGTGCGATCACTTAAACTTTCTTTTGCTGTTTGATTACTAATATCTACTATGTCCTTGCTTATAATAACTATAAGGATCTTAGGTTTTATTTATGCTCCTTTATTTCCATGTACCTCTTTATCATCTTGAGGTGCCCCTCTTTTGGGCATGCTCTTATTTGTACGTTCAATTTCGGTAGCGATAAGGGATGTAAACAAGTACCATATCAAAAGCTCAAACCCGAGTTGCACACTCCACCTTTGGGTGTGATCCTCGACCGCAAAACCTTTGGGGAAAATGTTTATGATCCTAAATGGGCTTAACTTTTTGTTGGCCCCCATGTGAGAAGAAGCAACCATGTTTTAATCCAAAAGCTCAAAGCCGATTTGCACAATCCATCTTTTGGTGTGACCCTCGGATGCGAAACTTTTGGGGTCCATGCTTGCAACTTCATTTCAGCCTTGCTCCGTTTTGAGGGGCATAATCATAAGCCTCCCTAGTTTTTCGGTCTTGCTTGGTTGGGGACTCCAAGCTTGATGTGCCTTGTATAGTTCTCCTTTTATTTATGTAACCTCTATTTTGTGCAAAATCTCAAAGATGCATATTGTCAATAGTGTACCTACCACCCCCTCCCCGCCTTTTTTGAAAAACTTTAACTACTTAGACTGAGTTTGTTTGCCAGGAAATTAGGGGGAAATGAGTTTAAATAAGGGAAAAGAAGAATTTTCAAGAATTGTTTTAAGGAAAATAAAGTTTTCTCTTATTTTCCATGTGTTTGGTTGTCTACTGATTTTTGGAGTAAAATTACTATTATGTTTAAAGATGATTTTATATTTA
Organism: Linaria vulgaris; assembly: GCA_948329865.1. Classification (NCBI taxonomy): domain Eukaryota; kingdom Viridiplantae; phylum Streptophyta; class Magnoliopsida; order Lamiales; family Plantaginaceae; genus Linaria; species Linaria vulgaris. The sequence goes on from OX415253.1 coordinate 11,746,874, forward strand.
TTACTAATATAACTACTTAGAAATTATAAGTATACTTTGTATTTTGTAATATATGTTAAAAATAAATTTAACATACATTTTGTTCAATTATTAATACTTTATCTACGATTTTCTTCTTAAAGTTATCTTATGTAAATTATCTATAATTTTCATCACTTAATTAAATTGACTTATTTATTTTAATATCACAAGTATTACTAATAAAGTAAATAGCAAAGAACATAAATAATAAAAACACGATAAAGATGAAAAACTAAATATTAAAACAAAATATTTTAATTAAACAAAATAAGCAATCAAATTCTCCAAAAATGCTAAACTTAAAACGAAACTTAAACTAAACTCCATCACGATTTTCATGCGCAAAGCCCGACTCAAATTGAAACTTTTCCAACCATCGTTGTCTTCCACCATGATTTTTGACAAGAAATGACCTCGCTATCTTATCATTCTCATTTAAATAGTCAAAGGCGGATTCAAGAATCAACTCATCAAATCCTTCACTCTTCATAACTTCAGCCTATAGAACACCAATATTATCTTGATTGTTGGTGGACTTGATTGCATTGGCCACCTCTCCAATCTTCTTGACAAGCTTATCTATCTTTTCATTGAGCCCATCAATGTAACGAACTCTTTTTCCATGTTTAAGTATGTAAGAATGGGCTCTTTGATTTGGTGTAGTTACTTGGGTGCTATTTATGGATGGCTTAATATCATCAACAATCTCATCTATTTCTTCAATATCACATATATCATCCATACTAGATTTTGCAAAAGATCCCGTAGCTTGATCATCTCCATACAAAATACGTAATTTCTCGTACATAAAAATTGGCTTATTCAAATATTGTGCAGCTCTCGGATGTACCTAAAAAAATAAGCAAGTTACCACTTACAAATAAACAAAAAAAGTAAACAAAGAGCAAGTTTAAAATACCACATACACAATTACACAAATATAATCTTTGTAGACGTTCTAAGAGCACTTCCACATTGAGTATCGTCCCAACTCATTCCACTAAATTACTTCAACTTTTTTAATTCTTTGTAGTTGTTCTTAATTATTTTCAAACAGATCTCCACATTGTCACAATTGCAAGATAGTTTGAATTTTTTTGAAACTTTTTTTGCCGCTCGAACGAAGCTACATTTTTTAAAAGACTTGTCCACCTTGTGACCTTGTTTGGCCTCGTGAACAAGAACTTCAATAAAAAATTGATCCATAGGTTTAGTCCACCTTAGTTGCTTTGCTTACCTTCCTATCTAGTGACATTTGTACCTTCTCCATGTGTTGCCATCTTCGTTGGGTAATCCACCATTTATTCAAATAATAATTAATATTTTAAATTTAATGTAGATGATGTGTTATAAATAACAATGATTTAACTATAAGAACTTATTCATTAGTAACATGCATTGTTCGTAAAAGAACTACATTATTAAAACTAATTTGTAAACATTATCAAAAATCAACATTTTTGAAGCATAGTAGTAGCTCTAATGCAATACTCACCTACACTGATAAAAAAACAAAATACAAATATATGCACCTACTTTTTTTATCAATTTGTAATGTAGTCATTATACATGTCTAAAACTATTTCGTCTCTCTATTATAGCCACTCGTGATTTTTAATTCTTTCTTCATTCAATATTAAAAATTAGCCAATGCCTTTTTTTCATGTTAAAAGATTAGCAAACAAATCCCTTTAATGTTAGAAATTGTAAAAAAAAAAATGTATCTTTTGATTCTTTTCCTCTTAATTCGTTTTTCGTTTATTATATTGTGCATCGCTAGTAAAAAAAAATTAGCCTCTTGATAAAAAATCTTGGATACGCCACTGCATATTGTAACCATATTAATACAATACTCACAATTCACATTAAACTTACCTTTTGATACAGAATACCTCTGTTATATCTTATATTTTGATAAATCTCATACTTCTCATGAGAGAGAAGAGAGAGAAGAGAGAGAAAATGTAAACCGAATTTTTTGTTATTAAATTCTGTAATATGACCGTTACAAGTTGTTTAGTAGTTAAGTAGCAAACCAACTACTGCTATTTACAAAATAGGTCCCTCTATTGCTAACTAATTATAATATATTGGAATTATAACTTAACATCCCCCCCTCAAGATGGACTTTGGTGAGGATCAGCTAAGTACATCTTGGAGAGCCAGAAACTGAAAAGAGGAGCAGCTAGAGGCTTGGTAAACAAGTCAGCTAGCTGCTGTGATCCTGGACAGTGTTGAGGGAGAAGGAAGCCACTTTTGAAGCAATCCCTAACAAGGTGACAGTCAATCTCCAAATGTTTGGTCCTCTCATGGAATATAGAGTTCCTTGTGATCTGTACAACCGAGTTGTTATCACAATTGAGTGGGATAGGCAGAGAAACTTGAACTGAAAACTCTTGTAAAATGTAGGAGATCCATTTGAGCTCACATGTTGTGTGAGCCATACTTCTATATTCAGCCTCAGTGGATGATCTGGAAACAATGGTTTGTTTCTTGGTCTTCCAGCTGATCAGGGAGTTACCCAAAAACACACAAAAACTTGTGATTGACCTTCTGGTATCTAGACAAGATGCCCAATCAGCATCACTGTAGGAGACCAAGTTGAGTGTAGGTGAGGCAGCATAGTAGAGTCCCAAAGAAGCTATGTTCTTGAGATAAAGGAGTACATCCAAGGCTGCATCCCAATGCTGTGTAGTAGGAGCTTGAAGGAACTAACTCAGCTGATTGACTATGTAGCATACATCAGGTCTGGTCATGTTGAGATATAATAACTTCCCAACCAGTCTTCTATACTTCTCAGGCTGGAGTAGAGGAGTGCCTTCAGCAATGAGTTTCAGTCCCTTTGGACATGGAACATAATGAGGTTTGACATTTATCAACCCTGCATCTTTGACAATATCCAACACATACTTCCTTTGATTAATGTACAAACCATGAGAGGTTCTTAGCAGCTCAAGACCAAGGAAATACTTGGCAATGCCAAGATCTTTGATAGTGAAAGTGGAGTCCAGATGAACTTTGACATCATTAATAAGCTTTATGTTAGGACCAGCTATCAAGACATCATCAACATAGACCAACAATGCCATAAAACATGCACCTGTTCCCTTAGTGAATAAACATTCATCAAATTTTGATTGGACAAAGCCATAAGCAAGTAGACATTTAGTGAACTCAAGGTTCCACTGTCTGGAAGCCTGCTTAAGTCCATAGAGAGATTTTTTAAGTTTGCATACTTGTCCTGAAGCAGCCTTAGTATAACCCTCAGGAGGAGTTAAGTAAATGTCCTCAGCATTATTTATGTCTAGCTGGTGGAGATGCCAATTGAAATGAACAGCAACAACTAGGAGAATTCTCACAGTTACCAACTTCACAACAGGAGAGAAACTGTCCACATAGTCCAAGCCAAATACTTAGTTATAACCCTTGGCAACCAACCTTGCTGTGTGCCTTTCAACAGTACCATCAGGATTTAACTTCAATTTAAACACCCATTTAGAGCCAATGGGATGTTTCCCAGTCGGCAAATCAACTAGGGACCAAGTATCATTTTGTTCTAGAGCAGTAAGTTCTGAGTTCATGGCTGTAACCCAGTGTTCATTAGAACATGCCTGTCTGTAGGTGGTAGGTTCCGTATGTAAAGATACATTTGCAAGAAAGCTAATGTAGGAGGGTGAAATAGAGGGATTTATGACAAAAGGAAAAGTATTTGGAAAGTGGTGATATTGTATAGTGTGGGAGGAGGCAGTAGAGCTTAATGGATCAGCAACGCATCCAAGAAGAAAATCTTTTAGGTAAGCTGGTTTAACACTAGTTCTGGTACTTCTTCTGACAGGGGGTGGCAAATTAGGTAAAGTAGGGGATGTAGAATCATTAGGGAAACAAGGTTCAGATGAATGAGTAGGAGATGAGTGAGGAGTGATATTTGGAGAAATTTGTGATATCTGTGAGAAGGATGGTGCATGATCATCAACTGGAAAAGAAGGATCAAACACTAAGGGTGAGTCAACAGTAGTTTCTGAGTGAGATATAAGAGGAATGAGAGTAGGTATATGTATGCCAGTATAGGAGTCAAAAGGAAAATGTGTTTCATGAAAAATAACATCCCTGCTGCATACCACTTTGTTGTTATGAAAACAATATACCTTAAATGCTTTTTGACCAGGGACATAACCCAGAAAACATCCCTTAAAACCTCTTGGTTCCAGCTTGTCTTTATGAGGACTTGTATTTGCAAAGTAACACAAGCAGCCAAATACCTTTAGTTGTGATAGATCATGTGGCTTATTATGTAGTAGCTCAAAAGGAGTCAGCCAATTTAGAGTCTTACTAGGAATTCTGTTGATGAGATAAGTTGCTATGACGATTGCATGCCCCCAGAAATGAACATGTAGATCTGCTTGAAATAACAGTGCTCTTGTAAGTTGCAGCAAATGTCTATGCTTCCTCTCTACAACACCATTTTGTTGTGGTGTGTAGGAGCATGACCTCTGATGAATGATCCCATGAGAATTAAACAATGTCTGGCACTGAGCATTTGTGAATTCAGTCCCATTATCAGTTCTTATCTTGAGGATATTAGTGTTGAACTGAGTGCTAACATGAGAAATGAAGTTCTGTAAAGTTTGAACAACTTAAGTTTTATTGCTGAGAAGAAAAGCCCAAGTACTTTTAGAAAAATCCTCTACTATAGTAAGCATATAATGAGCACCAGACACAGTTGCCACTCTATAAGGACCCCACAGATCAATATGAACCAATTCAAAAATCTTTGAGCTACAAGACTGACTCAGTGGAAAAGAAATTCTATGTTTCTTGGACTTGTAGCATATGTCACAAGGTTGACTGGGCTTCAAGTGAATGTTTTGTAACCAAGCTAAATGCTTATTACTTTCATGGGGTGCATGACCTAATCTCTTATGCCAGAGAGTATACAAATCATTATTTTTATGTAAAAGGCCACTAGAAGTAGTGGAAGTAAAACAAGCCACACTGAGAGGAGAATAAGCCTTTGGATCCAATAGGTAAAGGGAGCCACTCAGCTTGCCCTCTGCTACAGTGAAGTTAGTCTGTAGGTCCTGCAAAACACATCCAGTAGGAGTGAAAATACATTTCAAATGAGAATCTTTAGTGAGTTTAGATATTGAAATCAAGTTGAACTTGAAACCAGGCATGTACAGGGCACTCAGGAGAGTGATATGTGGTATGAGTAGCAAATGTCTTTTGTGATATACCATCTTTATAGTTCCATCAGGCAATGACACATAAGAAGAGGTGAAAGAGAATAGATATCAGTCATGGTTTTAGCATCAGAAACCATATGATTTGAAGCCCCTGTGTCCAACACCCAACACCCATGACTCAAAAATGAGGGGGAAGGAACAGTACCATCAAAGTTTCCAAAGCTAGCAAGATTGACCATGCCAGAATCCTTGGAGCTACCAGACATAGACAGTTGATTCTGAGCCATCATGTGATGCATGAACTTGTAGAAGTCCTGCTGGAAATTTGCTAGAGGTGACATATCAATGGAGCATGTTTCAACAGCATTTGCATAGCTCTTACCCCCATTGCCATTAGAACCAGGCTTCTTACCACCATTCTTCAGATCCTTATACCAATCTGGAATGGAATCCCTACCAACTTGAAACAAGTATCTTTAGTGTGTCCTTGTTTCTTGCAAAATTCACAGAACTTGTCAGATTTGTTTTTCTTTGAATCCTTGCTGAGAAATCCTTGAGAAGGATATGAGTTAAAGGTAGATTCTGCTAATAGAGCTGTATGCTCAAGGGGTACTGTGATTTGAAGTTGTACTTATTTCTGTTTCTCAACACTAAGAATCATAGAGTAAGCCTTCTCTACAAGGGGTAAGGGATCAAAATTGAGAATCTGAGTTCTGACAGCTTCAAAATCATCATTTAATCCTATAAAAAATTGCATAAGTCTAGTTTGTGAGTTAAAATCAGCAGAGTGTTTGGCAATTTGACAAGTACACAAACTAGCAGCAGCACAATGGCATACAAGCACATGCATTAGACAATTTAATTCATCCCAGAGTTTCTTCAATTTAGTATAATAACTAGAGACAGATGCTGAACCTTGTGAAATGGAAGCCATTTCACGCTGGATCTGGTAGAGCAAGGGGCCATTACTCATGCCAAAATGTGATTCGAGCTACTTCCATAGCGCCATAGCAGAATCAGTGAGCATAAAAGCATCATGTAGTTCATCTGATATCGAGTGCATTAACCACGATATCACCATGCAATCCACCCTCATCCACTCGTCGTAGTCAGGATGCGTTGGATCCGGTTTCGGTTCAGATCCAGTGATAAATCCAAGCCTTCGTTTCGCACCGAGAGCGATTCGAACAGATCTACTCCAGGGGAGCCAATTCGCAATGCTAGTGAGCGACATTGAAGTGAGAGACATATTCAGATTATCCGAAGTATGAAAGTGCAGAGCACCGGTAGTGGGGCGACCAGCGGCGGCGGGTGGCGGCAGTCGGAGCTGAATCGGACCCAATCGAGCTCGAATCAGAGTTCGTCATAGCTCAAAATAGGAAAAAAAAACTTCAAGCGAAGCTGTAAATCAACTGCAGAAAGTGATTCCGGCGTGAATCAAGGACAAATCCGCAGCGAAATCGGAGATCGGATCTATTTTAGGCGATTGATACCATGATAAATCTCATACTTCTCATTAGAGAGAAGAGAGAGAAAATGTAAACCGAATTTTCTGTTATTAAATTCTGTTTAGTAGTTAAGTAGCAAACTAACTACTGCTATTTACAAAATAGGTCCCTCTATTGCTAACTAATTACAATATATTGGAATTATAACTTAACATATTTCATATGTAGTATCTCAACTAAAGCTGATATATATTATGTTAATAAAATAAAGTGTTTGTCTTGCTCAAAAGAAATTAAATACAAACAATTACTATTATAAGGTACATAAATAACGTAAAACCAAATTTAATTTAATGGTTCAGCAAAGGTGCAATTAATAATTAAATATGGAAGACATATATATATATATATATACATATAGTCCGAAAAAGAAAATAGAAGTTTCAATATTATTACTACATTGGCACATGATTATATAGTCCGAAAAAGAAAGAAAACAGTTGGACAGAAATAGGTGTGAAAATTGAGCTCCAGCTCCCCGCCAATCGCCGGTTGAAAGGTCTATAAGAAATCAAGATTTGATGGCGACAAAGGTTATCCAAACACCAATCCCAGTTTCACACGTGTTCCATCCTAACTGCGGTACGGTAAAGATTATGAAACTTCATCCTCCATTCATGTCCAACTACAACAAGCGCACCTATTCTGTTAAAGCTGCAGAGAAAGATTACAATAATATCGCCCTGGTTAAGGATGACCTTTTTACTGCTGTACAAGGTATGAAGCTAACAGCTAAGCTAACTACTCTTATTTGGAGTAATAATTTTTAGAAGAAAATGGAGGATGTGGTTATGTATTTCTTTTTTTTTTTTTTTTTTTTTTTTTTGTATTTCAGGCATCAATAGAGGCATATTTGGAGTTCCTTGTGCAAAGAAAACCGAAATTGAGAATTTGGCTGAGCTTCTTGAGTCTCAAAATCCCACTCCTGAACCAACTCGTTGCCTCGAAAAGGTGCACTCATAGATTTATTTATTTATTTATTTATTTATGGTTCCTTATGTTTATTGTTCTTTTGGCTAATATTGCAGGTGGGTGGAGCCTGGAAATTGATATATAGCACTATTACAATTCTGGGGTCGAGACGAACTAAGCTGGGATTGCGAGATTTCATTAGTTTGGGAGATTTTGTTCAGCATATCAATGTTGCTGAGGTAGGTAATTCATATACTCTCTCTTTTTATTACTCTGAAAAAACTCGTGGTTTAAATGTATTCTTGTAGTAAGAATGCCTCAAAACTCTCTGCAAACAATATTTACCTTCCTTAAGTATGTACTTGAAGCTATAGAATTATGAAATCTGGCTTCTTAATTTCAAGGTTTGACATGTTATGTTTTTTTCTCTTAATTATACTGACATATACCTGCGTTTTTCTCTGATGATAAATGGAGGGTAAAGCCGTTAATGTTATCAAGTTCAATGCTAGAGGTTTGAATCTGTTGAGTGGACAACTAACAATTGATGCCTCGTTCAAGATTGCCTCAAAATCAGTCAGTGCTTTACATATCTTTTGTACTTCCTCTTGCAATTAAACCAAGAAACATTCATTTTTTTTACTCTAAGTGCAGCGAGTCGATATCAGCTACAACAAGTCTGTGATCACTCCTGATCAGGTAACTAACTGTTTGTAATACAAACTGTTACTGACTTCTCTGCATCATCTACTAACATTGTATTTGGTAACAGCTGATGAATGTATTTCGCAAGAATTATGACCTTCTTCTTGGCATCTTTAATCCCGAGGGATGGCTTGAGATCACGTATGTCAGTTTTGTGGTATCATCGTATCTATTATCATTTATTTAGTTCGCAGAACCAAAACTTCAGAATGAGTTATGATTCTTTTTGTCTTGACAGGTATGTTGATGATCTTTTGAGAATAGGAAGGGATGACAAAGGAAATATCTTCATCTTAGAAAGAGTATATGATAAATGATAATAGTGCCTCAACATTTTTGCCCTTTTGTTTCAAAACAGATGTTGCATATTTGTTAATGGTGTTTGATCAAATGAGCATATTTAGTTTCCATTCTTTCAGCTGCGTTTGGATTATTAGCTAGAGCCGACTTATATAAGTATCCATAATCACATGACAACAACGAAGCAAATAATTAGAAGTTCACTAGCTTGCTGTAACATATCAATCCTTTGTTCCACTGCTCTGAATTTGGGGTTTGAATCCCTTATGTTGTGCATGCAGAACAAACTAAATTTACGTTGTGCCTTGCAAGTTTTGAAACATCAGGATAAACACCCACTCCCGCCCTAGACGAGTGTAAAAAGTTGAGCAGTCTGTGGCTAAGACCTGATTAGAAAATAGTTATTATGCTCAGTCAAGCCTAACAAATCCAAAACTCCATTACCATTTTTACAAGCAAAAGGGAGTTCAAACTAAAACCAGCTTCACAGAGGATTGTCCGATGTTCTTTCTGGATTCTGGAGAAAACACAAGTGTATCATCACAGGCATTTTTCACGAGTCTAAAGATGTTGGTAACAATGTAACATGAAGTTCAAATCTTCTGCCAATTTACCAGAGCCATATAGGATTACATCTACAAAAGTACAACCACCCATTCAACTCTGCAAGAGGATAAAACTTGTGATTCAAATACTAGCATGCATAAAATTGGCTAACCGTAGTTCTTCTGACAAGTCACAGGTTAAATTCATTTTACCAAAGCATAGTTGGAAGACATGGCTTTTCTCCCAGCAAAAGACATTGCCTCTTTTTATCAATTAGCTCAGCTGTAAAGAATACCGCCTTTGCTTATTTAGACGTCCAACACTATCTACACCCGTCCTTCTAACCAGTCGGGCTTTAGCTCTTCATTATTATAAAGTCTCCTTACCGACTCCTTACCGACTCAATTGCGGTGGCTTCCGCCTGCAGCTTTTGCCCTTCATGAAACCTGTTGTGTCCTAGTGCCAGGAATTTCATTACATAACAATTGGGTAAAAAAACATAATAAAATAATTCATTACACACGAATTATTTATTCTTGTTCCACAACTAATTTCTCACTCAAGTAAAACCAAGCAGTACAGTTGAAAAGAAATGACAACTAGGCTGGTAAAATAAATAAAAGTACTCACTCTATTCAATGATATCTAAGGAATAAATTGTGAAAATACGCTAACTGCGGCCTTTTAGATTAGTAAACATGAGAATACTGCTCTCTATGTATTCATGCATGTGCTAATATCATATATGATTCTCATTGTTGCGCATCGAAAAATACACGAACAACAAATAACATTAACAAACCAACGAACGGATAAATTCACATCACATAAAAAACGATAAAACAATGAAAGAACACATTTGTTTACCCAGTTCGACTATGTCTATCTCTAGCGGTGATCCAGCAAGCATAGTTTCTCACAATGTTCTTTCAAATCTCACAAGTGTATTCTCTCTTAGTTTTAATATCTCCTATCAGTCGTCGCACTCTACAAAAACTTACAAAACACATATTTATAGCTACTCGGGCATCATAATCGACATAGGCCGAAAACTGTCTGGTGTGATCACGCTACATCGCGCATGAATCGCGCGTGCAAGTGCGAACACCATGTCATCGCGCCAGATGGTCAGTCCACTCAGGTGCGACCAGACTCTGTAGCACCTTCCCTTGGTTTCACGTGTTGATTTGCTCTTCATTGTTCAGGCTCCACAGTCCTAACAATCTCCTACGTAGAGACTGAACCACCTGGACTGCTTTCACGAACCAAGACCTCCATCACATTTATTAATGGCATGATCATGAACCGTCATCATCATAGTCAATCCACCAAACTCTGGACTCACCAATCCTCGAACTTCTTCAAGCTTCAAGGTCCGTTAAAGCCATGCATAACTTCAACACCACTAAGGCAACAACCTTAGTCAGCGAATCTTCAAACTCCAACTAGCTTGAGTCATCGCTCATGTGACGTTGTTCATATCGCCATAAAATTGCATCACTTTCCCTACCACGATTGATGCCATCATGCTGGACTTTCACACCGCCAAGATCGATGCCATCTTAGGTAACATTGGTCAAGTACAGAGTTCTCTCCTTAACCCGTCGCGCACAAACCACGCCTCTTCTGGTTATCTCCCAAACATCCGAGCTAAATGATGAATGATAATCCTCATCATCCAGTTGCCCCAAAGGATCCAGGTTTCTCCTCAAACCCGAAATCTGTCTCACTCCACGCAATAAACCTACATATCCATTCATCATACGCATCTTGACATCTCATTTTCCTACAATCTTCAAAGGCTCATCAATAGCAAAACAAATCTCTCCAAAATTACCAGAGATATAATCCTCCATTATATCAAGCCTAGGACAAGAATGATATGATGATCCAGAATCAAAAATCTGAGACTCCTATGGACAACATACACTCAATATTAGTGCATCACTAATATCCTAAAAAGTGACCTTCGTTGAGTTGGCACCATCCTCTTTCTTCTCCGGTGCTTTACAATTCTAATTTCCACAATTCTAACACTCTATGGACTTCTCGACCTTCATCGATTTCGATCTGCCATATTTTCTATACTCAAAATTCATCTAGAAGCATTACTCAAGATACATAGTTCTCTCCAATGAGTCTCCTAACTGATAATAAGTCCCTGACTTCATCAAATTTCACCGTCACCTTTCTCGGAGATGCACGAACACTAGTTACTATGCCACTCCAACTCTTAGGTAAACAAGACAACAAGGATTAAGGCTCTTACTTCATCATCAAAATCAATATCCACCGAGCTTGTAAGTGTAGGTGGTGCCGTGAAGTGTTAGTCCAACATTCTGGTGTTGGCACAACATTGATCTCAACGCTGCACTGAATTATTTAATTATAACATTTTATTTTGCCTTTATTCACAAACTAATCTAGTTCCACAGTTGTTGTTTATATTTTAGGATAATGATAAATCAAGAGTTAAAGTGGTTTACTCATCAAACGAATAATATCCAAAAGATAAAGGCGTTGGATATAAAAGATAAGGATGGGAGATTTCATGTTGATAAAGTGAACGAATTTCAAGATAAATATAGAAGATTTAAAGTCTATCTAAAGAGGAGTTCGATCAAGAGACGAAGTCTTCTATTGGAGAATTCCGGATCAAGTAGGAAGCTTCCGAACTTAATTAAAGATAAGCCTAAGAAGATGATAAGCTCAAGAACGAAACCGGACATGATCTTGGAGATCTAAGAGCAATCTAAAACGTGCACAACATGCCTTGGAGCTCAAGGAACGATATATTATAAATAGGCATGTTGGGCATCAAGAAAAAGACACGAAGACTAGAGCGAAACTATCCTGAAGAGGAAAATCTTATTGTCGAGCGTCTTTGTCTTGTTGTACTGAGTTTTATCGAACGAAGCTATAAACTTCATAAGTTGTAGTGAGCTAGTGTTAGGATTGGCTTCCTTGCTCAGTTGTTTTGTTTTCTTAAAATCATTAATTTATTAGTGGTTATTTCGTCCTATGTGCGGCCTAAAAGTTACCTATTGTGTTTTTTAAATTTCGCTGTGCACAATTTACACTATCAACGTATCACAAATGTTTAGGCAACATTGAGTACTTCAATGTTGGCGTAACATTCAGTTTAATATAACGTGTGTTGTATACTCTGTCAGTAGGTGTTATGGCAACACTGAGTAAAATCAGTGTTGGCTCAACACTGGACGACAACACCAGTGTTGAGTTATAAATGTTGTACCAATCCCGATCCATACAATTACATAGCTCAATTGAGATGTAATCATATTGAACTCACTGAGATGATCAGAAACTGCCGATTTTTCTGACATCTTCAGATGGAACATGTGTCGCATCAGATGAACCTTGTTCGCTGCATATGGCTTCTCTAACATGTCAGCCAACACTTTCAACACCCGCTTCGTGGTTGTCTATTTCACAACATGAAATACCACGTTTCGCGATAAAGTCAAATGAACAACGCTAAACGCCTTCCTATCTAATTTAACCTAGTCTTTATCTTTCATATCTGTCAGTTTATCTTTTAGAGGACTTGATAGATCACGGCCGTAGAGGTGATCCTTAATCCGCATTCTCCGAAACCCATAATCCAACCTATCAAACTTCTCGATCAGAATTTACCACAGTTCATCATGACTACTCCCACTCGATCTGGAGATCTGGATACCACTTGTTGCGCAACAGAAAATACACGAATAATAAATAACATCATCAAACACGTGAACGGATAAATTCACACCACACGGAAAACGATAAAATAATGAAAGAATACAAGACACAATTTGTTTACTCAGTTTGACTATGTCTACCTCTAGGGCAGATCCAAGCCATGAATTCCACTATGATGATGATCGATTACAAAATAAGATACAACAATTGTCTATCACAGATCAAGAAAAACCTCTCACAATATTCTCTCAAATCTCACAAGTGCATTCTCTCTTATTTTTAATATATATATATATCTCAATATAAGCCGCCGCACTCTACAAAAGCGTATAAAACACATATTTTTAGCTGTCAGGGCATCAGAATCAAGATCGAAACTGGGCCAAAAACTATCAGGCGCGATCACACAGTCATTGCACCTCAATCACGCGTGCCAGGCGCGGTCACTATGCCATCACACCTGATGGTCGCGCCACTCTTTGGAAGAATTCCGTATGTAGCTCCACTGAGGCGCGATCAAACTACGTAACACCTCACCCTAATTTCACGTCCTTATCTGCTGTTCATTGTTCAGGCTCTACAATCTTTGACACTCATCTCACACGCTCACCAGTTTATCAAGCAAGAGAGGAGTACATTGACAGTGTATCAGTTACAAGGGTTAAAACTAAAGCAACATGAACGTATAAAACATGCCATCTTCACATTTCTCTATAATTTATGTACTTCAATGAGTCTCATAAATACAATTTCCAACATACAAATTCTCTAAATAAACCTTCAAATTATCATCTAAAATTCGTATTTTATTCATGATTTTCCCTCGACCTTCGAGGTTAATGAAAAATTGTCACTACCTTGAGGGACAAGTAATTAACTGTTACCATTAATTTTGTTACAAGATGAGATGGCAATGGCATAGGAAAACCTATTCCAGGGATGGGAGACAATAATACTCCTTTTTAGTCTCACTTAACCAAAATGGTACCGTTCAAGAAAAAGATAGTACTGTCTAACTTCACTAGTATGCACGAAAGTAGAAGAACTAGGAAATCAAAAGGGCATATGACTAGGAGCATGCCAGGCACGATAGATCCTATTATTGCTAAAAAGGACTAAGATTTACAACACCTGAGAACAATCAATAGGATTCAGGAAAAACTAGTTATTAGTAACTAACTAACCTCCAATTTCATGCAACACATTTACAAAATTCACAAAATATTAGCTTGATATAAAACACACGCTAAGTTAGTAACTGTCTACGTTTTACACTTAAAGATAAAGCAATTACACTAATTTCATCTTCCATCTTGAGTTCACACCCAAATTTGACATGATCAATCATCAAGTTACAATGTATTTTCTTGTACACTTTTGCCGTTTACATGGTTTTTTGGCAAATCACCCCTGTTCTGCTAAATTGGCAATGTTTAAAACATAAAATGACAAGATATCCTTACATGATCTCAAAATTGTGATTAGTTAGTTGAATGAGAAGTTCCCAGAACAAATCCTTTAAATGTGAACTGACCTTAAGTTTTTGTTTTTTTTTTTATTTCATGTTTAGACTATATTGTTGGTTTCCTAAATTTGTTTTTGCCTAAGACAAATCATAAGTTGGGAGTGTTGATAACAAAGATATACTCACTACAAGGCTAGCAGACAACAACGACCGCCCAATAGCGACGGTTGACCGATCGCAAGCTGTCGCTACTAAGTGGCCGTCACTACTGACGATAGCTACACTTTGATGTGAAAAAATCCCGCCAAAATTCCCTTAGTAGTGACGGCTCATTAGGGCGACCCCGTTTATCTCCCTACTTTCATGGGCCCAATTGGGTCATCGTAATATCGCCTAACAGTTGCTATTGAGGGTGGTACAGATTTATAAATACCCCCCTTCTCATTTCAATTCTCACACTCCACTCTTCTCTCTTCCCCAATACTATCGACCCCTCTCCCCCCAATTTTTCGCCGAACAATCTCAAACCCAGCTTTTGTAACTTCTTATGTTTTCTTTCATCGATTTATGTCTTATATTTAATATTTTATAGTAATTTTATACGCAGTAATGTTTCTATAGCTTTATAAATCGTTAGATCTCTTAGAATTATTAGATTTATTAATGTATTGATTAATTTTAGTTTAATTCGTTGTTTCGAAATGTTATTATGCCTTTAGAAATTGTTAGGTCTCGTATAGAATTTATAGTTTTTAAACATAGTCTATGCCATTAGAAATTGTTTGATCTTGTAGAATTATTAGTGTCTAAACATCGTATATGCCTTCTGAAATTGTTAGAGCATGTAGAATTATAAGTGTTTTAAACATAATTGACTTTAGAGAAGAAGTAGTATAACATAGAAATGATTATATTTTTAGGGAATCTCTATAACTAAGAAATTATAGTAGCTAAGATCTAACTTATATATTTTGAAATAGTACGTAGTACATGGATCTTTGATGGCAGGCGATCCTACAAGCTCGCGTTCGAGTAGTGGTGGCCCAACAAAGGGGCGTCGTGGTCTTGGACCTCGTTGAGTAGTACTCAGGACAACTACTTCAGATTATGCCCGTGATGATGTTAAGGCACCCGCCGAGAGCCAGCCTCGTGAGTCGCATGATAGATCTACATTATCTACTCCTTCAAAGCCACACATTCCCCACTGATTAGAGAAACTCGATGCAGAGCCTATTGGAAAAGATCTTCTTGGAGTATCGACAGGACATACGCCCGCTACATCGTCCGGAGCTAGGCTAGTATACCCAGGCCACCATCTGTTGAGTCTATCGGAGCAAGACTCAGTAGTAGGCCGACACAGGGAGGAGCATGATCACCTCGTGCTTCAACTAGTACGAAGGTGCAACCTCCTAAGAAAATGACTAGAGGAGATCCAACCCCTCTTGATAGGGTAGATCGTCGCAACATATCATTGGACGAGCACAAAACTTTTTGTTGACCAAGACCAATGGTGTCTCATAATTACGATACCTAAGAAAATGCAAAATCATTCTCACAATTATATGGAACTAAGGGGATTGAAAGACAATTCTCACCCAACCCGGCAATACCAAACATATGGAAAGACGATATTCGTACGACACAAAACTCGAGAAGGCATAAAAGCCACATCGCATAAGCCTAACATAGCTCAGCGTGGGGGCTACGTTGGATAGGCCAACGTGGCATCACATCTAGCACATTGGCCCAAACGACGTGCCATATTATTTTATTATCGACGTGGCACATTGGGCCACGCGTGCCCCTAATTAGGGGCACATTAATCAAATCGTCGTGGCACATCGACTAGTAATCGGCCACGATAGTCAATTACCAACATGGTAGGTCGATCAAGTGACCCACAGGGTGGGAGCACATCAAATGAATGCCGTGCTCCCTTGTCTGTTACCCAATTGGGGTTGGTCCCCACCATCCCAAGGCCTTTCCTACTTTTGTAAATACCCCTTCTTTCCTTCATTTATAGGGTTGGAATTTTGGGAGCTCAAAGTTCCTACTTTATCTCTCTAGAGAAGTACGTCAACCACTCCAAGTTAACTTCTCAAAGTTGGCACGTCAACTTCCTCAAGTTGGCACATTCGTCTTCCTCGACCTCTAATGTCTATCGGCATGTGAAACAGAAGCACGTTACACAAAAACACAACAAACAAAGTACATCAACGATTTTACATCTACTTTTTCGTAGATATGATTATGTCAACAATTGGACTAAGTACAAAATGAAATCGACTACTACATCAACAATATGTACTTTGACTCCTGATTTGACTACCCTGTAATGAAAATCACTCGACATCCGAATCTTGAACCCCAAGGTGCTCAATGACTAAAAGTATCCTGGTGCTACATAAGTTATCTCTAGATGAGACTAACACTCCCGGGGTTAGAGCCAATATGGCCTTGTCAACAAGATGTACACCATACATGATCGTCTAATTGAGGCTAAGGGCTAGGTAAATGCACACAACTTCTAAAGTAGTGTGATATCTCATAAGAGGCCACATCGGGCACAATTGAATAATGAACTATGCTCGACTTGATGGTCCCTTCTCAAGGAGATACGTAGGCAGCTTGAGCCCGAAATGAGCTTAGTCCCAAGTACGTAAGCTCCCAAGAGCCGTACCCTACTATAGATTACGTTTACTTTCTTATTAACTGTTTACATCGAAATTTGTTCTGCTTAGTGCGAATTTCCATCAAACCAAACGATCTTCTTGTATTGCCTATAAGGTGCGAGAGAGTCTGGTGAGGAAAGTTCCTCAACATTAATGAAAAGACCCCGCAACAGAGTTTCTGTCTATGGGAAACCACTAGAACACATTAGTAAGGGATGACATGAAAACTACACGTAAAAGGGCTCCACCCTAGCGTTCGACTCCGTTAACTACTAAACAACGAAACATCCCAAATACAGAGAATGCTGATATGTGCCTCTATCACCACAAAAATTTAAGCAATTGATGAATATGGTGAGAGAAGACTTGGCGAGGACTCCAATTCTACCCCACCTATTTGTGTTACTAACGTAGGCCGAACTGAGGACCCATCCCATGATTCGAACCATCGGACACGAAAGACTAATAATACTGATTGGTCCTCCGAGGATCGTCAACATCCTCGTGGTAGAAGAAGTCATCCATCACCATTAGTTTATGTTGCCTTAACAGAACAAACTAGATAATGTGAACACCGCGAGAATGAAAGAGAGAGGTAACAACACGCCGAAAGGCCCAAACCTTTACTCTAAGAAAGAAGCGAATGTGATCCACCTCATACAACTCTGCCTAACCTCGATGTTAGGAGGCAGAGGATGATTTGATTGATGAAACGTAACCTTTCTCTCCTGATCTACAATGCATTGTGCTTGGATGCAGATGTGTACTCCCTAACATTCCTTCTTATGATGGCAAATAGGACTCTAGTGCTTACTTGCATCTCCTCGATGGAATGATAAACCTGGGAGCTATAGTAAAGGCATCCAAGCTTGAATATTCGCCATAACTTTTATCGACATCGCACAAGACTAATTCTCAAGGATTCCAAGTCTCTAAATTCACAACTATGATCAGTTGTGAACAATGTTCAAGTCACAGTTTGCCACTCAAAAACGAACCTAACTAGAACAAGAGTATCTCAAGACTATCATTCATGCAGTGATGAATCGACCATAGGCTACATCAGGCAATTGAACACCAAAATGATATGGGCTGAAATGCCCTCCATATTGAATAGTAGGTTGCTTTCAAACAATTTCTTGAGGTAGAAACCGCAAATCAATTTGATAGGACAATGTGACATGGAGATTGAGGATCGTAGCAAAATGAGGAATGTTCGAAGTGACAATACTCAACCAAAGCCTAATGATTCTTGTAGTAATGGTAAAAATAATAAAAGTAGTAACACGCGAGCAAGATCTCCCCCATGAGACAAACTCAAGCTTACTATGAGCACGCGTGATAATACATTGTGGCAACAAAACAAAACCTCCTCAATAGACCAACGAGGTTTCGTGAACCGGATGAAACTCGAAAATCAAAGTTCTAATGTAAATATCATGAGCAATATGGTCATAGTACTTCCAAATGTCATTATACGCTTAGATAGAACGCTTGATAAAAGAAGGCAACCTCGCTGCGTAAAGGGAAATAAACAGCCTAACAATAGGAGTAAGAGATCCACATCAAGGTCCGACACACCCTCTCAAATATTTAACCAACCACCTCTGAAAGAGAAGATATCGATAAAATGCCTGTAAAAAGGTATTATCGATATGATTGCAGAAGTTCCCATCAAAGAATGAGCAAGACAAAATGTGCATCAACAAAATGACCATTCTAGAGCCAAATGCCTCAATGGCCCGTGCACGACTCTACGAGTTATGTTCTATTAGTTATTGGAAACTCCCTATCTTTGAATACTACAAGGAACATGGACCAAGTCACCTCCGCGAGTTCACTTTCAAAGTGAAACTCTGCATCAACGTGGCCAATCATTATGAATACAAATTCTATAGTTCTACATTCCTTACCAAAAACGATGCCGCAGAGCATGCCGCTTAGGAAACCTTATGGTCCTTGAGATAAAAAGCTCTAATGATTGATAGAATAACAAAATCAAAAAGCGTTGCTATGATCTCAAGAGGCCTAATGGGAGGAGATTCTGATAAAGCACGCAAAAAAGTTTCATGTGACTTGGCACAAGACAATTATCAATGAGGGACTCACAAAGTAGTACGATTGAGACTGTCGAAGATGTTGTTACCTTCGATAAAGTAGACATGGATAAATTCAATCCTGAAGCATTGGATGCAACAAGCTTGAACTGCACTTGTGGTAAGACTTGATATCACCAATCACAACATCAAGAAAATCTTGATTGAAAACAAAATCATGGTAAACGTCATCTCTTTAGGTTCACTAGAGCAGATGTAACTCACATAAATGTAGTGGTTACCCCACTCTTTAGCTTTGGTGGTCCAAAGTCACTAGATTTTGGAGCATTCATAACTGCACTTTGTATAAAAGAAGATCGTCTAAAGCTTGATACAGACACCCATCACTGAAATACATGTCCTATCATTCACCTTGTGAGGCAATTGATGGAAACTACATTCCATTCTAACGAATTGTCAACAATAGAGTCAATTAAAAAGCTCTATTACCTTTTTCCGAAGAAACAAAGTATGGCGCACGAGAATTGCAAGAGGCGAAATAATGACTGAAAAGGAAAATGTTGAGTTAGTGAATCAGTTGGATGAATCAAGGAGTACTTCCAAAATAACAACACTCTCCATTGGTGAGACTTGAGAGAAATTGAGGAGAGCTTTATGAATGAAGAAACCAACACCACCACCAGTCCAACGAGTGTCAATCGATCAGGAGAGTCCTCTAATCTTTACATTAATTCTTTCTATTTTATGCAATGTGGACATCACATGATTTTAAGTTTTGAGGTGGTAGCTACACTTTTTATTTTTTACTTATTTGCTATATATTTATCATTAGAGTTTGTTTTAGAGTCTAGTTATTTTGTTTCTTTAGTCATTGGAATGTAATTGGAAGCATAAAAGCATGAATAAGTAGAAATTTATGATAGATTATGCGGAATATTGTACATATTTGAGATGAAGGAATACGAGAATACCTTAGGTACATCTAGTGTAATATGATCAAAAGCAAGTTTTAGTTTCATATACACATGTCAATCTGTTGTTGTGTATAAGTGTGAAGAGAATGTTGCTTATTTATGAGAATATAGTAATGAAACATGTGATTATAACTCTTGAACAAATTGCTTGACTATTTCTTGAGATAATTATAGAAGTAAATGTGTTTAAGAAATTAAATAGGCTATCATTTAAAAAAAATTGAGTTTTAACCTTTGAAGCCAAAAACCCTTTATGAACATAAGACTATCCACTGAACCCCACTGAATCATTTTCTATGAGCTTTTGTTTATGAAGCCTACTCTCCTACCATGAGCCGAAAAAGAAAAAAATGTATTTTCTACCAATTTCTAGAGATGGATGTAGTAGATAGAAGGAGGAATAAGGCAGAAGCTCAAGAAGAAAGCATGAGCCGAAAAAAAAATCTAATAGAAAATGAAGATGGACACAATAGAGAACACAAATAACTGTGCAAAAAAAAAAAAAAAACTAAGTTTGGGGTGTTACTCGAAAAACTTATGAAGTATAAGATGGCTTGATTCTAGCAAAAATAAAAACGCAAATGAAAATGTGCCAAAAAGAGCCTAAAAGGCATGGCCAATGAATAAAGCAAAAATAAGAGAGGAAAGAGAAATAATTGAGTGGTTTACTACATACATCTCTACAACTCACATACAAATTTTTTATTATAGCCCACACCCGAGCCTAACATTACAAGCTTACAAAGTCCTAAATGATCCTCAACATATAAGATCTACCTGAGTCAATGGCAATAGAAGAGTGAAGAGTGAAGAGTGAAAAGTGAAGTGATTATATGTTAAGATCTATGGTTTTATAAATTTGCAAAGTGAAAATAACTATTAGGGAGAATTACACAAAGTACCCCTCAACTATGCGTAAATTACACAAAGTACCCCTCCTCTTTGGAAAATTACACAAACTACCCTTATGGTCAAAAAAATTAAAATAATTAAGACAACCTTTCAAATTTAAATCATAGCAGAGACTAAAATTCGCAGATAATTTATTTTTTCTTAGAAGAAATTATTTGTTATCAATATTTTTTGTCTTTTTAAACGAGATAAATGAGGTTTAATGCAATCATTTTGATTTATTTTTTGTTTTTTGTGCAAAATAATTGAAGAGCATGAATTTACATTCAATAGTTTGAAATAAAAAAATTACGAAAAATCGGTCATAAGGGTAGTTTGTGTAATTTCCCAAAGAAGAGGGGTACTTTGTGTAATTTACCCATAGTTGAGGGGTACTTTGTGTAATTCTCCCTAACTATTATGCACCAACAATAGTATTACACAATATTAGAGCGCATGAAAGGAACGTGAAGATGATTGTATTAAACTTGATGTGCACGTGCTCATCTATTCTATCTCATCTCTTGTTTTGACCATAGGTTGCATTTTGAGAATTCCCGCTTATGCATGTTGGCATGTCAATGATTACATTCTAATTTGGATTGAGTCAGTTAAGTGAGTTTGGTTGAGGACAAGCAAAGGTTAAAGTTTGGGGGAATTTTATAGGTATCTATTCAGCGTGATATAAGTATTTGTTTGTTTACGCTTTTGAATACTTATGATAACATATTTACTTGTTTTATAATTGTTTCATGCTTTCTTAGGATTTTATAGAGTCAAGATAAAACGAGGCTAAAAGAGGCCAAAAATAGATGTTTTGGGCGACACTGAGTCAAGGCACTATTTCAGGATGTTAAGACGCTACGGCACTACCACAAAGGAAAAATACTAAAGATAGCGCGATTGAAGAGGAAGACACCAAGAGACTGCATGGAGGCAATCAGAAAGTTATGCGATCAAGATGGCACCGAGCGGGTGGGGCACGATCAAGAAAGAATTTGGACCGATTGTCAAAAACCCTAAAACAAAGTCCATAGCGGAGAAAAACTATAAATATGAGGCTACATTCAGCAGCTAGGGTACCATCTTGCACACACTCACAATCATTTACAACCACTTTCTGAAAGATAAACACTGAGATTTTGTCACTAGAGAGAAAACACCGCCAAAGTCTCGTTCTATCTTAGTTGAGTCATTGCTTTGAGAGAAAATGGTTTGTGAGGAAGAAGATAGAAAAAGGCAGGAGAGTCGAGGAATAACGTTCGATTGATTGTTGAACTCATGACTATGAGGAGCTAACCTACTCGTTCTTCAGAGTAGGGGAGTAACTCTAATTTATTAATCTGTTTATTTTCTTTACTTGATGTGTATTTGATAATTTTCAATGTCTATATTGAATAGTTATTATGTTGTATGATTAACCCCACTCTCGCTGGGATAAAACCGAAGCACTCGTGCAAAACCACTCGAAGTGTAGAATGCTAAGGACAGTGTAAATGTTTGGACCGTGGCAACCTTTTACTTGATTCACACACTGTGTGTACACTGAATGTTGTGCCAACACCGACCGTATTCGGTGTTGTCCCAACACTCATTGTAGAGTAATAATGCAGCGGAATAACGAACACAATGAGATGAGTTTTAAGCATGTTATATGAATATAACCTGCCAAACCTTACGGCAAAATAACCACTAAATGTTACTTTAATGATCTTACAGAATACAACTCAGCAAGGAACCCAATCCTAACACTAACTAATCTATGAGCTACAGTTTAGCTAGAGAAAACTCAGCAAAACAAGACCAATACAAAACAAGAATTTCTTCTAATCAATAAGAACTTAATTCTAGTCTTGTTGATAGTCTTGATGTCGAGCACGCCTTCTTATAGGATTTGATCGTCCTTGTTCTATGGCGTGATAGACACGAGTTGGTGATCGTTCTCTTCTTCATTGGATAACTTTGAAATCTTCTTTGATGTTATCTTCATAATATCTTCTAATATTATCATCAAGTATCTTCAAGTTTCTTCGACTTATCCTTTTTCTTTAATCCCCAAGTCTGCACAATCCTTAGAGTCCTTGCTAACCTGAAACATATTACATATAACTACAACTTGTGGAACTGGGTGAGTTCCAGAATAAAGGCAAAATAAAATATTTAACTTAAATAAATCGAACAGGGTATTGTTGAGTTCAGTGTTGTGCCAACACTACTTCCGAGAATGTTGGACCAACACTTTCTTACAACACCTGCATTTTCAATCTCCCCATTTTTGCCTTTCTTCACAAAACTCTACATGCAACCAATTTTGTTTAAGAACATGTATTTCAGAATATAAGAACTACTACTTTCTAATTTGCTCCCCCTTAATTTTTCAATGACGAACTGCTATGTTAAGCCAACACAATTATCACTTGTGTTGTCCCAACGTTTTCATCTGTTATTTCAACACCTACAGTTAGTTCAACAGTACCAACCAAAGAAACTAGAATAATTAAAATGTAGGGAGAATTTCAGTTACCTATCCAACATTTGCCCACTTTTACAGTTTCCTATCCAGGGTTTCATTTTTTACACTTTGCGGTCCAACGTTTCTCTCTGGTTACAATTTACGGTCTAACCTTTCATTTCGCCATATTTTCGTGCAAACGTGCCACTTTACGACCAAATGACGCATCATTGACGTCATTAAGAGGGGTATTATCGGTAATTTACTATTTATTTGCTTAAAAATTCAATAAATGAACAAATCAAGATTATAAAGAATTAACGCGGCATTTTCTTAAATAACCCGCCAATTTCAGAAACCCTAATTTCCAAAACCGAAAGAAAATCCACGAAATCGAAGCTCAATTTCTTGTTTTATCCACTTGATTGACAAAATCTAACAATGGTGTGGAGAGTTAGAACCCCCGTTGACGTTATTCCTGAAGGACAAATTGCACCCAATTATGGTAAGAATCCCCAAATCCAAAATTTAAGTTATTTCTTTGTTTGGAGTTACTTTTCGTCGTGTGGTCCTCCCTTTAGCTCTATGTGAGGGAATAGTTCGACACTGGTGTGTTTGTGTGATTAGTTTAAGTGTCACTCGTGTGGTCCTCCTTTTTAGATGTCACTCTAACTGCCACTTGTGTGTTTGTGTGATTATTTTAAGTGTGTTTATGTATGTTAATATAATACTAAATAATTTTTGACTATATTCAGCTGGAGATAAAGATGACCCATTCACCATTATATTGCATCATTCTAGAAAATTAATGAACTTGGGGAAATGGGTTTATCTTGAGGGACAAGTGAGCTATATAGACTAGTGTAATGAGGATAAAATGTCCAGGCTGGAGATACTGGAAATGGTGAAAGAGGTGTGTGTCAAAACAAAGGGTTGTGTGGTGAGAATATGTTACATTTGATATTCTGCTCCAAGCGAGTATATTGAAGTAAATAATGATAAGGAGTCACTGGATATGACACTTTATGCATCTACAAGGGAATCAACAGATGTTTATGTTTTCATAGATGAGGTAAATGCTACTCAATCACAAAGTGAATTGCCTAATCTTCCTCAAATGAGTGAAGGGTTGGATTATATTGGTGATAACAATGGAGGTGCCAATGATAGTGAAGAGGAGAGGTTTGTAGAAGGTCTTGTACAGAGTGGTGATGATGATGATGATGATGATGATGATGATGATGATGATGATGATGATGATGATGATGATAATGATGATGAACGGCCTGATGTAGAAGATGTAGCAATTCTGTTAAGAGATATGGCCACCAGAAAAGCAAGAGCAAGTGATATACCCAACTCTTCAAGTGCCCTCCCAACTGAATCATGAAGCTAGAGACATATACCCCAATGCTTAAGAGACAATACAAGTCCACTGTTGGAATATATATGTTAATATAGTGGACAGTGATGATAATGATGGTGAAGTCTCATGTGGTGATGACTCTAAATTTTCAGACACTCTGAATGACAGTGACAATGATGCGGCTGATGATAAATATCTAAGGAGTGCTAGTGAGGCAGTGGGGTATGAGGAGGAAGAGGTTATTGCACCACCTGAATTTGTTCCAAATGCTGATGATGGAGTTGGAAACTCTAGCAGACAAGCTCCTGTGCAAGATGGGGTAGAAAGTAATTCAAACAAAGGGAAAGAAAATGAAAAAGTGACAGGGAGGAAACCAAAAAAGCCAATACCAAAAAGACCTACACACCAAGGTCATCTAATTTTCAATCCATCACTTGACATGCATTGTGTCACATTTGAGCTAGGGATGCAGTTTGAGACAACTGAATTGTTGAGGGATGTTGTGGTTCATTTCTCAGTCACTCAGGGGAGGTATGTTAAGTTTCCAATCAATTGTTAGATGAAGCTCCAAGCAAAGTGTGCACATGCCAACAGTAAATGGGAGCTATATGCATCAAGAACAAACAAAGAAGACACAATGAGGACTAAGACTCTAAAGGAACCTCATGAATGTGCCAGACAGGACAAAGTCAAATAAGCAACTACCAGATACTTGAGAAAGAAATATCATGCAAAGATAAGTAGTGATCAAAATTGGCCTGCAAGCTCCATGCTACCGATTGCTAAAATGGAGTGTGGTATAGACTTCCACATAGCTCAAATGTACAGAACTAAGAAGATGGTATTTGTTGATGTTCATGGAACTGAAGCAAACCAATATTCCTTGCTATGGAGTTATGCTGAGGAGATCATGAGGACTAATCCAGGGACTATTGTTAAGTTGAAGTGTAAAGTAATGGGAGAGGTGTGTAAGTTCAAAAGAATATACATATTTGAAGAAAGGTTTGGTTGATGATGTTCATGAACTGTTGCCTAACTGTGAGCATAGGTTCTGTGTTTTGCACTTGTGGGCAAATTTGAAGAAGGAGCATACAGGTCTTGCAATGAAGAATATACTTTGGGATGCTGCAAGAGCTGGTAGAGTATGTGATTTCAATAAGATAATGGCTATGCTGCAAAAGAGGAATGTGAAAACATAATAATGATTAGCAAACAAGCCTCCAACTCAGTGGTCTAGAGCATTCTTTAGTTGCAAAAGTGATCTTTTATTGAATAACATGTCTGAGAGCTTCAATGCCTCAATTGTAAAAGCCAGGGGGATGCCAATCATTGACAAGT
The DNA here is from genome assembly GCA_948329865.1 of Linaria vulgaris. Lineage (NCBI taxonomy): Eukaryota > Viridiplantae > Streptophyta > Magnoliopsida > Lamiales > Plantaginaceae > Linaria > Linaria vulgaris. The sequence goes on from OX415253.1 coordinate 11,772,969, forward strand.
TGGAATCTATTAGGATAATCCTTATGAAGAGGACAGGTATCAGGAAGATTGCGATAAACAAGAGCAACAAGGCTATTACTCCTAAGGTGTGGTATATTCTTGATAAGATTAGAGCAAAGTCTGGAGGTTATATGGCGCACTGGAATGGACATTTCGAGTTTAAGGTTGAGGCACCTTACAGTGATACTTTTGTTGTGCACTTGGAGAATAAGACATGTTCATGTATGAAGTGGGATTTGACAGGTATCCCTTGTGTTCATGCCTGTGCTGCAAGGAGACACATGAGTTGGAAGCGAGAAGAGCACATACATGCTTATTACTCAAATGAAACCTATCTAATGACTTACATTAACTACATGTCTCCTATGCAAGGAAAGAGTGCATGGCCTATGCCTCAAACACAGAGGAATAGAATAGAACCTCCTCATGTCCAAACTATGCCTGGTAGGCCAAAAAGAATGGTAGGAAAATATCTCCCAAAGAACTGAGAGAGATTCAGTTGAGGAATGAACTTAGTGGCAAACTAGGAAGGGATGGACTTAAGATGCATTGTGGTTATTGCCAAGCTGAAGGTCATAATGCTAGGAGTTGTCAGGCAAGGAAGAATATCCCTCGTGGAAGTACATGGATTCCCAAGCCAAGGGTCAATGGTAGGGGAAGAATTAAGAAAGGGAGTGGGAAGGGAAGAGACAAAAAGGTAAAAAAAAGGAACTGCTGATGCTAGTACATCTGCTGAAGTTTCTTCAAATGCAAATGTTCCTTCAAAGACAAATGTTAGTGCACAAATTGAGGTGATTACCAGTCTTATTTTCTATTATTATTTATTCAAAATGTAAAGCCAGAGTTGCCAAATTGAACTAGTACTTTCTGTTGGTAGGTTGCTGGAACACATGAGTCCGTTGTTAATACTGGTGCTGCTGATGATCAGGGGCAATGTGAGCCCTCTCAAAGAGCAAAGAAAAGGAAAAAAAAACATGTAATTAAGATAGACTTAATCATTCAATCTTACTTGTCTAATTATTCAGTGATCCATTTATTGATTTGTGTATATTTTGAAATGTAGGCACAAACTTAAGTGGCTCCTCAAAAAAAGAAACGTGTAGCAACTGATTTGCCCCCAAGGCCATCTACAAGACAATCTCAGAATGCAGCCTCTACTTGTGAAGCCTCTCACTTAGAAGTTAGACCTCAAGTAAGGCGACCAACAAGGAGTAATCCAACACCAGTAGCTCATGTGGTTTGGACACAGACTAGGCCACTCACTAGAAGCCAAACACCTGAAAGGTTTACTAGTTTATCAACTGAAAAACCTACATGTAAGTCAAAGAAGCAGCTTGTCAATTACTAGTTTACACACGACGATATAAACTTTGTCAATTATTCCATCATCAATGTTGAACTCTACCATTAATTATTTGTTTCCTTTTTTTTTTATAAGAATCCTATATCGACGCAGCAGATCACATAAAGCAACAACTGAATATATGTCAGCCAACTTTGAAAATCATTTTTTTTCCTTAATTGGTATTATGTGGTTGCTCAACTACCAATTGTCTCGAGAAGATCATCAAGTTAAACCTGATTAGACATCGACTCAATTGTAACCGTTGGATCAAACGTGCACTGGTAAGAGACATTTATTCAGCAGACGCAAACCCTAATATTTAAATACCAAGCATCAATTCCAACAGACACATGCAATCAAACCCTCAAACTCTAGCCCTTAAGGCTTCTAGCTCCTCTCCTGTTGATTTGTCACCTCGCATCTTTCGTTTGACTTTCAACTACGCAAATAAATAGGCGGGGCTTGCGTTAAACTGCCTTTCAAGGAAATGGGCTTCTTCGTACCTCACTACTCCCCTCACTAAAAAAAACTCTTCATTACTCTCCTCTCTTCACACTTATAATCTAATCTCTATGGAAAACTTTTATCAGTCAACTCTAAAGAACTCCTACAACGAGGTAACCGAATACCTCCCCAAAATCTTCCTCAACTTTGTTGAACTACAACATGTTGGACTATTGATTTCGCATCAAGAAGCTTCCCATCACACCCATTAGGATCGTGACCAGATACGAAGTAAAATATGGAATAATTACCGAAGGGTCCCCCCCCCCCCCCACCCTTTTATGTCAAGGGTTTATTTTGTTTTTTGTGGGGATTTTTTAACAATTTCTGTTATGTTTTTTCTTTGTTTTTTTTAATGAATGGAAGTAGTTTAATTATGTTTTTAGTAAACATATGCATAACGTTACAAATCATTTATTCAGCGCTCTCGAAATCATATAACAAAAGCCTACTTATTCTCCAACTCCAAATCATTTATACAGTACAATACATAAAATAGGAAAAAACAAAAGACTATCACTAATTTCCTATTTTTGGACTCTAAATTAGTAGCACACTTTTCAAGCTTCTTCATCTTCTTCATCAGCTTCTTATTCTCCAACTCCAACTCAATGTGCTTCTGCTACATCTTAGGTTCAATTTTTCCCTTTTGGAATTCCTTCAGTTTGGCTTCGGCATTTTCGATTCTTCTCCTCAACATCGGTATAACCTCTATTCCACAATGAGAAAGTGGTTCATCAACCCAGAACCACAACCCACAACCTTTGGATCCCTTGTAACATTTTGTAAATCGATGACCCAGATTTTTATCGGTTAAGGAGAGGTGGGTAACTGCTGGAAACCCGTACTTGCATTGAAAATTCTCCGTAACAGTAGTCTCTGACATTACTCGATTATGATTGTGGCATTAATTTGGTGAATTTGTTGGTAAGTTTTGGATTTGGATTTTTTAGGGTTCGTGGGAAAACTCAATTTGGGCCTGAATTTAGGTTTAATTTGGTTTTTAAAGATTTTAAATGAGTTAGCCGTTGAAAATAGTAAATTACCAAAAATAGCCCTCTTAATGACGTCAGCGATGCGTCATTTTGTCGCAAAATGACGTTTTTGGGCAGAAATAGGACGGAATTAAAGGTTGGACCGTTAACTGTGACCGGAGTGAAACGTTGGATAGGAAAATGTAAAAGCGGGCAAACGTTGGATAGGTAACTAAAATATTTCCTAAAATGTAAATACCAATATTCAGATTACATCCCCATCAGAAACACAACAGAAAACATGCTATCTATGCCAAAACATTAATTGTTCAAAATAACTTAAAAGTACAAGAAACAAAAAGTTGGTGGCCTAAATCTCCCCATTTTTGTGAGGAAAGCACCACCAACATGTGCTTATTTATGGTGTCCAGCTCCTTGATCTCCTCCTCTCTGTCTACAATCTCTCTTCTTCTGTCAGCAACCATCCTATCACACTACTCTACCTTTTCCTGAATAAAGGCAGAGCTGATAGCCACAGATGGGGTAGAGTCATCCTCAGCAATTGAAGCAGTGATGAAGCTGTGTGCCTTCTTCTTCCCTTGTTGTGCACCACTATTTTCTAGAGCATTTGGATCCTTCCATGAGAGATCATTGATTCTTTCTCCTCTAAAAGTTATTCTTGGTGATGGACAGTTGTCCAGACCTGTCCACAAAGGTCTCATTTTCACCCTTTTTAAATCCTTGATCAATGATAATTTTGTAGATCAAGGAAGGAAAGGCAAAGATTGCATCCTTCTTGTGCGCAGCCTCAACAATAATCCTAAAAATCCTTTCACCCAAGTTCACTAGATGCCCTTTTTGGACTTTGTAGCTCAACACAGCCATCTCATGAGTGAGAGTTGTAGAGTTGGATGAGGGTATCCAGTTGTAGGAGGCAGCTTTGCACAAGACAGAAGTCAGAGATGTAAGCCTAGTCACACTTAGCTTGTTCTTCCACTTTTTCACCATTCCACCTGCTAATTCCTTCATCATGTTATCATCATCAACCTCCTCCTCTATTTCATGTCCTCTAGGCGTCCTCCAAGTTTTGTTGATGATAGAGGGATTGAACTTGTAGAATTTTTCCCTCACATACACTCTCCCATACTTGGGGGACCCTTTTGCATGCACAAACTTAGACAAGTTATAGTAAAATTCCCTAATTACATCAGGGACATAGAGGACAACATCAATCAACGAATATAACAGGCTCCTAGATTCAACGAATTCAAACACCTTGTACTTTTTGTAGTCATCAACAACAATGTTCCTCTTAGCCCAAATCTTCATAACAGTCATAATATCAAAGTTATCACTCGCAGTCTTGGTCAAGAAATACCTATTATGACGTTCCGCAGGAAAATCGGCCTCAAATGTTTATGGGGGCTCAAGCTCAGACTCCTCCTCAGACTCCAGTGTTGTGTCCTCATCTTGTTCAGCTGGTGTTGGATCAACATTCTGATCCGTGGGTGTTGGTCCAACAATGCGTCCTACCGATGTTGGCACAACATCAAGCTGGTTCTGTCCCTCAGCTTCTTCCTCCCCCTCAGTTTCTTCATCTTCCTCTTCCTCTTCTTCCTCAGAACCCTCCTCTTTATCTTCATCAGCAGAATCATATTCTTCAGAAGATGAGGATTCTTCTTCCTCAGCAGCATCTTCCTCAGTCGCTTCTTCCTCAGCAACTTCCTCCTCAGTAGATTACACATGATCTTGTGCCTGTTAACCCTCCTTCTCCCCCTCAATTTCAGAAGGTGGAGTAGGTGGTTGACCTCTGCCTCTAGAATCACATGTTCATCTGTCAGGGGGACATCCTCAAAGATGTTAGGTGGGTTCATAGTTGTCTCTGTGTCTTCAGGTTTCTGTGTGGTGAGAATATCCTTTGGTGCTGGTGTTGTGACCACGTCAGTGGGTTCGTGTGCTGGTGCAACATCTTCTGGAACTGGTCTTGGCTCAGCGCTGGTAGTAGTGCTCTTTTTCAAGTTCACATTTCTCCTGGCATGGACATGAGCCGCCTTTATTTTGGGTGGTTCAGGTGTCACCACAGTGTTGCTGGTGCGGGTGCTTCTACATGGTTGAACTCCCATTGCATCTGACGACATAGCAGCTGCAATGTTAGAAATATCAGCAATTGTGGATTTATTTCCCATTATAGCCTGCGTGAGTAAATTAGTAAGTAAGTAAGAATCTAGTGTTTAATTAATTTTGCAAAGATTAAGCTAAAATATAAATAAGATGAATAAGGAAAGTGGGAATTAATGTAGCACTAATAGGCGGGTAAATATTGAGAACGTGTGCCATTCTTACCATGTTGAGTCAACACGTGCTGAACGTGTTGGCATGACACTTAACCAGAGCAGCTAATGAGTATAACTTATAAGTCACAGTGTTGTGGTGAGTGTTGAGCCAACATTCAAAGAGGCAGTGTTGGCATAACACTTGGACTCAACATTCTGTACTGAGCCAAGTGTCTGTGTGGTCAAGGTTTTCTTCACATACTAGCATAAGCAGAATATGAGCAAGATACCTGGAACTTCAAGAGTTAGAATGAACCATTCAAAACCAATAGCTTGGCTTAGATCTGAAACAGGAATGGGAGTTAGACAGTAGAAAAACACACTAAGTAAATAGTAAAAAGGTTAACATCACAAAGATGATTAAGCTCATATAGTTCAATGAGAAACAGACTTGTGTGTTACTGGCAGCTAACAACCCAGGAGATATGCCTTACATATGACATTATGAACTGAAGAAAACCAAGAGATACTCTCCCCTTAAGATCATGACAACACATTAGGATAAGTAAGTAGATAAGAAATATGTGAAGATGAATGTTTGTCCAACATCTATGAGCACAATGTTGTCTCAAAACAGCATATCAGCAGTCACATATAGAAACCCTTTACTTATTTCATTTTCAGATCTGTAAACATAAATAACTTTCAAGCATTATACTTTGAGGCAAGAAGGATCATGTCTTCGCTGAATGTAGGCAATAACAAGACCCCTAACACCCCCAGTGTCAACACAATCAACGCAGATGCACATACAAGTACATAGGGCTGGATTCAGGCAGTTCAGGACCCTAACATCCTAGTTTCCTACCACATACTTGTCTACTGAGCACCATAAAGATGGTTTTAGCACAAGTGAGCTATTATACTGCATGAAAGGTAATACAGGTCCCCAGACACCCCAGTATAAGAGTTCACCATTATATGCTCCCTCTGCAAGCAATATAACATAAATAAGTCACTACTAAATACAACATAGTTGTCAACTCTGTGCACCCCAGCTCCTTTATATTGTTTTGTGTGTCATCAACCTGAATAGGACACAACTGAATACACCATAGCAGTCATCTTTGTGTAGCCCAGCTTTTCCAAGTCTAGACACTACCTCAAAGCCAAGAAAGTTCTAACAAAAAAATTCAAACAACATTGTAAAGAGTAAGCAATCTAATTATGCTAACAGGCTAGTGAGACTTCACATTGTTCAAGAATGTAGACACACAAACATGCGAGAAACAAGGAAATCACAAGAACTAACCAAACAAACAAACAAGAGAACAATCAAGGTACATCACAATCAGTCACTGGTGTTGGCCTGTGATGTTAAGGTAACACCTGTATGCTCAGTGTGTTCACAACACACTCATGCCGAGAGCCTTCTTCAAACTGAGAAACCTCTCATTATCTAAAGGTTTTGTGAACATGTCAGCTAGTTGGTTGTTGGTTTCAATATGTTCAACTATGATTGTTTTATCTTCAAGCAAGTGTCTTAAGAAGTGATGTCTAATGTCAATGTGTTTGGTTCTAGAATGTTGCACATGATTTTTTGATATACTAATAGCGCTCATGTTATCACAGAAGATGAGAAAAGTATTACTAGTTAACCCATAATCACAAAGAATGTGTTTCAAACATATCAGTTGGGTACACAGCTGCCAGCTGCAATATACTCTGACTCTGCAGTAGATAAGGACACACAATTTTGTTTTTTACTGTACCAGAAAACCAAATTATTTCCTAGATAAAAACACCCTCCATTAGTGGATTTTCTATCATCTAAATCACCTGCCGAGTCACTATCACTAAAGCCAACGAAGTTTGAATTTGTATCAAGAGAGTACGAGATTCTTAACTCTGCTGTTCCAGAAATATATCTTAAGATTCCTTTTACAATAGTTACGTGAAATACCTTTGGTGCTGCCTGATACCTGGCACAGACACACGCTGAGTACATTATGTCAGGTCTGGTGGCTGATAAGTACATGAGACTATAAAGTGTTGAGTCAACATCTTCACCAGCTTCATCCCTCTCAATCTTCACAGTGGTGGACATTGGTGTCTTGCATGGCTTGGATTCCAGCAATCTAAACCTTTTACCAAATTCCTAGCATACTTCTCCTGAGATAGAAACATCTTTGTTTCCTTTTTCACTTGCAGGCCTAGGAAGAAGGTGAGCTCCCCTATCATATTCATTTCAAATGTACATGTGATAGAACTAAAAAACTTGTCCAAGGTTGGCTGATTAAATGAGCCAAATACTATATCATCAACATAGATTTGAACTATACAGACTTCTTTGTTACTTTTCATGATAAACAGTGTCCTATCACCTCCACCTCTTGAAAAAACCAAAACACAGCAAGAATTCAGTTAACCTCTCATACCAAGCTTTGGGAGCTTATTTCAAACCATATAAAGCTTTTTCAAGTTTGTAGACATAGTCAGGGTGATGGGGATCTGTAAATCCTTTAAGTTGCTGAACAAAAGCTTCTTTGTCTATATAACCATTCAAAAATGCTCCTAAATATCCATTTGGTATAATTTGATTTTTAAGAAACAAACAATGGCAAATAGAAGTCTAATGGATTCTATTCTGGCCACATGGACAAATGTTTCATCAAAATCAATTTCTTCCACTTGAGTGTACCCTTGGGCTACTAATCTAGCCTTATTCCTCACTATCATTCCATTTTTATCACTTTTATTTTTAAAGATCCACTTAGTTCCAATTACATTAGCATGAGTAGGCCTAGGAACTAGTTCCCACGCATTATTCTTAGAAAATCGCATGAGTTCTTCCTGCATAGCATATATCGAGTGAGAAATTTTAAGGGCCTCGCTAACATTCTTAGGTTATACAGCAGAAACAAAGCAAGTAACAGTATCACACCCAATGGCATGCAAACACCAAGTTTAGCCATATTTTTATAGTTCACTCTTTCTTTGTTTCTGGTTCTTACACCTTGAGTAAGATTCTCTATAACTTGAGAAGTGGGATGATCCCTATGTATTCTGGTAGAAGTGTCCCTCCTAACATTTTCACCAGCAAATTCTTTAGTGTCAGAATCTGTGTAGTCAAGTGTTGGTCCAACATCAGCATCTGCTGGTATTAGCTCAACATTATCAATCCAGGTGTCATCTGTTTCAATCCCTGGTGTTCAGTCCACATAGTCACCCACTGGTGTTGGCACCACATCTCCAGTCTGAGGCAGTCCCAGTTGACTATCAGTGATACCTTGCAGACAATCACCACAAACCAGTTTACCTAGACTTAAAAGTTTAGGTATGCCTCTCACAGCTTCTAGCTTGATGATCTTTCCCAGATTCCTGTAGTGGACATGTCCTAGCCTCATGTACCAAACTACTGACTCATCAACCTTCACATGTACGCATTCTGCATCCTCATCCAACAAGTAGCAATTGTCTTTTGACATTTTTCCTGACATAACATAGTTATTAGATTCATCAAACACACTTAGGAATACTTGTCAAATTGTCATCACAAAGCTGGCTAATGCTGATGAGATTAGCCTTTAGAGCACCCACCAACAGAACCTCAGTTAGATGGGGGAAACCATCCACATTGAGATCCCCTTTCCCTATGAAAATTCCTTTGCTTCCTCCACCATATGTAACAGTACCAGTGAATACAAGCACAAGATTCATCAGATTTGTCTTGGTACCTGTCATATGCCGAGAACAACCACTGTCAAAATACCAGTCACCAATAAGAGTATGAGTAGCTGAAAACACAACATTATAGATGATTTTGATTTTAGGAGACCAAAGCCTATTCTTTTGAAAACTGTTATTTTGTTCCCTGATGTTGCTTCAGAATGTTGTGCCAACATTGGAGCGACCCAATGTTGTCCCAACACCCGATGCAACATTACTGCTATCATAATTATATTTCTCACAGAACTTTATGTAATTATGGCAGTATGGTTTTAAATGACCCAGCTGAAAACAATATTGGTACATATAAGTTACACCCATGGGTTGATTAGAGTCGCCATTATTTTTACAAAAACCGCTTTTACAAAACCATGTATAACATTTTCATGTCTACTTGACCTTTGTTGGTATCCTAAACTGGTAGTTCCTTCATTGCCAACACCCAGTGCTTCATCAAGTCTTTTTGTGCTAGAGTTCCACTTGGCAATGGTTCTCTCTGCTTCTTCCAGCTTTATCTCCATCTTTTCCATTTGGCACTCCTTTCCGGTGAGGTTTCTTTCAAGTTCAGTTATAATTTCAATTAATAAACTATTCTCCTTGATGAGCTTATTTTCCCTTTTATGATTTTCTTTACTTCATCAAGAAGTTCCCTGTAGACAACTTTTTGTTCATCAACCACCTTGTCTTGATCCATTTCCCCTTCAAAGACGTACTCTTCATTTAGATCTGTAGATCTACCAAAGCAAACAAAGTTAGAATGTTCCTCAGATACATTTATATCAGATATAAGACATTGAGGGTTAGAGATATAGTCTTCATCCTCCCAGTTGTCAAAGTAGTCTTTCTACCCCTCTGGATCTGTTTGAGTGTTGGTCCAACATCCATTCGTCCCGATGTTGTCTTGAAACTCAGTCCAGTTAACTTGAGCAGACAGAGCTGTTGTGTGAACTTCCTCAGACACATGTTCTTCTGGTAACTCATCCAAACATGTCTCATCATCAATATCATCTATACATACCAAGTTAGAGCTACCTTTGGTTCTCAAAGTATTAGCACACTCATATGACATGTGTCCATAGCCTTTACACTCAAAGCATTGGAGTTCTTTCATTTTCTAAGTGTCACTATTAGTGGGCTTTTTAAAAGTGTACCTAACCATTTTACCAGGAAAACTCCTTCTGATTTGACAATAGATTGTATTATGTATATGTGTGTGTCGGTTACAAGGGAATAATCTAATAGTACAACGAGTCTATCTCAAATCAGGCCTACACTAGGTATCTGGTGTAGGCTTGGTCCGGAACCTGTTGCTCGAGGTCGGTGCATCACCAAACTACCCGCTGACGCTACGTCGTTGATGAGCATCGAACGTATATCAGAGATGAGTCCCGATAAGATATCGGGGTTGAGTCTCGATATGATATCGGTGGTAAGTCTCGATGTGATATCGGTGGTAAGCCTCGATGTGATGTCGGTGGTGAGCCTCGATGTGATATCGGTGATCAGGTCATCATAGAAGTATGAGTGAGGACGTGGACTAAACCATATTGGGTACTTATGTCGGGTATAACGTCGAATATTACTATTCAATATAATGCGGGTAAACCGATGTGAGGAATTAATTGCTTTTCTCAGTGTGCGGGGCGGGATATTTATAGGCGCGGTTGGCCTATATCGAATCCTATATTCGATATCATATCGAGGTTGATCCTCGATATCCTCGTTTATGGGTCGTAGCCCACAACAGCCCAAATGCTAGAAACCTCCATATCATGTAGTCCCCCAATTTGGGGATTATTATCCTAGGGATAAGAATTCACAAATTTAATTTTGAATTTTCGGGTTACCTGTACCCCACGTCCCCCCAGTTTGAAGGACGGAAATAGAAAATGTAGGAAGTGCACCTGGAACTAGTTTTGTGCGGTTCCCCAGTGCAGTTACCGCATTGTATGAGGTCCTCTTTTGAACTCTAAGTTGTTTACAACACGCGATCTTCCAAATACGGATACAAGAATTTAAAGCGTACGGGTCTTGCTTGTACGGTGAACTCATGTCGAAAGTCATATCGAATATGAGTTCCGATGTAATCCCCGATATGGCAAAATTAATGTTGCGGGCCCCAGCTTTTGTTTGTTTATAAAAGTCGGTCCCTGGTGTGTCATCCTTCACTATTTTATTGCCCCGTGTTGTCACTATCGGAACTACGTCGAATTTGATGTCGGTAACTTTCCCCGATATCTTTTTCGATCTCGGTTTCGATCTATATTTCGACATTGCTTCGATATTTTGCGTGTTTCTGCAATAAATCGCCTTAATTGTTTTGCCTAAGGATGGTGCATGGTAAAAAATCTCCAAAGAAGAAACTTGTTGTATCGCCGCAGTATTATGAAGTTGGCCCTGCTAGGCGAAATGATGTCATCGTGTCAGACGACGAATCTTTTGACTCTGAAACTCCTGTGAGGAATGCGTCATTAGATGACGGTTTGGTGCAAGTTTCCAAAATTTCCGCCAATCTACGGTTATCCCGAGTCTGTCTTCATGAACGAAACTCTCGTTTCCCTGATAAATATCTCGTGATGCAATCAAATATTTATGGTGGCAGTGTTATTGTTGGAGATCGCGCTGCCATAGCGGAAGGTATTCGGTTAAAAGAGGATAGGATTAATGCTATGACCGTGGATCATGGTTCCCGTCAACGTATGGCTGCTAACCCTCCACGGGTCAAAGTGACTCTGCCGCCAGAAGGCGCACCAGCTAATTATTGGCACCCTCGGGCTCGGGCTCGGTTTGAAGGGTCACAAAAGGGGCTTGGGGAAAGTTCTTATTATGACCCGCATCATTTCGCGGTGTCGCCCGGTGCCGGGGGTGAGGAGCTCGATCCTGACGAGTTAGTACCCTTTTCTGGTGTTGGCGAAGAAAGTATTGATGAGGTTCCCCCTGTGTCGGCCGCTCTGAGCTCGTCTACTTCGGCCCCAAGGCGTACTGCGGCACCCCCTGGTAATACTGATACTGAGAAGCCATCTGAAAGTAGGGCGCCATTGAGGGAAGATTACTCTTTTCTACGTGAACCCCTTTCAGAATGGTTAATTATGCGGATTGGGAATAATAATATCCGTGAAGAGGATGTTATCCGAGGCTTGGAAACTATTTATGTAAATTTTGATCCTTCTGAGTTGTGCCGAGATCTGAGGGTGGAATTAGCGCTGCGCATATGTATGATGCTGCTATATACAGTAAGGAGCTTGCCCTGTTGTTTGTTGGTTGTTGCTAATGTTCATCCCTCCTGTTTTTTACTAATGATTATTCGTTTCCTTGGCAGTTTGGGCATACGTTCCACGAAATGTGCAGAGATTACATGCCGCTTGGGGAGGTGCAGACTCGTCATGACGCTTTGGTGAAGCAACTACGCGCGATGATTGCGCGTAGCGAGATTTGTCGTGATCGGGCTAACAGCCAGGCGCGTGCTGCTGAGACTCAGAAATGCATTGCCCGTGGCGAAGCATGGAAGGCATTAGTCGCTGAAGAAGAGATGAAGAAGGAACTGGCTAGAAGCCATGCTGAGACCCAACGCTTGCGTGCTAGTAATCTTAGGTTAGAGTGTGAACGCAATGCTTATCGAGAGTCCCTCGAAAACTTGGAAATTCAGAATGCAAAATTACTTGTAACTTTAGCTCGCAACGGGGTAATCGTATCTTCCCCCCATAACAAGACAGGTGATGGTGGCTCTAAAAGGGATAGTAATTTTAATGTCGAAGTCACTGCTCCAGCGCGTAGCTATCCCCCATCATGTGGTGGTACCCCCATTGGTGCTGATATGCATGTGACTATCGAGCCTTATGGCGGAAGGGTGCCTATCTGGGCTGTCGCAGGACCGTACGTTAGGGAACGTTATAGGGTCCCCCGTGTGATGCGGTATTCCCGGTTGTCACCTGATCCAGAAAGTAGTAGTCCGAAATGGAATAAATATCCAGAGATTTTGTCTCTCCGGGGAATGGATGAACTTGCTGACGATATTTGTGCCGAGCCCTGGAAGTTCCCAGAATTTGAAATGAATGTATCCGGGCTTGGTCCCTTTCATCGGGAAGATATTCGGGCTGAGTTATTTACTGATCTTGAGAATAACGAGTTTCTTTATGATATGTAGTTATGTTGTCGGCTAGTGAGATTTTTTGATATTGTAGCAGTTATTTCCTCGGGAAACTTTTTCTACGCAAAGTGTGCCCGGTGCCATTGGCTGAAAGCCGCTTTTAAGATGTTTAATGAATGGTGTTTATTTGCAGAAATCTTACCTTGTGCAGATCTTTCTGTGATCATGAATATTCTATCCTTGTCGTATAGTAGTTGTGATAGGCTCGTGATTGTCTGGCGCCATTGGCATGGGATTGCCTTATCCTTGGTAGATGACTTGTTACCATTCATGGGTGAGAGCCCTCATGTTATCACGGGGTATGCTTTTCTTGTCGGTGAGTGTCCATCCCGTTATCACAGGGTATGCTACCGTCCAAATGTTTAGGATCGACCCCGTTATCACAGGGGATATTCTTTTTGTGGATAGGGGCCCATCCCATTATCATAGGGAACCCGCTACCGTTCAAATGTTTTAGGATCGACCCCGTTATCACAGGGGATATTCTTTTTGTGGATAGGGGCCTATCCCGTTATCACAGGGAACCCGCTACCATTCAAAAGTTTTAGGATCAACCCCGTTATCACATGGGATATTCTTTTTGTGGATAGGGGCCCATCCCGTTATCATAGGGAACCCGCTACCGTTCAAAAGTTTTAGGATCAACCTCGTTATCACAGGGGATATTCTTTTTGTGGATAGGGGCCCATCCCGTTATCACAGGAAACCCGCTACCGTTCAAATGTTTTAGGATCGACCCCGTTATCACAAGGGATATTCTTTTTGTGGACATGGGCCCATCCTGTTATCATAGGGAACCCGCTACCGTTAAAATGTTTTAGGATCGACCCCGTTATCACAGGGAATATTCTTTTTGTGGATAGGGGCCCATCCCATTATCACGAGGAACCCGCTACCGTTCAAATGCTTAGGATCGACCCCGTTATCACAGGGGATATTCTTCTTCGATGACCCGTTACCGCTCATGGGTAGGAGCCCGCCCGTTATCACAGGGGAACCCGTTACCGCTCATGGGTAGGAGCCTTTTCTTCGTCGATGACCCGTTACCGCTCATGGGTAGGAGCCCGCCCGTTATCACAGGGGACCCATTACCGCTCATGGGTAGGAGCCTTTTCTTCGTCGATGACCCGTTACCGCTCATGGGTAGGAGCCCGCCCGTTATCACAGGGGAACTCGTTACCGCTCATGGGTAGGAGCCATTTTTTTTTGGTAGGTGACCCGTTATCGCTCATGGGTAGGAGCCCTACTGTTATCACATGGGAGCCTGTTACCGCTCATGGGTAGGGGCCTGCCTTTTGTCTGGTTGCCTTCGATGCATCTTTTTCCTGGGCTGCGTCTGGTGCACTTCGTGTGCCTGCATGTGACATGCTAGTTTTAATAATATATTGGTGCTGAACCGTATCCGGTTGCCTACGTATACCGTGTAGGAAATCAAGCCTCGCGTAGTTCTTTACATTGTTAGTAGTAGTTAAAATACTGAATTTTTAAGAATAAAAACGCCTAAGGTGTTGCACGTTCCATGGCCTTGGTAGGGGCTCGCCATACATGTCCTCGAGATAATAATAACCTTTTGTGCTGGCATGGGTAACCCTGTAGGGTCCATCCCAATTGGCTTGTAGTTTCCCAACGTGTTTACTTGCTTTCACACTCTTCAACACCAAGTCACCCACTTGAAAGCTTCGAAGGTGCACTCGTTTATCGAAACTCTTGGCCATTGCCGCTTTGAAGGCCACTGTCCGTTGATAAGCTTGCTCCCTTGTGGAACCAATCATCTCTAGGTCCATTTTTCGTAGTCGTGCAGCGTGTTGCGGGTCATATTCCGCTATTCTGTACGTTGGCATGCCAATCTCAACCGGGACTACTACCTCGGACCCGTATACTAGAGTGAACGGTGCCTCTCCTGTAGATATTCTGGGTGTAGTCCTATATGCCTATAGAATCCCTGGGAGTTCGTCAATCCAACTCCTCCCGGTAGCGTGCAGTCGCCGCTCCAAGTATTGTTTAAGAGTCTTGTTGGTGGACTCCACTTGTCCATTTGCCTGTGGGTGGGATACCGCAACAAAATGTTGGGATATTTTCAACTCTTTGCACCATGCAACCATTGCCTTTCCTCTGAATTGGGTATCATTGTTTGATACCAATACTCGGGGTAGTCCAAAGCGACATACAATATTTTTCCAGATAAAGTCTATCATATTATTCTCCGTGATGTGCATCAAGGCCTCAGCTTCCACCCATTTCGTAAAGTATTCTACCGCTACCAAAAGAAATTTCTTCTGATCTCTGGCCATCGGTAGGGGACCAACTATATCAATCCCCCACTGATCGAACGGGCAGGTGATCTCTAGGGGCTGCATCAGTACAGCTGGCTTGTGTACAAGTTTGGCGTGGTACTGGCAATTCTCACAATTGCGGCAGTACAGGGTTGCGTCTTGTCGTAATGTCGGCCAAAAATATCCATGTCTCAATATTTTCTGGGCTAAAGCTCTCCCTCCTGAATGGTTCCCGCAACTGCCGGCGTGTACCTCCCTTAGTATGTATTGGGCGTCAATTGGTGATACGCATCTCAGCAACGGGCCTTCAAAAGATCTCTTATAGAGTTCACCTTGATAAATGGTAAATTTGTACGCCTTGTACTTCAGTCGTCTTTGTGCATTGAGATCGGCCGGGAGGGTTCCATCTGCAAGGTAATTATATATCTCATCCTTCCAATACGGTGTACCTGCGATAGGAAAGATAAACTCCACGTCAGCCCATTTTTTGCTGGCTTTTGTTACTCCAACTGCGGCCCTGGAGGTGGTCAGCAAGGTCACATGCTTTTCCACAAAAAAGTCCGAGGAACTAGCAAATTTGGATAAAGCATCGGCCTTGGCATTTTCTGATCGAGGTATTTGCGTCAGATTGAATGTAGTGAACTCGGCCGCCAATTCCTTCAGTTTTGCCAAATATAAAACCATGGTTTTCTGCTTCACTTCGAAGAATCCCGAGAAATTATTAGCTACTAACTGCGAATCCGTGAAGACTTCCAGATGATCCGAACAGAGGGTCTTAGCCATTCTGACTCCTACCAGGATTACCTCATACTCCGCCTCGTTATTCGTTATAGGAAAATTCAGACTGATAGCGAAATCAAATTCCCTACGATCTGGAGACACTAGGTGAATGCCCGCTCCGCCGCCGTTCGCCGTGTAGGAGCCATCCACATGACGTAACCATGCTGCGGGTCCCGAACTGGGACCGGGGTCCTGACTTATAGGGAAAATATGTTGGCACGAATGGTCTAAGCTGTTACCTAGTGTTTCCGCCATGAAGTCGGCTAGGACTTATGCTTTAATAGCCGTGCGGGGGCGATACTCGATCCCAAATTCGCCCAATTCTCTAGCCCATTTTACCAATCTCCGTGAGGTATCCGGATTGGCCATGATTTGGCGGAGTGGTTTGTCCGTCACACCACTATTGGGTGAGCTTGGAAATAGGGCTTCAACTTACGAGCCGTCATCACAACGGCCAAGGCAAATAGTTCGATTTGCAGATAATTTTTCTCTGCTCCGTGGAGAACTCGGCTGACATAATGGATCGGAGATTGCTTTCCGTTTGCTTCTTTTACTAACATTGTGCTAATGGCATTGGCGGAGACCGCGAGATACAGGTAAAGCGTCTCCCCTAGATCTGGTCTCGCCAAGAGTGGTGGTGCCATCAAATACTTCTTGAACTGTTGAAACCCTCTTTCACATTCTTCGGTCCACTGGAAGTCCTTGGCCTTCTTTAGGATTTTGAAGAAAGGAAGACTCCGTTCTGCCGAGGTCACAATAAAATGCCCCAAGGCTGTTATACGCCCCCACAAGGCATTGCACATCCCGTACCGAGCGTGGGGAAGCAAGATTCATCACGGCCTCTATCTTGTCCGGATTGGCTTCAATTCCGCGCTCGTTAACCATATATCCCAGAAATTTTCCCGTTGCCACTCCGAAGGTACACTTCTTGGGATTGAGCTTCATCCCAGAGCTTCTCATAATGGCAAACGATTTCTCCAAATGCTCCATGTGATCCTGCGCCTTCAAACTCTTGATCAACATATGATCTACATATACCTCAATTGATTTTCCTATTAGGTTATAAAACATCTTCGCCACCAATCTCTGGAACATCGCGCCGGCGTTTCTCAAACCAAAAGGCATTACACGATAACAGTACACACCAGTGTCCGTAACAAAGGATGTTTTCAATTGATCCTCCGTTGCCATAAAAATCTGGTGGAAGCCGCTTTTGGCATCCATGAAACTGAATAGGGCGCATCCGGCTGTCGAATCCACTAGAAGGTCAATCCTTGGCAATGGGAAGGGATCCCGCGGGCAATGCTTGTTCAAATCTTTATAATGCACACACATTCTCCATTCTGCTACTTTTTTCAGAACCAGGACAATATTGCTGAGCCACTCTGAATAACGTAATTCATAAATATGCCCTGCTTTAAGCTTTTTCACAACCTCTTTCTCTGCTGCCTCGCTCTTCTCCTTGCTAAAATTCCTTTTCTTCTGTCGTATCGGTTTGGCTCGCGGATCGACGTTTAACTTATGCTCTATGATCTTTGGGTCGATCCCAATCAAGTCAGAATTGCTCCAGGCAAATATATCGACATTCCTTTTCAAGCATTCTATCAACGCCTTCTGGATACCAGGCGACATTGTAGCTCCTATCCTCAACGCGTGCTCCAGTTGCCCCGGGTCGATCCCTATCGTGATAAAATCTTCCACTGGCTCCATTCTCGGTTCATTCTAACAGGGATTCACCGCCCCTTCTATCTCGGCGCATTGCCACTTTTGGTCGGTCCTCGCCCTTTTGCTACTTCTCGTCATATTGGTACCTGCCTTGTTCAGTTCCTGCTCCTCGACACTTCGCTGTCTCTTCCCTGGCATCTCTTCTGATGAGCTCCCGATCTAGATAACCTTGGTTCCCACAGATGGTGCCACTGATTTGACAATAGATCGTATTATGTATATGTGTGTGTCGGTTACAAGGGAATAATCTAATAGTACAACGAGTCTATCTCAAATCAAGCCTACACTATGTATCTGGTGTAGGCTTGGTTCGGAAGTTGTTGCTCGAGGTCGGGGCATCACCAAACTACCCGTTGACGCTACGTCGTTGATGAGCATCGAACGTATATCAGATATGAGTCTCGATAAGATATCGGGGTTGAGTCTCGATGTGATATCGGTGGTAAGTCTCGATGTGATATCGGTGGTAAGCCTCCATGTGATGTCGGTGGTGAGCCTCGATATGATATCGGTGATCAGGTCGTCATAGAAGTATGAGTGAGGACGTGGACTAAACCATATCGGGTATTTATGTCGGGTATAACGTTGAATATTGCTATTCGATGTGATGCGGGTAAACCGAGGTGAGAAATTAATTGCTTTTCTCAGTGTGCGGGGCGGGATATTTATAGGCGCGGCTGGCCTATATCGAATCCTATATTCGATATCATATCGGGGTTGATTCCCGATATCCTCGTTTATGGGTTGTGGCCCACAACGGCCCAAATGCTAGAAACCTCCATATCACCTTCTTAGATTAGGGGGAACATTCTTTTCTTTTCTGACTCTATAATTTAAAGCAATTTTCTTGAACTTTTTCACCACTTAACCTAGATAGGCACTTATTTCAGTTTCATCATCTACTTCTTCTTTAGTAGCTTTCAAGGAAAGGCCTCTATGTTTGTTAGTGGGTTCTGAGTTTATTTCGAATTCTTGTAGTACATTCAGAAGAGTGTGAAAGTTAAGTGATGACATGGAAATTAATGGTATGGTACCAGATCCAAATACCAATAAATTAGGTGCTTGGCTCTGACACCAATTATAAATGTACGGACCGGGATTGGTACCCTTTTACTTGATTCACACATTGTATGTACACTGAATGTTGTGCCAACACCAATCGTATTTGTTGTTGTCCCAACACTCGTGGTAGAGTAATAATGTAGCGGAATAATGAACACAGTGAGATGAATTTTAAGCAGGTTATATGAATATAACTTGTGGAGCCTTATGGTAAAATAATCACTAAAGGTTACTTTAATGATCTTACCAAATACAATTGAGCAAGGAACACAATCCTAACACTAACTAATCTATGAGCTACAGTTTAGCTAGAAAAAACTCACTAAAACAAGACCAATACAAAACAAGAGTTTGTTCTAATCACTGAGAACTTAATTCTAGTCTTGTTGATAGTCTTGTTGTCGAGCACGCCTTCTTATAGGATTTGATCGTCCTTGTTCTGTGGCGTGATAGACATAAGTTGGTGATCGTTCTCTTCTTCATTGGATAACTCCAAAATCTTCTTTGATGTTATCTTCAGAAGATCTTCTAATATTATCCTAAAGTATATTCAAGTATCTTCGGCTTATCCTTTTCCTTTAATCCCCAAGTCCGCACAACCCTTAGAGTCCTTGCTAACCTGAAACATATCACATATAACTACAACTTGTGGAATTGCGTGAGTTTGAGAATAAAGACAAAATAAAATATTTAACTTAAATAAATCGAACAGAGCAGTGTTGAGTTCATTGTTGTGCCAACACTACTTCCGAGAATGTTGGACCAACACTTTCTTACAACACCTGCACTTTCAATCTCCCCTTTTTTGTCTTTCTTCACAAAAGCAATTTATGACTTTGCGATTTATGACTTTGGATTTGTGAAAACAACTGATGCGCAACCTTTATATCACACTATATCAATCTTGATTATGTATGGTTTCTTAACGCGATTCAGCTGAGTTAATTGGATTGCAGATTTTATATCTCGTCTAAAACAACTCACAACTGGGCTGATCCGTTAACACGGTAGGTTATTAGAGACTCGTAGTTGTATGGTTGGGAAAACTCCTGCCATATGTCATGGATCCATTAGACATGTAAACATCAAATAACTATCAAGTGCGATAAATAGATGGTAGTTTGTCTATGAACTATAATGGTTAAATCATTGTGAAACTTGACCTCAAAACAATCTTTCCAATTATTATTTACAACCAAAATCAATCAATCAATCAATCATCAAATTATGTCTTTAGTTTAGTTTAGTTCATTTAGTTAATCAATCATTCTTCTAGCTTCCATTGGTTTAATAGTTTTAACTGCTGCAATTGTTTTCTTGCTCTCAAACCAAAAAGTCAAAAAGGTATTTAATTACTGTTTCTGCAGTTTTAGATAGATTTCCATTTGATCTTATATTAAGCATTCTTTGCATAAAGTGCAATCAAACCATCTTTAGTATAGAAAGCATTTACATCATTCACAAGCATTCATTACATCCTACGAACACAAAAGAAAATCGCGTGACAATTGTTATTGTTTTGCATTTAAGTGATTCATACATTAATCACCACCCCATTGGTATACGATACTTGGTTCGTAACTATACTTACCATTTTATTATTACTTGATTCGTGCACTTGCGTCAAGGTGGAATTTAGATGTAATATTCATGTGTTGACTTATATTTTATATTATTACACTTAAAGACAACCATCACAAATCCATCATTTTATGCAGTTCAAGAGGCAGTCGACTTTGAAACTAAGGCGATACGTTTTCCCTCTAAATAAGAGAGGACAACCCACACTTAAGTCATTGCTTTCATTAAATTTCATCACGATTTTACAACATAAAGTCCTATAGTAGAGTTGTGAGGACGCTGTGAAAAGAAGAGAAAAATAGAAAAAAGCATCATTGGAGTTCTATTCTAGTTTTGTTTTCATATGTAGGAGTCGATAATTTTTGAAGAAGAAGATAACAAGATGTCGAAAAGATAGCAAGGCGTCAACGTTCCACCAGATCTAGGAAGCTTTTCTTCTCTCATTTATTTTCATGTTATTTAACTCTTTATTTGTTATTGAACTCAAGACTAGGAGTAGCTAAATAACTTTGTGTTTCGAGTACGAAGGTAGCTCTGATTATGAATATGTATTGCTTTGCTTTATTTATGTTGGAGAGTTCATGTGTCTAGATTGATTAGTTCTTTATTTTGCATGATCGGTCTTACTCTTCGCTAGTAGAACAGAAGCACTAACTCACAACCGCCAGAGTGTAATTGTTAAGCTAATTGTGTATACATGTGATTCTTTAGTTTCGTACGCTAACTTAACTATTGCAACCTTAATAGCACACTAAGTCAATCTTAATTATGTACGTTTTGTTAATACGGAGTGGATGATTTTATTGGATTACAGAATTAATGTCTCCTATAAAAAAAATTGACAATTGGACTGATTTCGCTAACGTTGTCGGTCATTTGAGACATGGATCTTATAGTTAGGATAGCTCCAGCTATAGATCACAGATCCATTAGACACAAAAAAACTCAAGCACTTAATCAAACATCTTAGAGAAGCATATGTAGTTTGTCTATGAACTACTATGGTTAAATTAGTAGTGAAATCCAACCTCCAAACATCTTTTAATTATTTGTTTACAACTAACGCAGTCAACCATGTGTCATCTTAAATTCTGTTTTGTGTACTTTCTATCTTCATTAGTTTAGTTAATCATATTCCTCATTACATTGAATATACTTTTGTTCAAGTTCTCATTACATTCAAACTATTTTCTTGCATCAAAACTATTCTCTTTGCATTCACATTATTTTCATTGCATTCTAGTTTAGTAGTCCTTTGCATACAAAATCGTTTTCCAAAATCTGCAATGATAGTTTACTGCACTCAAAGGATTCTGCATTCACTTGGCACTCATCCTGGTACATACAAGACAACCATCATAACAACCATTAGTGTTTTTACATTTAAGTAATTTCAATAAGTAATGCATCACTCCATTGGGATCGATGCTAGGTTCCTAGCTATACTTACCACTTTAATACTACTTGACAGTACACTAGCAAAAAGGAACATAGGTGTGATAATTCATTTGCATAGGCATCGTTTTCAAGAAGTAAAGATATTGATTTGGTAGAGTCGTTGAAGCTTGATTGTTAAGACAATGATCTATCTCCTATTTTGTTGTTAACAGTTCAGACTATTCATGTAGAAATTCAATAATCATCCGTATGCACCTCTCAACACAGGAACGAAGGGTCACATATGCATACCATTTGGTGAAAATCTGTTAGTCAAATGATTTTGAGGTATTGACACACCATATATGACAAACTCTTAGATCATTGAAGAGGTGAGAAGTGACATCAATCTTCAGAAAGTCATGCAAGGGAAGTATAGCTTGGATCTCTTCAGAATAATTTAACAAAGACAATTTGGGTGAGACCCAGAAGAAACAACCGACCCGCACACCGAGCTAGCAACCATGGACATGCAAGCACATTTGTTGGGATGATGAAAAGATAGCCGAGCACTAGTTTCCTATTTCACGTAAAGGAGACACATGTGTTTGGTATGAAGGAATCCACACAACTAGTCCTATTCATGGGAACAATTGAAGGAGAAGTTTTGCAACTAATTTATGACAACTGATGGAAAGAACATGCGACATGAGGCAGTCTTTAGCCTTAAACAACGCGATGGAGAATCAGTTGCTCATATGTGGACAAGGTACCAACATCTGATCACATCATTCCCACAGTGAAGTTTTAGTGAGGAAGCATTGTTCGCGGAATTTCTACTATGAATTAGCAGTTGAGAACAAAATGTTCATGGACCCATCACTTTCGAGGGATACGTGAAAATGCAAGCCGATGAAATACATAAAATGATGGAGAGAATCCTGCATGGAACAAACTAAGTGGAAACAAAACTTCGTGGTGGATTTACTAGTTCATCTCAAACCGAAGGATACACCCATCTCAAATCGAGGGGTTTTGCTGGAATTAAAGTGTCACGGGGTGTTTTCGCTAGTCTCGAGATTACTTTCTTACCAGAATCTCTTGCCCCTTATATTCAACACAAGAAGAGTTATTGGTTCAATGAAAACCTCCACTAAAGACATAATGGTTAGAACCAAACAGTTTATATAAGTAAGTAACCTATTCTAAAGGAGGATATGGGTGTCGTATTCTTGCGATTGGGCTCGACACAAAGTCGAGCTGCCTACGTATCTCTCTAAAATTCAAGTTGCCCGGAGTGTTTTTGCTAGTCTTGAGATTACTCCCTCACAAGAATCTCTTGCCCTTTATAGTCAAGACAAGAAGAGCTATTGGTTCGATGATAACTTGCACTAAAGACATAATGGTTAGAAGCAAACAATTAATATAAGTAAGTAACCTATTCTAGGGGAGGATACGGGTGTTGAATTTTTGCGACTGGGCTCGACACATGGTCGAGCTTCCTATGTATCTCTCTAAGAAGAAATAATCAAGCCAGATGTAGTACATTATTCAATAGTGCCTGCTGGAGGGAATTATTTGATGTAATGCGAGCTCGGGATCTGTGGGCTTTGTATTGGCCCTTAGGATCAATTTGGACTATTCCAGAGGATGTATGTATCAGTGTCGAGTCCCGGGTGAAAAGACCTCGGGCGATTTGCACCACAAAATGGTTAAATCATGGGTCAAAACTCTCTCATACGTAAGTCCAATTGTTGACATTTGAATGTCGATGGAAAAGTAGAGGAGGAAATACTGTAAGCATTTTGGTTGACGTACTTTTTTTTAACATGGAATTGTTAACGTGTCAAAAGTGTTGATGTGCAAAACAGTTGGCGTGCCTCGGGCCGGAGAGCAAAATGGATTGACATGGAATGCTTGACGCTTTTTTTCTCACTAGAATTCTACAGAGAAGCTAGAGCATTCAAGCTTCTAAATATACTACCCCTCAAGTGTCCAACCCCCAAAGGAAGAAGTGAGGGGTATTTATAGAAAATGGGGAGGATAAAGCATGAGAAATCATGTGTACACACACTAAATGTGTGGAAGAGAAAGGGGTGCCCCATAGGATCGGTGTACCCGTGCTACACTGTATTGGACCCCGATGTGGCTCAGATGACCGACGTGCCACGTGGCATGTTGGCGTTAATTTTTGTGGTCAATCCTTTGAAATTCTAAGTGCACGTCGACGTTGACTGACGTGGCCAATTGTCCAACGTGCCACGTCGGTTTGACTAGCGTGGCTCGATTCTGGTGCCGTTTGACGACGTTGCGTTGTCTGGACTTCTTTGTGTCTGGCATTTTTCCATAACGAACTATTTTCTCAAAGTCAATGGTATTGTCCTCGAGGTCGCGTTAATTTGGCATCTCTAGTGGCCTAATCGGATTGGAGGAAATCGCCTCTTGGTCCCTCTATTCTGAGTTATTCCCAAGATGTTTATGCATTTTCAAAAATGTCGTAATTATGGCACACCATAAGTCCCCCAGTTTGAGATGGGCTCGACTTGTTGAGCGTATTTCCAACTAGAAAATAAAGACTATGCATAATTACCATGTTTATTTATCAGTATCTTACAAAAATTAGCATCTTTGCTGCTCTTGGTAATTAGCAAGAATTCAGGCCAATTTTATAATTTTTGAAAAAATTTAGGGTCGGGACATAATATTCCTTCAAGAAATATTTTTGGGCATTATTATGTCAACATGATAATTGTTTAATGGGTTGGCCACGTAGCAGATTGGCTAGGATACTTTTATTAGTTATGGGCCTTTAAGACTGGTTGGACCATTAGGTCTCCCTTTTTAAAGCATTGATTCTCCATCTTGCCTCGTTATCCCACTTTGAAGAGAGAGAAAGTTAGAGAGAGTAGAGAGCTTCAAAAGAAGGAAGATTGCATTATAAGAGATCATCTTCTTCCCCAAATTGAAAGGTAAGGAAACCCATCGAAATCCCATCACGTATTTTCACGTTTTTCAAGCTACTTGTGAGGGAAGGGGATTGTGCCACGTGGCACATCGCACGAAACAATGTAGTCAAGTGGCACGTTGTTTCAATCAACTTGGCCGCTTCGACGCTTGTCAATGTGATCCATATCGATCGCGTCGTGATATCTACGTCGGTCAAAATTGAGGTGGTGACATCACCACCTTGATGTGGTGACATCATTTGCTCGACTCGTCGCCCCGGTTGTGGTGGCTTTACGTGTTTGCATGTGGGTATTTCGAACATATCAAATTTACCTCACTTTGCCTAATTGTGTGAACTCATTGTAACTTGTGTAGATTTCTAAGATTCTTTAATTGTGTAGTTTTTTGTGGACTTGACCTTGTATTTAACTATGTTCGCAATGTTGAATCGCATGTAATAGTCAAAACTGGGTTTTCACGTCGCTATCGTGAGTATTACTCTCTGAAGCCTAGGTACCACGAAGAGAGTCGTTACCATTCACCTCGTCGGCTAGATCGGTTGTTGGTCGAGTTACTCGCCAGTTAGAGGTCTAGATACCCCGCTACTCGTGAGACATCACATAGATCGCCCTACAAGGTTTTACGAGGTTACTCCTCGTATTAGACGATGGGATGGCAAATCTATATGTGGTGTTGTGGAGCACGTGGATCGTGGTAGGGATAGTGAGGAGGGACATGATATATACGAGGAAGGGGATAGACCACAATGTATATTTCAAGCCATTATTGCCATAGAGGACATTGTTCTCAAGCTTACGAAAAAGCAAACAGCGGAGAGCCTGGGGGAGGAGTTTGATATACCGATTGGGTACGAGGTGATTATTCCAGGGCATGGTGATAGGATGAACCTCCCCGTGAGGGGGTGCTTTACCATTTCGCCACTTATTTAGGCATAGGGCTCAAGTTTCCCGTTGTTACTAATATTGAGGATATTTTATTGAGGATTGTCTTGAATTTGACTTAGTTTACACCAAACGGATATGGAGTCATTGTGGGTTTTGTGGTGGCTATGAAAGTCAAAGGATTTCAACGCAATATTGAAGACTTTTGGTATCAATTTTGCATGAATTCTAACCAGAAGGTTAGTGCCAGTTCAACTTCTTTTACTTGTCAGCGAGGACAAACTTAATGTACATTGATGGAGATAAACATAGCTATGGTAAGCATTGGAAGGAGTAGTTTCTTATGTCAATAAAGCACTTGAGGTGAATTTTATTGCTTCAGTCGAAATTGGACCGACATTGATGTTTGGTTCGAGAGGCCTAGTGATGGGCGTGGTAGGAAAGGGAGGTTAGCGGTACTTCAAGTCGATCACTTATTTTATCCAGCCACGAGTCTGCCTAAGGTACTAAGAGCGAGTGTTATATCATATTTTGTCTTTTGTAGTTGACATGGGGAGAAAGAGATCGGAGGAGATGCGTAGGCTTGCTGCATGGAATAGGCTAGCTGCTGGTTATGTGCCCACTTGTGGCAAAGGTAGAGGGAACCGTGGAGGTTACAGTGCCTCGGTTACTCCTGAAGAGGAGATGAAGGATGCAATCGGTTATGGAGCAGGGTTCTGGTGCTAGATCAGTCAAGAGAGATGTAGTTGAGGAGAGGGTTCCTCACAGCGAACCCACCTAAAGTGGTTGTTGCTAATGATGAGGCTATTGAGCCTGGCGAGATAGGGGCATTGCCGCCTAGATCTGAGGTCGGTTCAGGTAGTTGAGCCAGTGTTTCTTCATAGTGGAGTAGAAGCAACATGGAAGGAGGACCTTATCATGGTGGTATTGAGTTTGCTACCCTTGTACCTTACTATCACAGAGCCAAGAAGTTGGCCAAGGATGGTACTGTTGCGACCAAGGCAAAGGCTAAAGAGAAGACTAAGAAAGCTGAGAATGATGGGGCGACGGGGCCCGCTAAGAAGAAAAGATCTACTATAGAGCCTACCAAGGCTTAAAGTTTTGTTGCTCTGTGCATTGACCACAGCGGTTAGAAGACCTCGGTGTATCCTGTCGGAGATCTCAATTATCACCTCGATAGCATTGTGAAGTTTAGCACGAAGTTGGGCCTAATGAAGAGCCAACCGATTCAATATGTTAGTGGGAGAGAAGTTTGAGGCGTTTTGTTTGCCATAACCAGACATTGGTAAGTATCTTGACATTGTCTTGTTTGTTTCTACTACCTTATTTTGTGAACATGAGCTCACTTATGGTTTTTTGGGCCTTTTTAGTCCATGTTATGTTCAAAGGTTCTCATCAATAACCATGATCGTCTTCTTACAAGACAAGAGGCCCATGTTAAGTCTATGGAGACGAAGCAAGCTGTTGTTAGACGAGCTGATCAGAATATCACTAATCATGAAAAGAAGATCAAGGCTATGGAGGAGCGCTTGGTTGAAGAGGAAGCAAAGTCTCTCAAGATAGAGGAGCATTTAGCCGCGACGAATAAGGATAAGGTTTCCTTGGAAGAGGAGCTGATATGGGCTCGATCTATTTTGAGATTGGCTAATGTTAGGAGATTGGAGGGCGAACTACAGGTGGCCAAAAAGGCTTAAACAAATATTACGAGCAAGGATAGTCTGTGGTAAGATTCGTCCCTTTATGAGAACTCTTAATAGACTGATTTCCTTTTAGTTTTGTATCTTTCACGAAGATAATTATTTGCATTTCGCGTTGTTGAATAACAACCTTTCAAGGATGACCGTAAGGTCAAAGTGATCAAAGAGTTCCAGGTATCTGATACCTGGGAACACATTGCATGTGCGCGAGGCGTCATCGACAATGGAAAAGGATACATAGAGTGTATGAGTAACATCGTGTACTACGATGAGATAGGCCCAAATTTTGATCTTGGCTGGTACTTTTTTTTTTTACGTAGACGGTTGAACGAGGATTATGTGGAACATAATCCAGAAGGTGAGGCCAATGATGATCCTACCACAGAGTACAAATGCTATAAAGAGGTCGCAGGGTTGGAAGCACTTAAAAGAGGTCTTGAGATCACATGGGATAAAAGAGTGTCGCCTCTATGAGGCATGCTACAAGTTAGTAAATGAAGACGTCAATTAGGAACACAATGGAAATATACTTGTAACAGAGTGTCACAAGCTACTTCGTCTTCCTTGGACGATAACAGAGTGTCACTTTGACCGTAAGGTCAAAGTGATCAAAGAGTTCCAGGTATCTGATACCTGGGAACACATTGCATGTGCGCCAGACGTCATCGACAATGGAAAGGGATACATAGAGTGTATGAGTAACATCGTGTACTACGATGAGATAGGCCCAAATTTTGATCTTGGCTGGTACTTTTTTTTTTTACGTAGACGGTTGGACGAGGATTATGTGGAACATAATCCAGAAGGTGAGGCCAATGATGATCCTACCACAGAGAGTACAAATGTTATAAAGAGGTCGCAGGGTTGGAAGCACTTAAAAGAGGTCTTGAGATCACATGGGATAAAAGAGTGTCGCCTCTGAGGCATGCTACAAGTTAGTAAATAAAGACGTCAATTAGGAACACAATGGAAATATACTTGTAACAGAGTGTCACAAGCTACTTCTTCTTCCTTGGACGATAGTTCTTTGCTGGATCTCAAGAGAAGCAAATGTCAGATAAAGCAGCGAAAGTGGATATTGAAGACATGGAGTGAGAAGTATTTTGGGATACTTCCCTCTAGATTATTAGTTTGTTAAACTTGGATAATGTTGAGTTTTAATTTCTTTATTTTCTCACGTACCAAAAAAAAAAAAAAAAATCCTAGTTCTGATTTTAGTAAATATTACCAAGAACTTGTACCTTTATCCTTTTTTATATTTCTTTGTCAATAAAATTCTGTAAATGAACTACGAAACCTAACTGGTCTGTGCATTTCAAACTTCAAAGCATACACCTAACAAGACCGTGCAAGACATACATTCTCAATATGTACTATTCATGCAAAAAAGAATGTTTTTCCCATTGTTGTAAACTAAAAGATCATTTATCAAAAAAATAAAAAATAAAAACTAAAAGATCAGATCATTCAAAAAAAAAATAATCTACAAGATGAAATGGCAACGAGTATAAACTTGATCTATTTCGTTTATCTCAGTTTTCATGTATATATAAGGAGTTTTATTTTTAAAATGCTAATTTTTTTTAAACTAAATATTGTTTAGTAAGTTTTACATGATGTGTCGAAGTCTGTTTATTTATTGATAGCATTTCGATATATATGCCATCACATTTTTATGTTCTTTGTACTGTTAACGTCATGTCAACTTATTTTTGACTTTTTAACCTATTTCATTGGAACGTCATTTTCTTTTTTCAGAACACAATCTAAAATATAGTACACTCTTAGTATAGTAGAAGACTCTTCTCAACATGTAATAATAAAATTTAAAAAAGGCGTTTCAAAAAAAATCCCAAACAACAAATGTAAAAACAAATGTCTGCCTCAGAAACAAAAACATGATGATATGCCCAAAGAATTACATAATTTGTTTCCCTTAATCCACTGACAATTGCCAGTGTAAGGAATAATGTATACAAAATTACAAATCAACATCTTCACACAGAAATTCTTTTGATAGGTTATAACTTATCAAAATAGAGGTTTTATGAGATTATTGCAACTTCCGAACCCTCCAATACATGTCTGAAAACATTTCAACAAATTCTAATGACATGGAAATTCAATCAGAAAGCCAAAGTGGATCACTTTTTGAACTTTTTTAACCTCGGAGTTGTAGAAGCCAGAAAGTAATCACGTAAATAAAATCTCGTTCCGAGATTACTTGCGGACATGGATGTGGAAAGATACGTATCCTACAGGACAGAAATAATACCTTTTACATCAATACATTTTATATATGAAAACATGAATTGAATAAAAATGTCAAAAAATAAAATGTAGTTCACTTAAATAGTAACATATTAATATCAAATATATTCAACAGTAAATACAATAAAAGATAAAAGCCTATAAAAGGATATCCTCTATTCTACATAAACTCAAAATACGAAATAAAACACTAAAATACTAATATATCAAACATATTCAGTAAGAATATTGTAAAATTTTATAATATAATAATATTAATAAAGCTAAATTAATATCGCCGTCATTTTTTTTATTGTTTATCTACATTTAATTATTTGAGACATGTCGAATACACCCTCGTAGCATGTCCAACACGTGTCCGTGAATTTTCATTAGAATATGCCAAGTGGCATGTAGGATATGTATCCGAGTTGTATCCGTATCCAATACACATAGGACAAGGATACTAGCAAACTTTTGACCAAATCTGTGCAACATAGATTTCAAGACCTCATAGGAAAGATAAAATAAATGCCTTCTATTACAAAAACCACAAAACCCACGAAAAAAAAAATATAAACCACAAGATATGTCTTGCTGAGAATTTTAGGCATATTCTGCAAAGATAAAAATTCTTGTACACCAAAATATTAACATAATAGTTCATTGAAACTCGGGAATCCAAAAAAAGGTAAAATAATACAATCAATCTCAAACTACAAACGACCTAGTGAGGGGCGACATAAAAGATACTAAGTTGGTCACATTCTCCTCTTCTGTAAGATAGCAATTACTGGAAGCTCATCATCAGAGAATCAACGGTCTCCTCATCTTTTAAAACCCATCTAAATGCTTCAACCACAACCAACATTCTTTGAAACAATACAACAGTCCACAACAAATAACAGAAAAGTAAACGTAAAACTCACCATAAATCATAACATCGTCTTCTTAGAAGCATTTTCTGTGGACAATTGATGGACCAGACTCATCATATTCACCCTTCGAAATCCACATCTGCTCCATAACAACATGCATGTCAACAATATATCATAATAGCCTTGGATATAATAAGTACAACTAAATCTGCATTCAACCCCTGAGAGGTTCATGTAATTACAAAACCCTAGCTTGACTTGAAATTTAGATAAAAACAGAACATATCTTTGGAAATTTCAAAGGGCATCTTTTAATTGTTGAGATATGCATAGAGCTCTCTTTGATTGCTCCTGTTATATTCAAATACTAAAGGGGGGGGGGGGGGGGGGGGGGGGGTTGGTAACTACTCAATTTCATAATTAATCGAAACCTTGTGGTTTATAAAGTAATTATCAGTAGCACTTTAACTGACTTGAGAGAAAAATAAAAACCAGTTTGGGAAATAAATTGACCTGCTGGAAGGTGCTGAGAGATGCAAGAATGGATCCTCCAATCCAAACACTGTATTTCCTCTCGGGTGGTGCAACCACCTTGATCTTCATGCTGCTTGGAGCCAAGGCAGTGATTTCCTTGCTCATACGGTCAGCAATACCAGGGAACATGGTAGAACCACCACTGAGGACAATGTTACCATATAGATCCTTCCTGATATCAACATCGCACTTCATGATGGAGTTGTAGGTTGTCTCGTGAATTCCAGCAGATTCCATTCCAATTAAAGAAGGCTGGTAAAGGACTTCTGGGCATCGGAATCTCTCAGCTCCAATTGTAATGACCTGTCCATCAGGCAACTCGTAGTTCTTCTCAACAGAAGAGCTGCTCTTAGAAGTTTCAAGTTCCTGTTCATAATCCAGAGCAATGTATGCAAGCTTCTCCTTCATGTCACGTACAATTTCCCGCTCTGCAGAGGTGGTGAACATGTATCCTCTTTCTGTCAGGATTTTCATGAGGTAGTCTGTGAGGTCACGACCGGCAAGGTCCAGACGAAGGATGGCATGGGGCAGAGCATACCCCTCGTAGATTGGTACAGTGTGACTTACACCGTCACCCGAGTCAAGAACAATACCTTTTCAAGAAAACAAAAGCAATAAGTAAATATTCAAGCCATGTCATGAAATGAAAGTGTTGAAGAATACTCACCGGTTGTACGGCCACTGGCATAAAGAGAAAGAACAGCTTGAATGGCGACATACATTGCTGGAACATTGAATGTCTCAAACATGATCTGGGTCATTTTCTCTCTGTTGGCCTTTGGGTTGAGAGGAGCCTCAGTAAGAAGCACAGGATGCTCCTCTGGAGCAACACGAAGCTCATTGTAGAAGGTATGATGCCAAATCTTCTCCATATCATCCCAGTTGCTGACAATTCCGTGTTCGATTGGATATTTCAAAGTCAAGATACCTCTTTTAGACTGAGCTTCATCACCCACGTATGCATCCTTCTGTCCCATTCCCACCATGACGCCAGTATGTCTTGGTCGTCCAACGATACTCGGGAAGACTGCCCTGGGAGCATCATCACCAGCAAAGCCAGCCTGAATGTAAATAAGAAAGATAAGCCAGAAGAACGTTAAAAGTAAAAGAGCTCCTGCAACAAAATATACCAACCTTCACCATTCCAGTTCCATTATCACAGACAAGGGGCTGGATATCCTCACCATCGGCCATTTTCAATTAACTGTGAAAAGAACTATATTAATTCCACAAACAAAGATAATATATGATGGACAAAAAACATGAGCGTAACATGTAATTGTATTCAGAAATTGTTCAACAGCCTTGTCAGGCTAAAACAAATGCCATTTTAGGATCTGCCACACCTGAAAGAAATGTCACAATCATAAGATTGCCTCCAGTCTATCATTTTTCAAGCAATTAAAAAAGTAATGTTTTAGTTTTAGCCTCAAAGGATTATAGGCCTTAACTTTACATACAACTATTAATAATCCAGACAAATCAATTTAAATATCACAGATCAAAACAAAATCACATATCACATATAACTACAACGATCTACGTGAAGAAATAACAGATCTGCAGAATTAACAACAGATCAGGTCCAAATATGAATCCATCAAACACGTCAATTTTCAGATCTCGTCATTAAGGCTCACAAAAATAGAGGCATAAGATACCCAACAGAACAAAAAAAAAACAACAAGTTAAGGATTAGTATTTGGCAATTACCTTGAATTGGAGAGAGAGGCAGAGGCAGAGGCAGAGGATTCAACGAAGAAAGGAAAAACAAACGACGAGTATTTCTCTCTGTCGCTCGCTCTCTCTCTCTCTCTCTCTCTCTCTTTGTGTGTTGGATGAAAGGAGGTTTGGAAGGTAACAACAACAGTGTGCTTTTATAATGTAGGGAAATTAGAATATCCATCCATCCTACCACGTCGTGGCCAGATACATATACATATATATATATATATATATATATATATATATGTATATGGGACGTGTTAATTAAATACATTTCCTTTCACCCAAAAAACAAAAACAAAATTAAATACATTTCCCAGTAAAATGATACGAAAGATTACTTGTTGCATAATTGTATATTACTGTTGATATCATGGATGAAAATTTCGGTCCGGGAGTACGTTTCGGTTGGCTAAAAAGTAGAAACGTTTCGTAATATTTCGAGAATTTTTTGGCATGTTTCGAAAAATTCGTAAAATTGTAGTTATAACTATCATGGAAACTACATGTATATTTCGTATCGGTGAAGTCAAAAACGGAAATTTTTCGGTACTTTTCGAGGAAACGCACGGAAGTTTTGATCCATGGTTGATATGGGTAATATCTATATTCTACCAGTCCGCCTATATACATAGGTCGAGCCCAACAGAAAGTCGGCCCAACGATCGTATATTGGAGATGGCACCCGATATACATAATGATATCGAATATCCATATTCGATATGGTACGTGGAAATTACGGGTGCGGTCCCTGCATCACGAGACCTATATATATTCGGATTCCGCTAATCAAGGCAGGTATCATTAATTACCATACACGGTTCATCCGCATATCGAATACGCATATTCGATATCGAGCACCTTTTCAATATATCCGATATACACATCTGACATACCCTTCGATATACTCACCCGATATATACCAGCGACATACCTACCCCCGATATGGTTATACCCTCGATATCAGCCACATCCCCGACATAGAAGATATTTGATATCCGCATGGATTCGATATATCTTCTCCTTCGGCATCCCGTGAAGTATCATAGAGTTACTGTGAGTAGTTCCGTACTAAAGTCTACCTAGAACTAGTTTTAGCGATAGGTGACACGGTTTGTAATAAATTTGTTCTCATATCATTGTAATCTCGCACTCCGTCTGTAATAGACCACTTATTGTCAAATTAGCGGCGCCGTTTGTGGGAACACCACATTCCCAGACGAAGACGCTAAGATGCAGCGCAGGGTGACCCGATCACGTTCCGTAATGCCTAACATTGATAATTCGACCGTCGAGAATGTCCCACCGCAAGTTTTAGTGCATAATAGAGCCTAGAATTGAACAACAACGCGATCCACCTCCTCCTCAAGCAGCAGCTTCGGGGTTTGTACCCATGAATCCCATTGTCCTCCCTCCAGAGATCATTGCCCAGATCAACGCCACCGTGCATACAACTTTGAAGGCCGTTTTGGCTACATTGCTACCCCGTTTAGCTAACCAGGTTACCAGCAACCTCTTCGACCTCAGGAATCTAGGATGAGAGGTCCCGGAGAAGGATACAGGGCACGGGATGAAGATAAAGAGGCGGAATCCAGGAGGGAGCGTCCAACTTCTAGGGCTCACGTTGGAAGGGCTCCCGATCCTAGGGCTGAGATGAGGGACATATCGAGGAGAAATGAACAGTTGATTCAGGAGAAAGAGGATGCCAACCGAAGATTGACACTAGCTAATGGACACAAAAGGGACATAGCGGGGTGCAAAAAGTCCTTACAGACAATGGGAGCTCGACCAACATAATATTTGCACATGCTTTAGAAAAGATGACTTTGGGCCATAACGTGATAGAAGAAATTCGCACCTCATTGGTTGGGTTTGGGGAGCCGAGGTAGACCCGTTAGGATAGGTCGGGTTGCCAACCTCTTTTGGCGAAGAGCTATATAGGAGCACTTTGAACATCCAGTATATGATCGTCAACCACCCATTTGCCTACACTGTCATCATTGGGAGGTCAGCTTTAAACGCAATACGGGCAGTGGTTTCTACATACCACCAGAAAATGAAATTTCCCACACCTGGAGGAATTGGTGAGATCATTGGTCATCACACAGAAGGTTGGCTCTGCTATGAGGCATCTCTAGCACTCCTTAGGATCAGGGAGGTGGAGAACCAGGGCCCATTGATCATGAGGGCTAACAGATGTGGGAGTAGTTGCAACGTTGCCATTCTGTTATCTGTTATGAATCTTTATCTTGAGAATGTCATATGTCTCCCTCTTCTATAGTATCAATCTGATTGCAGGGATGAACCTACGATATGAGGTAAGGTGGAAATATACCTTAACAGATTGAGATAACATACTCTATATTCACCTAAAAAAAATATATCCCTCTTTATTTATCCAAGTTCTCTCTATTTTTATACCAAAATGATCTTCGTAACTTGAAAATTCTCCGTAGTGTAAGCTCTCATATTCATACACTTTCACTTAACGAATTACAAAAATTGCGTTCAGAACTACATCTTTTCGATAATTAGGGAATTACCCAACCTAGTTAAATTCATGTTATCATTTAGGCTCCGTCTGTGGATACGCCATTAGAAAAATTTCTTGAGTACGATTCTCAAATAGAGAAGTATAAATATACATCATCACATACCGCGGCGTTCACCACCCAAAGGGCCTGATCACCACCCTCGGCCCCTAACCCCAACAGCATCATCAAGGAAGCTGGCGAAGAAGGAGTCAAGAGGGCCTTCAAGCGAATTGATTAAAGCCTCCATAGTGAAAGATCAGTCCTCGCCCGACAATCTCAAAGTTATAACTCCCCTTGGCAAAAAACGAGCACCGACTCCCAAGTGAGTCCGCAGCCCTTCAAGGAAAGTCATTCGGATAGAATGCCTCACCCGACGGGCATAGAAGAAAGTCATTCCATTGGGAACCACGAACTAAACCCACACCAGAGAATCCCCGGTGAACACGAAGAACCAAAGGTCACCCCCGAAGGAGGAAGAAAAATCCAGGGAGCGGCGGCAGATACCACAGAAGAAAACAAAGGTACGCCTGACGCGATGCGGAGAACACGCCCGAGGATGGATCCTAGACAACACCTGCGACGAATGATGGAAGAAATACAACAAAAACTAAGAGATTTAAAAGGATCTCAAGGATCCAAAGAAGATGTGTCTCTTAGAAGAGGCCCATTCACGGAGGAGATAGTTGCATTGAGGATCCTATGGGAAAAGAGAACTCCCAACGTAACGTCTTACTCAGGAGAAAACAACGAGAATGATCCAATGGACCATTTGGAGTCATATTTGTCACTAATGGACCTTGTGGCTGCCCAGATGCCGTGCTACACCAAGTTTTCTAGGCCACCCTCCGTGGACGAGCGCAGTCATGGTTGACACAATTACCAGTGGAGTCCATCGGCAACTTTGAACACCTCGGCCAGGCCTTCACCTGACAATTCCCATGTAACAAGAGACACCAGTGTTGATAGGATTTCTCCTTTTAATTAGAAGGGGTCAGAACACCTATCTTTTTTGAGAAAAGGAATGAGAAGGAACTAGCGAGAAAAAAGGTTTTATGAGGAGAAAAGGAAGAATACTTATTTAGTAGAGATACTTTGTATTGTGGGTTTCCTGGTGATTTTATTTCAGGATGAATTCTCCCCTTTATATAGGCAGTGGAAGCTTCTCGAACTTACAAAGGCGGTGGGATACAATTATTGCAGTATTAATTACAATTTTATCCGTTGGGGGTGATGTATCTAAGATAAGATTCTTTAAGAAAAACATGTCGTGTCATCCTTGCCTCGTACTACGAGGCCATCTCTTTGAGGTGACCAAATTTTCTTGGTTCGAATCAGCATTTCTGAGGGGTCAGGGTCTGACGCTTCGGTGACAAAGAGGTGATGTCAAGGCTGCATATATTTCGATATTATCAGGAGCCCCCTCAATTTCGCTCGTATTATGGAATACAAGGGAAATTTATAATAGAGGTTTCGTGTGAGTCGTCTTTTTTCCTTTTGCTTGTTGGACTATCATTTATTGTTTTATCGGTTTAGTGACCCTTGGGGATTTGTTCGGTAGGTTCCACGTGTTGATGTGTTTGTCTTTTCGGGGGATGGTCCCAACGGTACTTTGCTTGGTCTATATAAGGGGAGTTGACGTTCATCTTACAATAGCATCATTCTTTCTTCATCTGAATTCAACTTTTTTGTGCTTAGAATTTCTTCTGTTTTACTTGCGTCTTTTTGAGTCTTCCCTTGCTTTTATTTTCACAATCATTCTTCTTCTTTCTTGCATATCCATGACATCATCTTCCTTTCCTTCTACTGTTGTTCTTGAGGAGAGTTCGATCCCTTATCCTTGTCATGTTATGAATGAAATAGTGGATCGTCTGACTAAAGGTTAGGTTGTCTTCTTAAAAGAAGAGAAAAATGGTCGAGGAGGCAGAACCAAAGCATGTCCCGGTGGAGAATATTCCTTCGGTGGCGACTGAGGCCTACGTGGCTTCTTGTTTAAATGAGTTTAGCGTGGATTCGGGGGGTGGTGAAGGTACGGATACCTCTTCTGGCATAGCTGACTGATAAACCTCCCAAAGTATTCATCTCTATTTACTCGACTCAGATCCGGGCAGGATTGCGAGCACTAAAGCCCCCTTCTTTTGCGAAGTGTTTGGAGCTTGCAAATTGTTTCCGAGCCATGTGACCCCCAACGGATACATATGTTTATCATGCTTTGTATTTTTTTTCTTGATAAAGGGGGCGGAGTGCACAATATAATGTTTCTTGACTACGTATGGGGCGAGTGTGTCACCGGCAAGTATTCTTTTTTATTACTTTACTCCTCGTAACTCTAAATTCCATTTTTTGGATAACATTTATTCTTTCTTACGGGATTGGAAGACTCAATATTTCTACGTGTGTCCCACGTAGACCACGTGGCGGCTTAACTATTTGTGGCAGGAAAAACAAGTCGTTTAAAATGTAGATAGCTTAAAAGTTCTGTCCTGGACGATGGCGGACTAGTGTTTTTCTTAGTTTGATACAATGTTTCCAATATTCTGAAGGACAACATCTTCTCGCATCGATACAAGAAAAGCGGCTTAGCCTTGGTGAGCAAGGGCTCGTGGGTCTTGCCTCGAGTTGACTTTGATAAATATTATAAGTGACCGCCTAATCCTCTTTTTCTCTGCTTTTATATGTTTGGTTGCACGTTCTCAAGGTCTGGTAAGTGCTTAATTTTAGTACGGATATTGCCTTCAAGAGCTTGGTGGCAGATATTCAACCGAGTCTTCCCTTGGTTGGCTGATCGTAAATGATGCTTCTGATGCTCCTGGGGGGTCGTGTGATCAAGAGGACATTGCTGCGGAGGATGGGACATGCATGATAGAAAAGAAGAAGAGGAGGAAGAAAAAGAAGAAAGTCGCTCAGGAGAAGGTTTTTCCTTATGATGGCGGCGTAGAGGGAATAGCGGGGAATTCTGTAAGGAGGGCTGCTCTTCTTTATTATATCGACATACATATGAGGACGCCCGACAGTAGTCCACGTAGGGAGATTGGCATTCTGAACGAGGACATGTCCAACCTTTTAACAAGTATTTCTCGGAAGAAGGCCACTTCTTTAATGGTGGGGGATGTGGAGTTGCTGTCTGATTTGCCAGTGTGGACGTTGGCCTTGGTTGTTGGCGGGGGTTTTGCGCCAGAGCAAGTTCTTTCTTCTTCGAAAGGTGCTTCTTTGTTGGTTCCCACCGGGTGCAGAGAGGTCGTTGGATGTTTTTCTGAAAATAGGGGGCATATCATCTTCTAGAACGTCTAGATGAAGGCATGGGATTGGTGAGCATATTTTCTCTTATCGTCACTAGGCTATGTTCCTTTTTTCTAGTATGCCCCTTCTTCTATTCGTAAAGTGAGTTTGTCGTGTGTAGGTGTCCAGTACTTTGAAGGAAGTATGGATTTCTTTCGGCTAGATGCCTGGGTAAATCGCATCTTTAGTGGCGTGTTCGAAGATGAAGGAGGAAGAGCTGGCGTGTCCTTCGACAAAAGAGTGTGAGCTGCGTTGTAGGAAGCTTAGATGAGAGGATCGAGACAAAGAGGTGTGAGTTGTTGGACCGAGGGGTAGGGCTAAAGGAAGAAGGACGTCGCCTTCGTCGGTCTAAGGATAATTTAGGGCAGGCACTGGACGAGGCTACTCGCAAAGCTCAAGAATGGCAAGGGGCGCTGGCAAGATCTCAGTCTGAGCTGGAGGGCCATGGTGGTGCAGCTAAAAGGGGAGAAGGAGATGATGTGGCAAAACTTCGAGCGGGAGGCAAAAGAGGAGGTGCTACGAAGAGATCAATATCTGGAAGAGTGCGTGAGGCTGGCTCGGGTTTTAGCTCAAGAGGATTACAAGGGGTCGTCGCTGCACTATGCCTTTTTCCATAAGCATTTCCTGGGGCTTATTGCGTACTGCTTCTAGGGATGTCGTAAGAAGGGTAAAAGATTGGGTCTTTACACAGATGAGGTGGATTTATCCGTACTTCATCCGAAGATCTTATCTATTCCTTCTGATCCAAATGTCGTACTACTATTGGTGACGCCTCGGGGGAAACTTTCAGTCTGACACCTTCAATTTGACCAGTTGTGGTAGGATCAGCCGCTTCCTCTGTGGCTCTGCCAGCTCCAAAATAGATGTATATATATTTTCTTTTTTAGGATAATTTTTTCTCTGTTTTTATTGTGAAGTGATTTGTAAATGCTATGTACTTATAGGCTTATGTGAACTGATTTGTCTTTTCTTTGTTTGCTTATGTTAAGGTATTTTAGGGAATTTCAGAAGGAGTCATGAATCTCTTTTCCGACCAGTTTCGGGATTCTTCATGTTTAGAAGAAAGATTCATGAAGTTTGAACTTGAGGTGGGGGGGAGAGGTTAGATTTGGAAATTAGGGGTTTCCTCAAATCGTCTCCAGGGCCGCGAGACCCCTTCAATAACTGGCATCTTTCGGGATCGCGGTTCCCCTCGGATTTGTTCCGGGACTAAGCGGTCCTTTAGCGCAGGGGCCATTCCATCAAAGTTGTGAGTCTCCTTTGGAAAAAAAATCAATTTATTTTGCGAGGAATTTTTTCTAAGAAAAAGGCTTTCGAGTGAGTTTCGAACTTTTTTTTGTTGTATTCTGCTGAGAGGGTGGTTCTGGGGAAGGGCGTTCGTTGCTCTAGCCGAGGTAATAATGGTCTTGTCGAATGTATTAAAGTCATTTAGTGATCTGGATGGAGGTTGGCCTTTTGGGACACGTGTAGTCAGCTTACGTGGGTGTCGTTTTGCCTAGTGACGTGACAGTTTCCTTGATGTCAAAACTTTTCCTCTTTCTTTTGGCAGGAATTTTATTGGGAATATGTATATATAAGGGCCTTCTTTCCTTTGTCGGGGTACTTTTCCAAATTCGCTCTGGTTTTCTCTTCTCTCTTTTCTGGGCCTATTTTGGGGAGCTAAGATTTCTATGGCCCTTGCAGAGCATCCGCTTCTGTTTCTTCAGGTTCTTTAGACCCCGAGGTAGGTCTCACCTCCTCCATTTCCATTGATTCTTCCATGTCTTCTCCGACGGGCGGTTTACCGGCTTCTTCTCCGTTTCCGCCGAATATGGACATGACACCTGATGAAGAAGAGATGACTTTTCGGCCTCGAATGGAGAGAGAAGTTTTGACGCATGAGGGGACGAATTTGTTCCCGTGATGAGGGGTACCTTATTTTCTTCGAATCAGGTAATTGATGGGATAATAAGAGCCTTCGTGCAGGGGGAGGATGATCACCATGTTCGCGCATGGGCTGAATTCATCTCGACTTGGGGTTGGTTTGATGGCAAGCACCGTTATGTTGGAGGATATCCATAAGTTATTTACACGGGTGAATTTGAATACACAGGATTTTCATATCTTGGTTCCTTCGGCAAAGCAGAGAGCTTTCGACCCTCCTGCTCATTTTCTCATTGTGTAAATGGACAGGTTGAAAGCGGGTTGCGGTGGTTCTTTCATCCTTGGGTTAAGGAAGTGCTCAAATTTGTTGATATATGTCCAAGCCAATGGACCCCTCGATCCTATAGATGCCTGGTAGGGTTCATCGTATGTTGTGCTGTCTTGGGGATTGAGTTTTCTCCAGTCCATTTTGCCACAACTTTCTCGCTTTTGGAGGTTCCCACTGATCCTCTCTCTTTTCATTTCGTACCTTACGATCCGACTGAATCTTTTTTAGAGTTAGGTCCAAGCGACGAGGAATGGGAATATTGGAAGAAGGGGTTCTTCTTTCTTAGCCTCTGCTAGTCTTCTAGCTATGAATGGGGCGTGTGCATATGTTGGAGTATTACTTACAATCGTGCACTTCCAGTGGTGCAGGTACTGAGGGAGGAATTGGCCCAATGGGGTATTCTTAGCGGATTGTACGACGTGCCTTTTTTATTAGAGGAGCCGTTTGTTCTCCTTCAGATGGGCTTGCAGCGGGATGTCGAAGGGTCTAGAATTAGGGGCGCTCCTCTCCTTTTTCGCCATTTGTTTAGTAAGTTTTCGATTGCTTACATTTTTATTTATTTTGTTTGTATGTTTGCCAATGTCTTACTGACTTTATTTTCATAGGGCGAGAAGTACGTACATGCCCTGGATCCTTTTCTGAAGGAATATACGACTGATCCTTTACCCCTGGTGTATGGTTCAACTATGCCTTTTTCTTGGGTACCACGAGCGTCTCCTCTTTCTGTAAGGCCTTCAGAAACCCCAACTCTCATAGTGGACTCTTTGGATGAAGATTTGGAGACATTGGGCTCTCGAATGCGTGCAGAGCGGACTCAAGTCACTCGCTTAGAGGAAAGGTTGGAAGTTCTGTTGGTTCATGCGGCCGAGTATAACGAGCTTTTACGTCAATCCTTGGACGAGGAGGATAGGACGAGGATTTCTTTGCCACGGCTAGAGATAGCTTCTTGTGCCACCATTGAGCTTCTTTAATGGGGTTAAAAATATATGTAAGGACGTGTTTCTCTCACTCCCTCGGTTTCCAGAAGAATTGGTGATACCCAAATTAGTTGTAGTCTCTTCTTCGCGGTCTCAAGGTAGGAGTGGCACTGCGTATTAGGGATCCGAGAGTAGCGCTGACAAGAGTTATGGAAGAAGTTGTTACCAACGTTCATGTGGTAGCCATGATCAATCCTACGGAGGTGACACCAAAGAACCGTCGGGCTACGGTAAGAGAAGACAAACATCCGACTCAGGAGTGGGGGATGTATATTGTTCTACTTGATGATGTAGACTTTACTTTTGAAGAGAACGAGGAGCATGGGGAGACATTCGTTATGACATGATTCCTAGTTCACCATGACGGTGTATTTGGTAATAGTACATGTATAAAAATAACTTTTATTTATTGAACGACTGTCTTATTCGGTATGTACATAGCTTTTATAACGCTTTCTTTTTTCTAGTTGCTCATACATAGTAGGGTCGTAGGTTGACCGCATTCGAGGACAAAGGGTACTCTCTTCCCATTATGTCCTTTAGTAAGTAAGTGGCGATGCCTAGTATTTTGGCAATTATGGCAGGAACTTTCCCACTTGGAATCGAGCATTCTGACCTTCGTAATTTCCATTTTCCTTAATACCAAGTCACCAACATGAAAGCTGCATTCTCTTACATTGTAGTTATAGTATCACGCCATGCGAGATTAGTAATGTTCAATTTGAGCGGCTGCTTAGTTTCTTTGTTCTTCCAGAAGATCCAAGGCCAAGGCTATCTTGGAGCCATTTTGTACTTCTTCGTATTCCTGAGTACTCCATGTCATGTATACCATCTCCAAGGGTAACACAACCTCGATGTCGTGGGTGAGGCTATAGGGGGTTCCTCGGTAGCAGCTCATCGGGTGGTTCGGTAGGCCCACAATACTCCGGGGATTTATTCTACCAATCTGGAGTGGTACTCGTCTAGCCGAGTCTTGATGTTTTTCAACAGCGTGCACTTAGTGACTTCAACTTGCCCATTGGATTGAGGGTAATATACAAATGCGAAACAGTGGTTTATCTTCCACTCCTCACATTAATTTTCTAAGGGCTATCTTGTGAACTGCAAACCATTGTTGCTGACAATTCATGGGGTATGATGAAGCGGCAGAGGATGTTTTGCCAAAGGTTTCTGAAGTGATCTGCACCAAAGGTTTCGCTTTGACCCATTTGGTGAAGTAATCCACTACTACGACCAAGAATTTCTTTTGTCCTTTGTTTGGTATCATTGGTCCTATAATGTCGATTCCCCACTTATTGAAGGAACATGGTACTATGTTGGGTTACCATGGGGCCGTGGGCTAATGAGCATGTGAGGCATGGCACTGACACCGAGGTAATTTCTTGGAGTGAGTTGTGCTATCAGCCGTCAGAGTGGGCCAAAAGAAACCTTATTGGAGGATCTTACAGGCTGGACTGGTTCCCCTGAATGATTTTTGAAGCTTCCTGTGTGAACTTCTTTTACCACTAGTTTGGCTTAGTTATAGGCTAGGCATCGTAGGTATGGCTGAGAGTAGGATATTAGAAGAGGTTTCCTTCTTGGAAGAAGAAGCGAGCGACTCGTTGGCTTAACTTCATGGTGACCTTCTCATTTACGGAGATTTTTTCATGGGTTCTGGATGTACTCGAGTATGTCGGCCATCCAATTCTTGGGTTCACTCTAGAAGAAGACCGGTGAGGAATGTGGTTTTTTGCGTAACAACGCGTAGTATTTGGCTGGCAATTTTGGATAAGGTGTCTGCTTCTCAGTTTTCGGTCCAAGGTATTTGAAGAATCTCTAGGCTTTTGAACCATGTCTTGGCTTGATTGACCGTTCTTAAGTATTCCTTCATTCGTTCTTCCTTAGCTTCGTACAAACCAGATACTTGTTGTACGACGAGTTGTGAGTCACTGCAGAGAGACACTTTCTTCATGTTGGCTTCTGGAGCTAACCGTAGATATAGGAGTAGGGCTTCGTATCCGACGTCATTGTTGGACACGAGGAATTTTAGATGAACAGTAAAATCTAAGATTTCCTCACGCATTGTACGATGTCGTTTCAAAGTACAATTCCAACCCCTCCGTATCTCTCCATACATTTCCATAATGAAATCGGCCAAGACTTGCGCCTTTATGGCTGGTCGCGGTGCATAATGAATATCGTACTCACTTAGTTCCACGACCCATTTTACCATTCTTCCGGACATTTTCTGTTGATTGAGTATAGTTTGTATTGGGTATTTGGTGAGGACGGTGACTCGATGGGTAAGAAAGTAGGCTCTCAATTTTCGTGTCGCTGTTACAAGGGCTAAACCTACCTTTTCCATCTGAGTGTAGCGACCCTCGGCAGAGAGAATCGTTTTGCTAACATAGTAGATGGGAATGTGTTTCTTTTTGTGAGCATGTACGAGGACGCCGCTAACAGGCTCTTCTCCCACGGCCAAGTACATGTATAGTTCTTCTCCAGCTACATGTTTTCTCAAAAGCGGGGTGTGTGTTAGGTAGGTCTTGAGTTGTTCAAAAGCTTCGGCACACTTCTCGGTCCATCATAATTTTTTTACATTGCATAGAATCTTGAAAAAGGGCAGCCTGCGTTTCGAAGAGCGCAAGATAAATCGGCTGAGCGAGGCCATTCAGCCCATGAGTTTGTGCACATCTTTGATAGATTCATGTTGTGTCATTTC
Source organism: Linaria vulgaris (assembly GCA_948329865.1). Classification (NCBI taxonomy): domain Eukaryota; kingdom Viridiplantae; phylum Streptophyta; class Magnoliopsida; order Lamiales; family Plantaginaceae; genus Linaria; species Linaria vulgaris. Next base: position 11,817,350 of record OX415253.1, read on the forward strand.
TATGATTGGCTTGGGCTTCTCGATATTTATCTCAATGCCTCTTTCAGTGACCATATATCCTAGGATTTTTTCTCCTTGTATCCCAAAGGAGCACTTCAGAGGGTTTATCTTCATGTCAAATTGATCCATTATGAGGAATACTTTAGTGAGGTATCGGGCATGGTCGTCAGTCTTTAGGCTCTTGACTATCATATCATCCACGTAAACGTCTATTGTGCTTCTTAGTAGCTTATCGAACATCCTATTGACCAAGCGTTGGTATGTGGCTCCCGTATTTTTTAATCCGCAAGGCGTAACTGGATAGCAGAAGGTTCCTATGTCTGTGATAAAATTGGTTTTGTCCTGGTTAGTCTCGGCCATCACTATTTGGTTATACTACCGATCTCTATCCATGGTGGATATCAAAGCGCATCCTATTGTGGAATCTACTAGCTGATCAATATTGGGTAAGGCGTAATAAACCTTAGGATCTGCTTCGTTCAGGTTGGTGAAGTCAACACTCATGCACCACCTTCCTCCTAGCTTTGGGACTAGAACCATATTGGCTAGCCACGGGGGATACATAACTTCCTGAATCTAGAATAACCCTTGTAGGCATTGTATCTCTGATTTAATGATTTTATTTTTTTTCTGCCCCCATTATTCTATTCTTCTATCTTATGGGTTTGGCGTCCGGTTCGACGTTGAGAAAGTGTTGGCAATTCGAAAGGGATTCTCTCAGGAGGTCCTCTTTTCCATGCAAACACGTGCTAATATTTTGTCAGAACCTCGAGTATTTCCTGCTTATTTCGGGGACCAAGAGATGTACCTATTTTGATCTCGTTCCCTTCTCCTCAACCGTTTGCATCTTCGTGGCACCGGTCTTGATCTTATTCAAAGACGGATCCATAGGAGAAAACAAATATTTCTTCATAGGGGCTGGTGTTGTGGAAGTAGGGAGGGCGTTCATGTGACATTCACGAACGCGGGCTTGGTTGTTCCGAATTTCTCCTATTCTTGTCGGCATTAGGAATTTAACTTTAAGATGTATCATAGAAGGGATGGCTTCGAAGAGTGGAAGGGAGTGTCGTCCACATATTGCGTTGTATGTTCGCGTAGGTGCGTCTACGACCCAAGATTTTATAGATTCAGTGGGTCGGAGCTGACCTGGTCCCCATGATATGGGAAGGGTGCTGGTTCCCATCGTGGGGGTAGCACTCCCGAGAGAACCTTACCAAGGGTACTCCGACGATCTCCATTTGATGGTCCTGCAGTCCAAGAGTCTGAAAAGTGGATAGGAAGAGGACATCCACCGAACTGCCGGTATCTATCAGGATACGCTGTACTTCTGTCTCGAAAATAGTGGCGAGGACTACGATGGGGTCTTCATGGGGATATATGATTCCCTATAAATCTTCCAATGCAAAGGAAATTTGTGGAATGGGTGCTACGCCTACTGCTAATATCGAATGGGTCGTAGGTCATTACCTTGCTTTTTTCAAATACTTTCTCTTATGTATAGGGGTGGAAAGAGCCAAATTGTTACCTTGGTATAAATCATGGGGGTGTTATCATTGTATGAATGGGGAAAAGAGGTAAGGAACTTCATCCCTTCGTTAAGGTTCTTTATTATTGGATGGGGGTACGACATTTCTCCTTCGTCTATGCGACTTCACTTGCTGGGTGGGAGGAGTTGTTTCACTATCAAAGGTGGATTGTTTTGTCGAGGTTTGCGTAACAGGTACTTCTCTAAGTACCATATTTTTAATAATCTTTGGATGTCCTTTTGCAGCCATATGCTGTACGATGTCCTTATGTGCGGTGGTATATGTAGTATTTGCTAGTATGCTTGAATCGTTCATGCTCCCGGGTTTATTGGGGCCAGTGTGAGGGCCTATCGTGCTCTATGATTTCCAAAACCTCTTCTCATTTGATGGACATAAGGGACAGTAGTACAGGGCTTAAGTGTCGCTGAGGCCCTAGCTTTGCTTCTTGACGTCGAGATTGCTTGTCTTTTTTGTCCTCTTCATGTGATTTAGGTTTGACCGGGTCCAAGACTTGCTCGCACTCTAGTTGGTCGTTTTCTTTACGAGCCTCCTTAGGAAGGATGAACGTTTCCGCATTCTGCATGAGATCGTCCAAGCCTTTGACCCTCGTACCGATTAGTGAATCTGCGAAATATCTAGATCGAAGACCTTTTACTACTATTTCAGAGAGCATGGTAGGATCAACATGTCGCACGTCGAGCACCTTGTCGAAAAAGTGATGCATATAATATCGCAGAATCTTGTCCTTCATTTGCTTTAAGGCAAAAGATGACTAGCAGACTTGGGATATCTTCGATTGCAAGCGTACAGATGTGTGAACATTTAGGACACATGTTCAAAGGTGTGAATAACCCCTTTAGATAATTGAGAGAACCATGACTGGCCCCTTTCGGTTAGTTTGAATTGATAGAGTCACCACAGTATCGGGTCGGACGATGAGATTAGGTCCATGCTGGCTATGTACTGATTGGTGTGATCTTGCGAATCACGACTAATTTTGTGTCAGGCGTAGATATGTAGATTGACGGGTTTTATGTTGGTGGGTATATGGACATGTGCCACTCATGGGGTAAAAATGGTCTATTGGTGAACTGATTATTCGTTGGGGTTCACGTCCTTTCTCAGGGATTGGACTTCTCTTTTAAGGTTGTCCAACAATTCCCATAAGGGGTCGGCTAATTCTTTGACATACCTTTCGGCCCTATTGTGAAGGTATGGCTCTGTATTTGGACTTCTAGAACATCCTCAAAGGGGAGCAATAATGGGGAACTGTTGGCCGCCCGATGCTGAGGTTCATGACCGTAAGCGGGACATGTGGTTTGTCCTTCGATATGGGGTGAAGGGGGGGCATCCTCATCCCCACAAAGGGATCAAAAGGGTCCCCTCGGACGTATTCTTGGAGGGGGTTCATAACTGCGTTCATTTTCTATAGAGGGGTTAGATACCACTAGTGGTTGGGGGGCCTGAGGTAGTTGAGCACGAGTCCCTAACATAGTTCCCGTGAGATATTTGAAGAGGCTTTGGGGGATTTGTAGAATGTTGGGTACCTCTGAGATCTCGCTGGGGAAGGCTCCTGGTGGTGGGATTTCGGGGGCGCCTCCGGATGGGTGTGTTGAGCCTTCTTGCGGGTGGAGGTTTTCCATGCCTGTGGTATAAGCTAGTACCTTATTTATTATATGTATATTATTAGAACTTTTTTCCAATTTTCCTTAAGGGCATTATGGTGTTCCCACAGACTAAGCGTCATTGTTGATAGGATTTCTCATTTTAACTAGAAAGGGTCGGAACACCTGTCCTTTTTTAGGAAAATGGATGAAAAGGAACCAGCGGGAAAAAAAGGTTTTACGAGGAAAAAATGAAGAATACTTATTTAGTAGAGATACTTTGTATTGTGTGTATTTTGATTATTTTATTTCAGGATGACTTCTCTCCTTTATATAGGCAGGGGAAGCTACTCGAACTTACAAGGGCGGTGGGATACAATTATTACCGTATTAATTATAACTTCATTAGTTGATGATGATGTATCTAAGATAATATTCAATAGAATAAACATGTCGTTTCATCCTTGCCTCGTACTACTGGGCTATCTCTTTGAGGCGACCAAGTTTTTTTGGTTTGAAGCAGCATTTTTTAGAGGATGGGGTTCGACGCTTTGGTGATGAAGAAGTGATGTCAAGGCTGCATATATTTCGATATTACCAACCAGAAAACTACCGCATGCCTCTTCACCATGTTCCAAGAAGAAGGGGAAACCCTGCGAAATTACATGATGCGTTTGGATAACGCGGTCCTCGAAGCGCCTAGTGTCCAACCCACCATGCTCACTAAAATCGTGGCACACCATTTAAAAATAGGACCTTCATGAAGTCCATGGTAGGGAGGCCGGTCATGGTTTTAGAAAACCTCATGAGGAGAGTTGAAAAGTACACTCCAAGAGGAGGCGGAGGTCGCACAGAACACCCACTGAGGGGGAATGCGGACGCCCAATATGATGACTATAGCCAGTATATCCCATACGGTAGAAACCAAAACGAAATGGAGAAGAATTTAGAGAAACGAGAGGACTGACCAGCCTCGGAAGGGGACAAAATACACCCCCTTAGAAACATTCCCAGTCACGGCCTCCAGGTCTCCAAAGATGAACAATACTTGAGATGGCCAAGGACACTGAGACTCGAAAACGAAGAAGCCAAACAAAACACTGGGAAATATTGCGAGTTCCACCGGGCATGACGACACGAGATAAACAACTATTGTCACCTAAAAGGTGAGATTGAAAGAGTTTTGGGACATAGTTTTTTTACAAGAACACGTAGATGAAAGAGATCATCCCACGAACAAGAGGACTAATGATGATCACAAAAAGGACCAATGCTCCCTAGTAAAAAATGAGTAAAGAAGATAGGCGATGCTCTCAATTAAAAAGAATGACGTGGAGGAAGATCACAACGCTAAAGATGAGGATGGTAGATAATGTTCTAACGGTGCGCATAGTGCTAATGATCGAGTGAGGAACACCTCCTTTGACCTCCCAGGGTTGAAAGAAGAGGTATGTAAGGGAGGCCTGCAACAGAGAATGAAGGGCCAAAGTATACTCCGTATGTGGTAGAATAACCCCCACCACAGGTTCTGGCCCTCAGGACCACAAAGGAATCATATATCCACAAGAAAATCCCATCGTAATATAGGCCACCATCTACAGAGCTGAGGTACAATGGATACTCATCGACACAGAGAGTGCGGCGGACATAATGTTCATGACCACCCTGGTCTCACTAGGGCTAGATGCCTCACAGGTCAAGCCGGCAACCCTCCCTCTCATAGGTTTCTTAGGAGAGCAACTCACCACCAATGGCACTATAATGCTACCTATGTCATGGGGAAAGACTCCCCAATGATGCACTAAAGAAATCAACTTCTGCATCATATATGTACTCTCAGGGCCCTATAACATCATATGTGGAAGACCAAGCATACACATTTTTAACGCCATTGCCTCCCTCATACATCTAAAAGTTAATTAATTACGAACAACTAGTCCGCATGATAACTATATACGCATATGTTATCATTCTGTCAAAGCATCACTAAAATTAATCATATTATCTGAATCAATCCTTTAATGCAACACCATAATTCCTACTATGAGCTCGTTATCCATATTTAAGTAAAACGCCAAATTCAGCAACTATATTTAAAAATGATGGTTATGACACTCAATTAAATAATTATAGGTATCAGCATCTTATTGCATTTCTAGATGGAGCCTATTATCTATGAATCAAATGTTTGGCTCACTGATCAAACTATAAGATCGAAGTATGTATAAAATACAGTGACTATTACCGATCGTTTCTTGATGATACATCTCCCTCATGCTTCATCATAAGTGCCTTCACCCAATACTTCCTCCGTACGGCATCTCGTAAGCTCTGGCGTGTATATATATGTCTCACTTACATATTAATTGGAAACTTTTATTAACTATTTAAGAAATATTCTTCAATATATACTATCTTATGCTTTTATATAGGTGTGTGTGGAGCGGCTTGTGCGCAGGCATTTAAAGGGAAAACTGAATGAGAAAAAAAAATCATATATATCATGGCTACTAGTTTGTTTCTTTAGTTTATTCCTAAATTATCAAGGCTTGCCATGTTTCAGTTAGTGAGATGAGTGGCATGTTAACGTGTAAGAAGGAAGGAAGTTTGGCTAGGTTAGATGGTTATCCCTACTTTAACATACATATATATATATATATATATATATATATATATAATTCGACCGATCAAGACAGATAGGACGAGTTGGCCCGTTGACGATCCTTTCGACAGATACGAAGGATACACGATCGCTTTCGACCGATTGAGTTCTTGGCCCCTATCGATCGGATACGACCATTGCAGGACAGAGAGGAAACTTTCCCCATATAGGCCCTTCAATACTGAAATCGATATCGATGAAGTACTTCTTGCCGTTGCAGGTCCTTCTCTTTCCGCCGAGACGGCCCTCTTTTTTTTGTTTTGTTTGTTCACCGCGGCACGAAATCATAAAGAAGCTGGAATAACTCAGAAAGAGAGTGGCGCCTAGCCGTTGAGAGCGTCTGTTGTCTTTGTAGAGGAACAGTACGATCTTGGACTGGCCCCTTCGCATGACCTATATATATATATATATATAAATGATCACAATTGAATATAAGTAAGTTGTGCATTTCATTTCATATAAGAAACTTTGGTCCACAATTTGATCCGATGAGTTTGTAGAAAACTAATTATGTTACAGCTAATTAAGTCAATGCCGGCCCTCAAGTCAATTACACAAAAGTGATTACTTAGTGAATATATATTTGACTTTTATTTTGAATGAAATTTTCGTTTATGTTACACCGTGTGTGACAAAGTTTAAGACCATCTTGAATATAGTGTTATGCTATTACTAACTCACTATTATTAGTTGTTTCATAAATTTCGCTACATATAAACTAAAAGGATAATAGTTATTCTTAAATTCTGCCATCTTAGAGTTTCTTAGTTAGAAAAATTATACAATGGATTATTTTGATTGCAGAAACTTTGTAAAATTTATTATTATTATCATCATAAAATACATCTATTTATGGAATGTGCCGTTACTTTGTGCGGTATTAACTTAAAGGAGCGGGGCATTACACTTTCCTTCTTGGAAACTTGAGTGTCCAACCTATGACAAGTTTATTTCCTGAATAATAATCAAAGACAATCACAACTGTGGAACTCAAATACTTAAATGAATAAGGCAAAACTATAATATTAAATGACAACAAGATTGTAAATCGGATTCTGCTCAACAATGGTACTCTAACATTGACTTCTCAATGTTAATCTAACATTGCCAGAATACCTGCACTTTCATCCCTACCATGACCCTCAGGGACCTCATGCAAAACCTCAGACTCACCCACAGCAACAACATGGGCCTCTTTCTCCCCCTCAATACTAATTTCAGTAGTAATATCTTGAGTAGGGTTAGCCATCATTTCCTCATTTTCATCATTGGTGGGAGTGGAGGTTTGCTCAACAGTTTTTGATGTTGAACCAACATCACCCTTTGCGGATTTCTTGCCCTTGCGCCGTTGATAAGTGGATTTCCTCTTAGGTGCAGCGGTGGCGACTTCAGTGGTTGCTCGTCTGGTACTGCGGCGTAGTGGTTGTTCCTTCTGCTCAGCAGCATATACAAGAGCATCAATGGAAGACTTGCGTGCCATTGTTAGAGTAATTTAGAGAAGAAAAAAAGAAACTTGATTTGCAGAGAATGTTGATTGCACAAGAATTTTGAACGCGTAAACAGTAAGAAGAGATTAGGGCAAATTATATAGATAATCAGCTGAAGAATAGTGATAATGGTGTTGTAACATGTTACCAAAATAATCGGACCACTGTCACACGATCATACCCATGTTTAACTTACCACATGTCAGTGTTAGATTAACACGTAACCAGAGCAGTCTCCAAACCTGAAAACTTATAAGTTACAATGTTACAATGTTGAACTAACATTGACAAGTTAACATCAGGGAGGGAAGTTGTAGGTGCATGGCTTCATCCACAACAACATCATGTGCGAGCGTGAGATATTCCTGTATACTAATCTGAAACCTCAACCAAGTACATAGGTACAAAGACATATGTTAACAGGTTTGGAATTACGACCTAATTAACTGAATTATTTATTTGGGTTGGAACGTCTTTGCCCGTGGTTCAAAAACTAAGCGCTATTTAAAAAGAGAGAAAAAATGACAAGAACATTTCTTCCTTTTATTCACTATGATCCACTCTTTTTCCGAGTCGATATGCGTATTTCCGAGTCTATACGTGTGTTTTTTCCAATTGTCCGACCTCTCTTTCTTTCCCTTCTTCCTCTGTTTATATAGAGTTTTTAGGGACATGTGTCACTATGCATGGTTTTACAGGTGTCGTTATGCATGTGGTGGTGTTTTACATGTGTTACAATGTTTATTTAACCAATAAGATAACGTCTATCTTAAGTGCTGACTGCATCATTTTTTCTTCTTCCGAGGGCTTTGGTCTTCTTTATGACAAGAGGTAGACTGCCTTCTTTGCTTCCGAGGGCTCATTACTTCTAACGGTGACTCGAGGGCAAAGTTTGGGTGTTCTCTTAGTGACAGTGCTTCTCCGATAGGTGTGTATTCTGGAGTGAGTGGTTCAGGACATTCTCCGAGGGGGTGTTTGTTCATGGGTTGATCTCCGAGGGGTTTTTAGCTATCGTGGGTAGGTGTTTTCTTTCTCCGAGTGCCCGGAAAGTGTTGTTCTGTAGTTCTTACGTTATTGTGAAGTTCCGTCCTCTGGGTTGGTCGGCTGGGGTAGTGTTCCGAGAGCATTTGTGTTGGGAGTGCATAACAAGCAAGTGTTTTTGTCAAGGTTCTGGGATTCTGTTGATTTCCGACAACTCTAGTGGGCTTTGATAGATTGGTTCTTTTAACTCATCCTTTCCGAGGGTTCATACCTCTTGGAGAAGCAGAATGAGTGGGGCGGAGTGTTTGTCCGATGCTGCGGTAGTTCCAATAGCGGTTAATCTGCGGAATGCTTTCTTCAGATGTATATTCCGATAGGTATCTGCCTTGGGTACGGATTCCGCCTGTTGGGACATTAGGCACGACTTTGCTCCAGTATTTGATGTTTGGAGATGTGTTCTGAGGGCGCTTGATGTAGCTAGGAGATATTGGAGTGTTGTTCTCGTTTGTCGATCCTCGGGGGTCTTCCGAGGGATACTTGGGGTGTGATACCTGTATCGTGAATGAAGGTTGCATAATAATATATCTGGTAATTCCAGTAATTGATTTATTGTCTATTTTAAGCAGGTGAATTTCCATCCTGTTAACAAACCCCCCCAGTTTTTAGTGTAGTTGGTCATTACGACTGCATAGAAACTTAATAGGTCGAAGGGTACGAGGGCTCGGGTATCGTAGATTTTGTCAGGTATTACACCGGGAATGTTTCATAAGGCCTCGTAGAACTCTCCGGGGATGTCGTAGGCATTCGTCAGTGACATTTATGTCTTTGTTCGACGTTTCCCTCGTTCTTGGCATTACCTTTAAAAAGGTGAGGAGTATCGTGGTTACTCTCTCCGAGGCGAGTGATTCCCAATGTATTCTGAAATGTGCCCTCGTTAGATCAGTATCGGGGCATTAATTAATGTTGTGCCACTTAATGGTGGTTTTAAATGCAATCAATGATAATTTAATGCCACATTTATGTATGGTGCGGAGATCGAAGCGTCCTAACCGTTGTGTTTCTGTTAATCGAGGAGACGTGACAATTAATAGCACTAAGCACGACTTTTAATCGTGGGATGTGAGTGGATTTAGTGGTCATTTAAGGCATTTATTGGGAGTAGGGTTTATAAAGCTTCTCCTCTCCTAATCATATTCTCACCTGCTATTTTAAGCGAAAAACTTCTTCTTTCTGCAAAAAAAGTTCTCTGATCTTCCAATTTTTTTTTAATGGCATCTTAGTCTACTACCAACCTGGTGTCGGCTGCTTTCGGCACCGGAGGAGCAGCGGGGGCAATGTTTCTGACTTCTCGAAAGAGGAGCGCAGCGGTGGCGGTGGCGAGTGGCAGTGTTGGTGCCGGAAAGGCGAAAAAGTTGAAGAAGAAAGCTGAAAAGGGTGGCGTTCCGTGGGCTACTCAGAAAGTGGGGGATACGGTTAGCACTGCTTCAGATAAAGAAGTTCGAAATTTGTTCATTGAGCACGACGCTTCTGGCCGTAACGTGGAGGTGATGGTGCCGAAAGCCGACCACCGGGGTGATTCTCCTCCGCCAGGACACCTAACGGTGTATTATCCTCAGATAAAGGCGGGACTGCGTTCTTTCTTCCCGCCTTTCTACTGCGAAATTTTCAATTACTGCAATCTATGCCCTAGCCAACTCACCCCTAATTCTTTCACGGCGTTGGCTCTTTTTGTTTTTTGGTGTCTGGTGAGAGGCATCGAATGCACGAGAGATAGGTTTTTCGCTATCTTTGAGTTGAAGCCGTCTCCGGGGGGGGGGGGGGGGTCCTTTCTACTACTTCACCCATCGGGATAAGGATGACCGGATCTCCGAGGGCAACGTCACCTCCCACAGTTCATGGAAAAACAAGTTTTTCTTCATATGTCCTGCTGAGGGAGAGTGGGACATACCCCTGACTTGGAGGGAGCCCACTTTTCCCGAGAGAGTGATGGACGATACACTGGTGTTCTCACCGGTGTTCTCTGCGAAGCCTCTGGTGGAGTCGAAGGATTTTATTCGCCTATATCGGACCGCGGGATTGAGGCACATTGCTCCGGTAGACAAAATCAAGACTCCTCTGGCTATCCCCGGGAAGCTCTTCGATACCTTTGGTGAGTTCTCACACTTACATCCCTTATCTTACAGGTGTTTTTTCTATCTTATCTGACTTGTAACCGTCTTTGTAGTGAATGTTCTACGACCGTTCATGGTGGAGAACGAGGATGTGGTAACCAATAAGGGGAAGTCTACACTAGGAGAGGGTGAAACCTTCGGTGCTGCGGAGGGTGAGAACGAGCAAGGGGGACTCGTTTAAGGGTTGCTTCAGTCACATCCCGGTCGTCTAGCGGAACTTCCGATACCCCTGAGGAAGGGGGGTTAGGCGTGACTTCCGCAGATGCAGGCCCTGCGGGGGTATTTGTCATAGGGGATGGGGATGATGAGGTTGGGATAGAGGGGATGCCTTTACCACCCCCAGGTGTTATCAACATACCCTCACCCTCGGAGTTATCGGGGGATTCTGCGTATGCGTTACTATCGACTCCTCCCAAAGGTATGTGTTTCTCCATAGCCTTAGACGGTACTGAAACGTTATACACTTCTTCTATTTATACGGGAATCTGCTTTAGATAGACGAAGGGATAGCTTTTCTTAGAAAAAATTATGATTCGCAGGAGGTGAAGACCTTTTTGGTCTAGAAGGTGGGTCGCTTCCCTCGGACCCCGTCCCTCCTCCCGCTTTTGAGGATACAATGAGTCTACTGGACGAGATTCTGGCTGCGGGTCCCCCGCTTACGGGTGCTCCCACTCTGGGACCGCTTGCGGCCATCCGGTCAGATAGTCCCATAGTCACTCAGGTTTCACTGTCGGGGGGAGTACCTCCAGGGAGGCCTTCGTCTTCTAATGCTCCAGGCTCAGGACGAGAGCCTAGTTCCGAAGACGCCCAGGTGGCTCTCGAAACTGTCACTCGATATCTAACGGCTGCCAATTCCCTGCTAGCGGACGGGTGGCAATTTGTCCGAGCTTGTACCAACAACGTGGCTATGTTGGTAAGTTTTTATTTATCTAATTCTCTTAAGATCCTTTGTCGGGATCTTTATTCCTTTGTTTTGCTTTCTTAGGCACCTAAAATGCTTCCTCTTCTGTTACTCGAGGTCGAGAAGTTGCAAAAACTGGCAAGCGCAGCTGAAGAGAGGTCTCGGAACCTAGAGGCGGAGAACAAGGATCTCCGAGAAAGAATGGGGAAGTACGAAGAGGCGTGGGCCATGCTCACGCAGCAAAACCAAGACTTGAGGGGGGAAAATAAGCAGCTCCACTCTTCGGTAAAGGAGATGGAGGCCTCAGGGCTTGTATTGAAAGAAAGGGTGACCTCCCTCGAGGAGGAAAAAGCTGCTCGGGAGGCAAGGCAAAAGGAGTTGGAGCGGGATCTGTCCCAGGCTCTGGGCCAGGTGGACACTCTTAACGAGAAGTTGTCACGGGCTATGGTTCCGGGGGGCATCACCTCCGAGGAGGTGCAGCAAAGGGTGGATGCTGTTGTTAAGCAAGCTCGGGAGGACGCCACTACTCAAGTGAAAGAACTATACATCAGTAAGAACCAGGGATACTTAGCAGGATATGCTATGTGGGGGTTCCTTCAATGCTTCGGAGAGGTGCGCAGTAAGGTAGCTCCCAATTTAGATCCCCGGGTAGTCAATATTGCGGAGATGCAGAGGCCTACTCTGGAGCAAGCCTACGACCTCTTTAAAAAGAGTAGCTCTCAACTTTCTCCCTCCTCCTCTTCCCCGACTCGGGTGCCCTTGGCAGCGGTACTTCCGTGGCCTCCAGTTCACGCCCCTCTCCGAGTGGGGGTCCAGGCTGTTTCCTCTGGCGTTCCTCCTCCTACGAGTGGTCCGGTTCTTCCCTCCACAACTGAGCCAGCCCCCGTCTCCTCGAGTGCTCTACCCCTAGTCTTAGGGGTTTTTAATTCGTTTTTTCTCTTAAGGACCATTGTACTTGTTATTTTTATGTGTAGTGGTACTTTTATTTCTTGTTTGGAATGAAACTTCTTTTCCGTGTTAATAGTCACATAACTTTTCAACATATTATGAATACTTGGTCCCTTTCCTTTAATTGTAGAATTTTAAGATTGAGTTTACAGAAATGAGATAGCATCTCACTTTTACTGGCCAAATAACTTTCTTAGCATAGCATGTCCATTTGCAGTGCAAGTTTGGGGAAATATATTTTCCTAAATAGGAGTATCCCCTGACACGCCCTTGTAGCTTTTTATAGTATGCTTTGGGCAGCTCAACTTAATTCGGTTATTCGAAGAAAGGGTCTTAAGTATATATAGGTGCTTAGAGTTTAGTAAATATTTTCACGTCATTTCAAAGAATCATTCTAGTAAAATTGTTTATATCCACGTCACTTTTAATTATGTAGACTTTCGGAAAGCATTTGATGAGAGTACGAATGAAGTTTCCCAGAGTAACTGCCCTCGGAGATATTCTCCGAGGTCACTGGACCATGTCTTCCCCTCTTTCCACTGGGACGCCTTTGGGAAGTTGGGCCAGTGATTGAGTCAAGTTACTGCTGGGCAGTAAGGACTGTCGGTTTAAGTAATTTTGGTTGATACCCATGTATCTGGGCACCCTTTACAGCCAGGAGTTGGCTGTAACCCGCGTGCTGGATTGACATGTAATTGAGCATGTCTCTTGATTCATTTGCGAGGTCGCTCCTTGTCGGGAGGTATAAGGTAGAATATTAGAAGCCATAAGGTTAGAATCGTTTACTGTTAAGCACAAGTTCATTAACTTTTCTATGAAAATTTCAGTACCATTGCTACATCAAATTATCTAGTTGAACTATCCTTACTAGTAAGATCACTCCTAAAAATGTATCCATTAAATCACAGTTAATTATTGCATTGAAAGTTCTTTCATATGAGTCTCGCTAAGTCATTAAAGACTTATTCCTCGTTTCTTCTGTCCATTCCTTAGGATAAAATCAATATGGCAGTATGGATCAAGTAAATAATTGTTTTAGCGTACATTTTGGAATATTTGTGTTTTTTCACTAGTGCATAACCATTAAAATAGTCACATTGTTTGTAATACCAAAACTTTCGTTGTATATATCAAAATATATTTTATAAAACGTGTAGGGTTTTGATCCTGAACAAGTGAGATCCCTTCCTATGAGTTGCGACTTTAGTCTGGATTGCGTAAAGTGGCTAGCCACCACTAAACCAACTTGGATCGTAGCATAGCTTGTGTGGGGGGGGGGGGGGGGGGGGGGGGCGCAGTCGTCACAATATACTTGTTGTCGCGAGTAAAAAATGTGAAGAAAGGCGAGCCACAAATAGTCGTCCTCAGCACAAATGCCCCAACCATGTTTTGAGGAGTGCAAGGATGTTCAGCAGATCGCAGCAGAGTGTAAACCCCACCAAATGATGGTAGAAAGCGGGAGTCAGTTGACTCGGATGGAAAACGCAGCGGTGCCCATAGCGAAACTTCTCTCAGTATACGGTCATGTAGCCCTCTGGAGGACCGTATGCCCTCTACATGCCAAAGGAATGATCATGTCCACATGCTCCGAAAAAATGTTTAACGACTCCAGCAAGGGACGAGCCTCCCCCATGGTTACGACCGACTGCGTGGAACCAACTTGGAGCCTACTGGTCATGCGCTTTGGCTCTAGATTCTCCCGAGTGAAAACAGAACCGTCCGCGGGAGGGTGGTAAGGAGCACGATGAGAAAAAACCGCAAAACACGATCTGACTCAGTAACCAGCAAAATAGAAGAACCGCCACCACGTGCGCCACCAGAATGGGAACTCTCCACCTCTCTCTTGGAAGCAGAACGTGCAAATGACGAATGGATAACCCTTTGATGGCAACTCCATCCAGATGTTGTAGCGCTACTGCGGAGGGGAGAAAGCGGAGTGTTAAGAGAATCACAAGAGTCCTCCTCACTCGAGTAAACAGAGGTGGCACGGAAAACCATGGCTAAAACTAGCAAAGCTTGTTGAAAGGTTTTATTTGCAGAAAAATGGAGAAGAAAGGAGTGTGAGGAAGAAGGGTAGAAGAGGCTCTCTTTTATAGGCGGGGAGACAGTTGGTATTCAGAGGCGGATCGAATTCTCGCCCATGACTAAAATAGTGGGACCCTCCAATCACCCACTCACGACCCGTCGGAACCGCCATGCTCCCTGAATCATTGCTACCCTAGAATGTTAGACGTCACCATAGGGGAGATAGACCACGTCTATTTGTATTTAATGAACGCACCTTCCCAAGACTGCCAGTCGAACACCCTAACAGGTGGGATGATTCAAAACAACGATCACCTTAGGAACCTGTAACCAGGACTATTATATCACGTATCTACGAGTCAGAAAACACCATGAACGGGTCATAAAACACCCATTATATCACGGTATTTATGAGTGATTGTGCAAAAGTTTTTCTAAGTATGATAGCCTCGGACATCAGAACCGGAGTTAAGTACCCTCATGGCATAACGCTCACGGATACTCGTAAGGAGATCGTAAAGACTCCCAAAAATGATGTCCACGAGCATTCACCTAAGGATTAGGAAAACCTCTAAGTACGATGGTCGTGGCTACCTGTGCAAAAAATGGAGAAAACTCTAAAAGACCCTACGCTCGTAAATACCCACCAAATATAAGGGGGAAGTCGGAACCTCCTATGCAAGTTAAAAACGGATACCCATGTGGAAAATCAAATTTTTTCTAAGTATGGAATCACTAAAACGGTATATTCCAAACACTTTTTCGTAATTCCGATAGTAGAAACTCGAGTTGGTAGCCAAGAAATTCCATTAAACATAAAAAATGTCGGGGGGAGGGGGACTACTCGGCAAAACCCCAAAATAACGGGCACACGGCCACAAAACTACCTCTACACTACGTACGGCTAATAGGGAAGGGAAGGTCTAGGAATAGAAGAAGGGGTCGGAGAATCCCAAGTGCTCGGAGCACCCTCTTGCAACAACGGCAATGCTACTTCAAGATTCTGTGGACGGATCATCCTGAAGGAAGCCAACCTCCGAAGATCGTCCCCTAGGCTAAACAACCTTAGATGTGTGCCCATATTCTTGCAGACCTTGAACCCCCATAGTAGATGCGCAATACAGTAAGCAATAAGCCACTCCGGAGCCTCCTTCTCCTGGGCTGCCAACTTCTCATCGTGCTCTTCCACGGTCGAGGCCAGCGCACCACGGAGTGCGTTACCATTCCATCCACAACCTACAGTTTTTGCGCCCACTCAGCTTCTTTCCCTAGAAAAGACTACCTCTCCTTCTCCATGGAGACCAAACGCTCTTTTAATAGCCGCTCTGACTCCTCCAGCTCTCTCAACCGAGCTACCCGACCCTCAGCTTGGGCGGACAACTCAAAGCAGGAAAGATAAGTAGCACGGCTCTCTGCCTCGACTTCTCCAAGCCTGTTCTTTAAGATATCCCTCGCATGGGCGATCTCGTCGTAGGCATGTGAAAGCCCCTTAAACCCTATTGGACCCTACACAGGAAACATATGAACAAATCTCAGTGGTTATCCCGTAAAATAGAGTGAAGTGCAAAAAGAAATATACTCACCAAGGCTGCACTAGAGACCACCTTACGGGAAAGACCTCATCTAGCTTGGACCAGCAAGGTCATCACCTCATCGGAATCCGACAACATGATATGCGGATCCTTGGAACTCACCTCGGGTTGTTTTCAAAAAGGCTTCAGTGCAGACGGGCTAACGCCTTTTTTGCTCGATTGACTCGTATGGGATAAGGCTTCACGAACGACGGTCCCCTATCTGAGGGCTTGTTCACTAATGCAGCTGAAGTGGCGAACCCTCAAGTCCTTCTTGGCTTCTTGGCTATAGCCTTCTTCTTCTTACCCGTGCGAGGAAGAGGAGCATCGCAATTTAGCTTGTCCATCACTGCTTCTGCAAATACAACAAGAAGGAAAGCGCAAGAAGCAAAGTCAAGGGCCTGAAAAAAGAACGACTTAAAGAAATTTTCGAGACAAGAAAGCTTACTTATACAAGGAGGCTTGTCCTCGATAACATTGTTCAAACTGCAGTCGAACTAAAAGGACTTAAAGACATCAATCCGTGACATCTCACCCCAACTGAAGCCTTGGCAGAAAAACCCTTCTGTTGAAAGATGGGTTGTGGCTTTCGCAGTGTCGTACCCAGTCGGAATCTGAGGATCCATATTCCACGCCCTCACAATTCCTTGTAGGACATCCTGGTTTGAGTAACAAAGGAGAGAGAAATTGTCCTTCCACCTGCTGTAAGACCCCGGAAGCTCGTGGAGGACCCTTTTATTCGACTTTCGCATGGAATTATTTTTTACCAAAAATACCTTTTAATTTTTTTAGTAATAAATTTTTTTTTTAATTAAATTCAGTTTTGAAAACAAATTTAATATAGTTTACTTAAATTTAATTTAATTTTCCAATAAGTAATAATTAAGAAAAATCTTTATACACTATTTTTAAAAAAATAACAAAAAAAACATGGTTAATAATCACTTCGCACCCCCGAATTAGCTCAGTTCCTCACTTTGCACCCCCCAAGAAAGATAAATACGCTTTTCACATGTTCAATTTTATTCTTTTCAATCCTAAATCATGATTAATTATCTTATAAATTCATAAATATTTCTCAAGCAAGTTGTTTTAACTAAATATTTTTTTATCTCGAGAAAATCAACAACTCATTGATTAAATCAAACTATAATTTATTTTCTAACTTTTAAAGAAAGTAAGATTCTTCTTCTCACCGCCACGCTCCTCCGATTCCTCCATCGCCACCATCATATCCTCACCGGAGCTCGAAACACCTCAATAAATTCATAATCACTCCCACACGCCGATATATCCTCTTACGCCGCAGCCGTTGGTGCAGAAATCGGTTTTTCATGAGTCAAAATTAGTGGTGAACAGGTGAGTGACACGTTGGACGGCGGTGCGCGGCGTAGGTTTACGATTAATTCGTCGCTTTTGATTTTGAAGCGAGGGAAGAGAGAGAAGATTGTGAGGAGAACTGCGAGCCTACCATAGGGTTGGGGTTTGGGTGTATGAGGAGGGGGTAATGGATTTGGGTCTTATGGTGGTGGTGGTGGGTTGGAGAAGAAGATGGCAAATTTTATTTTTTTTAAGTTATAAATAACTAAAAGCTTTATTAAATAAATAATTTGTTGATGTTCTTTAGATAAAAAAATATTTAGTTAAAATAACTTATTTAAGAAATATTTATGAATTTATAAGACAAGTTTTAATAATTTTAATAATTATTATATAATTAATCATGATTTAGGATTGAAAAGAATGAAATTGAACATGTGAAAAGTGTATTTATCTTTTTTGGGGGATGCAAAGTGAGGAACTGAGCTAATTCGGGGGGTGCGAAGTGATTATTAACCATGTTTTTTTTTGAAAAAATATATAAAGATTTTTCTTAATTATCACTTATTAGAAAATTAAATTAAATTATATTAAATTTGTTTTCAAAACTGAATTTAATTAAAAACAAATTTTTATTTTATTTTTTATTACTAAAAAAACATTTTTAAAAAATAAAGGGTATTTTCGGTCAAACAAATAGGACCGGGCCTGTGAAAAAGCCCATTGGGCATTTTTGGTAAAAAAAATAGGATTTAAAGGGTAAAAGTGAAGCCCGCAAAGATAAAGGGCAAAATGCAACTTTAGCCTATGATAAAAGGCAAAAAAGTAATTCGCCCTTTTAGTATAACCATTATATGAGAAAAAAATGTCTTTCTTTTTATATAATACTAGCAAATGGAGCACGCGGTTCCCGCGAGCATAATTCTTTTTTCAATGTCATTCTATGTGGGTTAAAGAAGAAAATTTATCTAGAGAACATGTGCCATAAATTTAGAGTATAACAATGGAAGAAAAATATATTATAGGAAAAGTAAATCATTAATTACAATGAATAGTGTAATTAATTAGTCTAACTTAATTTGTAAGGTTATTTTGGGGATTTAATAGTATACTTTTACAATATAGCTAAAAGTCAAAAGTTAAAGTTGGAAATCAAAAGATTGGTGTCACAATGAGTTTTTTTATATAATAGTATATAGATAATTCATTATGCAAGAGGTGGGTAACTTTGGAAACCACAATTTTGGTATAACAACTACCTTTATGTAAGGGAAACTGCCTTTTGTGAGAGAGAATATATATATATATATATATATATATATATATAGTAATAGATGATTTGAAAAGATAAAACATATAACGAAGTTACTAATTACACTCTAGCCCAACTAATTCTAAAAGTGTATGCATTATGCTGTAATTTCTTTATTTAATTTTATTCTACACCTTAAATCGTTTGTTTTATTCCCTTTGACTTATATAATTACTTAATTTTTATGACAATTTATTCTAGATTTTCTTAAAACAGATGATAACAGTCTGTCCTAGTTAAAGATGTTCACCTGTAAGTGAAGCTTCCTTAAAACATATATGCAACTATCTCATATAATGTTTTTTTATTAGTTTACACTAGGGGTGTTCACGGTTCGGTCCAACCGAATAGTTAACCAAAATTTTAGGCCCAAGCATAACAGAAATTATGGACTTGATTTGGTTTTCGGTTATGGCTTTGGAGTTTAAAAAAAATTAAATTCTTTTAAACCAAACCCCGGTTAATCCAAGTAAATCAAAAACTGCCCATTTCAAAGCAATATAATAATGTTTGACTGTGATGTTTTAAGAATTGATGGATAGTTGTTAAATATGCATGTTATACACTCATGAACAAATATTTTAATATATTTTACTAGTTATGATGAATGAATTGTTGAATAAGCGTTATCAATTATTGTGGATAGTAAGATAATATATTGTAAGAGAGGTACTTTTAAAATATATATGTGTTATACTTTGAACATGGCTTGCTTTTTATTAATAGACAAGTTTGTAATGTGAAATAGGTTGTTAACTTAACTTTTTAATTATATTTATTTATTTTTTGAAAGAATTTTATATATTTATTAATTGTGTGGAAAGTTTTTTTTGTTTTTTCCCCTTTGAAAAAGTAGGTGATTGGTTAACTCGAAACCATAACCAAAACTGAATGGTTTTAACCGAAAACTAAACCACTTTATTGGTTCAGCCATTGGCTATCATTTTTAAGCTAACAAAAAATTTAAGTTCTTTAAAAACCGAACCAATGGTTAAAAAATCGAACCATGAACACCTCTAATTTACACGGTATATTGGTTATTATATTCTTTAAAACTAATATTACATTTTAGTAACTAAATTGCATTTAACTAAATAATGAACTTTCTATATATGCACCGGTCATAATATTAATTAAAAAGTTCACATCTTAAAAGAAATCTGCCATCACAAGATTCAAGGTTTAAATTTAAGGGTAAAAATGAAATTTTGGTCATAATATGACTTAATCCGGGTAATTGCATGTACACCCAAAAAAAAAAGATGTAACGGGGCACACAAAATGAAGAGGAGTACAATATCTCCAACAAAAGTTGTTAAATCTACCATAATAAGGATGTTATTAGGCACTAATATGAAGAGGCATATTAGTGCCTTTTGCAACCAAACGTGCCCCAAATGTAACGGGGCACAAAAAATGAAGAGGAGTACAATATGTCCAACCAAAATTTTTAAATCTACCATAATAAGGATGTTATTAGGCACTAATATGAAGAGGCATATTAGTGCATTTTGCAACCAAACGTGCCCCAAACTTCTATCTCTATGTGAATACTTATTTACCGATAAAATTAATAATCTTAACTATTAATAACGATGACATATCTAAATCTACCCCCATTGTATTATATGAACGATTGAAACTAAAATTACGAGTATTTATAAGTACGTACCTTTTGTAGAATCCAAATGCTTGTATTCACAATGTCAAAACTGACTTATTGCTCTTTATATTTAAGAAAAAATAAAAAATAGTTAGATTAATGGATCGTAATTCCGTGAAAGATAAAATGATATTAAAAAGAAAATGGACGAACCTTATAGCGGACTAAAATCGAATTGTGATTTAAACTCGACCACAACGCTACTATTTATGGATGGTTTGAAGAAAACATGAGATCATTGGCGTCGACATGAGACCGTCGCAAATGCCATTTTTTGAAGAAAAAAAACAATTTATTGACGACGGGCTCTTACTAATAACAAATTGGATACGGTCACATGTTGTCGAAAAAAGCACAATCACACGGATCATGGTTTTATTTGACACGGATCAATGACGTGGCACCCCTTAACTACTACATCTATAAACACCCCGAGTTCTACACTGATAAATCATTCTTCAGCCACAACAATTCTCAACCTACATCTTATACATCTTCAGTATCAATCTTCATCTACAAAATTATTCTCTTTTGTTTTTAAATTTTATAATTTTATTATAATTATTATTATTTTCTTTATTTTATATTTTAATTTAATTTTTATCTATATTTTTAATGTGACATGAGTCTAATATAAATTTCATTTATTTTAGTCATTTTTATGTATTTGTTTTCTTTAAATTTGACCAAACATATTTTATATCTACAATTTTAGTACATGATGATTTTCAATATAATTTTAGTTTTGGTGTTATTTTTTATGTATTTATTCTGGATAAATTCGGCAAAATATATTGGCCTATATTTGGTGAATTTAATTTTTAATGTTTTTGAATATTATTGTCTATGCATATCGATAAATATTATTGCCGATGGTTTCAAATCGTTGTCAAAGAGGATTGAATTTAAAAAAATAAATTAAGGGCTATTCTCAACGGCTTCAAACTATCGGGAATGACAACTTCCCCGACGATTCAGACAAAGGCTTTTCTTGACGGTATTTGCTGACGATTTTGTACCGTCAAAAATAGTCTTTTATTTCCCGATGGTAGAATACTGTCGGCAATGGTCTTTGCCAACGGTATCGTGTGCCATTGAGAAAGGCATTTATCGACGAGGCCTTTCCTGACCTTATTTTCCGATGTCTTGCCCATGGAGAAAGGCCTTTTCCAACGATTTTGAGTCCTTTTTTCGACGGTTTTATACCATCAAGAAAACTCCATTTTTTCTTGTCGTGTATGTTATAAGGGAATTCATTCTTTATTTTTTATGAGGCTATTTTGTAAATCGGCTCCTAAATTATAATGAAAAAATAATATGTTAGTATTTAGTAAAAGAAAACAAAACGATTAGTACTTATGGTAGTAAATGTGTCAAGAGAGTGCTATTTTGACAAACAGTTTTGTCAAAAGAGTTATTTTGACAAATTGTTTTGTATGACATGGCGTCGGCAGCACATGCGGCGAAAGAGTGTTATTTTGATAAATAGTTCTGAAAGCATCTTATTTCAATAAATTTTTAGATAGTGTTAATTTTACAATTTAAGGAACAAAGTTTCACAAAACTCTAAGGCTGGAGAATGATAGAGATTAAGATCAATAAAATTTGGTTCATCAACTAAACAGATAGTGTTAGATTAGGTAATAATTAAATTATTTCCTCCCTTAGGCTTAGCGGCAATCACTTCTAGTGATTAGACAATAGATCGTATTATATATATATGTGGGTCGGTTACAAGTAAGTGATCTAACAGTACAACGAATCTATCTCAAATCATGCCTACACTATGTATCTCGAGTAGACTTGGTCCGGAACACCTCGAACTAACGCCTTGATGCTGGACGGCAGGGGTATATTGGTAACTAGGTCAGATGTATATCGGTGATCGTCTTCGACGTGATATCGAGGACACCACTCGATGTGATATCGGTAGTGTGGTGGTATGACGTATCAATAGAGCACAAGGTTATCTCGATATCGAGAGTGAGATCGGGGATTTATTTCGATGTGATGCTTGGTAGCTGAGGGATAATAAACTGCTCCCTTTGGGATCCGGGTACCGCGTATTTATAGACATCGGGATCCGAGGACCACAGTACCATATCGGTGATTATTACCGATATAATATCGAGAGTGGTCCGCGATATGATTAAATATGGGCCTAGTTTGTGCTAGTCCCAATATGCGGGAAATGCCCATATCATGTAGTCCCCCAATTTGGGGATTCTTATCTTAGAGATAAGAATTCGCAAATTTAATTTTAAATTCCTGGGTTACCTGTACCCTTCGTCCCGCCAGTTCAAATGACGGAGATCAAATTTGCGGGGAATGCAATTTGTGATCAATCTCGCTGGACTCTCCAGTGCAGTGGATGTATAATTTTGAGGTCCTCATTTGAACTATTCGTTCGTCGTACGAGATTTTGAATTCCTCGCATATATCGGGACTACTCTCTTTGATAAACTTTGGTGAATCCCCCAGTGTGTCTGTCCTTGCCTATGCCCTTTTATCTATATCGAATGTCAGCACCGATGTGATATCGAAAGTTTGTTTCGATCTAGCATCTCCGATGTCTATAAATAGGGCTTCCAGAGAAGTGAAACTCACTTTGGCTTTTAGCGAAAATTCGTTGTTCCTCCCAAAAGTACGTCGAATTCTACTTTCGATATCTTTTTCGATATTGTTTTCGATACCTCTTTCGATATGTTTTCCGATTTATTTCCCGATTTGGTTATGAAGTTATGTCCATATGTATATATATATATATATATGTATACTAACCTTGCGATGTTTATTCATTTCAGGCTTTGAAGTTCAATCTGATTTTTCTCACTTAGCGCCTCAGTATGTCGTTCGCCGAGAACAGTGTTGGCTCAGGTTTGCCCGAGATGGATTTCGAAGAGATCGGAGTGGGATTTTCTGAAAACGAGATGTTTGGGTCCGAACAGTTGATTGGCGACCAGTCTGGTGCTGAATTCTCTGCTCTGCCAGAAGCTGACGGCCCCAGTGTAGATGAATGGGGCTTGGGGATCAGCCCCCCAAAATACAAGACCTCAGAGAAGTACGAGGATATGACGTCTCGTGTTCCTCATCATGCTGGTTATTACTCCGACGAGTATAACATCCCCGAGGGGTATAAGGTCATATTCCCTAGTGCGGATCAACGAATGCATACTCCACAAAAAGGCTGCATTACTGTTAATGCCAAGCATTTTAAGAACGGATTGCGCTTCCCAATTGATCTTGCGGTTAGTGGTATCATAGCGAGCATCGGGGTCTGCTTGGGGCAGCTATCCCCCAATTCTCTGGGGTACATCGTGGCTTTTATTTGTGGCATGAGAGCGTTGGGTGCCCCTTGCAGAGTTAATGAGTTCTGGCAACTCTTTAATGTGATGGTCAACAGGAAGGGCGGTGACAAAGGGTTCTTTTGTGTGCGGGCCCAGGCGGGTCTTAGGTTCGTGCAATATACTCAATCCAGTTATGGATTTGGAAATAAGTGTGAGTATATGTACATCCAAGAGAGGACGGCTGGTGAATTTGATGTGCTTAATAGTGTGTGGTGTGAAGACACCAAATATGAGAGACAAGCCGTTGTCGGGACAACTGCACATAGCCTCGAATTTTTGAGGAATTTGATTAACCATTCGTACGACGGTATCCTGCTTTGCAGTGACATAGTTTTGCGAGCAAGTGGGATATCTCCCATACGTTATAACGGTCCCTCCACACTCGGTAAGTGTTATATCTTTATAAATCGATATCTTCCTCCCGATTTACCTCTTGATCTTATGTTTGATATGTCTTGCAGCCGATTTGGTAGAGTAATGTAGTCTGGACGCGATAGCGGAACGTAGACAGCTGGGGGCCGGTGCCGCTACAGATGATGCACCTTCACTCGTCAATAAGAGGGGTCGGGAGGGCGTACACAATAACGCAAAGAAAACTGCTCCCTCATCGAGGGAAAATAATGCAGGCGAGGGTGGTGCCTCGCAATCTCAACATGACGTTGATGTCGGGACGTCCACGGGGCCAAAAAGAAAGAGGGAGGAGTGTAGTTCAATTGGGGATCACAGCGGTCTCTTCCGATCTGTAAGTAATCTTTGTGTCTATTGTATGTGCATCTCATATGGGTTTTCATTCAATTGAGCAGCCAATCCCTTATTGTGAATGTGCAGGTGGCGAGCTTTTTGAAAGGTTTCTTGGAGATGGCTGTTAAGGGCCAATCGGATCACGCCGAGTCGCTCCGGGTTACCAACGGTTTCCTCAAGAAACTGGGTGAATATGATCCCGTTGCTGTCGTGCAGCTCCAGCACGAGAGAGACGAGGCCCTGGATATTTTGAAGACCAGTGAGAGTAATGTGAGAGACCTGTATAATGATAGTAAAAGGTTAATCGCTGAGCTCGCTGAGGCTCGACTTATTGCTGATCGTGAGGCGTCTCGTCGGGAGGCAGTTGAAGCCGAGGCCGCAATTATGAAGGATCGATTAGCCCAGGCTGAAAGGCACATGCGGTGCATGACGCAGAGCAAGAGCCAATTGACCAGTGCGGCCAAACAATTCCTTCTGAGTCGGTCCTATAAGATAATGTGTGCTGAGCGGGGCTTGCTCGAGCGGGAGGAGGCCAAAGCCTCCGTTATAGGTCAAATTTAGCTGAAAGGTGGTTTTAAGGACGGTTATGATCCTTCAGCCATAAATCCGTAGAAGGGGCCGGACGGGAAATTTCCTGAAGATTCTGACGGTGGAGTATCGCGAGATTATCGACCAGAAGAGTCTGGCATTAATCCATATTAAAGGGGCTCCTCGTTATCCCAGTTGAGAATTTAAGGATTTGTATATACAGTTGCCTCTGTATATAACTTTATGGTTTTACCCGTTAATTCAATCAATCCTTTCTGCGTGTCCTGCTTTATATTCGTTTGTACGTGTTCAATGGTGTGTCTGCTTGTCTTATTATTACGCCTCCTTGCTATGTCAGGTATCAGGTTATACCAGATTATATTATTTAATCCCCCTCATCACTAGGAGATGCTTCTGTTTCTGTTCTTTAGGGTCCGACCCCGTCATCACAGGGAAGCTATTATCGATCAAATATTTAAGATCCACCCCGTTATCACAAGGGATACCTTTCTTGTGGGTAGGGGCCCATCCCGTTATCACAGGGAACCAGCTACCTCTCAGATGTCTATGATCAACCCCCTTATCACAGTGGATATTTTTCTTGTGGGTAGGGGCCCATCCCATTATCATAGGGAACCCGCTACTTCTCAAATGTCTATGATCAACCCCGTTATCACATGGGATATTTTTCTTGTGGGTAGGGGCCCATCCCGTTATCACAGGGAACCCGCTACCTCTCCACTGTTTATGATCAACCCCGTTATCACATGGGATATTTTTCTTGTGGGTAGGGGCCCATCCCGTTATCACAGGGAACCGGCTACCTCTCAAATGTCTAAGATCAACCCCTTTATCACAGTGGATATTTTTCTTGTGGGTAGGGGCCCATCCCATTATCATAGGGAACCCGTTGCCTCTCAAATGTCTATGATCAACCCCGTTATCATAGGGGATATTTTTCTTGTGGGTAGGGGCCCATCCCGTTATCACAGGGAACTCGCTACCTCTCCACTGTTTATGATCAACCCCGTTATCACAGGGGATATTTTTCTTGTAGGTAGGGACCCATCCCATTATCACAGGGAACCCGCTACCTCTCCACTGTTTATGATCAACCCCGTTATCACAGGGGATATTTTTCTTGTGGGTAGGGGCCCATCCCATTATCACAGGGAACCTACTACCTCTCTATTGTTTATGATCAACCCCGTTATCACAGGGGATATTTTTCTTGTGGGTAGGGGCCCATCCCATTATCACAGGGAACCCGCTACCTCTCAAATGTTTATGATCGACCCCGTTATCACAGGGGATATTTTTCTTGTGGGTAGGGGCCCATTCCGTTATCACAGGGAACCCGCTACCTCTCAAATGTTTATGATCGACTCCGTTATCACATGGGATATTCTTCTCTTTGTTGGTGACCCGTTACCACTCATGGCTAGGAGCCCACCCGTTATCACATGGGAACCCGTTACCGCTCATGGGTAGGAGCCCACCCGTTATCACAGGAGAACCCGTTACCGCTCATGGGTAGGAGCCCGCCCATTATCACAGCGGAACCCGTTACCGCTCATGGGTTGGAGCATTTTCTTTGTAGATGACCCATTACCGCTCGTGGGTAGAAGCCCACCCGTTGTCACAGGGGAACCCGTTACCGCTCATGGGTAGGAGCCTTTTCTTTGTCCCTTGGTGACTCTGTCGTCGTGGAGTCTATGAGTCGTTAGGCCCTGTAAAGCATCACAGACAAGAAAGGTTTTTTCGAAGTAAAAGCTTATGTGACAGCACGAAATTATGTGCATGTGTTATCTGCCGAAAGTTTCCTCGATCTGGGAATTTCAGTTTCATTAAAGAAAAGGTGTTTCCATTGTGTTCTAACGTGCCTCTTGTATCTGTTTGTACCTGTTTAGATGGATAATAGTGAATAATCTGGGGCGATGCCCCCTGAATCCCTTCTTTTAAAAAGCGAGGATTTAATATTCCCTATGTCCTTTTTGGACATAGTAATGTATGATCCTTCGGGCTATGTACCTGTAAGAGGGAGATGTGTTAAACATATATCTATTGGAATACTCCCCAAATTCTTCGTGCAATTCTCTGCATTTCCGTAATATCCGATTGGGATATATCCCTGCATGAAATATGAGATTCCCTAAAGCAAAAATAAAAAAGTAGTGACGGATAACGGTCGAAAGCTAGGTAAACCTAACCCGCCTACGTATCCCGTTGAGTGGGGAATCAGACCGGCGTAGTTCCCCCTGTTTTAGTTACATGCCGACCCCTTGAAGGGGCAAAATAAAAGATAACGGTCGAAGGCTAGGTAAACCTGACCTGCCTACGTATCCCGTTGAGTGGGGAAGCAGACCGGCATAGTTCCCCCTGTTTTAGTTACATGCCAACCCGCGAAGGGGCAAAATAAAAGATAACGGTCGAAGTCTAGGTAAACCTAACCCTCCTACGTATCCATTTGAGTGGGGAATCAGACCGGCGTAGTTCCCCTGTTTTAGGTTTACAAACTAACCCACGATGGGGCAATGTTTCAATTGTTCATGCATAATTTAAAAACTGAGGAAACTTAAACGATTGCACTGGTTGTCTCTCATGGTAATTATTCCATAGCTTGTTGACCCTGATTTGGCCTGATTGCTTCTTCCTCCGCTTCTCTAATTCTTGGCAACGCAAGAGAAGTGATGTAGCAGAACCAAGCCTCTTCCTGGTTAGCGACCACTTCTCCGACCCTTCCTCCTGCTGGGAATTTCACCTTCTGATGGAATGTGGACGCCACCGCTCTTATCGCGTTCAAGGCCGGCCTGCCAATTATGACATTGTATGCGAATGGTTGGTCCATGACCGTATATTGAATATTGATAGTTCGCCTGTGCAGTTCTTGTCCAAATGATGTGGGCAGGTTCACTTGCCCCAGGGGAATCATTTCTTCACCACCGAATCCCAGCAATGGCGTACGTACCTGTTCAATTACATGGTGGCCGAGTGCCATCTTCTCCAAAGCTTGTGCAAATATAACATTGGTTGAACTACCATTGTCTATGAGTACTTTGTGTACAACGTAGTTAGCGAGATCCAGGAGGTCCCTGCTTGAGAATGTAATAACCTCGTCTGGAAGCTCCTCAATCATTGTTGTGAATCCGACGAAACAGTCCTCGTTTAGTCTACGGGTTATCTTCTTCCTCTGGTTGGTGGAATCTGCTCCCGCAGTCTCGCCGCTTATCACATTAATCACCCCCTTGAAGGTGCATTATCTATTACATAGCGCCCCTATCCACTCTCGATTGCCTTGATGCCCTCCCTTCTAGGGGATTGGAACCGCTCTCTAGATTCAGCATACTGTCCGTCCGCCTTAACAAACTCTATTAACCTCCCGTCCTTAATCAACCTCTCGATCTCATCTTTCAGGTCATAGCAATCCCTCGTGTCATGGCCTTTCTGGCGGTGGTACTCACAATAGCGCCTATATTTCTTGGTGAAATCCGTCTCCTTGATTTTACGAGGCGCATTTAGCTAGTTCTTGCCTTGTGCGATGGCCAAGATGGTGCGGATGTCCTGGTTGAGGGGAGTATATCTCTTTGGTGACCTGTCTCTTCCCCCTATTCCTGTTCCATGCCTCTCTACCCCTTTCCCTGCCGGATTCCTGGGGACTAAGCTTAGCTGCCATCATTGCGTCTTCATAAATCACGGTATGTGCCAACTCGTTTATCCGATTTATGGTAGGTTATGTGAGCTTGATCAGTTCTTTGGAAAATCTGTTGTGCGTCGTTGCCCTAAATAAGGCCTGTAACACTTGTCCTCCGTAGGGGTTGTCCACCTTCAGTAGCTCCTCGTTAAATCTGTTCATGAATTCCCCAAAAGTTTCCCTCTCTCTCTGTTTTAATGCTTCCAGATGGTACATGCTTGTCTTCATTCGCTTCTGACTGCAAAAGTGGTTCTCCAACCTCTCCTTCATCTGCTCGAAGCTAGAGATAGATCATGTTTCGATTCTGTTAAACCAGTCTAATGCTGCTCCTATTAGTGTCGTTGCCATTATTTTTGCCTTAATGCCTTCGGAAAATTCTTGTAAGTTCAAAAGGCTCTCCACAGCGTGGATGTGATCCCTTGGGTCACTCTTCCTATCATATGATTTTATAGTCGGAATCTTGTCTCCTCTGCTCAACACTTCTTTCTCGATTTCACAACAGAAAGGAGTCAACGGCCGTCGGTATCCAACTGTTGTTGTTCCACAGTTTGCGTTCCTTCTCCCAGATTCCACGTCCTTAGTCATTCTAACTGTCTCCCTTACCAAGTTACGTCTGTCCTCCTCCAACGTCCTGGCCCTCTGGCCATTCTTTGTATCATCACTTACTCCTGCCCTCTCTTCACTTCTGGCCCTTGTCAAGTGTCCTCTTCCAGTGTTGTCCCTTCGACCCCCCTCCGGGATCTCCTCTTCGTGTCGCTCTTGCCTTGTCTTCCACTCATCTATCCTGGATTCATGGGGCCATGCTTGAACATCCATAGTCCTTCGTTCCATTATGCATGACAACAAAGTCTCCAGTGTAGCGTCAAGCGCCACTTTTACAAAAGCGTTGATCTGCGCTAGCACCTCCGGGGTTATGGCGGCAGGGGGAACGGCGCCCCGTCCCGCGGCCATCGTCTCCTCTGAGCCGAGAGGATCTGCATTTGGCACCTCGGTCGTTGGGACATCCGCCGCCGAGTTTTCAGTGGTCGGGCCCTCAGTAGCGGGTCTCGCCGTATTAGGCGCGACAGTGGTTGGGCCTGTATTCGTGGCTCTCGATGGCCTCCCGGGCCTACGTCTACGTCGCAGTTCATTTTGTGCTGGAGGAAGCTCCATCTCGGCTTGGGTCATTTTCTGCTCATGGCCAGTCGGCTGTTGAGGGTGTGGTGTGTCCTCAATCCTCGTGTTTCTGGTCATGACTTTGTTAAATTCGGATCGGGTCCTCCTTCCTTGCATCTCAACGTCCTCGTCCGGGAACTGGTGTTCCCACAGACGGCGCCACTGATTTGAAAATAGATTGTATTATATATATATGCGGGTCAGCTACAAGTAAGTGATCTAACAGTACAACGAATCTATCTCAAATCAGGCCTACACTATGTATCTCGCGTAGTTTTGGTCCGGAACACCTCGAACTAACGCCTTGATGCTTGGACGACAGGGGTATATCGGTAACTAGGTCAGATGTATATCGGTGATCGTCTTCGACATGATATCGAGGACGCCCCTCGATGTGATATCGGTAGTGTGGTGGTATGACGTATCAGTAGAGCACAAGGTTATCTCGATATCGAGTACGATATCGAGAGTGAGATCGGGGATTTATTTTGATGTGATGCGTGGTAGCTGAGGGATAATAAATTGCTCCCTTTGGGACCCGGGTACCGCGTATTTATAGATCTCGGGATCCAGGGACCACAGTACCATATCGGTGATTATTACCGATATGATATCGAGAGTGGTCCCCGATATGATTAAATATAGGCCTGGTTTGGGCTAGGCCCAATATGCGGGAAATGCCCATATCATCTAGTTTATCTTATTTATGAGTTGTTAGATGTTTTAAGACAAAATTTCAGTTTTGGTCTCATAGGGTGCCCCCTTCATCATATTCAGTCCCGCTGAAATACTAAAATAAAAAATAGTACCTGATTGTGAAATATTTTCATCACATTTGGTCCAATAAGAATATTAAACCAGAACTAGTCCCAATTATTAAAGCTTTTCATCACATTTATTCTCCAACTAACTTTTCAAATTCAATATTTAATATTTTGCCCCTTAATGTACTACTATATGTTCACGCTTTACACCTTATAATCTTATTTTTGACATTTGCCTAATATACACATTATATATACACATATGTATGATACCTTTTATTTCTATTAAACCAATAAAAATATTCTGTAAGTAAAATATATACATACAATCAGTAAATAGATATACCTTCTTGAATTTCGAATAACTTAAACGTTCTACAAATTATATTTTTTTTAACAAAAGCAAAAGATAAAACACCCATGTGAAGGTAGAACAAATTTATAGTTTTGCCCTTTTTGGTTTGTTTCACTAATGTCTTTTTCTTGAGTTTTCGATTTCTTTGCTGATTGCTTTTAGTTTTCGGTTCCTACATTTCTTATTTGATGAAAGGTTCTAGCTTCATTTAAAACAAATTATATTCTGAATATATTATTGATAACACGGAATTTACTGGGTTGGGTAATTCCATAATTATTAGAGAAATGTGGTTCATAACGCAATTGCCGTGATTCATAGAGAGAAAATGTATGGATATGAGATCGTATACACATGAGGATTTCCGGTCTACGAAGATCTTACAAGTATGTAAAGAGAGATAACTTGGATAAATAAAGATATAAATACTGCTTTATATGAAGTTCTCTCAATTTGAGTTGGTTTGCAATGTGAATATAGCATTCTATTTATAAGATCTCATATGTGCAAGTGGGATCGAATATTTGTCCTTCATAAATGGTGAGGATGAACATCAATAAATATCGCTCCGTGGTAGATGGATCAACCGAAAGTCATTTAATACGACCGTCAATGAGTTAAATGGGGTTACATTTTGACAACGGAAAGTTTCTTCATATATATATATATATATATATATATATTTGCAAGTAGTTACATATGTAAGCATGTTGTAGACTATTAGTTCACGACTTATTTCAGAAGTTGAACTTCCCGAGGTTGAATACATTCCCATACCGCGGGTGTTCCCGTTCCTTCACATCTTGGAGGATATAAGTGGCAGGTCCAATTATCTTTGCTATTTTGTATGGTCCTTCACGTTCAAGGTCTAACTTCTCGATTATTTTGGAGGCCTCGATTCTCCTCAGCACTAGATCCTCTACTTGATATAGCCGTGCAGACCTTGCGATTATATCGCTCATCCATCTTGACTTTGTAATTCTCTGATCATACTGATTATATCGCTCTGGCTCTTCATTTTGATAGCAGGTCTAATTGGAAGGCCATATTGGATTCGTTCTTCTCCTCACTATATTCACATACTGTCCAACTGGCTTGAACGATCTTTGTTGGTATTATGACTTCATGTCCGTAATCGAGGCTGAAGGGTGTTTTTTTGGCGGCAACACGTGTCATGGTGCGGTAGGCCCAAAGGACCCATGTGAGCTTAGTTTAACGATAGATCATATTTATATAACGAGGTGGGATATTACACGTGTGGTGCTACTTCAACTATGACAATTGCTAAGTGGGCTTGGTCCGGAACACCTCGAACTGACGATTAGATGCTCTACTAGATGTCGAGGATGATAACGAATTAGACGTCAAAGGTGATATCGAGGAACTTCTACGTTGAGTATGATGTCATGATGAGTATCGAATATGACATTGGGTATGATGTCGGATGTTATGTCGATGATATATATCAAAGAAATATATCGGGCGCATGTCGAATGTGATATCGGGGATGCTCGATATCGAAGTTCAATATCTTAGGATAATTAAAGCTTACCTTGATCAGTGGAATGTGGGTATTTATAGACCTCAGGAATCGGAGACCGCACACGTGATAAACACGTGAGCAGTACCACATCGAATCTCGCATTCGATATGTTTATCAGAGATCATCCACGATATAGGCGAAATATGGGCCTGGCCTATGGGCCGACCCAATACAGGAAATACCCATATCATGTAGTCCCCCAATTTGGGAGTTATTATTGTAAATAATAATTCACAAATTAAATATAAGTTTGAACTATCAGAACCTTTTATCCTGCTATTTCAAATGACGGAGCTCGGATACGTGAGTTCATTCAAAGATGTTGGTGTAGCTTGCGACGTAGTTCCACCGTGATAGTGAAATAGAGAATTTTTTAAAGTGTATATCGAATTTTCTTCGACATAGTATGTCGAATTACTCCCTTGATGTGCGTCGTCATAAATGCGTTATCTAAGGCCTCGATGTCTATAAACAGCAGTCTGAGGGAGAGAGAAAAGTCATTTGTCTTTTAGCGAATTTCGCCATCCTTCTGTTGAGGTATATCGGGTATACCCGACATAAATTCCTATATGCTTTTCGATATCGTGGTTTCGATATTATCATTCATTTTCTATATTCGATATTTGTAGTTGATATTGTTTTTTAATAGGATATTCGATATATGAATTCGATATGTGCTTCGACATGATTTTCGAAATAAATTTTGATACATGTTTAGAACTAACTTTTTTATCCGAATTTGACTTTTGAGGTTGATTCCCCTTGTGCTATTGTGTACGAAGAAGTTCTTGAATATTTATTTGTGACCATTCTCTTATAGAAACGATGGCCATCATGAGAGGATCGAATGTATCTGACGTATGTCAAGAGAATGAGAAGGTCGTACGATGTCAATCCCAATTCGTCGATTCTGAGATGTTTGTGACAGAGGAATTGTTTAGCAATGACATGGGGGATGGATCCAACGGGGAAGGTGGTGAGTTCAGCTGGGACGAGTGCGTGAGACTAAATGAGTTTGGTCTACGCGAGTTGCCGAAAGTAAAGAAATATAAGACTGCCGTCAAGTATGAAGATATGGTGGCTCTCGTTCCCAATTATCCTGAATATTACGCTACCGCGTATAATATAGATGGATATAAGATTAAATTCCATGAGAAAGAGGAGCATATTCATATCCCTCCTCGGGGTTCCATTACCGTGCATGCGAAGCATTTCGCCAATGGTCTACGTTTCCTTATTGATCTAATGATTATTGCTATTCTGAAGAGCATCGGGGTCTATCTAGGAAAACTTTCTCCCAACTCCTTTGGCGTTATCGTGGCATTAGTATTGGTTATGAAATCCCTTGGTGCACCCTATGGGGTTAGGGAATTTTGGGCTATGTTCTCTATTATTACCAACAAGAAAGGTGGGGACATGGGCTTCTTCTTTATCAGGGCCCAACATGGACGGAAGTTCTTGCAAGGTAGCCAGACCAGTGACGGCTTTGGCAACAAGAATGAGTACCTCTATGTCGAAGAGAAGGCTGAGGGAGAACTCAAGGATCTCCCTCAAGAATGGTCGACAATGGAGAATTTGAAAAGAAGTTCCACAGTGGGTACGCCTCAATGGGCTGCACAATTTTTGGAAGGTCTATTGGCCCACAAGTATGACCTCACCATGCTTGCTGACGAAGATGTGTTGCGTCCAAAAGGTCTTTTACCGATGCCTTATCGAGGCCCATTCGACCTTGGTATATTGGCCCTCTCGTCTTTGTAATATGCTAAATATAGTTCTTTCTGGTTACATTATACTTGTTGTATACAAGCCAACTCGTGATGAGTTGGAGGTTGGATATCATTGTTGCGCATGCTGCTGCTGTGGAAGCCCAGCCTTGTGCCCAGGCGTCATTGCCCGTTGTACTTAAAACACGAGGGCGAGAGGGTCACCGCTCAAAAAATCAGATGACTAGAATGTCCCAGAGCGATAAGTACACGAAAGGTGGGGTTGGTTGGGTCCCTGGGAGCGATGTGCCCTAGCAGGGCGGGGTCGGGGCGAGCTCTAGTAGAAAACCAGCTCCAGGGACTCGTGGTGTAAACCCTTCCCAGCATAAGAGGAAGCACATTGAGGGTGGCGGTGGTACTTTGACTAAAAGGATTGTCGCTTTTCAATCAGTAAGTGTGTTATTGCACCTTTCCTTTTATGGCATGGCAAGGAGAATTTAATGACTTGCTTGTGATAGGTTGGTAAATTTCTTACCAAATTCTTGAAAATGGCGCGTGATGGTAATCATGAATAGAATGAGTCTGTTGCGCGGATGATTGCTGATCTAGAGACGATGGGCAATTACAACCCTGTAGAGGCGGCAAAGTTGGCAGCCGAACGCGATGAGACGTTAAGTATACTCTCGTTTAGTGAGTGAAATGTGAAAACTTTGCTAAAGGAGAATCGAGAGTTGGACGCATCTTTAGATGAGGCCAATGTCTCCATCGTGGTCGAGAGAGAGAAATGTGAAGTTGCAAAAATGAAACTTCAGTGCTTTCGAGAAAAACTGGACCGTGCTGAAAGGGCTGTCCGGTGCCAGGTAACATCTTTTGTCTGTCACTTTTTAGAGGTAATTCCTCGTAAAATCATGTCTTTAATGATGCATTGTTTCGTCCTTTTAGGAGTCGGCACGTGAGCAAAAAATCAATGTTGCTAAGGGTTTCCTTTCGAGCAGAACCTTTAAGGAAATCTGCGCAGAGCACGAAGTGCAAGAGAGAGAAGAGACAAAAGCCGCCATTCTCGGTCAGGCCCAACCACATGATGGATTTAGAGAAGGATTCGATGCCAGCTCCCTCAATCCCTTGCTGGGTCCAGACTGGGAAATCCTCGAAGATTCAAATTCTGACGACAATGATGATGACTCGGGGCCCCATATTTATGCTGAAATCTTGCAACAAAAGAGCCTTGTATTGATTCATACCAAGAGTGCCTCTAAGTATACAGGATGAAACCCTTGTCTACTGTATTTCCTTATGAATTTATGCATGTATTTGCCTAATGTACTCTGTAATCTTTTGGATATCTAATATAATCGCAATTTGCATTTTCCCTTCTCAAAAATTAATTATTTCATGTATACTATCGATTTTGTGTTGTTCCCATCTTGGTGCGTTTGGAATTCTCCTCTATCTATCGCCCTCCTTATCACGATGGATAGGGGGTCTTCTCTTTTTCCTCTACCTCCGCTATCGTGGTAGGTTGGGGATTTGATCTTTTCTTCTGTTCTCCTTACCTCGATGGATATGGAATCTTTCTTTTTTCTCTTGTCCTCCTTATCTCAATGGATAGGGGATCTTTCTATTTTTCTTTTGTCATCCTTATCTTGATGGATATGGGATCGTCTTTTTTTTTCTTTCTTTTGTCCTCCTTATCTCGATGGATATGGGATCTTTCTTTTGTTTTTGTCCTCCTTATCTCAATCATAAGGGATCTTTCTTTTTTCTTTTGTCCGCCTTATCTCGATGGATGGAGGATCTTTTGTTTTTCTTTGTCCTTCTCATCTCGATGGATAGGGGATCGTTTACCCGCTAGGGAATATTTGTACTGTACCCCATAGGATAGCAGGTATCTGACCATTATAGGTACTTGTTCCCATGCCTGTCAAGGCATCAAAGTCACTCTATTTTCTTTTCCTCCATTTTGCGATGGATAGGAGATGTATCTTTGTTTTCCTTTATCAATGAAAATCTCGTTGTACCTGTCGTAGAGAGGTATAAAAACAATATTTTTATAAGATATAATAACATGGCATTCCAATAATAGGATATCCAATAATGGATATCTCCTAATTTGTGTTCTCCTTTGGCATTTTTTGTTGGGTCCCTTTATTGGGGGCTCTCCTTGTCATATCACGTAGGACATGTTCCTGCAGTTAGTTATCAAACTGAAATGCAGATATATATCAATTTGAAGGATAAGAATTTACGAAGGATAACAATCGAGGGCTAGGTAAATCCTAACTCGCATACGTATCCCATAGTATGGGAATCGAACTGACGTTGTTCCCCATGTTTTAGTTATAGACCAGCCTAACGGTGGGGTCATTTAGGGAAAACATAATTTGTTCAAAGTTTACGAAAGTTCAAAAGTTCAAATGATTTCAAGGAGCTTGGTTACTCCGCCATCTGATGGTGGCCTTCTGCATTCGCCTCATGTCCTGCGGCTTCCCTTATCCTAAGAAGTGTAAATGAAGTTATGTAGCAAAGCCATCCTTTTTCATGGTTGGCGATGACCTCACCTACGCCTCCAGGTGCAGGGAATTTCAGCTTCTAGTGGTATGTAGATACCACTGCACGGAGAGCATTCAGAGCATGCCTTCATATGATGATGTTGTAGGAGAAAGGATGAACCACTATAGTGTATTGGATATTGATGGTCCTCCTGTGTGGATCTTTTCCAAAAGATGTTGGCAAGTTCACTTAGCATTCCGTGCATACTGCAGAATCCTTAGCATTCCGTACATACTGCACTAGCTTCCCTTCATGAATAAGGCGTTCAATCTCATCCTTCAAGTCTATACACTCTTCGATATCGTGCTCCTTCTGAGAGTGGTATTTGCAATATCTACTTGAACGCTTGGTTCCCTCAGCTTCCCTTAACTTGTTTGGTTGATTCAACCATTTCTTTCTCTGTGCCACTGTGAATACCGTAAGTATATCATGGTTCAATGGAGTGTACCTTTTTGGGGACCTATCCTTGTCGTTCATGTTCCAACATTCCTTGCCTCTGGGCCTGTTCTACCCTTGATTCGTAGTTTGCTTGGTTGCCATCATATTGTCTTGATAAACTATGTCGTAGGCCAATGCGTTAATCTGGTCAATCGTGGGAGTTTTGAGCTCAAGCAACTCCCCTGCAAACCTCATGTGCATTGTTGCGTTGAACATGATGAGAACTACCTGGTCGCCCTTTGGCTCATCAACTATGAGGAGCTCGTCGTTGAACCATATAAAATCTTCTAGGCTCTATTTGTCTTTCTGCTTCATTGCGTTCAAGTGGCTCATATTCGTACTCATTCTCTTTTGGCTGGAGAATTTACTCCCTAGCCTCTGTCGCATCCATTCATAGATGGCTATAGAACCAATTTATATTCTGGTAAACCAGTCTAGGGCCACTTCGGTAAGAGATGTTGCCAAAATCTTTGCCTTGATGATGCGTGAGAACCTTTACAGGTTCAAGATGCTATCCACATATTACAAATGCTCACTGGGTTGTTTTTCCAATTGTATGCCTTGATAATAAGGATCTTAGCTCCCTTCTCCAGTACTTCTGACTCAATCTATTCTCCTCGCAGAACAAGGTCAACCTCCCGTGACCTCCCGCTAATGCAAGCTTCCGAGCAACTTTTGCCTTTTCACGATCCAGCTGCTCCATCCTTTTTTCTATGTATCTCATGTCCATCATTGGGTCGGGACTGTCCTCCATAGGAATTCTGGACTATGAACGCTCCTTCTCAGAGTCTCCTACATCTTCGTGCACATTCATTGTACGCCAACTCCGGAGCCTCATGTTCTAGATTCATGGGGTTGAGGCGACACATTGCCTGTTCGCTGGTTGATCAATTATGGCAAAAAAGTCTCTAAAGTGGAATTTAGCGTTGCCTTAACGATGGCGTTGATTTGTTCCATGATATCTGATGCCAAGACAGTAGGGTTTGCGGGTGCAGGCTCTAGTGCCAGTAGGGGTTGAGGGTGGATAGGATCACTCTGCACCATTTTTGGTTCTGGTACTTGGACATGTGAGGGTGATGCACTTTTTGCTACAAAATTGTTGACAACTGGTCTCGTAGATTGGGATGGGGTTATCCTACGCTGCATCCTATCGCCTTTGTCCAGGAACGTGGTGTTCCCACAGAAGGCACCACTAGTTTAACGATAGATCGTATTTATATAACAAAGTGGGATATCACAAGTGAAGTGCTACGATTCTATTACAAACTAGACCTACTTCGACTATGACTAGTGCTAAGTAGGCTTGGTCTGGAACACCTCGAATAGATGATTAGATGCTCTGTTGGATGTCGAGGATGATAACAAATTGGACGTCGAAGTGATATCGAGGATGATATCGAGGACCTTCTACGTCGAGTATGATGTCCTAATGAGCCTCAAATATGATGTCGGATATGATGTCGGATGGTATGTCGATGTATATATCAGGCGTATGTCGAATCTGATATCGAGAATGCTTGATAACAGTGTCAGTAACTTAGGATATTTAAGGATTACCTTAATCAGTGGAATCCTGGTATTTATTGACCTTGAGAAATGGTGACCCACACGTGAGCTGTACCATATCGAATCTCGCATTCAATATGTATGTCGGAGATCATCCCCGACATAGGAAAAATATGGGCTTGGCTTGTGGGCCGGTCCGATACGAGAAATTCCCATATCAGAGCTCTTCAACCCACTTGCATTTTGACTTATCAATCGTTATTGAAGAGATTTTAGGAGGGATCGGTTGATGACCTCTACCTGCCAGTTGGCTTGGGGGTATCCTACCAATGTGAATCAGTG
The DNA here is from genome assembly GCA_948329865.1 of Linaria vulgaris. Lineage (NCBI taxonomy): Eukaryota > Viridiplantae > Streptophyta > Magnoliopsida > Lamiales > Plantaginaceae > Linaria > Linaria vulgaris. The sequence continues at coordinate 11,856,184 of OX415253.1, forward strand.
GCATAGGTTCCATTTATTGCACCATTCATCGAGTAGTATTGACCGAAACCGTAGCCCATTGTCGCCAACCAATAGTTATTGGATTCTGATCCTACATATAATGTTCATACATAGGAATTAAATTACGTTGGTTGTGGTGATCTTTACGACGGCCTGTGTGTCGACCAATTTGGTGAAATAGTCCATTAAGACGAGAAGGTATTGACTCTGGTGGATATCCTTCATGAGGGGGCACACGATGTCGACTCTCCAATTGTCAAAAGGGTAGGGTATCAATTTGGGCTCCCACGATGCAACTTGCATATGGTTGACTCGGGAATATGTTTGACATTGTTCACATGCCTTGGCGTATTTTTCAGCATCGCGAGTAGTTGTAGTCCAATAGTAGCCTTGTCAGAGTACTTTTACCACCATGTTTCGGCTACCAAAGTGGTTTCCGTAACTCCCTTCAGGAATTTCTTGTACTAGAGGTAGGACTGGGAGAATCCTTTTTTGTATAATACCCCATTTTTTTTGAAGAATCGGGCTAGTTTTTTCTTGATGGCATCTCATGATCCTCCTCTTGGGATTGTGCCTAGATTCATTAAGAATCACTTGATCTCTTACATGCACCCTTGTTTTCTGGCACTGGATATGATTATGGCTTCCTTCTCTGCTATCAACTCTTCCCCCTTGAGTCACTCTGACTAGAACAGGGTGAGAAAGGTTAACCTTATGGATTTTACGGGGGTCATGGCGCTGGCCAAGAGAGCTAAGGCATCATCTTGTATGTTCGAGGTTCGCGAGATCAAAATTAGTACAAAGGACACGAAAGATTCATTGGCTTTTCTTACAATGTGTAAGCAATCGCGCATCCGGTCTGATTAGCTATAAATTATAGCAATTTTAGTATGGGCTTATTTTACATTTGCATAATATTTGTGGTAATATTACATGTTTTAATATTTTGTTGTCATTTTTGTAGTTTGAGTCGACTCGGAGCAAAACGAAGCTTAACAAAGAGATTTTAGCACAATAATGATGACACTAAAAGAAATACTACGGTACAGCTAGTTAAGCTACAAGAAACGAAGAATAGAAGGTCAGCCACGCCACCAACACATCATTGCAGGACGTCGCGGAGGAGATAGAGTGGCACAACGATGAGCAAAAGCAACACGACATGCCATGTCGCGCGACTCTAAGGCAACAACGACTTATCCTGCAGTTTAAGTTGCGCTTTTCACGAAACTAGAGCAACATGACATCACTATAAATAGGAAGGGACAACCATGACCTAGAACACGAGCGAACAAGGATGAATGAACCACGAATAAAACACGTTTAAAGATAAATTCCATCGTTCGTTCGAAGAGGAAAAGGTGATCAAAGGAGAAAGTAATCAAGCAACCAAGAGGAGTAAAAAGTCAAAGGGAGAAGACATGAGGAAATCTCACCGAGATCAAGTGTTTCATCATTTCTTTTCTTTACTACTTAACTTTATTATGAATTATTGTTCTTATACTATGATCATGAGTAGCTAAACCTCTTAATGTCTGGGAGAGGATGTAGTTATGCCTTATGGATGCCTTGAAGATATGTTTTGATTAATTCTATTGAAGACTTTGTTTTGTGGGATATTATTTATTGCTTATGCTACTTGGTATGATTGACACGCGTGTTTCTTTAAACCGTGAGAGTGATGTTAAGATACCTTGTATTATGTTGAATTATGCATAGGAGATTATTGATGCAATACTAGCATAGGGCTTGACATGATTAGGAATTAAAGGGTTCTTAAAGTGATACGGAAGTGCGCTTAGCATGTAAAAAATGAGAACAAAACAAGATTCAATATAAAGAGTCTTACATAGGGATCATTTGTGTTTTGCCCATGAAATACCCTGCATCCGATATTAAGGAAATCCACCTCCAAGATACATTTTAGTTTGTTTTACAACCAAAATCAATCAATCCATTAAATTATTTTTTAGTTAAATTAGTTAGTAGAGTAGTCTTAACTTTAGTTTAATTAATCTTTCTATTACATAAAAATCTTCAAAGCATTGTTTCACTTCCAGAGTTCAACAATTAAGATTGCTAACAAAAGATTCATACTCTCTTGGGATTTGATACTTGGTCAGTTATACTTTCTTACCATTTTATTATTACATGACTCGTATACTTGTGGAAAGTGTGTATTACTCAGATTAATAACACGTGAAAAATACAAGTATAAGTTTCCATTAATTTCTTGAATGGCCATTTTTATCAACTGTTAATGCTTTGATTGATGAGGAGCAGGAACTGTTATTTTAAAAGTTAACTATGAGCATGCAAGTTTTAAAGTATAGAATTTGTACTAATAAACCAACGATAAAAAATGTAGTAAAGATATGAATTCTGCGCATCCATTTAACCATGATGGAGCAATTGTCACACCTTAAAATTTGTTGCGTCGTACTAAGCCTTCTTCGGGAGGCAACCCAAAATTTTATTTTTTATGAGTCAATCTTCTTTATTTAATTTTTATTTTGTTTCAACTTTGAATAGACAAAGGAGTGCAAAATTGTAGAAATCGCAGCAGCAGGTTTTTTAATGGTTTGGGAGCGGCGCGACGTGCACAGTAGTAGCGCGAGTTGCGACTCAATTGAAGTTTCTTAACATGCAAGAAATCTTATGCGGGCAGTGCTACACACTGGACAAATGGCACAAGTAGTGTTGTGACCTGTGCGACGCAGAGTGGCACGACGCGCATCGCAACATCCATGTCACGCGACTTGTAAAACATTTTTTTGACTATTGCTGATTCGGGAATAAGTTCTTTAATTTTATTTATTTCCTATTCATTCATTTATCGGGATTCGGGCATTATGATGTTACTAATAAGTGTTTATTTAGTGTCATTTTAGTGCTCATTTACTTATGCTTTTGTATAATTCTTAGTGCACATTTATTGGCTTTAGTATAGTTCCGTTTCTTAGGATTTTATCGAGTCATGACGAAATGGAGTTAAAAGAACACAAAATGGTTGTTTATTCTAATAAGGCATCACTACGCTACTTCAAAGATTATGACGCTACACACAAGAGGCAAACCCTAATCACCACACGCGAAGAAGTGAAAAAAAGTCAACCCATGTCGTGGAGGGAGCGACCCGATACGGAGAGGGCAGAAAAGCAACAGAAGTAAGCAGAACGTAGCAGAGGAGAAACAAAGAGTGGCGTGGATAGGGCAGAAAATCATGGCGACCCGCGCTGGTAGCGGTGCGACATGGCAGCATGACGGTGTTTGCCGCATGACTTAAGGATAGGAACATCTTTTCCCGCTGATCAAGTAGCAGATGTGCATGAAGTTAGGGCATTAAGACTTTCTTATATATAGAAAAGGACGACCAACACAACAACTTACACAACATACACCACTTTCATGGCTCTTAATTGCTTACAACTATTTTTAGAGAGAAATACCATCGAAGTTATGTTCTAGTTTAGTTGTGTCATTTTTTAGAGTCAATATTTGTATCAGAAAAGATAGCACGTAGGAGTCAATAAGATATCAAAAGAGTTGAGGTTCCTCTGGATCTGAGAAGCTTTCCTCTATCTCTTTATTTAGTTTTTGTTATTCTATTCTTTGTTAATTGTTGAACTCATAACTATAAAGAGCTAACTTACTCGTCGTTTGCTTTAAATTGTATTTGATAAACTTATATGTCTAGATTGAATAGTTATGTATGTTTATATTAAAACGGGTTGGATGGTTAATTGGATTGCATATTTGATATCTCTACTAAAACAACTGACTATTGGGCTAAACCCGCTGACGCGGTAGGTCATTAGAGACTCAAAGATTCTAAAGTTAGAATAGGTCCAGCTATAGGTCACAAGTCCATTAGGCATACAAGCTCCAAACTATTATCAAGCGTCTCAAGTAAATATAGGTAGTTTGTCTATGAACTGATATGATTAAATCAGTTGTGAAACCCAATATCTAAACAATCCTTTATTCTATTGATCACAACCTTAGCATTGAACCGATCAATCCTCTTATATTCTGTTTATTTACTTTCTTCCATTAGTTAGTTAGCTCTTAGCATTTAGTTTAATTCATTCTTAGCACTCAAATCAGTGTGTCTCAATATTCTCATTGTTTTTATTGCATTTTAGTTTAGTAATCTTCTGCATTAAAAACTCTTCTCATAAAACCGGCAGTCATAGCATTTAGCATATATTCTGCATTCACCCTGCAAGCACAAGAGATAACAACCGCAACAACCATTAATATTTTACATTTAAGTGATTTAATCATTCATCCACAACTCCCTTGGGATATGATACTTGGTTCGTAACTATAGTTACCATTTTATTATTACATTATTCGTGCACTTGCGAGAATAAGAGTCTAGGTGCAACAATTGATTTGTTAACTTTACATTCTTTATTCCCTACACCAAAGTTCCAATCAAGTTTTTGGCGCCGTTGTCGGGGCATAACAATATTGTTGTGTTCAAATCACCAAGCTTAATTGTCGAAGCACTAACACTCTCGTGTTTTCATGAATAAACATGGAAATAAGTAGGAGGTAGGATAAAGGCAAACTATGGAGGAGTAAGATGCAGTACGACAACATCAGAAGAGACAATGGACAAGGAACATTATTGCAACAAACATACATGAGGGATCAACATCATGAAAATTGGTAAGCTCCAAAGTTTAAAGAACACATCAAAATATTTGCTTTACCACGCCTAATGTTTGACATTGCTGTGGCAAATGAAGAATTGATGAAAGTAGTAACTGGAGAGTAATTTGGGCGAGAACTAGGCGAAAACCCTCATACCCATGTGAATAATTCAAGGAGGTATGCCAACACTTCGGTGTGAGAGGATATTTTTTATGAATACTTCCTCATTCATTCACAAGAAAGGCGAAGGAGTGGTACAACGCTGAAGCCGATTGGAGAGGAGACTGGGCAACAATTAGCAGGAAATTGAAATTTAAATTCCATGGTGGGGTACACACCAAGTCATGGAAGGATAGAATTCTGAATTTCAAGCAAAAGCGTGGAGCCACATTTGCCGAGGCATGGAAAGGGTTGCAAGACATGATAGAAATAATGTTAATCTATTCCAAGGTACGAACTAGCTTAGGTCCGGAACACCTACCTTATATTACAAGTATAATATTACTTCAGATAACCTTTTACGACAAAGAATCATATGGATGGAATGGAAGACGTTCGATCCACGTATCTCGAATCTCAATGGTTTGTTACAGTTCTAAATCGAATCCAATAAGTGTCAAACGGTGTTGGTTCGATGTTGATGAACCTCGAATGAGAACGGTCCGGTCTAGTCCTAAATCAAATAAGGTCTTATGACGAATTGGATGGACGACCGAATCTAGACGAGTGTCCAATCGAATGTGTATCGAATCAATAGCTTCGATCGATGTCAATAAGTATCGAGTGTTGAATGTGCTTGAAAACGTTGGGGAACAGAGTATTTATAAAACCCTTCCCATGGGTCCCGCAGACACGTCAAATTGAGTAGATCGAATGGCTTGATTCGATCTACCATATGTCGAACGGCTGTCATTCGATATAGAATCTGTTGGGCCTGATTTTACTGGGCCGACCCATAATGCTAAACTATCCCCATCATATAATCCCCCCAAGTTTGGGAGGCGGTGTTAGTACAAGAGTGGGTTCCAAACTTTTACGTTGGTTACTCCCGACTAGATTTCCCATATCGTAATTTTGCGCCCAGCCTCTGGATTCATTAATGCGGATTTTCAAAACTTATTCGAAAATACTCCCCCATTTGGTAACCGAAATAATCATATTTGGGTATCAAATCTTATTAATTATTAATTTGGGCGAGTAATTATATTTTTGTATTATTATTTAATTTATTTAAGAATATATCTACTTAGTCAAATTTCAACAGTTCGATCTTACCAGAAATATCGAATTCGGGGAAGATTCAGTAGTGGGGCTATATAAAGGCCCACTCTCCACCTCATGTCCATTTTTTTTTCTACGGAGGTCTTTTTGTCCGCTTTTTGATATACTAACATCGAACGATCAGAATTCCATCTATCAGTTAGGGTCGAATCCTGGTGGTTCGACATTGCCTTTTATAAAAATTATTTTCTTTTGGCTTACAACTTAGTAAATGGCGAGAAAGAGATCTGAAAGCCGTAGTAAACTAGTTGTGTCACCAAAGAACATGCACGCGTCTCGAGCGAATGCCAATAGAGTTTGTTCTTTGAAATGTAGGCCCATCCTTTGACGATGCTCCTGCGGATGATTCTGCGGGAGTTGCCGCGAGAAGTCGATCCATGGACCGGTCTCCCGGGAGCTTTTTTGATAATTGGGGTGCTGACCATTCTGCTCCGGTATCGTTGGATCACTCTACAGTGAGACTAAGAGGCGTAAGCGCGGGCACTCGAGTGCCCTTAGTGAGAAGTTTTGAGCCGCATGAAGAATTCGCCCAGCGAAGGTTAGTCATGACACCGACTGCCTCTAGAGGTCAGGTTAAGGTTGGGACAAATTCCCAAATTAGACTTGTGGGGGAGGATGATGCAGTATATGATAGGATTGCTGCCAATCTGGCAAGATTTAATGTTAAGAATCCACCTTTTAGATGGGTGCCACGAAATTTCACCGAAGGTTCCTCCAGTTGGGGGGCAAAAATTGGCACTCCACTGCCAAGAGGCGTGCTCTTAAAGACAAACTGTTGTCGAGGCTAGAGAAATTCCCCTACCCTAGCGCAAACAACCTCGACCAACTGGTAATCCAAGGCTAGGGCCGCCTAGTAGCTTCGCTGATTATGAATTTTTGAATGACGAAAATTCTGAATCACTGAATATGACGTTGATGGGATACCCGTTGCGGTAAGAGCAATCTACAGAGATCATTATAGGCGTGTGGCCTAAATTGGATCGTGGCGCTCTAGTAAACATGCTAGGATATCTCGGTTTAGCGCACTTTAGGCGTCTATTTTTGGCTACTACCACGATAGTGATGTATCGATTATGTCGGGATTATTTTGGTTTGATTGAAGTCCAGGATAAACATAGTGCCGTGGTCGACAAGTAAAACGCGAGTGTGCATAGTACTGAGAATAGTCATTGCGCTACAATCACACATGCTCGGAATACTGCCAAGGTAAGTGCTAAAGATGTTTAGGACGCCCTTGAAGCTAGCGTTATTGATCAAAAGGTTGAGGATAGTGTGGCGGCAGTTCGCGCCAAAATTGCTGATCTAAAAAGGGAAAATGACTCCTTGAAATGGGAGAATGATTCTCTCAAGGCACTGAACGACGAGGCCGATACTGCGATCACTAGGTTGGGTGACAATGCGTTGTAATTTTGTGCCTATTGCAGCTGTGTCTGATCACGTACCGCCAACAACACAAGAAGATGCAGATATTGGCGTTGTGGATGCATCTCCAGTTTATCCCATCGGAGTGATGGATGCCATTCAAGCTGCTTCTGGCAACAGTGACGATGAAATGAATATGTCTACTATGATAGAAAATGAATCTCATGTAGAGAAAACGTCGAAGCTTATTGCTGAAATTAGCGTAATTTTTGCTCTTTGTGATTCTCTAGATGCTATGCCACAGAAGAAATATGGTCCTTTATTCGTGATCAGGAATGGGAATTTTAATCCAAAGCCGCTGATTGAAGTAAATCCTCATGGTGACGTCGATGCAAGTTCATCGCATGCCGAGGTCACTAGCCATGATCTTGATGAGCGTAATCTAGTCTCTCCTAGCACTTTTCAGCTTGGGCAGTATTTCAGTGGTTTATCAGAATATGGGGAGGTTAGATTACTAGAAGGATGAGAGCAATCAGATGAGCTCGTGCTGACCGAGGAACAAATTCAGAAAAATTGTGCCAACTATGTCCGGTCCATTGGTCTTATCTTGCGTTCGGAGTCCCACTAGTCATCGGGACAGTAGGGTACATCTGAACATATATTTTTTATGATATTAGGCCATTTTGTTTTTTGTTTCTGATCATGTCACTTATGTAACGACGTTCTTAGAAAGCCGATTTTGTGGCTAAATATCATAGATTTATTTGACTCATACTTTAATGTATAGTTTCGTTGAATCTTTCGACCATGACTCTGTCTCATTGTTTGATTGAATCGATAGTAGTTATCTCATTAAATTTCTTTTGTCCCACTTTCGTCAACACTTTTTATGTGTTTATCACGCAAGATATCGCGCTTTGATCTCGAACCTTTGGATTGAATGTGCCCCGAGCAAGCCGCATCTTGCGCTCGGGCAAGGTTAGGCAGAAGGGTCGCATTTGAACTCTTGAGCCAAATGTACATCTTGTATGCCACTTTTCGCAGTCCATGCGGAGTAAGATGTTGATATTGTATTCGACCTCTTGGAGCCAAACAGATATCCAGCATGATACTTTTTGCGCTTTATGTAGTGTGAGGCATTTAATTAGCATTCGACCACTCGGGGCCGAACGCGCATCCAACATGACATTTTCTGCAATCTATGCGGAGTAGGATGTCGATCTTGCGTTTGACCTCTTGGGGCGGAAACGAACATCTGGCATGACTCTTTTTGCGGTCTATACGAAATTGGACCCTTGGCTGTCGACCTCTTGAGGACGACTTTCCAAACTAGTTATGGTGTTTGATCGGTCCTCATGCTTTTCATAGATACTGCAGCGTCATTTCTTAGTGACTCTACCTGCATTGTCAGTTGAGAGAAAGAGAGAGATTTTTAATTTAATTTTAAATGGGGTTGAGCTCAGTTTCTTATTGAGGTGCCTATGTTTCCGTTCGGTTGTACGAGACTCAAGCCTCTATATTTCATAAAGTTTGATAACATTCGGTCTGTTATTCATTCAAATGCCTATGCATAATATCTGCTCATATGTTGTACGTTCCATGGGCAATTTAGCTCCCGGTCTTGCATAGTTTCACGGTAATAGTAGCCTCATGAACTAGCTTGTATAACCTTATATGGTACTTTCCATTTTGGTTCTAACTTCCCGATATGCTGTTTTGCCGCAATGCTCTTCAGAACCAGGTCTCCCACTTCAAAGTTTATGAATTGGACTCCTTTGTCGTAGCTTTTGGTCGTTGCTGCTTTAAAGGCCACAGTTCGTTGGTCAGCATCTTCTCTTATAGTACCTATCAAATCCAAATCCATCTGGCGCAATCGGGCCGACTGCTCAGGGTTTTAGACTTGTATTCTGTGCGTTGGCATTCCTATCTCGGCCGGTAGAACCACCTCTATCCCATATACAAGAACGAAAGGCATTTCCCATGCGCAAGGTAAAGATGGAGCAAGTAGCAATGAAACCCAAAACAGTTAATGACAATCTCGTAAGTGAGTTTTAAGCTCAATATGAACAAAGAGACTCATCAACAATTATCCGTCTCCACGAAGTACGTTTCACTGCACAAAGGATTAACGAACGTTACGACTTGAGGAAGGAATCCCTGAACATGTGAGGCGCACATAGATAAATGACACAAAAAGCCAAATCCGGGCTAACTACCAGCAAAGGGGCATTCCAACTCAACTCCAATGGTGAGCTTGAAGCTGATTATGGAACACTCTAGCCTCGTTTCAAAGAGCTTTATCTGTTCGTAGTTCAAGGATTCTACCACCTGTCAATTTTAGAAAAGTTTCATGTGAACAAGCAAAAAATATGATGTCTATCAAAAAAGAAGATACTCCTAACATTGGAGTAATCATAGTTAAGGCTATTGGAGATCACACTGCTAATGGTCTGCCATGGTTGTTGAATTTTGGAGCACTTATCATTGCATTCTGTATCAAATAAGTTTGTCCCAAACTTGATACTTATATTCATCACCAAAATACATATCCCATCAATCACATTTCGAGGCAAGTGATAGAAATGACTTTCCACACTAACGTGTCATCAGTAATTGAGTCCATCGCTAAGGCATAAGAAAAAAAAGAAGTTTCCATAACAATTGTAAGAGGGAAAATAACGCATGGAGCAAGACAATCGAGTTAGTGAACAAACTGGAGGAGATCAAAGAGCAAGTAAGAAGCAATAATAGCCATCAGATGGAGTTGAGACACATTGAGAGAAAGATAACAAATGAAAAAAGCACCGACACCAATAGTTCGACGAGTGTCATTTGAGATCAATCAGGGGAGTACTATCATCTATGCATTAAATTCTTTTTTGTTCATGATGAACACATCGTAGAATTTTAAGTTGGGGTTGTGGGCACTTTGTTTCTTGTTATCTGTGTTATATATTCATCTTGTTTTAGAGTCTATTTCTTTTAGGATTGAGTAATTAGAATGAAGTTTGAAGCATGAGACCATGAATAAAGGGGGATCAATGATGATATATGCATAATAAACTGTGAATTTGAGATGAAGAACACATACATGTTGAAAGTGTAAGTGTTGTCGTGAAGTGTTGGTCCAACATTCTGGTACCTAATGTTGGCACAACACTGAACTCAACACTGCACAGTCCGAATTATCTAAGTGAAATATTTTATTTGTCTTTATTCTTAAACTCACTTAACTCCATAAGTTGTAGTTATCTGTGATATATTTCATGCTATCGAAGACCCTAAGGATTGTGCGGACTTATGCTTAAGGAAAGAAGATAAGCCGAAGTGATATAAAGATAATATTAGAAGATCTCTTGAAAATAGCATCAAAGGAAATTTCGAAATTATCCAAAGAAGAAGAGAGCAATCACAAACTCGTGTCTATCACGCCAATGAAGAAGGACGATCAAATCCTATAAGAAGGCGTGCTCGACATCAAGACTATTAACGAGACTAGAATTAGTTATGAGAAATTAGAAGAATTCTTGTAATAGTTTTTAGTCTTGTTTTTACTGAGTTTTATCTAGCTAAGCTATAAACACCATAGCTTATAGACTAGTTAGTGTTAGGATTGAGGTCCTTACTTACTTGAGTTTTGTAAGATCATTAGATTTATATTCAGTGGTTATTTGGCCGTGAGGCTTGGTAAGCTATATTCATATAACGTGCTTAAAATTCATTCACTTTGTTTGTTACTTTACTAGAAAATTACTCTACAACGAGTGTTGGGACAACACTGAATACAATCAGTGTTGGCACATCACTCAGCGCCAACCCACCGTGTGAATCAAAAAGGCTGCCAATCCCAGTCCATGCATTTACAATTGGCGTCATAGCCAAGCACATAATTCATTGGTGTTTGGGTTTGGAACCATACCATGGATAATGCGAACCCCAATACAAACAACAAGCTACCAGTGCTGGATGGGACAAATTATGCTTACTAAAATATCAAACTCAGGCAATACATCAAATCCTTAGACCTACATGCTTAGAAATCCATCATTGATGGGTACACTCCACCAATGATGACCAGAGACAATGACAATGTTTGATTTTGAATGTTGTGCCAACATTGTCCTCTATGAATGTTGCCTCAACACTCAACACAACACTGTGACTTATAAGTTATTTCAATAACTACTCTGGTCATGTGTCATGCCAACACTACTGCACGTGTTGACTCAACGTGGCAAGAATGGCATACGTTCTCAACATTTACTCGCGCATGACTCCTAATTTACCTCCACTTTCTTTTTCATCTCCTTTATATTGTGCCTAGATTCTTCAAAATCACTTAAACTCTAGAATATTACTATCTTCTTAATTTACTCATGCAGACTATAATGGGAAAGAAATCCACAATTGCTGATCTTGCCAACGTTATTGCAGCCATGCCATATGAAACAGGGGGAGTTCAACCCCGTAGAAACACCCGCAAACGCAATACAGTGGTGGTACCTGAACCACCCAAAAGAAATAAGGCTCCTGTTTACACCAGAAAGAATGTAAAATCGAAAAATGGCGTGTCTACTAGTGCTGAGCCAACACCAGTTTCAGTTGATGTCGTGCCAGAACAAGAACCCACGAATGTTATCACAACACCAGAACTAGCGGATATTTTTGCAACACATGAACTTGCAGATACTGCAGCAACACTGAATCCACCCAACATCTCTAAAGATGTCCCCCTTTCAGATGAACCGGTGATTTTAGAGGCATTGGTGCCTATGGAGAGTCAACCACCTACTTTTACTGCTGAAATTCAGGGAGAGAAGGAAGATGAACATGTACAAGATCAAGAGGATGCTGCCGAGGAAGATGCTGATGCTGAAGAGGATGACCCTACTGATGAAGATGATGAGGATGGTTCAAATGATGAAGGGGAGGATGATGATGAAGGGGAGGATGTGCCGACATCAACTGACCAAAATATTGGACTAACACCACTAATCAGAATGTTGATCCAGCCTCGATAGACCAGGATGTTGACACAACACTTGATTCGGAAGAGAAGTCTAAGGATGAACCAACAGAAACTTTGAGACCGATTTTCCTACTGAGCGACACAATAGGTACTTCTTGAACCAAACTATAAGTGAGTACTATGATATTATCACTGCTATGAAACTTTGGGCTGAATGGAACATTGTTGTTGATGACTATGAGAAACATATGGTGTTTAAGTTTCTTGAATCTAGAAGCATGTTATACTATCTCATTGATGTTGTCCCATATGTCCCTGGTGTGATTTGTGCATGCTAAATGGTCTCCCAAGTATGGGAGAGTGTATGTAAGGGATAAGTTTTATAAATTTAATCCCACTATCATTAACAACACCTGGAGGATGTCAAGAAGATAGGAAACTCATGAGGAAATTGATGACAACATCATGATGAAAGAGTTAACATGTGGAGTGGTGAAGATATGGAAGAACAAGTTGAATGTGACTAGACTCACATCCCTCACTGCCATCTTGTGCAAAGCTTCCTCATTAAAATGGATACCCTCATAAAACACCACAATCCTCACTCATGAGATGGCTTTGTTGATATACAAATTGCAAAAAGGGCATCTAGTGAACATGGGGGAGAGAATTTTCAGAACTATTGCTAAGGGTGCACACAAGAAGGATGCAATACTCCATTTCCCTTCCTAGATCTACAAGATTCTCATGGATCAAGAATTTAAAAAGGTGAAAATGAGACCTTTGTAGACAAGATAGGATAGCAACCTATCACCAATAACTACTTTGGAGGAGACAAATTCAATGACCTCCCTGAAGGATCCAAATGCTCTTGGAAGTAGTGGAGTATAGAAGGGGCAGAAGAAGGCATATAGTATCAGCACTACCTTAGTTGATAAGGATGATTCAGCCCCCACTATGCACATATGTTATTGCCTTCATTCAAGAGAAGATGGATTGGTGTGATAAGATGGTTGCAGACATGAAGAAGGAGATTGCAGACACGGAGGAGGAGATCAAAGAGCTGGACACCATCAAGAAGCACCAGTTGGTGATGCTTCCCTCACAAAAAGGGGGAAGATTAGGCCACCAATTTTCCGTTTCTTGTACTTTGTTAAAAAGTCTAAACAATTTTTGTTTTGGCACAGAGAGCATGTTCTCTGTTTTGTTTCTAATGGGTCTGTAAACTGAATATTACTCTGCACATTTTCCATTATTCGAGTTTGCTTGGTTTGAACTACTGATCTAATTGCAGGTGGTGAAATGTCAGATGAAAATGTTGGGATAACACAAGTATTACATGTGTTTGCTCAACACTGCAGTTCATCGTTCATAAATTAAGAGGGGGGGGGGGGGACAAATTAGAATAAGTATTGTTACCGTATATTCTGAAATACATGTACTTAAATAAAATTGGTTGCATATGAAGTTTTGTGAAGAAGGGCAAAAAATGGAAGATTGAAAGTGTAAGTGTTGTTGTGAAGTGTTGGTCCAACATTCTGGTACCTAGTGTTGGTACAGCACTGAGCTCAACACTGCACTGTCCGGTTTATCTAAGTGAAATACTTTATTTTGCATGTATTCTTAAACTCACCTATTTCTACAAGTCGTAGTTATCTATGATATGTTTCAGGATATCAAGGACTCTAAGAATCGTGCGGACTTATGCTTAAGGAAAGAAGCTAAGCCGAAGTGATTTGAAGATAATATTTGAAGATCTCTTGAAGCTAACATCAAAGGAGATTTCAGAATTATCCAAAGAAGAAGAGAGCAATCACAAACTCGTGTTTATCACGCCAATCAAGAAGAACAATCCTATAAGAAGGCATCCAGACTATTAACGAGACTAGAATTAATTCTGAGAAATCAGAAGAATTTCTGTAATAGTTGTTAGTCTTGTTTTTACTGAGTTTTATCTAGCTAAGCTATAAACTCCATAGCTTATAGATGAGTTAGCGTCAGGATTGAGTTCCTTACTTAGTTGAGTTTTGTAAGATCATTAGATTTATATTTAGTGATTATTTGGCCGTAAGACTCGGTAGGTTATATTTATATAACCTGCTCAAAATTCATTCATTGTGTTCGTTATTCCGCTGCAAAATTACTCTACAATGCCAACACTCAATAACAACACAACGTGTGAATAAAAAAGGGTACCCATTCCGGTCCATACATTCACAAATGCAATTTAGTATATCTTGAGTAATAGCATCAAAAACATGTTTTCTTTCATATATACCTTTCAATCTGCTGCGAGTGTATAATTGTGAAAATAATGTTGCGCATTCATCAGAAAATAGTAAAGATCAAGTGATTATGAATCTTGAGTAATTTTCTTTATTGTTGTTAGAGATAATTGTATATTTTTATGTGTGAGGAAATAAAAAAAGGCAATCTTTTCCATTATTAGTTTTAGCCTTTCAAGTCTAAAACACCTCATGAAGATTATGCATTGAACCCCGCTAAGCCTTTTCTTATGAGCCTTTGTTTATGAAACCAATTATCTACCCTTAGCCAAGAAATTATATCCTACCTTTTCTAGAGATGGATGTAGCAAATCATAAAGGAGGGATATGATACGTTCTCCAAAACAAAGCACGAGCCCAAAAAGAAAAATATGAAACGAAAAGGGGTAAAGGAGTGTGAGCACAATAGAGTGCACAAATAAACCTATGTAAAAACTTTGAGTTTGAGGGTGACTCTAGCTAAAAATCATGAAGTATAGGGCTGATTGAAACTTGCGCAAATGAAAACGCAAGGTAAAGATGCAAAAAGAGCCTAAAATGTATTGCCACTAAAAAATGCACAAAAGAAGGACGAAAAAGAAAATAATGGAGCTAATTTACTATGTACATTTGTAGAACCAATATTATAAGGGCTACAAGATATGTAGGAGTGAATGATGATCTTATTAATCTCAAGAGTACTTATACTATATACAAGGATATTTACGGAAGAGATAAATACAATACAATCAAATATTCTAAATAAGGAGAATATACAAACTATAATAACATTATCTATTACGCCCTTGCAAACTTGACGTGCCATCAGTAACGGATATTTTCGATCGAAGTAGAGAGAACCGGGAGCGTGCGAGCGGTTTGGTTAGAAGATCCGCTAGTTGATCGAGAGTGTTGACATAAGACACACGAATAAGACCTTTAGTGACAAGGTCATGAACAAAGTGTAGGTCCACTGAAATATGTTTCATACAAGAGTTGGATTGGATGGAGCGAGAGATGAAGTGCGCCCATATTATCACAACAAATAAAATGTGGCGAGGGAAGTGAGAAACCACTTTTGCCAAATAGATGTTGCAACCACCGAACTTCTCTAGAGACAGACGCATGGGCATGATATTCGGCCATGGTAGAAGACGGAGCAACTACTTTTTACTTGTTGGAGACCAAGAAGTATGATGAGATCGAAGAAAAAGAATAAAGGCCGAGGTGGAAGTTCCAATAAGAGAGTCACCTGCCCAATCTGAGTTTGAAAAGGCTGTCAGTGAGAGAGAGGTATCGCGACGAAGAACAATACCAAATATTACCGTGCCTTTATGGTAGCGGAGAACACGTTTGAGGGCCTCCCAATCCGCATCAATAGGGGAGGCCATGCGTTGAGCCAATATGACCGATAACGCTATATCTGGATGCATGAATGCGAGATATTGGAGCCACCTATAACTTGTTGAAATTTTGTCGCATCAACGGAGCTAGAAGTCAATGAGGCAGAATGATTGGTTTACATAGGTATCACAAGTGGCTAGGCATCGACCATCTTATGACGAGATAAAAAATCATGACTCTATTTTTGTTGGGAAAAAAATAGCCCTTCCCGGCTATGCACAACCTCAACGCCTAAGAAATAGGAAAGAGCTATCATATCCTTAACCGTAAACTTTGAGGATAGTTGTGAGACGAGCGAGTAAATCATGGTGTCACATGAGCCAGTGACAATAATATCATCAATGTACATAAGAACAGAAAGTCAAATAAGATCTCAAGAAAAGATGAAGGGCAACGTGTCGTTTGTCTGAATAAACCCAAAAGATAGAAGTGCAACACTAAGAGCAAGATAATTTGCAGGCGGCACTAGCTTAAGCCCATAAATAAGCTTATGAAGAAGACATACATGGCGAGGAGGAGATTGATTAACAAAACCCAAAGGTTGGCGCATATAAACAGTTTCAATTAAATCGTCATGTAGAAACGCATTACTAACATACAACTGACACTGAATCCAATTGTTCATGACTGATAAAGAAATAATAATCTGAATAGTTTTTGATTTAACAATAGGACTGAATGTCTCTTTGAAGTCAACATTGAGGCGTCGGTGGAACCCTTTTGCTACAAATTGTGCCTTGTATTTTTAAATGAAACCATTGGGATGCCGATGATGTGAAATACCCATTTTGAGCCAATAATACCACGATCAGCGGACGAAGAAACCAACAACCAAGTGCCATATTTGGAGAGTACCGTGAACTCTTCAGCCATGACAGCGCGCCACTTTAGAACAGCCATAGCCTGAGTCGCACACGTTGGCTCAATCGAACAAAGAACAGGGAGCTTGGTGGCCACATTAACAACCTTGGGCATGAAGATATTATTTCGAGACCTCGTGAACATGTGATGCGTGCATTCTGGTGGTGGATCTGTGGATGGAGCAACGGGTACATGAGTAACCACGGGTGAAGGAGGTTTGGTAGTGGAAGCAGCAGAAGGGGCATGAGGTACGGGGGAGGTGGAATCCGGGGTAGATGGAGGGATTAAAGTCGGGGCCAAAGCGACTATAAGCTGAGTCACGGGCATAGGGACTGGTAGTGGAAAAGGCAGTGAAAGTGCTGCCAACGGATGAGATGAGCATGTAGAGGGAGCATGCAAGCTACTAGCCAGAAAAATCGTTCTCAGAAATTGCACATGGCGCAAAATAAATAAACGACTCATAGCAAGATCAAGGCACTTTTAAGCGGCGTGAGAACTGGAGTAGCCAACAAAGACACATTCTCGAGAGGAAGGCGTCAATTTACCCGAAAAGTAAGGACACAACTGAGGATAGCAAATACATCAAAAAACCCTGAGGCAGAGGTAATTGGGAGTGCGACCAAGAAGCAATTCAACGTAGATTTGCGATGCAAAACGGGGGTTGGGAGCGGATTATATAAATACACAGCAGTGAGAAATGCATAATCCCAATACTCCAGGGGAAGGCAAGCTCGGGTAAGAAGTGTACGACCCATTGTAACAATAAGGCGATGGCGTTGTTAACTTGTACCATTCTGCTGTGGAGTATGCAGGGTCGTGGTCAGCCACCTAATAACATGTAAACACAAGTATTTGTGAAGTGCCATAAACTCCCCACCATTTTAATAGGCATGCCAACTTACTTTTCAACGAGCGTACAAAACTGCACAAAAACCTTGTGGACTTCTGATTTGGTAGAGAACATGTAAACCCAACAGTACTTAGTAAAGTGATCAACAAGGATTACATAAAAACATGCACCGGTAACAGAAGCAACCGGGTAAGAATCCCAAACATCACCATAAATGTATTGGAAAGCATGATCCGAAACAAATGACGAATTATGAAAAACTAATTGTTGACTCTTATTCAAAAAACATGAGTGACATTGCTCAGAATCCAAAGTACTAAAAGGTAAAAATGGTAAATTATATATGTTTAAAATTAAAGAACTATTCTTCAATGAGGGATGTCCAAAATGATCATGCCATCAATCATTGCAAACATGCTCCCCAACTAACGCCTTAAACTAGTGCTAAGTCTTGGAAAACCAAATATGATACACCCCATCCTCGCATGCACCCCCAATCAGCTTAGCGCCTGAACTGCGATCCTTAACAATAAAGTGGTACGTGTTAAATTCAATAAAAACATCATTTGCCTTAGTAAACTGATGAACAGATGGAAGTTACGCCTTATTGTCAAGGGTTAACGTTCGATCTACATAAAATATATATGAACAACCAGTGTGAGATACAGTCAAACCAATGCCATTGGTAGTGGATACTTAATTAGGCCCCTCGTATTCAAAATGAGTAGGGAGGTTTTGGCGAATCACATGTCAAGGAGTGAGAAGCGCCGGAATCAACTAGACAATATATATTAGGCGCAGTCTGAGCCTTGGAGGTGGAGACAAAATTACCACTCGGTGTGGAAAATTGTGACACGTGTGTGCCCTATGTCCATAGATGCCACACAGTTGGCATGTGATTGATGGATGCTGATGGGAAGAACTCGACGGACATGCATGGTGAGACGGGACGTTGTGAGATGTACCTCGTGAGTTGTTAGCCACGACCATTGCCTTTTTGCTGTCAACGGCTCGAGCCACCACGACCACGACCAGACCCGCCAGAGTGAGAATACTTCTATAAGAATGCCATATTTATAGTAGCAACAAGATCTAAAGCATCGGATTCCATGCGACGCAAATAAGCTTATTGACTAACAAGAAGATCACGAAGCTCCTGCTGGCTACTATACGAGGTGGGCATGAAAACAAACTGGACGAGAAAGGATCGACATGACAGCCGCCGGTGGGGGAGTCAAACGGGTTAGAGTAGTCTCTAAGTCTTGTCATTGTGAAATTGTCAGATCGTGGATTGACACAACAACTTTGAGAGTTAAGCTGGAATTGCCTTAACTTTATTTTGATCTTCTTAACTCTATTAAAAACTTCCGAGCCTTAGGCCAAATAACCATAAAGGTTTTAACAAAACGTTCCTCACAACAATTCACTCACGCTCTTTGTTGATCGGACACAACGAAGCAGACAAGTACGAACTACTTAACTTCTATGAACTAGACTTAAATAGTTGATACAAAAACTTCGCAAGAGCAAGACAAAGACAATACAAATAATGATTAATCTCTCAGATTGTTATGCACGATTGTCTTGTCTTCATCTTGATGAACTTCACATCTCTTATAGATTTCTTGAATCTTGCACGCCAAGATGTGTTGTTCACAGTTTTGGTAACTCTTGTTGTTTCTTTGTTGATATTTGCCTTCTTTGTGAACTTCATATCTTTCCTGAATATGTGTCTCCTTTATTACTGATCTAATAAGGTAACACATCTTCTTTAATTCGGAGAATCCTGGAAAGAATCGAGTTGCAGCGAACGGCCAATATTGTTTCCTTATTTTGAAACCGTGTTGAGTTGACTTGTTCAACTTAGCTTGAATTATAGAAACGTCATGTAAGAAATCCTCCATAGCTCTTCCTTACGATCAAGATACCTTCCTGGACATAAACATAAACAACTAAAATCGTGGAACTTGATTAATAAGTGAATAAAGGCAAAACTTAATTTTGGCAACTAAAGCACAGTTTTCGCACAGACTCTCGGCTTTCAATGTTGACACAACATCGTCTAACATTGTATCATCTAACATTGATTCTAGAAAATCCTGCACTTTCAATCTCCCCCTTTTTACCTTTCTTCACAAAACGAATACCTGTTCCAATCAAGTCTTATATCCAAAAAGTTAGAATCAACAAGAAACAAATTAAACTACTACGCTGCTCCCCCTTAATACAAGCTAACATGTTCAAAGCAAAATTAGCAAAGACAAGTATTAAGATCATCACTACATCAGAAGATGTTTAGACCTCAACATCCATCAATTTTGCCTCAACATTGAAACCAGTGAGTTTCCTGCATAAAGGGTTAATCAAAACAACAGTTCAAAATGTACTTTCATAAGCAATAGCAGTTAGAGCAGTTCAAGTAGCAGTACTTATAGTTACAGGCCAAAGCAAGATATCAAGGACAAGCCCATTGATTAAATAAAACCAGATAGAGATTAATGTACCAACCTCACACCCAAATTAGCAGTTCATAAAAAACAAAACATAAACTAGAAGACTTAAAAAATTAAAAAAAACTTGGAACTATTCTCCCCTAAAATGACATTCACTGATTCTTAAACAGTATGCAATCTAGGATTGTGTCCTCCATTGAACCAAAGAATGTAACTAAAGCCCTTAAGGATAGTTACTGGATTAATGCCATGCAAGAGGAACTCTTACAGTTCACCAAAAACAGAGTTTGGAATCTAGTGCCTAGGCCATCACATGTGAATGTAATTGGTACAAAATGGATTTTCAAAAATAAAACTGATGAGAATGGTGTAATTATGAGGAACAAAGCTAGGTTGGTTGCACAAGGTTATACTCATGTAGAAGGTATAGATTTTGATGAGACTTTTGCTCCGGTAGCTAGGATAGAATCAATTAGATTACTTCTTGCTATTACTTGCTGTCTTAGGATTAAACTTTACCAAATGGATGTTAAATGTGCCTTTCTGAATGGTTTAATTGACAAAGAGGTTTATGTAGAACAACCTAAAGGCTTTGCTGATCCTAAACATCCTGACCATGTGTACAAACTTGAGAAGGATTTGTATGGCTTAAAACAAGCTCCTAGAGCTTGGTATGAGAGGCTAACTGATTTTCTGTTAGGCCTAGGTTTCAATAGAAGAGATGGAGATAGAACATTGCTTGTCCTTAGAAAAAGCTTTGATATATGCATTGCTCAAATTTATGTGGATGATATTGTATTTGGCTCTACGAGCAAGTCTACCTTAGACAAGTTTGTTGAGTCTATGACATGAACATTTGAGATGAGCATGATTGGTGAACTCAACTACTTTCCGGGACTACAAGTTAAGCATCTGGAGAATGGTATCTTCCTGAACTAGGAGAAGTATGCAAGGAATCTGGTGAAGAGATTTGAGCTACTAGAGTCAAAGCCTTATAAAACTCCTATGTCCTCTTTAGTAAAGATAACAAAAGATGGCACTGGAAGCAATGTTGATCCAACATTGTACATATCCATGATTGGTAGTTTGCTATATCTTTCTGCCTCTAGACCTGATATCATGTTTTCAGTATGTGTTTGTGCTAGGTACCAAGCTGAGCCAAGGCAATCTCACTTGATTGCTGTGAAGAGGATTCTTAGATATATCTCTAGAACTTCACCTTTAGGCATTTGGTATTCTTATGACACTAACACTAACTTGGTTGGTTTCAGTGACTCTGACTGGGCAGGTGATGTGGATGACATGAAATCCATAAGTGGCGGTTGTTTTTATTTGGGGAATAATTTGGCCTCCTAGTATAGCAAGAAGCAGAACTGTGTTTCATTATCAACTGCTGAATCAGAATATGTAGCAGCTGGCAGCTGTGTTACCCAACTTGTGTGGCTCAAACACATGCTTTCAGATTATTGGCTAGATAGTGATACACTTCTCATGTTCTGTGACAATCTAAGTGCCATAAGTATCTCTAGGAATCCTATCCAACATTCTAGAACAAAGCATATAGACATAAGGCATCATTTCCTGAGAGATATGGTAGAGGAAAAAGTGATCAACATTGAACATATTGAGACAACAAATCAGCTTGCTGACATGTTTACAAAACCTTTAGATAGTGAGAGATTCTTCAGCTTGAGGAAATCTCTTGGCATGTGCAATATGTGAGAATGTTGAGGAAACCAGTGTTGACATAACACCACTGTCTAGCACTGGTATATTGGTTGTGGTGTAGTAGGTATTCTGTTGTTTTCCTTTGTTGAACTTATTTTCTTATGAGTCTCATTTCATCTTTGTTTTGTCATATTTGGTTTGTGTGGTTGAACTTTTTGATTAACAACTCTTTCTAGTTATCAGTTTCACATCTTTGTTTTGAAAAGATAATAAAACTCTTCTGTTTGTCTGAGGTTGTGATAGCCTAACATATGAAGAAGTTGGGGTACACAAAGTTCACTACTTTGATGTCTATTCAGTTGTGTCTTATTCATATGGAAGGTGTACAGGGCATGTGGAGAAGCTGGGGTGCATGATGTTGACAGCTTCAGTGTTACTCAGTTGTGCTTATTTACATGTTCCTGTTTGTTTGGCCAAGGAACACATGAGGGTGATCCTTTCTACTAGGGTGTTTGAGGTTTCGATTTCTTACATTTACTTGCACTGATCACTTGGTGATTCTCTTGAATGAAGGTTGGTAAACAAGTATGCATAAGGAATTGGGGTGTTGGGGTGCATGATAAATAAATTGCCAACATTCAAAGCCTTTGTACTTGCCTAACTTGCTGCTGTTAATGTTGTTACTGGGGTGTGTGGAGTTCAGGATGCCCTCACTCAGTAGTGACATTAGCTTTGTGTTTAGCAACCTTCAGCTTTTGGTTCAGATGAGTTATGAAAATAATAAAGATTAAAGAGATGTGTGATGTGCTGGTTTGCGGAGTTTGTTCCTATGTGTTTACCATCTGCCTTTTTGACATTACATTGTTGCATTCATATAGAACTGCATTGTTTTTCCTTCTTGTTGTTGAGTTGTGTCGGTCTTGGCTTAGGGGGAGTATAATTCATGTGTTGAGGCATACAATTTGGGTGGCATACTGCATGTGACACACTTTTCTGTGACTTTCTATGTTGTGGAAGTGAATTTTTCCTTGAATTCATAACTGCTTATCTCTGTGTGTTTCTTGTTATCTATGTTGCTTACTCATGATCTTGATCTAAAACAATATGTCTGAGGTACTCACTTGCTATATTGGTTAAGTTTCAGATGTATTTTTGGATGTATCTCAATCTCTCACATGAATTTGCCTTGGTGAAGCCTGTACCTCCACCTTATGGTTTGAATGCTATTGAATGTTATCCCAACATTGTGCACTGGCGTAGGACAACATTGAAAACAGAAACTTATAAGTTTTCAAATTTTTGAAAACCGCTCTAGTTATCTATCACTTAAACATCAAAGCATGTGTGCGGGAAAACATGGTGGGCAGTTTTTACTTGATTCAAATTTAGTAACTACCCATTAACATTCACTCTCTTTCCTTATTCACGGTTATTTCAAAAATCAAAACCGTATTTTCCTTAATTGTGCTTGAAATTTTCTTATTTGTGCTTACTCTGCAAAATTACTGTCTACTCTCGAAATTCTCTCGTTTTTTCTCTGCAAATTCTCTCAAAACTTCTCTACTAACAATGGCAAGCAAGTCTCCCATGCAAACTCTTGCATATGTTGCCCTAGGAAGTGAACCCACTGTCACACGCACTCGTTCACACACTAGAGGTGCTGCTGCAAAGACAGCTGATGCTCTTGTTGCTGCTAAAAGGAAGGCGATTCCCTATGGCGGCGAGGGAAGAAGTCCAAACAGGGAGAATCGACCTCCAATGTTGAGCCAATTGCGGAATCAACCAATCCCATCACCAATGAGCCTGAAATTGAGGTAAACACTGCTGAACCCAACCTTGAAATTGATGTTGACTTAACTATTGAGTGGGAGGGTAGTGATTCGGTTGAGAAAACTGTGGAAAAATCCTTGGACAAGTCTGTGGACAAATTGGTGAGGAAGTGGATTAGGACTGAGAAGAAAAAGAACACTATCTCTGCATGGGAGAAATTGACCATTATGTCTGAAACAGCTAAGGCAAGGGCTGAGGCCAGAAAGCGACAAGTAGAGAGGTTAGCCAAGAAGAAGGCTGCTGAAGTTGAGAAAAAAGATGAAGAAAGGAAGTCTGCTGCTGAGAGGAAGAGAAAAGGAAAATAAGTAATGGAAGAGGAAACTGAGGTGGTTAATGTTGAGGATGAGGAGGAAGAGGAGACTGAGGAAGAGCAGGATGGTGCTGCTGATGTTAACGCAACATCAGGGACAGAGAAGTATACATATGGGTTGTATGTGGTCTATCCTGATGATGAGGGAGCTACTTTTCTCCTTACTATCTCTCTCAAGAGTTGGAGAAGAAGTGGGATTC
This sequence comes from Linaria vulgaris, assembly GCA_948329865.1. NCBI lineage: Eukaryota > Viridiplantae > Streptophyta > Magnoliopsida > Lamiales > Plantaginaceae > Linaria > Linaria vulgaris. The sequence continues at coordinate 11,880,298 of OX415253.1, forward strand.
CTTCAAAAGAATGGAGATTCACACTGAAAGAACTGTAAAGACAGCCTACTTCAAAGAGAACAAGGTGATGGACTTGCTGGACGCAAGAGGGTTGCAAAAATCAGTGATGGAGCTGAGTGACTATGCTCCTGAGATTGTCATGGAGTTCTACCTGAATCTCTCCAAATGGATCAGGGACTACAGATCTCCAAAATTTGGAAAGGCTTGGGTGAGGGTGAGAGTCTTCAACATTGAACCCTACACCATTAACAAGATCTATGGCTTCCCTACTGCTGATGAATCTGAGTACCCCTATTATGATGATGTGATTGAGGACTTGACTGGAGGGTTGGTCAAAACCTGGAAAGATGCCCTGCCAACCACAAAACTCACCTCCCTTAGTGCTGTCTTGCACAAGATAGCCTGCTTCAACTGGCTCCCAAGCAAAAATGTCACTGTTTTGACTAAGGAATCAGCACTCTTAGTCTACAAAATCAAAAATGGGCTAGCTGTGAACATGGGGGAGAGGATTGTGAAGTCAATGTCTGAAGTTGCTAGAAGGAAAAATGGCATGATGCCTTTTCCCTCACTCATCTGCAAAATCCTTAGCAAGCAAGGATTAAAGACAAGTGTTACTGTGGGCTGGAGGAAGAATGATGTTGAATTGATAATTCTCCCAAGCTACTTGTCTGGAGCAAGAGTGAGAGACCTTCCATGAAACCCAAAAGGAGTGTTGAGACCAAGGGCTGAAAAGAAGAAGGCTCAGGAGTTTGCTGGAACTTCAGTGCCTATGTCCAAAGAGGAAGAGTTCATGGTCATAACCCCTACTTTTGTGGATCATATGCTAAACTGGTATAGGGGGCAGATTGCTGATACTCAGAGAGAGATTGAGGAGAGGAATGAGCATCTCAAAGAGCTGGAGGACTTGGTGAAAATTTTGGAGAAACTCCCTTCTTCACAAAAATGGGGAGAATAGTTCCAAGTGTTTTTACAATAAGGCTTAATGTGACCAACTTGAAAACAATATTGAGAGATAAAAGTAGGCTTTTTCACAGCTCAAGTTATTACTTTCTTTGATAAAACCAACTTTCAAATAGGCAGAATTAACATCTTCAAAGGGAGATTTCTTAACATAGCCCAAACCACTATCACCTTGATTTCCCTTACTCAACATCTCATCAAGCTTAGATGTAGAGATGTTCCACTTGGAAATGGTTTGTTCATCCTTATTTCATTTTACCTTTACCTCTTTCAGCTCAGCCTCAGTTTTGTCAAGGTCTTTCTCATACAGTTTCAGCACCTCCTTCATGCATCCAATCTCTTCCTTCAAGCTTTTGTTGCTCTTGATGAGTTTGTGATTCTCAAGAAGCAGTTTGTGGTAGATAGACTTCAGGTCTTCGATGATTTCCTCCTGGGACATTTCACATTCAAAGAAGTATTCTTCATCTAGATCCATTGTGCCATGAAAACAATCAAAGTTAGATTCATCAAAGTAGGACGCAAGATAAGGTTCAGAATCAGTATCATATTCATCCCAATCTGCAAAGAAGGTCTCATGTTCTGATGTTGGATCCTGAATGTTGGGGTAACATTGAGATCCGAAGCAGTTCAAGGAGTCTTCTGGCATCCAGTCAATCTGAGTGAGTAGCGCAGCAGTTTGAACCTCTTTTGATTGTTCTTCAGCTTCTCCATAACTAAATTCATCTTCATTGAAATCATCTACACAAACCCAATGAGAATTTCCTCTTTTTCTAAGAGTGTTAGCACATTCATTAGACATATGACCATATCCTTTACATTCAAAACATTGAACATCTTTTAACTTATCAGCCTCTAAAGGAGTAGGTTTTGATGTCATGTACTTCACAAACATAGGAGGTAATTTCTTATAACCTGGGGAACTATTACAAAGGTTCTTTTCTTTACCTTTTCCCTTAAGATTCAGCTTATTGAACTTCTTAGTAATTTTACCATAGTTAGAAGAAATTATTTCATAATCATCATCACTTTCATTGTCAAGATTTGAACTTCTTAAAGCAACAGCCCTATGTTTGCTAGGTTGTGAGGCAAGCTCCATCTCAAATTCTCTAAGAGTATTGATCAAGACTTGAAACTGTAGATTAGCAAGCTTTCTAGATTCACTCATTGCAATTTTCTTGAGAGCAAATTTAGATGACAGTGTTCTCATAGATTTATAAACCATTTCTTGATTAGTCATAGCAAAACCTAGGTTTTCACATTGGTTAGCAATATCAAGAATTTTCTCAAAATAACTGTCAACACTTTCATCTTCACCCATCTCAAGTTTTTCAAATTGCAGAAGCAGTTGTCTAAATTTAGAATCTTTAACAGCAGAATCTCCTTCACAATGTAATTCAAGTATATCCCAAGCATGTTTGGCTTTTGTACAATTCTGGATTAGCTTGAACATGTGATGATTAACCCAACTAAAGATAGCATTTAGAGCTTTTTCATTAGAGTTATAGAGACTTACCTCTGCTGCTGTCCAGTCTGCTTCTGGTTTTGGAACTAGACCACGTTCACCATCTCTTGGTAATGTTGGAAGAGAATATCCATTGATCACGGATTGCCAGGCTCAAATATCAATAGCTTTGATGTGAGACCTCGTCCTGATTTTCCAGTATGCGTAATTGGAGCCATCCAAAACTGGAATCATGTTGTTATTAGGATTAACACTGTCCATGGTGTTGTATCACCTCCAAACCACCAGTGTAGTCGGTGTTTGGCTCTGACACCAATTGAAATTATCGGATTGTGGATTGACACAACAACTTTGAGAGTTAAGCTGGAATTGCCTTAACTCTATTTTGATCTTCTTGACCAAAGTACAGTGCAGCGGAATAAAAACACAAGAAGATAATTTTTAAGAAGTTTTCATTATTATTAAATACTTCCGAGCCTTAGGCCAAATAACCATAAAGGTTTTAACAAAATGTTCCTCACAACAATTCACTCACGCTCTTTGTTGATCGGACTCAACAAAGCAGACAAGTACGAACTACTTAACTTCTATGAACTAGACTTAAATAGTTGATACAAAAACTTCGCAAAAGCAAGACAAAGACAATACAAAGAATGATTAATCTCTCAAATTGTTATGCACGATTGTCTTGTCTTCATCTTGATGAACTACACATCTCTTATAGATTTCTTGAATGTTGCACGCCAAGATGTGTTGTTCACAGTTTTGGTAACTCTTGTTGTTTCCTTGTTGATATTTGTCTTCTTTGTGAACTTCATATCTTTCCTGAATATGTGTTTCCTTTATTACTGATCTAACAAGATAACACATCTTCTTTAATTCGGAGAATCCTGGAAAGAATCGAGTTGCAGCGAACGGCCAATATTGTTTCCTTATATTGAAACCGTGGTGAGTTGACTTGTTCAATTTAGCTTGAATTATGGAAACTTCAAGTAAGGAATCTTCCATAGCTCTTCCGTATGGTTATGATACCTTCCTAGACATAAACATAAACAACTAAAACCGTGGAACTTGATTAATAAGTGAATAAAGGCAAAACTTAATTTTGGCAACTAAAGCACAGTTTTCGCCCAGACTCTCGGCTTTCAATGTTATCCTCAATGTTGACCCAACATCGTCTAACATTGTATCATCTAACATTGATTCTAGAAAGCCCTGCACTTTCACATTGGATCGAGAATATCGTGAGAGAGATTTGGCATCCTGATACCATATAAGAGTTACAAGATATGTAGGACTGAATGATGATCTTATTAATCACAAGCGTACTTATACTACATACAAGGATATTTAAGGAAGATATAAATATAATACAATCAAGCATTCTAAATAAGGAGAATATACAAACTATAAACACTATCTAATATATATATATATATATATATATATATATATATGTGTGTGTGTGTGTCTTTTTCCATTATAGACTATACCCGAGCTTAACATTACAAGCTCGATATTCCTAAATGATCCTCAACATTGGGATTCTACATGAATTGATAACAACATTAAAATTAGAGAATGAGAGTGAAGTGATTACATGTTAAGAGCAATGATTTTGTGAATTTGCAATATGAACATAACTCTTATACTTGAGTAATAGTGGCACACACTTGAGCACATGAAATTGGCTTGAAGATGATTTATTAAGCTTGGCGTGTTCATATTTGTATCTATTCCATCTCTTGTTTTGACTATAGGGTGCATTCAGAGAATATCCCTATTATGAATGTTGGCATGTTGATCACTTGTATTCTAATTTAGATTGAGTCAAGCTAGTAAGTTTGCTTGAGGACAATCAAAGGTTTAAATTTGGGGGGTATGTGATGATAGTTTATTTAGCATCATTTTAGTACTCATTTACTTATGATTTTGTATAACTCTAAGTACACATCTATTGGCTTTAGTATTGTTTCTTGTTTTTTTAGAATTTTATCGAGTCACAACAAAATGGAGCTAAAAGAGCACAAAATGATGTTTTTGTGTAACAAGGCGTCACGACACTACTTCAAGGGCTATGACGCTACGCAAAGGAGGAAAAACCTAATCCCCACAAGTTAATAAGCCCAAGATTCGCCACACGCTGTCGAAGGAAAAGCGCGACACGGGGAGAGCTACGCGACAGCGCCACTGAAACTGAATGTAGCGCAACCAATGGAAGAAAAAAGAATGTAAACCGAGCAACAGAAGTAAGCAGAGAGTGGAGTGATGGGGAAGAAAAGTAGCGCGAGCAGGGTCGGTAGCGGCGCGACAATGTAGGTCGTGCGACTCAAGGACATGAACGTCTTTTCTTACTATTTAAGTTGCGATTGTGCATGATGTTATGGCATCAAGGTTTTCTTATATATAGGAGAGATGACCATCACTCAAAACACAACAACTTACACAACTTACATAACTTACACCACTTTTACAACTCATTACTGCTTACAACTGTTTTCACAAAGAAGCACCATCAAAGTTCTCTTATGGTTTCGTCTTGTCATTGTTTATAGTCAATAGTGCGTAGAGAAGGAGATATCACGTACGAGTCAAGAAGATAGCAAAAGAGTCAATGTTCCTCCGGATCTGAGAACCTTTCCTCTATCTATTTACTTAGTTTATGATATTCTATTCTTTGTTAATTGTTGAACTCATGACTATGAGGACTATGGGGATCTATTTAGAGTATGTAGTAACTCTGATTTATGAATATATTTATTTGTTTCCTTTGATGTGTTTTTGATGAACTTATATGTCTAGATTGAATTGTTATTTATGTTGTGTGACTAGTCTTACTCTCGCTGGAATAACAGAAGCATTGTCTGAGGGCCGCCAGAGTGTATGTGTTAAGCTAGTTATATATATATATATATATATATATATATATATATATATATATATATATGTTGTGTGTGTGTGTGTGTGTGCGTGTGTGTGTGTGTAGCTATATAGATAAATATGTATAACTATATATGTGTGTGTGTGATTTGTGACTTTGGTACGCTAACGCAACTAATGCGCAACCCCTAAATCAGACTACATCAATCGTGGTCATGCACGTTTATGTTAATACGATACGAATGAGTTACTTTGATTGCATATTTGATATCTTTACTAGAATAACTGACAATTCGGCTGAACTCGCTAACGTGGTAGGTCATTAGAGACTAATAGATTCTATAATAAGAATAGATCTAACTATAGGTCACGTATCCATTAGGCATACAAGCATCAAACCATTATCAAAGATCTCAAGTAAATATAAGTAGTTTGTCTATCAACTACTATGGTTAAATAAGTTGTGAAATCCAAGCTCTTAACAATCTCTTATTCTATCGATCGTAACCTTAGTATTGAACAAATCAATCTTCTTAAACTCTTGTTATTTACTTTCTTGCATTAGTTAGCCTAGTTCTTAGTATTTAGTTTAATTCATTCATTGCATTCAAATCAATCTTTCTCATCATTCTCATTGTTTTCATTGCATTTTACTTTAGTAATCTTCTACATCCAAAACTGTTTTCATAAAACATGCACTCATAGCATTTGGCATACATTCTACATTCACCCTGCAAGCACAAGAGATAACAACCGCGACAACCATTAATTTTTTGCATTTAGGTGATTTAATCATTCATCCACCACTCCATTGGGATACGATACTTGGTTCGTAACTATACTTACCATTTTATTACTACTTGATTCGTGCACTTGTGAGAATAGTAATATAGGTGTAACGATTTATTTGTTAATTTTATATTCTATGTATGCTACACCAAAGTTCTCATTAGTTACCCAATTGTTTCAACTATGTGAGGAAAGAATTCTAGAATTCCTAATTCGCCCAAAGGATGGAATCATAGTCCATCTATACCTCATTGTATTATTATACTATATATGTGGGTGAATGGAGAGTTTATGTCGTTATTCAATCATACAAGTTATAGATTCCTATACATTTTCTCTATCATTGCTCTTTTAAATTTTTCTTTCAAATATCTTTGTACTTGTTTAAAGTTACCACGACTTTACAGATTCTCACCAACAAACGCCACAAGGACGAGATATCTTCATATGAGGAGGATACTCCACCATCATCTCCACAAGCCTTACCATGATACACACAAAATAAGGGAGGTTCATCTTCAAGGAAAGAGGGATTGATGAAGAAATCTTTGATTACTGAAAGAGGTCTTGATGTTTTTCACAAAAACGTTGTTGACATAGGATGGACCAAATTTGTTAAATAGCCAGGAGGAGTCAACAAGAGAGTGGAGATAGAGTTCTACACTAACGCAATTGCACTAGCGACGAGACCAGTTACAATAAGTGGGAAGAAGGTGAATATGCGGATCTTATCAACATAATCTACCATTTGGATTTGTAGAAGATTGCAGCGGGGAAGCTTCAACAGCGTGAAACAATACTTTCACAGAAAGCTTTGAAGAACATGGTCACTCCCGACACAATTTTCCACAAACCAAATTTAGAAGATGCCTATATCCCTTACTATAGAATCATACCCGAATGAAAGGCTTGGTACAATTTCATCATTTCTCGTATTTTATCCACTAAGCATATGAAAGGTGCACCATGGCATAGAGGTGCTATCATGGATCCGTGATGGAGTCCATATAGATGTTGGGGAAGAAATCATGAAATTGATCAACCACTTTGCAGAGAGGAAGGAGTTCCAATCAAGCCATCTGACAAAAAGGAGTACATAAAAGATACAACCACTTCTAGAAAAAATTGATGGATATGCTAAAGAAAAATGTGGTAAGGATGTACCAAAATAACCAAGAGTAATGGAAGAGTTGGTGAAGCAAGCAATGGAGGAGCAAACAAGAATTCTACAATTGCTTATTAAAGCTGAGATCACGAAGCTTTGTGATGACTTGGACACACAATGGAATTCAGTCATGGACAAGATAGAAGGAAGGAAGAAGTATTTGACATAATCCCTTTTTTCTTTTTTATATGTTTATTCAATGGGGTCATATAATAGTTTGAGTTCAGGGGCGGGGAGAGGGGGGTGGGGGGGGGGGGTGAGTAGCTTCGCTATTAAGTTTAGTTTTACTCCATGTTTTAGTTTTTAGAGTGTACTTTTTTTTCTATTTTAGAGTCTATGAGAGTCGAGTTTGAAATAATAAAATCATGAAAAGTTAGGATCTATAATGATGTATGCCTAGTATATGAGGAATTGAAAGAAAGGAATTATACTTGGATGATAGAAGTAAACTATGTTTAATCTTTTTAGAAGCACGTTTATTTCATATACACCATTCACGATGAGCACAAGTAGAAAATATTGAAATAATTGTAGCAAGATTGTGAAAAAAAGTAGGAATTACATAGAAATTATTGAACTCGGGTAATTTAAAATATTATTATTTGAAAGAAGTGTGGGTTTGAATTGTTGAGGAGATGAAAATAGGCAGTATTTTCTATTATTAAATTTTAGCCTTTCAAGCCCAAGGCCCTTTATAAAGTTACCTATTGAACCCCGCTAAAGCATTTTCTTATGGAGCCTTTATTTATGAAACCCAGTTATATACCCTTAGCCGAGAAATTATATCCTACCCTTTTCTAGAAATAAATGTAGTAGATCAACTAGGAGGTATAAGGTAGGTGCTTCAAATCAAAGCACGGGCGCAAAAAAAAATATGAAAAGAAAATGGCTAAAAGGAGTATGAACATAATATAGAGCACAAATAACACTTTGAAAAACTCTAAGTTTTGGGGTGCTTCTCAAAGAAATCATGAAGTATAGGGTGGTTTGATACTTGCACAAATCAAAACACAAGGAAAATATGCAAAAACAAAGCCTAAAACGTATAGCCAAGAAATGCCCGAAAAATGGAAGGAAAGGGAAAAATAATGAGTTGTTTACCGTGTACATATAGACCATACCCGAGCCTAACATTACGAGATAAAAGTCCTAAATATCCTCAACAGGAATTTCCACATGGATGGAGAATAGTGAGAAGAGTATAAAGCAAGAGTAAAGTAACTATGTGTAAAATCTTTTCATTTCGTGAATTTTCTATGGAAGTCTTACATTTTACACTTATATACTCATGAGCACACTACGAAGCACGATGATAATCTACATGAAGACAATTTGATTAACCTTGGTGTGCAATTATTTGACTTGTATAATTTTCGTAAATACAACATCTAAGTATAGCTGGCATTTTGAGATGAAATCATGACATGCTCATGTTGCTATTAATAGAAGTTGATTTCTTTTGTTTAGGGTCTTGCACGAGGACGATCAATGATTTAAGTTTTGGGGTATTTGATGAGCGATAAATTATAGCATCGATTTCTTATACTTTTGCATAATCTTTTTGGCAAATTTACTTGTTTTAGTTTTGTGTTGCTGTTTTTGAAATTTGAGTCTAGTCGGAGCAAAACGAGGCTTATTAAAGGGATTTTAGCATAAGAATGATGAAATGGGGACGAAGCGCTACGGCACAGCTAGTCACGTTTCAGCACATAAGGAACAGAAGGTCGCGCCACCAGCACAACATTGCAAAAGTCGCGGAGGAGATACACAGAGTGGCGCGACGACAAACAAAACTAGCGCAAGCCTTGCAGCTAGCAGCACAACACTCCATATCGTGCAGCTCTAGGGCAACACCGACCCATAATGCATTTTAATTTTTAGCTGTTCACGAAACTAGGGCAACAAGACATTATTATAAATATGAGGGGACGGCCAAGACCTAGAACATGAGTGAACAAGGATGCATAAACCACGAATAAAAACTTTCAGAGCTAAATTCCATCGTTCGAAGTATTGCAATCATTGTTGAAAGGATAATGTGATCAAAGGAGCAAGTAATCAAGCAAAGGAGGGGAGTGAAGAGTCAAAGGGACAATACTCTTCAAAATTTCACCAAGATCAAGACTTTAATCTTTTCTTTTATTTACTACTTAGCTTTATTATGAATTATTGTACTTATACTATGATTATGAGTAGCTAAATCTCTCAGTGTCTGGGAGAGGATGTAGTTATCTCGTATAGATGCACCTTGAACCTATGTTTTGATTAATTATTTTGAAGACTTTGTTTTGTGGGATATTATTTGTTACTTATGATACTTGGTATGATTGACACGTGTGTTTCTTTAAATTGTAAGAGTGATGTTGAGATACCTTGTATTATGTTGGATTATACATAGAAGATTGTTAATGCAACACTAGCATATTAGATCAAACAAATAAATCTCAAGACCTTTGGCACTAGCGTTCTCCGAGGAATCTAGGCAATAGTTTTCAACTCTAATTCTCTTCTAAAACTCTGTATGGATCATATGACACGGTGAACTTCTGGAGAGGGGAGAGTGCCTAACGACTTGAAAATATTAGGAATTAGAGGGTTCTTTAAGTGATATGGAAGTGCGCTTAGCAAGTCAACGTGAGAACAAAACAAGATTCAATAGAAAGAGGCTTACATAGGGATTATTGGTGTTTTGTCTTTGCAATACCCCGCATCCGAGATTAACGGGACCCACCTCCTGAATACATGTTCCTTAACCTATTTTACAACCAAAATCAATCAATCGGTCAAGTAAGTTTTGTCTTACTTTAATTGGTTAGTATAGTAGTCTTACATTTAGTTTAATTAAACTTTCTATTTCATAAAAATAATCAAAGCATTGTTTCACTTAAAAAGTTCAACAAATTGCTAACTGAAGATTCATACTCTCATGGGATTCAAAACTTGGTCAGTTATACTTACTTACCATTTTATATTACTTGACTCGTATACTTACGAAAGTGTGTAGTACTCAGATTAGTAACACGTGAAAAATACTCATCACGGTCCTCCCTGGTTTTATACTCCCCTCATACCTGATGTATCACCAGCTGTGAGTCGTTGTGGGCATGACACGTAGGTGTAGGATCTTAACTTCTTTGGCCATTGGTATGGCGATGAGTACCACTTTATATTTGGCGTCGTTATTGAAGACAATGAATTCTAACCTAACCGGGAACTCTAGGTGTTCTTCTTCTTTGTTTCAGAGCACGACTCCCGCTCCTCATTTGCCTCCACTGACAGAGCCATCTAAGTAGCAATCCCATGTAGCTTCTTCCTCTTTGTCTGATTCGTTCATTTCCACTGTCTCCCAGTACTAGGGTTTTTATGGCAGGTCGAAGAGAATAGGTGAGGTCCAATTCCCCCAACTCCACCGCCTACTTGACCATTCATATCGAAACTTTATGTTGATTCAATATCGACCAAATGGAGTACCTTGTTAGGATGGTCATGGGTGTGAGGAAATAGGGTTAAATCTTCCTAACCGCCACCACCAGGGCGTATGCTATATTTTCTATTAACGGGTGTCACAACCCTGCATCTTTGAGCGTTCTTCACGTGTATTATGTGGGCTGGTGGTCTCGACCCTCTACCTTGACCAGGATTGTGCTGACTGACTCCCGTCGTGCAGCCATATAGACATAGAGTTGTTGGCCTTCCACATGCTTTAATAATAGCGAGGGCTCACGAGGTATTTCTTGAGTTCCTCGGTGACCTTTTGGCATCCTTCATTCCAGTGAAAGTCTTTAACCTTTTGGACAATTTTGCAGAAGGAGAGTCCTCCTTCAGCGACCTTTGATATGAACCGGTGGAAGTCTATTACCTGCCCATTTATCTTTTGTACCTCTTTAGGCATCTTGGGTGGGGGCATGTCTATTATGGCTTTCATTGTTTTGGTATTGGCTTCTATTCCCTTTTGGGTGACCATATAGCTCAAGAACTTGCCCATTTTGATCCCGAACGAGTATTTTTTGGGGTTTACTTTCATTTCAATCTTCTCCATTATAGACATGGCCTTTTCGAGGTACTCCGCATGCGTCTCCATATAGACCTCCATGGTCTCGCCTATCAGGTCAGCAAACATGGTGTTTGCCAATCGCTGATAGGTGGCTCTTGCATTTTTTAGCCCCATGGCATGACTAAGTAGCAAACGACCTGTAACCTGAAATGAAACAAGTTTTCTCGCAATCGTTGTTTGCCATGAGAATTTGGTTGTAACCTTGGTCATCGTCCATTTTGGAAAGTAGTTCACATCTCGTCGTGGAGTCTACCAATTGATCAATCTTACGCAGAGGATAGAAGTCTTTGGGACATGCGTCGTTTTGATTTGTGAAATCTATTCACATTCGTCATTTTTTCGATTTTTTTAAAAAATAGTCACTTATCGTGGCCTCATCACAAAAATAGTCCTTTATCATGGTTTTTCATCCAATTTTGGGCGGAAAAATAAAAAAATATATAATAAACTTAAATACATAAATACTAAATAATACATATTAAAAATACTCCTTTATTTATTAAGTAATTTCCCTTCAAGTCTAAAATATATGCTCAAAAATATTTTGTTGTATATTTATTATTTTGGACATACTAATAATATTATTTTTAAATTTTTAAAAAAACTTAAAATGGAGATTAATGAATATATTTCTCAATTAAAAAATAATTTTAATTTTTACTATATATTTAATTTTTTTTCTTTTTAGTTTATGATTCTATCTAGAGATATTTAGTAAACCTAGACGAATTGAGTGATGCGGGGTCAATATTTATTTCCTAAATATTAATGAATTTTAAATATAATATAAATATATAAATACTTAGAAAAATATACTAAAAGATTAATTTTAATTTTTCTTTCTTTATTTTTGACTTTTTTATTTATTTTTTTCTCGTGATAATGTTTTTTTGGGGTATTTTTGACTTTTTTATTGATTTTTTACTTTCTTTAATAAAATTTAAGTAATTTGTATTTTTGATTTTTTTATTAATTCTTCTTATTTATATTAGATTTAAAATTTATTTATATTTAGAAAATAAACATAAATTCCATATCACTCAATTAATCTATCTTTATTAAATGTCTCAATATACAATTATAAAAAAAATTAAATATATAATAAAAAATTAATAATATTTTTAAATTTAGAAATATATTGTATTAATCTTTGTTTAAGTTTGTTAACGTTTAAAAATAAAATTATAATTATTTCCAAAACTATAAATTTACAACAAAATATTTTTGAACTTATATTTTAGAACTGAAGATAAATTATTTAATTAGTTAATCAAGGTAACTTTTTCAAATTTAATATTTAGTATTTGTGTATTTTGGTTAGTTATAAACTTATAATACTTTTTTATCCTTTTTAAGTGGATATATAATTTTAGGTTAATATATAACAAATGGGAGCTTTTTACTAATTATAAATAATGCATGTGGGGGGTTTTTTTGCTAATAAATATAGTTTAAGAGGCAAAAAGAAATAAAAATGTCCGGATGACAAAATTTGGATAAAAAACCACAATAAGGACTAAATGTGGACAACACCACGATAAAAGACTATTTTCGTAATGAGGCCACGATAAATGACCACTTTTGAAAACACCTTGCATAAGGTTTATCATTTCCCCACCAATAGTATTAACCAACTATTTAAGTATGGGTGCTTGTACTATGGTAACTCAAATCGAGTCGAGATAGTGGAAACCTTTGAGACTCGATTGGGTCATCTCGAGGGTTCCCCTTCCCAAGTGAATACATGGACGTACTTTTGAAGGACATGCTTGAGTTTGCGCTCTACTTTGTCCCCCTTTTAAGTTCCCACTGTTATCTACTTATGCGGGTGGAGGGGTACTACTTCGATAATCTTAAGTTCCTCTGCTGCCTTTATCTTAATCTGTTACATTTTTCGCCGTTTGTGTAGTCCTAGCTGGTGGTGCGCCTATTCTAGTGGGGCATGTTGGGGAATGTCGTTGAATCAACAGTCTCTGGCACTTTATGGCTTCCCCGGATTCCTCATATCCCCAAGATGGCTGGGAATTTAACTTTGAGATGCATGGTGGAGGGAACTGCTCCGAAGGCATGTAGAGCAGACCTTTCGCAGATGATGTTGCAGGGTTCTGCTGGTGCATCAATTTTTTGGAAATTGAGGGTCTCCAATCATTGGTAAGGATGTGTCCCCTAGGTCATGGGCAAGGACATGACGCCTTGGGTAAGAAGATTTTCTCTAGCGAAACCTTTGAGAGGGGTTAGTGAAGGCTTCGTTTGGGTTAGGGTAAATCCCAAGGAATGGAGCGTCGAACAGTACATGATGTTGCAGGCGCTGCCTGTATCAGCGAGGATGTTTGGCACATTAACTTTTCCCACGAGGGCCTAGATCCTGATCGGGTCTTTGTAAGAATATATGACGCCCATCATGTCATCGGGACCGAAGCTGATGGTCTGATCTAACCTATTTATGATGTTAGATCTTATGTATTTTTCCTCTCTTTGTGTTTTGCTTTTCTTTTGGCTTATTTGGTCCCAGGCAGATATCCTTTCTTCTATCATTGTTTTGTCCTCTTAGGTGATTTCTTTCTAAATTGTTACTCAATGAATTTTTCAAGCGGCGTTCCCCAGACAACGCCAAAATGATAACATAAAATTAATCGGATTGTGTAATTCTTTAATTATCGGAGATATGTGGTTGGGAACGCAGTTCTCTTGATTCGTAGAGAGAAAATGTATGAATATGAAAGCTTATACGAGGGAGGGTTTTTTGGAATACGAAGATCTTACAAATATGTTAAGAGAGATAACTGAGATAAATAGAGAGGAATATGTTGCTTTTATATGAATATAGAGTCCAAGTATGTTATCTCAATCTGAGATGGTTTACAATGTCGATTTAACATTTTATTTATAAGATGTCTGATATGCAAGAGGGATTGATCATTTGTCCTTCATGAATGGTGAGGGTGGGCGTCTATAAATATCACTATGTCGTAGATGGATCTACTGACAATCGTTTAATACGGGCCACTGGTGAGTTAAAGGGGATCATGTTCTAACAACGTCTGACGTTCTTTTATGATACACATGACATTTGCTTCAAGTGGAGAGTATCGGTGGGCCTTCGTTGGTACGAGAGATCTTTCTTTTGGCTCTAAGGTCGTGACTGTTATCTTCTACGAAGGCTTGTATAGTGAGACCATTTTTTGGTGGTAGTCAGGTCTCCTCTTGGTCCGGTGTATATATGCCTTGTCAATTATCAAAAATACATTTCTCGTGTTTCTTATTTAGATTTTTCAGTATTTTTTAGGAGAATATTTTTGGATAATTTCATCATTTGTAGTTTGAAAACAAAGAAATACAGAGAAGAACAAGATTTGATTAACTTATTTTATTAATAAAAATGAAAATTTATAAAAAATATAATATATGGAGTGTCAAATGTGAAAAGGTTGTAGTATGAGGCGTTAATATGCGAATTACCGTATTTTAGGAATTGGTCTTAGGACCAAATGCGATGAAAAGTTTCAAAATTTTTGAACTACATGGATTTCATTAAAATTTGGGTCTAATTTCAATTATAGTGTTTGCATGAGGCCAAATTTGATGGTGACACTCCTATGAGACCAACCGTGAAATTCTGACAAAATTTTAATTTTGGTAAGTAAATACATTGAGATTGTGGAAAAAAAACTCTCAATTTTTTGAAGAATAAATGGAAAATCACCCTCATGTAATATATAAAATAGGTAAATTACTCTGCTGTAATCCTAAAATTGGCGTACACAAACCCCATGTTGATATTTTCATATATTTGCAACTTGTTTTTTGTCAAATTCTATTATTTATATATTTATTTTTTCCTTTGTTAATAGTTAGTTGAATATACTTGTAGGTGATAATGCATATGTGCACTGGACTAGGAGGAGACCGAAATACCCCTTGAAGGCACTCCAGAAGGGGTTATTCGTATACCAAACTCACAAAACATTCTGCCATTTGAAGGACCAATGAGGGATCGTAAACTCAGCCATGTTATACGAAGAACCGCTCCAACACAATCAGACGCATTGAAAGCTCTCTTAGGAGAGTCACGCGTGCCATAAAGAAATATCATTCATTATTGGCACGAACAACTTCGAATATGTGCGACCCTCATTAAATACTGTTAGTAGACCCATCTCCCATGAGACAGTTATAATAAAAGCCTATCTCCAACATTAATGGAGGCCAAGTTGCACAATCATAACTACACTCGAGATCCTGTAAATATAGGAAGATTTCATCCATTGTAATCAACTTAAATTTACTCAACACATTGTATTCTAGATTTAGTTAAAGCCATAAATCTCTTAAGTATTTCTTCATATTCCAATCTCTTTCCATATTCAAGGAGCCTTTGTAATTCGAATCCCCTTCGTTGAAAACATTTATACTCAAATATTTTCTCTCTGTGAACTACGTGAAGCGCGTTCCGAACCAGATCTTTCATGATAATCTAAGAATTATTCAACCTAGAGAATTTTATGTTCTCAGTAGGAACATTAATTTTGTGTCTAATTAAATCAAATTATGGTACGTTTTAAAAGGCAAGAAATTCAAAATATGTACTCTTTAATCCTAATATTTATAGGATGGAAATATATTCACCAAATCTTACAAAACAAAATACTTCTATAGTAAGTTTCAAGACAAGTAAAGAATTTTCAATCAATTCCAGTTATTCAAAAAATGGAACGAATGTTCAATCAAATCAAATCTTCTAACTCAAGAAATCGTAGAACTCAATCACATACTGTTCATCTCATCAAGAGATTTTGGTTGAGATACTCTCTACAACTATAAATAGAGGTACTCTTGAAAAAGAAAATCACAATCAACACTCAAAAAGTCTTGGAGCAACAAAGTTCTGCATAGCACCTTCATCATTCATCAAGAAGATTGAAAAAAAAAGTCCTTTAGATTAGAAATCAAGCCACAAGGCTCTCGAAGAACTTTTTTTGAAGATCGAGGTTCCTCCAAAACAGATCAAGATTCACAAATTGGAGAATTCAATACGAAGATCATGTAGCCCATCAAGAATATTCAAGTCCAAGCCTGTTTGATTCGAGGTCAATCCCAAGACCCTAGACGAACTGTTATTGAAGATCGAAAGTCCTCTAAAGAAGATCGATATTTAATAAATTGAAGAATTGAAAATGAAGATCAAATTGTTGGTTCGAGATCAAGCTCAAAAGCCTTGACGTTTAAATCAAATTCACGTGAAAGATATCAAAGTCAAATTAACCTTCAAGTCTACTAAGCTTCAACATTGTATGTCCCAGAAACAATAAGAGGGATAATAGAGATTGTAAATCATCTTTGTTAAATCCACATAAACTTTATTTTTAATAATTATTCTTGTCTTTAATTTTTGGAGACAAGAATTTTTTTGGTTACAACTATATCAGCTTTTTCTAATATAAAAGTGAAAATAATAAAATCATAGATTTTAAGAGAAAGGGGTAAAAACAAAATTAATCTAACTCTTATTTTTTGGCAATAAGCTACACTATTTATATAAGGGACGATTTGGACCATTTTTATATTATAGGAAGGTAATATTCAAAAAAACATTAGGAAGGCTAATGCGCTTCTTTTACATATTATTGGAGTGTTGCGCCAAAAATTCTATGGAGAAATAGTATTTAGATATATGATAGACATGGTACATATTACCATACAATCTGCCGTAATATTAATTTGTTCTTCTCTCTATTTGATATGCGAATGATATGCGAAAGTGTAACTGAAAAGGTAATCTGACTGTACATATTATTATCTGCAACATTTCTTTAAAACTAAAAATTAAAAATCAAACTTTATCACGTGATGAGGTTGGGAAATACTCATTATTATCATGCTTTTACACTTGTTTACTTGATTATTCTTGATAGCTTTGTGCTATTGTGTTTGTTTTCATGTTTAGTAGGTTCAAATATGATTTGTCAATCAAGAACCAAAACTTTAAAAATTCACCGACACCTATGTAGATTGAGTTATGTTTGGTTCTATATATCACTGGAAAGCCACATGTGTCTAGTTTCCAACGCAACAAGCGGTTTGTGATTCTGACATCTAATGCAGAAGTTATAACCCAAATTATGAAGCTGCACAAAGTTGAAACGTACATATGTAACTCGTGTGCTCGATGATCGTCAGATGAAAATGGCTAATCAATGGTCTATATTCAGTCGTGCAAGCTTTTAAATAGAAAACTAGAGTGTCATGAATCATGTGATTCATAATTCATCAATTATATGACAACTTTGGACTATTGGATCAAAACGGGATGAATGGTCGAGATGTCATCTTATGTTTTTGGTTCAACTATAAATAGACGTCACATTTTCCATATTTCAACACACCAATCTTCTTCATTATCTCTTCAAATTAGTAGTCTTTTATAGTAGTAGTATTCGATAGTAGTTTGTAATTTTGGAGGAGTAATTCGTAGTTTGTACGGGGAGTCCACCGGAGGCTTTACGGAAGTAAAAATCTGTAACGATCTCTAAACTCTCTTTACTTTATGATGTTATATTTATTTTATAGTCTTGTTCTATATTCCATTATGTGCTAAGTTTACTTTGTTGGGATAGTGACGTAGCCTAATTACAATGATCTAATCTAAATTAGACGTATAGTTACGATGTCAAAATAGTTGGTGTATTTATTTGTGAATATAATGCTTCTAAAATTCTGGCCAACTTTTGAATGAACTAAGGATTAAATTGAAACCGACAGGAGATTTATATGAAATAGCTCTGAAGTAAAAACCGTGAATTCTCAATATAATAGAAATATATCTATCGTTTTCACGTGGTTGATAAAATCACCACCTAACATACATGTGCACATCTTCGTAACTAGACTCATTTTCTAGTTGTAAAGCTATAAAATTTATGTATAACTCGAGAAAGAGTACATAAAGCATGAATGGTGATAACCAACAAAAATTTTGAACGTGAAACTCGTAATAATATGCTTAATTAAAAATTAGATCACACTAATGATGGTGCAATCATGATTCTCAGCTCTTCTCTCATTGTCTACTCTTATTTATTGATATACCCTTGTTATACTATTGTCTCAACGTCCTACTTTGTTAAAAAAAATTACTTGTAGTTAGTAAATTGTTTATTTTTTCGCTTGAACAATTTGAAATTTAGTTTCTCAAATAAATTAAGAGTTAATCAATTTTGGTAATTAATTATTTATTTCTCGTAGGATCGACAACTCTATCTATCACTTTATTACTTGTTACGATTTCGTGCACTTGCGAATTTAACCACAACATCACGTTTATTCATTCGCTCAATTTTTTAATTTTTTTTGTTTTTGTTTTGTGGCCTTACCGGGCTTTTGGTTATTAGAGAAAAAAATCGAACGTGCAATGATCTGAACCAAACTATTTACTAAGTGATATATAAAATTTAATATGAGTTAATTCGCAAAACCAAACACGCTCCTATAGAGTATAAAAATGCAGATATACTCAATTGCAAACACCTCAAAAATAAAACATATGAAGAATGTCAGAGACGGGGGATGATAAAACAGAGCTTGGTGGATATGGATATTAAGATCAATGATCCTTCGATCTCGATCCTTTGATTTTTCATATTTCGATAAGAGTATATCTAAATCTGCATAAATCATTTGCTTTATCCCGATGGAATATTATCTTTACAGGTCCATGTGACAGTTACTATTGAAACAAAATCCTACATAGTAGGTTCATGTTTATCTTTCTTTCTTCAGTTATTCATATTAAGATTGATTGACGGGTCATATATCATAATCATAACATAGTGCTTTCCGACTCAGTTTCCATTCATCCGGGCCCTTTGATTGAACACTAGTACTTTATATATGTATTAACATTAATTTTACTGTCCAACCCGAGGTTGTATACTTGTAGCTAGCTGCAAAAGTTTCAAAGGCCGCAGGGGCAATACCCTTTTGCACTCAAGACTTGTTGACCCCACTGAATTATCTCATATACAGCAGGGGCAATGCCCTTGCACTCATAGACTTGTGGACTCTATGGGGAACTCACAGACTTGTGGGGTCCATTGAATTGTCTAATATACAGTATGGGACAATACTCCCTGCACTCGCAGACTTGTAGGTCTCACGTGGAAACGTGAAATTTGTTGAAACAATTAATATAATGATCTGTCGTAATAAATAAAAACATATATAAAGGAAATATCAAATTTCCCATCTAACTTCTTTTAATTTAATTTGATTTTATCTGGGGTTGCAATATCGCCCGGCCCGTGAGGTCGAGATATTCGGGGATATCGTCACGTAAGTATTTTGTTTGGAACGCCAATAAGAATGGGTCTTTCCGTCGTAACTCTAGGTTGCTCTGGCTTCCAATGGTGTGAGGGCCTTCTGCACCAATAGGGGTCGCGTGTCAGAGGATAACCAATGGCGTGAGTTGACTCTAGTGCATCGGAGTGGGTATTGAATGCGTGTGCTCCAATGATCTTTAGAGGTGGTTCTGAACCAATGCGAGGGAATTAGGCTGCCCCAATCATTGGTCTACACCGGTAAGAGTTGTCGCTTTGAGCTCCAATGGGTGATTCAGACCAATGAGACATGGTCTTTGTTTATAGTAAGGGTGGTTGGGAGTTACCTTGAATGAGGATAATTGGAACATCTTTTGAGCCAGGTTGTGCTCTTGGCTCTGCCCATGTGATCCGACGATTCTCTCGGTCGTGCTTGTGGCTCTACCAAGGTGGTCAGGCGATTCTCTTGGTCGTTTGTCTTGAGCGGGACACGTGCAATCGCTCTTCGTAGTTGTTTGATCGTTAAGCTATCTCTTAGTCCACATGTCGAGTGGTCTTGACCCTTCCTTGTATTCACTCGTTTCTTGAATATTTAATGCTGTCCTCCTTTCTCCTTAATTTATTGGATAAGTGTTGAATATCGCCTCTCGGGGGTCCGAGCGGTGCTTAGCCATTAGGGAAGTGTCTACTCATCGGTCTCGGGGGGTTCCGTGGCCTTTCCTTGTGGGTACCCAAGGTTTAGACTGTCTTTAGGGCTTGGAGGAAGGTGTACCGAGTCTCTGGATCCGAGTTGTATCCCCTTTTAGGGGCGTTGATCAGTCAGGACCCGGGGTACCTTCCCTGGGTGTTTGGACCAAATATCCTTTTTGGGGTGTTAGTTGGTCGTGACCCGGAGGTACCTTTTCTGATTTTTGGATCGTATGCCCCTATTTGGGTAATAGCTGGTCGTGACCTGCGCGTGCCCCTCTTGTAGGCCGTTAGTCTCATTTTTGTGGGGTCCGTTTGTTCCGTCCATGTCCGAGGGTGTGGCGGATTATGCATCATCATTATCATTTAACATTTTTGGCCCATAAAATCTTCTATAACTTTTTAAAATTCAACCTATTAATTCCAACCCCCAGTCTCATGAGGATTTTGTTTGTTTGAATTCTGCCCAATTCCGCGTGATTGTTAGAGTTTATGGCATCTAAATTATCAAGTAGATGTAAAGACTTAGCTTAGTTAGATGTTGTAGAAACCTAGTTTCTAAAAAATGTAAAATTTGACTAATTGTATAAAAAGTAGCGTGTCATTATAAATAAACCATGCATATGTAATTGTCCTTCGCACTCATTTTCCACGGTGAAGTCCTAGCTTGACAAAACCCAAAAAATTACTCTGTTTGACGAACTAGATAAGCAAATATTTGTGTCATTTCTATCCCTTTTGTGTTTATAAATTTACTTTAACCGTATTGTTGCACAACAAATGGTATGAGAGCTTTAAGATAAGTGCCCCTGGCGCGAAGTATTTTTGTTAGTCTTGATATTACTCCATCACCAGATTTTCTCGCACCTTATACTCTACGGGGAGAGCTTTTGGTTCATTGGAAAACTACACTTAAAGGAACAAGGTTAGCAATAACAGTTGAATATATAAGTAAACCTAGTGGAGGATACGGGGTACTGCGACTGAACTTGACACGGGGTCAAGCTGTCCACATATCTATCTACAGAGAGAGAATCAAGTCGGACGTAGTTCATTATCCATGGAGCCCGCACGAGATTGCTTTTGATATTCTGCCTACCAGGTAGCGTTTGAGTGTGTGTAGACCCTATAGACTTATTGAATGTTCCTCATGGGCTCTTGGAAATGTCGCACTAGCTTAGAAGCTGTATGCGTTGTATTAGCTCTTAGGCCCGAATTAGAGGATCTCTTGGGATGTACAACGCGTAGTCGAGGCCCGGTTGGCCGAATTATTAACCCTTATTAGGTGTTAGTCTCTTTTGGAGATCATTCGGTTAGCTTGTTGGCATTGTAATTTATCGAGCCTCGGAAGCTAGGAATCGGGACCTCAGGAGATTTGCACCACGAAGTGGTCAAGTCCCATGTAAAAGCTTTCTCATACTTAATTCCAATTGTTGACATTTAAATGTCTATAGAAAACTAAAGGAAAAAATATTCCAAGTGTCCTAGTTGACGTACTTTTGGTTGACGTGGAAACGATTAACATGGAATCAGTTGACATGGTCATTATTGACGGAGAAACGACTGACGTGCCACAGTTGACGTACCTCAAGTCGACGAGCTAAACATGTTGACGTAAAATGCTTGACGTGCCAGAAGTGTTGACGTGAAATACTTGACGTGGAAACGATTGTCGTGCCACTATTGACGTGCTAAACGTGTTGACGTGCGTTGGGTCAATGAGCCAAGCGTGTTGACGTGGTACACTTGACATTCCAAAAGTGTTGACGTGTCATGCTTGACATGCTTTCTGTCACTAGAATTCTAGAGAGAAGTCAGAGCATCCAAGCTTCAACCTCCAAAGTGAGCTACCCCTCAAGTGTCCAACCCCTCAAATGAAGAAGTGAGGGGGTATTATAGAAAGTGGGCATGGCCATTTGGTGTGCGTCAACACACTCGTGTGAAGAGGAATGGGATGCACCAAAGGTTTGGTGCACCCGTGCCATGCTGGATCGGGGCCCAACGTGTCACTTTGACTGACGTAGCACGCGGTAATTCGATATTTAGGTTGTCGAGCTCATGGCACGTCGAATTTGGACCAGCGTGCCACGTGGCATGTCAAATTTGGATTGACATGAGTCGGGACGCCCGATGTTGTCCTTTTTGTGCCGTTTTGAGAGTCATGTTTTTTGGACATCATTTCGGTATGTTTTAGGCTTACCGTGTTCGGTGTTACTTACCTTCATGTCCCTGGAGATTCGGAGAAGTGTCAAAGTAATTTGCATTTTTTAAAGTAACAAAATTATGGCACAGCAGCAAGTAATTACGTTGCACAGATAAAAGTTACTAATCAAAATGTATTTATTATCATTTCTGAGGTTGTAGGTCAAAGACTACTATATGATATTGATTTGTAAAAATCTATAAAAAATAAACCGAGGGACATAAATAACAAAGACCTTTATTGAACAAGAAGGCGATGAGCGGCATAAGTTTTTCTCTATTTGGAAAATAAGCTCAACTAATATTGATATAATGTAAGAGTCTTAGTTTTTTCGTTTTCGTTGTCAGAAAGTGGGAGCGTGACAGTAATTAATGTTTGTGCCTCAAAGAGAACGAGAAGTTGAAACTTAGTGAAGTGAGATATACGACTCCTAGTGAAGATACCCACAGAAAAAAAATTAGGTATCTTGAGTACCACTCTAGATCAATTTTAAGTATAGAAAATAAATATAAAGGTCAACGAAAAGTTGGAGTCCATAGGGTGTTGGAACTCTCATAAGTTATGGAGGATGTCAACTCAGTGTACGTTTCATTAGAAAAGGCTATTGATGCATTAATATTAAGTGTGTGTAGTTCATTGGAGTCGTGGGTTTTGCATTCTGGAGCATTGTATCATGCTTGATGATCATGCATATTCTTACCCACTTTTGGATATGGGCAAAATGGGTACCCCAAAACAACGACCAAAGGACAAAAAAATGGTATCCCATGGTCACTTCTAACAAACGCCCCACTGAGGGTATACAGTCTGGATGAAAGACTCAGGTCCACCTTACTCATTCGCTCAAAGTCACCCACACTACTACTGGGTACCCTTAAGAATCGAAAGAGTTCCCCCTAGGTCCAAACGACCCACCAATAAGCTAGCCTTGCTACCCGGATTCCACGAGTCTCACAATAAGAGACTCCCGGCAGTCTGCATCCAACACTTAGTTAAATCACTTCGAGAAAGGAAAGCAATACAAAACAACAAAGGAAATAGTGGATACAAAGAAGGTCGTACAGGGGAAGATTTCTCATTAACAACGAGGAGAAACCATTGTAGATAACATCGTAGACAAAATTGACTAGAAGAATCCAGAAATGCTCCCCAACATCGATCTGCCCCGCCGCCCCGGGCCAAATTTGACGACTCTCACCACAGCGAAACCTGTTGTACTCCTCCTTGTCAGAAGAATGGATCGCCATCCTCACACTCAGGAAGGTCGGTGGATGCTCCCCCGGAAACCTGAGCACCAATGAGGGAAGCAGCTGGGAATCACCAGTTCCCGTTCGAAAGATACTTTGTTGAACCTCGTCATCGACGTTCACCAACCGTGAGGGCTCTTTGATGCACATGTTGGAAGAAATGCAAAGAGAGTTGGGAGAACTCTGGCATAACCTCAACCCCGGGCAAAATGTGTCCTATAGGGGATCCCCTTTTGCAGCCCACATAGCTAATGCTCCCATCCCTCTGGGGACTCCCCACCTGGACTCCCCACCTATGCAGGAGAAAGAAACGATTGGGATCCTCATGACCATCTTAACCAGTATACGGGATGCATGGATCTCGTTTCCCCACCCAACTATGCACTATGTTACGTATTCCGGACAACCCTCACTGGTCGGGCACAATCCTAGTTCTCCAAATTATCACCAGGAACCATACACAACTTCGAACAACTAACCCAGATGTGCGTAAGCCAATTTGCGTGTAACTGATTCTTCGCCAAAACATGTGGAGACTTGTTCAATATTCGACAAAAACTAGATGAGCCCCGCTGCGACTTCTAGAGGTGGTTGTCCAATGGGTTCATTGACGTCACACATGTTGACCCTCAGATGTTGTCTGACATTCTATTGCATAGACTTCCACCTAGAGATTTCGCCAGCTGTCTCATGAAAACACGAGCTTGATTACATGAAGACCTAATGGAAAAGGCGAAATCTTTCATGGATTTTAAAGAATCCGAGAAGGCCGTATAGGCAGCAGAAGTAGCAAAAACCCAAACTCTGGCCACATGAAGAGGGAAAGAGAAAAAACAAAAACGATGGTGGTAAGAAGGAAATAGGGAAGAAAAAACTAGAGCCAACGTCCTTACGTCCTATGACAATAACCCTGGTGGAGGTCATGGCCATCATGGGGGACGACCGCATCTTCAGATGGCCCCATCCCCAAAAGGACCCTCAGAAGAACAAGAACTCGGGAAAATTCTGCACTTACCACCAAGCCTTCGGGCACCCAACAATTGCTACCACCTTCGAGAGGAAATCAATTGAATATTAGGTTTGGGCTATCTCGAGAAATATGCGATGCCGACAGAGGGACATTCGTCGAAAAAAGAGGTACACAGGAGGAGCCCATAAATAAGAAACCACATTGTGACACCTGCGACGAGAGCGAGCCTCCGCCTACGATGGAAACGCCGTTACCCCCCCCCTCCTCAAGCTTATCACGATAACGCCCTCACCAGCCTAACAGTTAACATGATCAAAGGAGGAGTAATGGTTGTGTCTTCCAAATAGTATAAGCGAAACTACATGAGGAAAGCTCGGAACGCATATAATAAGTTAGAGGTCTTAGCTTCCCGACTAGTGGATCAGCCGACCATCGCCTTCACGCCCGATCCTGTTAGGCATCGTATACCCTCATGAGGATCACCTGGTAATCACAACCACTATACTGGAACAAGTGGTTAGAAGAAGCCTCGTTGACACGGGAAGCTTGGTAAATGTTCTATCTAAGCCAACTTACTTTGCCCTAGACATTCCCCGAGATCAGATGGAGCATATGTAAGACCCGCTTGTTGGTAAACAGTAGGTCTCGTAACCATGCTGATGTTCTAGGGCGAAGAAGCAACTCATCGCGATGAACCTACCAAGTTTTGGGTAGAAGAGGCTCCTTCGTGAACATACAACTCCATCTGTAACAGACCAACCCTCCGAGCTTTTGACGCGGTCCTCTCTACCCTTTACCTAAAAATCAAATTCCCTACCCCCTCGTGGATAGGAAAAGTCAAGGGAGATATGAACCAGGATCGGGAGTGTCGTATGGATGCCCTACCACCAGCTCCCCAACCCTCGATCCTGGAGCCTTCAGCCAAAAGGGCTCGAACCGAAGAGGTTCACGTCTAGCCTGTGGAAGAGCTCAAAATAATAGAGCTCGTGGAAGGGGCTGAGGGAAAAATAGTCAATATTGGTACCAACATCGGAGAGGATGTGGAAAAGGCTATCACAACTACCTTAAGACAATTCCAACTTCGCATTGAAGAAGGCTCTCTCAGGTGGATTAGCCAGGAAATATGTGTATATGAGCTGAAGGTGTACCCCACGACCAAACCCGTCCAACAAAGAATGAGAAACATGGATCTTGAGCGTAACAAGGTCACCTGGGCCGAAGTACAATGACTGTTCCACCTCCACCAGGTCCGAGAGGTGCGTTACCCAAAGAAACTAGCCAATGTGGTCCTCATCCCAAAGACCTCGTTCTTGAACAAGTTGAAGCCTCGAAAAACATGGGAAAACTAGAGCCAAAGTGGAGCAACCTTTACCAGATCTCCAAGATCCTTGGGCCGGCTACCTACTTGCTTAAAGGCATGGAAGGCTCCTTAGGCCAGGTATCTACGAGGGAGCATACCCGAGCCTAGAATGCTCTCAACCTCTACAAGTACTATCTTTTAACGCTCTCAACCTCTACAAGTACTCTCAACATCTATTTTGTTCGCGTAGTTAAATGTTTGTATTTTGACTTAATGGTTATATCTGTGTAAATCAAACATACTCTCGAAAATAAAAGAACTACGTTGGAAAAGTCTCTCGACACAAAAATAAATGCCGAAATGGAATATTTTATTCAAGGCAGTTCAAGTTGCCATAATAGATAAGAGGGTGGAGAAGACCCTCACAAAACACGTCATAATAAAATAAGGGTTACACATGCCCGACTTACGCTAATCTTTTACAAGGCATTTCCTGACCTTAATCCACTTTCAACGCTCTTAATTCGAGAGCTCTATCAGGTTAGACATCCACAAAGATGGAGGAGCATTAGTGGTCACCACCCAAGAAGTAGGAAGGGGGTTGGTAGCAAAGTGAGGAAGTGTGGAATAAAACTCCAGACCGGGAAGAACCATGTCCCGAGAAAACCCTTGGAGAGCCAAACAAGCCAATTGCGCCATCTTATAGCTCTTTCGGACTAAGTCGTTGGGCTCGGAGGCAAAACTCACTTGGCCCCCCGACGACTTGGCTGCAACTAGTTGAGTGGAGGCAAGGCTAGCTTGGTGTTCCGCCTTCATATCCTTGATCTGACGGTGCAACTGATCACGATCATCCCTCAGCTGTCGGACCTCTTTCGAAATACGAGTCACTTCCTTCGCCTTTTCCTTCCACTTCATGGCCTTGGCACTGGCACGACCCAACTCCTTCCCAAAATCCCTCTTTAGCTTCCCCATGAAGACTCCCATAAATAAGAGGCAAGTCCACGAGCTTCTTCCAATGCCCTCTACAGTCGACTCGCCTCTTCTCGAGCATTTTATAGCGAGGCTCGAAGGGCATCACGCTCCTGAAAGACGGTCGTCCGAATAGTCGGACTCACCCTCCATGTGCCCAAGGCATCCCCGAACATCGTGAGCTCCAAAAATAAGGATAAGTCAAAAACTGCATCACGACAAAAATCCAAAGAGTAAAATAATTACAAGGGAAGTAAGAGATCACCTAGCAGATACTCTTGCGGAACTTCTCCCACAAGGCTCTATCGCTAAAGCCTCCAAGAAGCTCATGGTCGCCTCAGTTCAAAATATGGTTCACAAGTCACGGTAATATGAGGGATCAACATAACCTTAAATAAAGATCAAAGGGGCCACGGGATTGGGAACTAAGTCCTCTCATAGCAAAGGATTCTTCCAACCCTCTAACCTCGCCGGAGGTAGAGGGTATATAAGAACTTTCCCCTTGCTCATCTCTGATACCCGGACCGACGTGCCCTTATCCTCCCTTCTCGGACCCCCACCAATGGGCATCCGACCTGCCAAGTAATTTGGAGAAGCGACCACTAGACCAAAATTAAAAGTGGTACCAAAAAGAGGCATAAGATGGTCACTAAATTTTTTCGCCATAACAGGATCCATGGGGTGTGGAGTATGTTTGGCGAAAACCATATCACTTCCAAGACGTGTTTTAGTCATAAACTCCAGTACCTCGTCAACATCAGCGGTCGTAGGGCTGCATGGGTCACGCAAAAAATGCTCCCCCTCGGAAGATGAGGAAGACTCGTTTGCGGTGGCCCTCATGGCCTCAGTAAGACGGCGTCACCGTCCTATTCTTTGCAACTCCTAATTATCACACGAGCCATGAGATCTCGAGGTAAACTCGTCCACATCCATATCTGTTTGCACAAAGAACTACTCTCGAAACGGGGCTCGTGCATGACTTGCCATCTCCTCGCCTGAGAATTGAACAAGGTTCAGTACTTAAAAAAAGAGTATAGTATTTATGCCCAAACCAGCTTTTGGAACTACTTTCGAAAACAAAAAAAAAAACTTAACAAAGGTACTTACGAATCCCAGTATATAGATAAAGCAAAGCTGCAGTAGGGCGCTCGTCCAAACCACCTTGCAGACCAGCAAACATCCTGGCAAGAGGGTTGTCCAACATCAAGGATCTATCGTACACTCCACAGAAGAGGCCTCTCCGACCTAGAAGCACATCAACCTCCATATGCCACACGTATCCAAGGGCCCTCTTGGTGGGCACACAGCCTTATTGAGAAATGGATTCCCCGATGGGAGCCACATACAAATATTTTCAATGCCAATCTCCACTGTCAAACGCCTTGTTTCTTGACAAAGAAACAAGAAATATGCACTTGTTGTCAAGAATGAACAACATAAGGAAAGGAGAACTGAGCGTAGTCAACCTCCACACAAACACCCCCGCCACATTTTGGTGGGTGCATGAAATGTCCAAAAGGTGGCAGCAGAGTATGAACCCTACCAGATAACGATAAGAAGCAGGAGTTAGTTGACCTGGGCAAATATGCCAAAAGACAAAAAGATCCATTAGGATCAGGTGTAAGAAGTAGCGGAGCCAACAGTGAATCTGCTTTGAGTACATTGTCATGTAGCCCTCAGGGGGATCGTACATCTTATGCAGATTAGTAGGGATGATCACATCAACCTGATCCAGAAGAACGTTGAGTGACCTCAAGAGAGCTCGAGCCTTCTCTATAGTCTCGACTAACTCCGTGGACCCAACTCAGAGCCTGCCAATCGTGCACTTCGGCTCAAAATTCTCTTGAGTAATGAGGGTGCGATCGGTGGGAGGATGGTAAGGAGCAATGCGAGAAAACATCGCAAAAATATGATCTGCCACAATAACAGGCAGAATCCTGAATCAATGCTAAGAACCTCGTCGCCACGAGCGCCGCCGGAACAAAAAAACCCCCCATATCAGCATTGCTACGAAGATAAAAAAGTGGAGTGTTGGAAGAATTATGTGAGTCCTCTTTGCTAGAATGAACGAAAGTGGTGCGAGAAACCATGGCTGGAAAAGAAATAAGCTTGAAGAGAGGAGGTTATTGCACAAAAATGAAGTAGGAGGAGTTGTGAGGAAGAAGGCTAGAGGAGGCCGCCTTTTATAGGCTTGGAAAACGGTTCATATTCGAAACTGGGCCCAATTCCGACAACATTCAAATGGTGGGTAAAATAGAGGTTTTATAAATAAAATGAGGACTAACAAATTAAGCCAAACTTGGAGTCCTCAACCAAGCCGACCAAACATAAGAACCAAAGCTAAGGAGGCTTAAAGTTATGCCTCCCAAAACGAGAAAAATGAAGATCGCAATTGGAGCCCCGATCCCCAAGAGTTTCGCTGCCGAAGATCACACCTAAAGATGAAGTGTGCGGTTCGGCTTTGAGCTCATGATTTGAGACGTGAAGACCCCAACAAGTGAGATTTCGTGTGCCTTTATCCCCTAAAGCATCGCGGCCAAAAATCACACCCAAAGGTGGAGTGTGCAATTCGGAGTTGCGCTTTTCACGGGACATAAGAACACTAAATCTCACCGTAGTGCTAGCATCAAAGAGATTACAATAAAGAGCATATCCCAGCGGATGATACCTCGGATAGTATATATAGTACAGGGAATTAAGCGAGAAAATAAAGAGGCTAATGATACAATCATAGTCACTACGCACGCATTGTTTATCTTTGTTGCACTTGATGGCGGGGAGACATATGAGGTCACAACTAATATGATCAGTTAGAGAATCGATCCATCTTTCGTTGTCCTCGTTGCCACGGAGGTTGACATGTAAGAGAGTCACTTGAAGATTGTCACCACTTTCCAAAAAACGCCAAAAAGATCCAAAGTCGGCCTTGAGGACGCACCACCCCTCCAAGCATCTCCGGACCTCACAATAATACATAAAGCAACAATAAATACACCCAATCGATCCATACACATGATCGGTACAGCAAATATAAAAATATCCACTAAGTGTCCGAGTGTTTAATTTATGCAAAACCATTCTATAAAAATATACAACCATATCGAAGCTCACAAAGAGCACGAGCCAATGATCCATATCAAGAGTACGCCGAGAGTAGTGTGCAAAGATCGTCAAATGCCCTTGACCATGAATGAGAGGGAGAAAGCGGAGTTCGGTCAATGGCATTTGAGTGGCCAAAACGCAAAGGTGAATATATCGTGAAATCACAAGATTAAATGTGATTCTATGAAGGCTAAGAATCTGGATGGGATCGGCATGAAAGCAAGGACAAAAAATGGGGTACTCCCGAGGGTTCGAGCGGTGTATCTCGGGAGGGGAGAGCGAACATCCAAACCTGCAAATTATGTTAGAAAAACCATCCAAAAACAGATTCCTACATAATAATATATCATAGTGGCCGAAGCGTGCAAAGATTTGAGTGAAGCCATCATGGAGATGAAGTGATAGTGTATGTAACGCGGCAAAAGAAAGAAAAATGACTTCACTCGTGTTTAGCCGAAATAAAAATGATAGAAGACGTGAGCTACAAGGATTAACAAGTAGCATGAAATACCTCGACCTATAGTGAGGGACGGTCTCGGTAAAAAGGACAAGAATGGAGGCCGTCAATTCGTATTTTTTGGAACCCGAAGATAAGCCCATTCTTCCTTGTCTTTCATTACAAGGGACTTCACCTTTAAACTAGCATCATTGAGAGAGAATCTCCCATTAGAACGGTGCGCACAAGCCTCATTTGCTAACTGATCCGCAACAAAGTTTCCTTCACGGAAAACATGCTTAATCGTGCCACGGAGCTCCCGAAGAAAGAATCTTATTTTATCAATAAATTTAATAAGTTTCCACGGACCACCTTGCCTTGCGCTGATCATCGGAAGGGTAACTTTCGCATCCGTTTCAACCACAATGTCAAAAAAAACATTCAAATGGTGGGACTCTCTAGTTGCCAACTCATGACCACTCGTAACCGTTACGTTCCCTAAGTCATCGCTACTCTAGAATGTCAGACGTTGCCAAATGGGAGGTAGACCGGGGCCTTAAGTCCCCATGTCTACTCACATTTAATCTCCGCCTATTCCCAAAATCCTCAGTCGAACAAACAACCAAATGAAATGTTTTGAAAAAACAACCACGCTAGAGACCCACGCCCACGAATACCCGCACACAAGAGTCCCAAAACTTACTATGTCACGATATCCATACCATGGGCATCTGAACCGAAAATAAGCTTCCTTAAGGTACGACGCTCACGGATACTCATACGGGAGATCGAAAATACACCCGTCAATACCCCCACTAATGATTGAAAATAAAGTTCCAAGTACGATGACCTTGGCTACCCACGCAAAAATGGAGAAACATCTAAGTACTAAGCTGATCGGTATCTACACGATAAATTAGAAACCTTCTGTGCACGGTAAAAATGGGTGCTCACGCTGAAAAACAAAAAAATTTCTAAAGTATAAAATCGCCAAGACATTGCAAGTCAAAAGTACAATAAAAAATTGATCGTAATTCCGACCGTGAAAATACGAGTTGGTGGCCAAATCCAAAATTTATTAGCAATAACCTGGAGGGAACCTCCTCGTACAACCCCAAAATATGGCCATAAGGCCACAAAATCATCCCTAAACTACCTACAGCTAAGGGGGAGGGAGACAAGATCCAAAGACAGAAGAGGGGGTCGGAGACTTGAGCATGGAACACCCTCTTGCAACAGTACCAGTGACGCTTGTGGATTCGGAGGTCGGGACATCTTGTTAGAGGCTAGTTTCTGAAGGTTGGCATTTGGACTATAGTAAGGGGGAGTTGCTCTCGATCTTCTCCACGACCGCCTTCTAGGTGGCCAGTTTCCCATCGTGCTATAGCACTATCGAGGCTAACTCTATTCGAAGTGATGCTACCACTTCCTCTGAAGCTTAAAGCTTTCGAAACCCCTCGGCCTCTCTCTCAAGGAGAGACTATTTTTTCCCTCTCCACGATAGCCAAGTGCTCCTTCAATAGGCGCTCCGACTGCTCCAACTCTTCAAGCCGAGACGACCTACCCTCGACCTGGGCAGACAACTCCGAGCAACAAAAGAATTTGGCTTGACCCTCCTCTTCTACCTCTCCCAACCTCTTCCTCAGAGCATCCCTCTCGTGAATGGCCTCATTATAGGCATGTACGATGCCCTTTGATCCCACCGGTCCCTGCTCCACAAGAAACAAAAGCAAGTGTTATCATCCGACACTTGAACAATGTTAAGGCCCGCAAAGGAATATACTTACCAAGACAGAGAAAAGATGCATCATATGGCTCTACTTATCGAGGCTAAAGAGTGAAGGAGCCGGAAGAGACAACAAATAGGCCACTTCACTTGAGAGACCGAGTGATTATCTGATTCAGCATTGTAGACTTACTATAGATATACTACCATTATGATTAGGTATTCGGGGACTTAGGAACAACTTGCACATCCATGTCCCCATTAGCTTCATTAATCCAGGTGTCTCTTTCAGGCTTTCTTCTTGATATTCTTTAGGTTCTTCTTCTTGTTCTTCTCCTGGCTCCTCATTATGGTCCAAGGGCGTCCCTGTTGGATTATCAATGTGTGGATCTATGTCACTATTAATTGTAACTCTACCAAAAATCTCATTTAGATAACTTTCAGGAAGCCTATTACGGAGGTATGATGTTGGATCCCACATTTTATTCCCATGTATCATGACGTACTCAACAAGACTTATCTCTTAGATCAACCTATCCCGAAAAGCTGAGCCAACCGCTAATAGGCCTATCCTATTACATATTCAAGTTAAATTTTCACCGAGTTTGTCTAAAGGACTCCTGAAGAAATCATGCATCTTATGCAAATGGTGTATGAGCCTATTTTTTTTCTTCTTCTAACCATGCTACATGTGTATGAATTTGTCTAGTTTGAATTAATTCAGGGCTTAAGCTATGGTTTTCGCTATTTAATAATTGGTTTTCAAGAGACATTACTATGCATCCTCGCTCTACTGCAGCAATCGACAACTTGGCCTCATCTCTCTCACGAATAATACGATCTCGGTCACTTTCTAAATCTTTTACAATCCAATTAGGATAATGGTCAATTAGCTCTGCCCCTGTAAGCCGATGTGTGTGCAGTTGATTCACGAACATGCAATAGTATTGGTGCTTCTTGATAACCATTAGTCAACGGTAGGTCTCCGATGTACAAGTCATTAGATGAATCCATCTACCATAAGACACGTTTGTAATGAGTTCGCCCAAGTTTTATTTTACTAAAAGGATTTTTCTTTTTCGTTATACCAAAAGCAATTAACTTTTTCTTTTACCAATAATATTTTAGTGCCATTTTCAGAAACATTTACTGGCTCTAATACCACTATTGTGAGGTCCTAAACTCTAAAGTCTTGTTTAGGTCCGAATAGGATTTGTGAATTTCCAATTCAAACTTCAAGGCGACTTCAAGAAGACTCACTTAAAGAAGTTATACTAAAGCCAAATATAAAGTTGTTTATTATAACGAAAGCTTCCAGGTTTATAACGGTTATATTACAATTCACAACACACTCAAAACAAAAGCTAAATACTTAATAATTCATATAATGATACACGATAGTTGGATGAATTTATTTAACACATGCTTTCAACTTTTATTTAAAATTCCACATGTCCACAATAGATTTGATCCAGCTACGTTGATAACCTATGCTTATTTTGATGAATAGATAGAGAAAACAAAATGAGATGTAGATCTTTGGTGTCTTAGTAAGATTTTCAACAACAATAAAATATTCAAGGCGTATATGGAAATATTATATAGTATTAACGTCTGCAAGACGTTAAAATGAACGAGACCAAAAGAAGCAATAAGTAAAGAAAGATAATAATCTTGTGCTTTAGATATAACAAATCCAACCTTATTTCACCCAATATACTAACTTGTACCTCCATATGACGAGGGACCACATAAATAAGTCAAGAGACATGCTCGAGTATATGTTTATCTAGCACGTGGGTTACATATCACTCCTAACCACAAGCGGCGCCTAGATAAATGGGTATTAAGCGAATTTACTTAAACCAACAACCCTTTGTTGCCTAGCAATAACTCGACTCAATCCCTGAGTCTAACTTTCTAAAGGCGTCTCAATGGATAAAACAAATAAGCATATAAGCTAGTTAACCGGATAATATTCATTGCTTTTGTGTTAAATATCTGAACATAGTCCGTTGCTCTTTCGACAGTTCAAGAATCAGCAAAACGATATCATATCGAGAAATTATCACAACGATGAATCGGTAAGTGGTTAAAACCGATATGCGAATTCAATAACAAGGTACTTGATTTTATGCAATGAAATATTATAGAAATTAAGGTACTTTGTGATTTGAAAAGAAAGAACCACAATAACTATGTCCAAGTTCCAAGGTCGGATGCCAAATGGGCTCGAATAAATATTATAACCTCACCTTGTGTAGTAACTTCTTGCTCAGGATAGTTGGCACCGTTTCCTATATAAATTATATTTATTAATAGATTATATAAATATATCTTGTTATGCTTTCACATATGTGTTCAATATCATCATCAACATTTAAGTATTATTGGATAATAGTAATAATGACACAAGAAAGATATATTATCTTCAATATTATTCTATGTAGTTTATTGTATAGTTATTAATCTCCTTGACGTATGTGTGTGAAATTATTCATAACAACTTGATTTTTACTTAAAGCTATGTAAGTAAGTTATAACAACAATAGATATATCATCTATAGATAAGGTTTATATAACTTTTAAACTTTTTGATATTAGATATAATACCAAATATTTCACATATTACTAATCAAGATACCTAAAATTACAAGTATATGAAATTCATGAGATTAGTTTAGGATAAAACATAACTTCTAAGATAATCATTCAAATTATATTATTATATCATATTATAGTTGCAACACTTTGAGAGAAACTAGTGAAAGAGATAATAAGCATGATGCATATTTCATAATCTATGTAACTGAAATAAAATTTGCGAATGATACATATACATATTAAAACTTATAAAATAAAGTTGTTCAATTATCTTTAGGATATAATTTTTGATTGATAATACATGGATTAATAAGAAGTAACAAATAGGGTATGTAGATTAAAGTTAAAAACTGCGATAGTTTCAAGTTTACCTCAAACGAACTTCTTACTTTATCTGAATACAGAAATCGATGAATGAATTTGGTTCTAGAAACAGTCGGGAGTATGTGGTTAAAAGGGCTCGAAAATATAATGAGATTTACTGTGTTCCCGGATCTTACAAAAACTGCACAAAAGCAGTTTCGGGATTTTTGCTTTTTCTCAAAAAATTTGAGTTGAGCAACCCTTGGAATAATCTTTTATGAAAGAGGACTTAAAAACGAAGAAGTTTACTGAAGGAGATATGGAAGATTCAAAGTTGATTGAGGTGTGAAATATCAACAAAAAAAATCCTAATATTTATAGGTCAATTTCGCAAAATTGGAGTGATTAAAATACATAACCAAACTTTGTTATAAGATACTATGCATGTATAATTTAGACATTTAAGATCTGGTCATGTGTATCACTTTTTTAGCCAAATATGTTTATGGTTAGGTTTAGCGAAATTCCAAAATATTCAAAATAAATATTAAACACATTGGTCCCACTTTGAATTTAGTAGTCTACCAATTGTAGTTTTTTTCTTAATGACTATTATTTAATTACAATGTGATTTGATAAGATAACTAATAATCTTTTCATTAATTAATAAATTGAAAGGACTATAATGATATTTTTCAAAGTTTTTGGGGTAAAAATTATCTTTTCAAAAGTTCGAGAACTAACATGTAAATAACAATTTATTATTATTTTCTAAATATTGAGGGAGTTACATATATACAGAGTAAATCTCTTAAATACAGAGTAAAATTAAATAAAATTAAATTTTTAACCCTCACAAATGAAAAATATTAATATCCATAGTCAAAGGAAATTTATACCACGATTATCAGCAATGATAAAATCTATAATAATATGGTTTTTGGAAATTTAAGTTGATAATGCACAAATTAAAAAGATATTTTCTCGATACCATTTCTTTAGTTATTTCAACGATTTTGATGTTATAAAAAGTCATTTCAGGTAATTCATTTTGTAAATCAAACTAAAAAAATTAATTTGTAATAAGAAAATTACAATCAATTTAATTTTAATGACCTTATAAGCTATCCATTTTATCTGAGATGTTAATTAAGAACTGATGATATATCATACGAACATACACATATATACTCATTATTTTGAAATATGTACTATCTTATTAAATATTTTATTGATTTTCATAATATTTACAAAATATTCTTTTCGCATAATATTATTTATCATATAAATGACTGGTCATCTTTTTTCTCTCACTTTTTTCACGACTTATGATGAAATAGACTAATAGTTTTCATAACATGATTTATGTTATTAATTTTCTATACTATAAATTATTTTCATTGTATATTAAATAAATCTTATAAGAAGAGATAGTACAAAATTCTCTTGGATATGCACTTATAAGTCACTGCACAACTAAAAAGGTATATCATATTTTCAATTATTTTATTAATTGTTTGACATGAAAAAATAGTTAACCCAAAGATTCTTTGATTGTGGTTGTTAGTATTTTTCTTAAGACGGTTAAAAATATAATTTAATTTGATTTTGCTCTATATTTAGGAGATTCGTTTTGTATATATCAATAACATATTTATTACTTCAAATATCGTGTCAATCTAATTCTCCTTTTCTATTTGTTTTCTTTTCATTTTGAATTATCTCCTCGTTTAAATACGCCGTGAAAATTAAAATTAAGATCTCAAATTATAAGTATGAATTTTAGAAAGATTTTTAAATATAATTTATGATTTATAGTTCATTTAATTGTACTAGTTATACATATGTCAACAGTAAACTTTGTTGAAGTAAAAAGACAAATCAATTTGTTTCAACAATAGAGAAAAAGTAGGCATAAATATATATAGTAAATTACCTCAAGTAATATATAAAATTGAAAAGAAAAATAAATAGTAAAAGAGAAAAAAAAATTCATGTGCAATCTTTAGTAGTTGGTTTGAGAGAGATGGGTTATGTACAAAGAGAGTTGAGAGAGGTAAGAGGAGAGAGAACAATTTATTAAATATAATAATTAATTAAATACTATTATTGGAAAATGTCTTATAAAGTGGAAAACAAAAGTAGAATAGAGATCTTCTCTGGTATATAATTAAGCTAATAATTAATTAAATATTATTATTAGAAAGTGACTTATAAAATGGAACACAAAAGTAAATACAGATCGTGCATGAAGTATTTTTAAATTCATGCTAGTAATATATTTATATAATACTCAAATAATTTGTATATTTTACCACTAGTCCATTAAGATTGTTAAAACTCTTACTCCACTTATTTGTGTGTCAAGAGATTTAAGATTTACTTCTTTTTTCAGAACTTTCCAACATTTTTTTTGTACTTAGATATAGATAATCAACCATGTATCCTCCACTAAAACTTTAAGAAGCAGAGATATAACCGAATAAAATATCCGTTAAAATTTAATTTTTTTCTTTTCAAACTTTCCCACTTCATATCTCTTGGGCTACATGTTCTAAAGTCAATCTCTGTCTATATAACACTACAAGAGATAACCCATTTACCGTCGGCACAAAAGCCGACGGTAAAGGGGCATTTGTCGACGGAAAAAAGCTCGTCACTAAAGCTTTTTTCCGTTGGATTTTAACCGACGGAAAAGAGATTTTCCGTCGGCTTTACACCGACCGAAAACCTTTTTTTTAATTCCGACGGCTTTAAGCTGACGGATAAGTCAGTCTTTTCCGTCAGACTTATGCCGACGGGAAAGAGGTAAAACCCTTTTCCGACGGCTTAAAGGCGACGATAAAGGGTTTTCCGTTGACTTAAGTCCGACGGAAAAGGATTCTCTTTTTCGTCGGACTTAAGTCGACGGAAAATTGGGAAAACCCTTTACCGTCGGCTTTCGTCCGATGGTAAAGGGTTTAAAAATATATAAAAAAAAACAATTTTAAATAATTGATTTAAAAGGAAAACGATTTAACAGAATTGATTTAAAAGAAATCGTTTTAAAATAATTGATTTATGATTTTTGGTGATTTATTTAAAAGAAATCAATTTTAAATAATTATTTTATAATTTTTTGGCCATTGTTTTTAAAGAAAACGATTTTAAATAAATTTTTATGTTTATTTGGCGATTTTATTGAAAAGAAATCGATTTAAATAATAACATGCACATTTTCGAGTGATTTTTTTAAAATATTTATTCTAATAAATAAAATTTCGTATTTAAAATAAAATCTTGATAATATAAGTTTTTTATAGTTATTATTCGTTACATAATAAATAAACATAAGTAGAAATGAAATAATAAAACAAATAATAAACTCTAATTATAATTTAGTGAATATGGAAGATTTTTTGTTAGTTATTAAGGATATTTTGGAGAGAAAGTTGATAGTTTTTGGAGAATGGTAAGAATCAATGAATTTAGTGGGTAAAATAAGGGGTATTTATAGTGATTTTGGAGAAGGCGGGGGTTGCCACGTCATCGATCCGTGAGAAAATTGACACAGATCGGTGACATGGCACGATCCGATCCGTGTGATTTTGTCACACGGATCATGGCCCTATTTCCGTGTGATTTTCACACGGATCGGTGACATGGCACGATCCGTGTGAAAATTACACGGATCGATGACATGGCAACACGCACCCCCCCACCCCTCCCCCCCGCCCCCCACCCCGTCCCCCGACGGCTATATATAGTGCGGGCGAGTTAGTATCTTAATTCGCAATTCATTTAGTTTCAAAATAAGGTTCGTATATACATACTTTCATTTTTACGTAATGATTTTTTTTTAGTACGTTAATTATGTTTATCTAATTTATCTATTTTTTTATTTGCGATTTACAGAAATAGTACGAGGCAGCTTGGAGACCGGTGCCATAGATCGAAGGAGCAGTTTCAGAAATTTTTGACGTGCTACAAGAGGTACGTGTATAGTTTCGAGCTCTTATATTTTGTTCTAGTTGTACGGTTATAAATATTGTTCGTGTCCCCTAAATGTAGCAGCGTCGTTGTGCTAATCGTTATAATTTAAAAAATTTATAGACAATATATAATGAATCCAAACGAAGATAGAGATTAGATGTATGATCGTTTGAGTGAGACGAGTCGAGTGAATGAAACTTTCGGCAATGGTGTATACCAGTTTTTGGCGTTTGCGTTAGATCAAGAGCGTTATCTAGACGGTCATTGAAATTCTAGATGTCCATGTAGAAAATGCAGCAGTAGGAAATACTTGGACCCTGGCGAAGTGGCAGCTCACCTTTATCGATGGGGTTTTGTAGAAGGGTACCGTTTATGGATATTCCATGTGGAAACTTTTGTCACACATAATAGCCAAAGGGCGTCATGGTCGAGGCACGAAGTTAGAAATGACCCCGAAGTTGTTCAGGACGAGATTCTATTTGAAAATCTAGTTGACGATACTTTTCGGGCACAATTCGACGTTAACGGTGAGGAGCCTAACACCGATGCAAAAGATTTTTTAAAATTGCTCCTAATGTCGGAACTTAAGCTGAAGGGCCCCAACAAGAAATCTATTTTGCAGTGGGTGTCCAAGTTTTTTACAGCCAAAATTGAGAATAACTACAATCAATCCGGGTGCAATCAGATGTACAACTTGCACCGTGATCTTTTGTATCCAGAGGATCAACTCTTACTGCCAGAGGATATGCATGATGCCGAGAAGATGATGATGTGTTTGGGGTTGGGATACGAAAAAATCGACGTGTGTTTGAATAATTGTTTCTTGTTCTACGGAGAATTCGCATCTTCCGATTACTTGGTTTGTCCTAAATGTGGGGAGGATAGGTATGAAACTATAGGTAGAAAGAATCCAGTGCCAAGGAAAAAGTTATGGTACTTCCCTTTGGCCCCACGTCTTAAACGAATCTTCATGACTAAATCAACTGTTGAACACATGACGTGGCACTTAAATTGTAAGTCGTCGGATGATGTAATGATCCACCCTGCAGCAGGCGAAGCGTGGCAAGATTTCGACACGAAACATCCTCAATTCGCAGTAGAGCCACGAAACATCCGCCTTGGTCTTTGCACATACGGTTTCACTCCGTTCGGAAACTTCGGGAAACAATATTCTTGTTGGCCTGTGTTCTTGACTCCCTATAACCTTCCTCCAGATCTTTGCATTTTAGAGGAGTTTATTTTCTTGAGTCTTATCATATCAGGGTCGAGTAGTCCAGGACAAAACATTAACATTTTGATACGCCCTCGGATTGACGAGTTGAAGGTTTTGTGGCACGACGACGTTCGTGCTTACGACAGATTCAGGGAGCAGAATTTTCAGTTGAGGGCTGCATTGATGTGGACAATAAGTGATTTCCCCGCCTACGGGATGTTGTCTTAGTGGAGCACACATGGAAAGTTATCGTGCCCTTATTGCATGGAGAACACGAAGGCGTTCCCTTTGTAGTATGGTAGGAAAGCAACGTGGTGGGGATGTCATCGTTGTTTCTTACCAGTGGGACATGAATTTCGTCACGACGTGATGGGATTCATTGGAGATACAGAATTTGATGGGCCTCCACCGCGTAGGACATGCGCAG
The DNA here is from genome assembly GCA_948329865.1 of Linaria vulgaris. NCBI lineage: Eukaryota > Viridiplantae > Streptophyta > Magnoliopsida > Lamiales > Plantaginaceae > Linaria > Linaria vulgaris. Next base: position 11,921,079 of record OX415253.1, read on the forward strand.
AAATGGCAGCAATTGTTGCACAACTACCAGAAAGGTCTACAGCGCCAGATGCACCGATAATGCCAGGAAAAGGAACATAGCAAAATTGGACCCATAAAAGTATCTTTTGGGAATTACCCTATTGGAGTACGAACCTGATACGTCATAATCTGGATGTGATGCATTGCGAGAAGAATTGTTTCGACAACATAAAGAATACGGTGATGGACGACCTAGTTAAGAGTAAAGACAACTTAAAAGCTAGGAGAGACGAATTGTTGACCACTCGGGTCGAGCTTTTTGTTGTCGATACTGATGATATTAAAACCTACAAGCCGAAAGCCAAGTATTGCCTTGATCGACCTCAAAAGAAACTACTCTGTCAGTGGTTGTCAGGTTTGCGATTTTTGGATGGCTATGCTTCAAATATTCAGCGTTGTGTGCAACAACAACAATTGAAGTTGATTAGGGTGAAGAGTCACGATTGTCATGTGTTTATGCAAAGGTTAATACCTATTGCATTCCGCGATTTTATCCCTAATCCGATATGGGGTACCCTAGTAGAGATAAGTATCTTTTTCAGAGCATTGTGCGCCACAGAGATTATGAGATCAGACATGGCGTTGTTAGAGGAATCTATCGTGGTCACAATATGCAAATTAGAGAAGATATTTCCACCAGGCTTTTTCGATTCTATGGAGCACTTGCCGATACATCTTCCCTACGAGGCCAAAGTTGGTGGACCGGTTCAGTATCGTTGGATGTACCCTTTCGAGAGGTATTGGCATTATTTATATCATTCCTTATATATTTCAATACGTATTGGAATTATTTGTATCGATTCTCAAGTTATATACATTGTTTTCCTTGCAGGCAAATGAACAAGTTGAAGAAATCTGTTTTGAACAAAGCTCGTATTGAAGGTTCAATTGCAAATGCTTATCTAATGGCAGAAGTCACATATTTTACCTCGCGGTATTTCAGCAATAGTGTTGAAACAAGGTACAACAGGCTTAGCAGAAATGAAGCTGAATTATGTGGTGATTTCTCTGGTGCTCTGCCGATTTTCCATAGAAGAGGCAGAGGACTCAATCCAGATAAGAACCTACAGTATATTTCTCCAGAGGAGTTGAACCTAATTGAGCTATATTACACGTTGATGAATTGTTCGGAAGTCGACGGATGGGTCACATATGTTTCAAACTATATTCTTTTAAATTTGGCTTAATTATATTTAACATTTTGACACATGGATTGATTGAAATAATGTTCCAATTGTTTACAGGTTGTTCGAGGACCTACAATTCGGAGATCTTACTCCGCGACAGACACAAAGAAAGAAAAATACCAGCTTCGTGTCGTGGTTTAAGGAAACGGTTAAATCAAGAGAGTACTTGGTCGATGAACGTATCTACCCCCTTGCCTCTGGAGCAGGTGCACTTATAACATCGTACGGGGGCTACATAGTGACGAATTTTAATTTCGTACTGATTCGTTTAACTAAGGAAAGGTCGGAAACTACAGTGGCGTGTATGTGAAGGGTAGTGGTGATGGGATTGAAAGAACAAATTTTTACGGGATGATTAAGGAAATTGTTGAGGTTTTATGGTGCGGTGGCGGAGATAGGGCCCAATCAATTGTATTTTTTAAATGTGATTGGTACGATATTAGCAGCCGCGGTACAGCTGTACACCCGAAGTATGGAATGGTTGATATCGATCCTACGCAGCTTCTCGCGATAAATGAACCGTTCATTTTTTCTAACCAGGCTCTACAAGTGTTCTACACGCCATATCCAGCGCAGCATGTGTCGCGAAGGAAAGGATGGTGGGCAGTTTGCCCTATTCGTGCAAGAAACGTCATCAACGTGTCCGGGCTACAAGAGCCTAAAATTGACGTCTAGTTTAATCACCCTGAAGACTTATTTCAAGATGATGTATCACCGGGACTTAATTTGGGCACCGATTTGATCAATTTTGACATTGAAGGACAGTTGGCAGATGATGAATACGAGCTTGTTGAGGAAGATGACGATTAGTTTTATTTATATTTAAATCAATGTTAGTTTAAATTAATGTTAGTTTAAATCAACGTTATTTTAAATTAATGTTAGTTTTCGAGTTTAAATCAATGTTATTTTAAATTAATGTTAGATTTTGAGTTTAAATTAATGTTATTTTAAATTAATGTTAGTTTAAATCACCTCGGAAATTAAAAACAGAAAGTCAGAATTAAAACCCGCAAACTCGAAATTGTTACACCGCCTACGAAATTTAAACACTCATTCTCGAAATTTAAACACTCATACTCAAAATTTAAACACTCATACTTGAAAATTAAACACACATGCGACCCCGGCTATCGTGTCCAAGATGGACCATCGTATTCTCTATTCACGTCACTGTTCCAAGCATGATTAGTGTAGTCTTCCGTCGGTAACTAGAAATTGTTTAGATTAATTATGGGTTCGACCTGATAGCCCCTTGATAAACTCGGACAAGCGTTGCTAACACTAGCACGTCGTGGGTCATTTGGACGTTCGGTGCAACTACTATTTTGCCACGAAGCATTTGGACGAGCCCCACTATAACTAGCACGTCCAGGAGCACTTTGAGTATAACATTGATCGTGCCACGAAAATGGTGGTTGATATTCCGTGGGCCAGTACGGGACAGTTTTCGGCTGCGGCTCGGGTTGACGATGTTTCTGGCCCCACGAACCAGTAGGTGGAATGACTTGTTCCCACGACGAAGGTGCACCCTGATTGTGTTATTGGTCCCACGACATAGGTGTACCCTGATTGTAAGAATCATAGCCTTGGCTCGACTAGTGGTATTGTCTCGACTCGTAGCCTTCATAAAAATGAAAGCCTTGATTCCCCGGACCACTGTGACCCTGTTGTGTTTGGTTTTGATTCCAAAACTGGCTGGAATTGTTGTTGGGGTAATTGTTGGGAAGGTTGCTATATTGAGGATACCTGTTAAAATTACATTGTGATTCCTCTCTTTCTCGCCTTCTTTCATCCTCATCATGATGGATATTTTGCTCCAGGGCCGCTATGCGATTCTCCTGTTGAGTCTGTTGTTCCTGGTACTGTGAATGAACATTTTGGACGGCTTGGCGAAGCCTCTTCTCCTCACCAGGGTTAGGATTCTTTGCCGACGTCCTCCCTGAATCTGACATCTTGTTGTGCTTAGGCTTGCCACGTTGCCTCCTGTGTTGACCGTTGAGATCTGCCTTTGCCGAGACCTCTTTATCACACTCAAAGGGAAAGCATTCTTCGACCTCATATTTATCATAGAGTCCTTGCATGTAACGCATCTACAATTTTTAAAGTAAATCAATAAACAATATACATATTTCCAAAAAATAATATACAACGTTGTAATAACTTACATGATATGCTTATGCGCTCTGTGGGTTCCATCTGATTATTTTTTCATCGGGAGTCCTCACTGTGTGGTCGACCACCCACTGTAGGTCGTAGCTAAAGGGGGTCTCGCTTTCAAGATATACCAACATCTGTTTCAAAGCAATATTAATTAATGATAAAGGTAACATAATAAAGTATATTCATAACGAAATCAAATCATAACGTATCAAACCGTTTGTAGGCTCCTTTGTTGTGTGCTGACAGATCCACCGTGGTGTGTGGCCAACGAAGCCTTGCCGTCTGCACTATTTGTTTTCAGGGCCTCTCGATTTTTTTTGCCTTTTTCAAGAGTTCTAGCGTCTTATCCTGTTGCCAGTGGTAAACGAAAAATTGTTCTTTACCTCCGGGTAGCTAAGACTTCTTGTACCAGGATGGCTTCTTGTCACGTTGCTTATACGTCTTTTTTACATCATAGATGGAGTTTCTATAGATCCCTTGTGCCACCCGGTCCAATGCCTCACGAACCATAGGCTTTAATTCATCCGAGTATTGGAATACCCTCTTCAAATTATAATAACATATAAGTGTAAGGGAAAAAACAATAATATACAAAATTATTAATATAAGCTAAAAAATGTTACCCCAAAATGGTCCAAAAATTTTTGTTTCTGATCGTCGGATAAATCAGAGTAATAGATAGCTGCTTCTTGCACATGATGCCTTATTATGAAGCCGATTGTACGAGTAATCTCTCCCCCATCAATATAATATCTTTTACCGTAGGATAAAGATGGATCGAAAACATAGTCTTCGGTAACGCCAATTAGGGGCCTCTTAGCCTCGTCATCATTCTCAGCTCGGCCCTTTCCCCGTCCCCTAACAGCATCCGGCGTAGTAGAACCAATTGCTGAGCCACCAAAAACCGGGGACCCTTGCGACGACGAACCTCCCCTGTCGTTGTCATCTGGAACTTCGTCCATCAGGGCGAGCGGAAATGTCGGAGCTGCAGGAGTCATTGACGACGGCGGGATCGAGACTTGGTCACAAACTCGACCCAGAGGTGGGGTTCAGTTTCGGGTTGTAGTGGGCTCCTGTGGTAGTTCCGTTGGCAAAGGGGGCCGATTACGGGTAGGCCCCTATTGCTGTGCAGCGGGGATAACCAGAGTCTCCCTTGTTGGTTGCATAGTATCCTCTATCGGCTGCATAACCTCGTTAGGATCTGAGGTTGCTACATCTCGATGAGCTTTATGGCTCATAATAGTTGTACCGAGGGCTTAATGCTTTTGAACACGTTTGTATTTGAAATATATTTTTGAGGTTTTTTGGATTTGGATTTGAAGAGTTCTCCTTTACCTTTGTATGTAACGTTACGATAATTTTTGTTATTCATAACGGAAATAAACGAATTTTGCCGACGGGAAAAAAACAACTTATCGAATATGAGAGAGAGGTGAGGATTGTTATCGAGAGTGAGAGTCGAAGAGTTGAATACTGAAAATGAGAAGAGAAGCTCGTTATTTATAGAGTTTTTTTGAATTTTTGATTTTTTTTTTCACCCGGTCAACAATACTGTTGACCGGGCCCCACGAGATTTACCGTCGGCCCAACGCCGACGGTAAAGACCATTAATTTGTTTTTTTTTTATCAAAAAAAGTGGGTGACATTAGTTTTAATTAATTTTTTGTTTTTTTAATTCATAAAATCTTGCCGACATGAATTTTACTTATTTTTTTTGTTTTTTTTTCTTTAAAAGGGACATTACCGTCGAGCCAAACCCGACGATATTTAGCCCGGCGGAAAAAATTGGGCCTTTACCGTCGGCCCATATTGCCGGGCCCGACAGAAAAGGCCCAATTTGATGTAGTGTAATATAATAGGTTCAGCAAAGCAACATCTCGAGCTTTCCAATTATTATTTTTCCAATTACGGATTAAAAAAATCATTACTGTGATCATTTAAAATATAGCATGCATTAACTAATATTAACTCAAAAAGGAATAGAAGTTTATATCTATGTTAGCGAGTGAGGAGTGTAAAGTGCAATCAGATAGGATGTGAGCCCACACAAATGGGGTCCACTGAAAGACTGGGCACTACACCTATTGTGTAGATAACATAAAATTGTTTGTAGGATAACTACATCCTAACGCATATTAACCAAATGTCAAAAGCGAAATAATTATCTAAGCTAGCTACTAATTGGCTAGACACATGCGGTTCTAATAATGTGAGCACTCAGGACATGATTAAATAAACTTCACAATAGAAAAGGTACTGGCTTAGCCAACTTAAGTGGACTTGCGCTTTTGTTGTGTTGCAACATGGCTCTTGAATTCGCGGGTGAATGTCGACTCAGACAACATTTTTAAGGTATTCATACTTGCGATTTGTCTATGTAAAACGGATGTCTTAATTATTAATTGTTCCAACTTAAAATTGTAGTGCATTTTTTGACTTTATAAGATTGTGGGTGTGGCTTTAATGCCATTAGCTGAATGATTTATGTTTTATCAAACAATGAATATGGAGTCACATTCATTAGAAGTAAAGCTGACGTACAGATAGAACTTTATATACACAATTGTATCGTTTGCATCAATAAGCACTTGGGTGTTGGGACTGCACTGATGTTTGCCCAATGAAAATGTCGCCAATTTTCGTCTGACCACTAGCTAGCCCAGATGTCTAATAAGCAAAGAAGAAGAAAAAGAAAATATCATAAAAAAAAACTATTACACAATATCTCTTCTACTATATGTTATAATTAATTTCATGTTGGCTACATCGAAAAGCTAGCTATGTAGCTAAGTTTGATGATTTCTTATCAAACCTTCTGGTTGTAAAGGCTCAATCCTAACCACGATGTCTTGAGGTACCGGGCCGGATGTGCCTGCGGTTTGGCTGCATCCAACAATTTTTTGACAAGTTTCAATAAGGCAGTGCCGACAAGTAGGGCATGAAGAGTGTGAATTTAGCCACTTATCGATGCATCGAACGTGGAACCCGTGATGGCACTTAGGCAACACTTTCAAACGCTCACCCAGGGTGAAGTCGGACAAGCAAATTGCACACTCGGAGTCCAGACCGGGCAACTTGAGATCCGGTGTGTAACTTATGGTAGGGAATGTTTTTAATGCCTTTTTCTTCACACCGGTGTTGGCTAATCGTGCTGATGCCGAGGTGTGATCGCCAGAGTCGGAGGATACTATAGTGGAGCATCTAAGGGCACATCTTATAATGGAATTTAGTCCTAGTGAGCAAATTAAGGCACATAATAGGACTGAAAGAACCATCACGACGTTTGCATCAAAAGTGTTGGTGTCCCTAAATTGAGAGGAATTTTGACCTGATGGTGGATTGGCTAAAGGTGGAGAATTGTACAAAGCAGTGTGAAGTAACAATTTTCTCGAATGAATATTTTGGAAGAATTCTTGAGTAGTGATAGTCGAGCTTGGTGAAGCCATTTGTTGTGCATGTAAGAGAGTGTATCTATTAGTTTTGGTTGTTAAAGATTTATTTTTTCCCTTTAAAGGTGGTCGCAGTTGAGGGGATTTATAGGGGTGAAAGTAACAAAGGTGGGTCAACATTTGCACTACAAAACTTTTTGTCACACAAGGTGTATTCTTCTCACAAATCATTTTATGCATGGTACTTTCTTCTGATATTATATTCCAATTTCATTTTTTTCTTTCTTTCTACAATACCCGGTTGAGGAGATCACTGAGAATGAATATTCTACTTAGCAGTCATAGTTTAATTGGCCTAATGTAATCCCTTTACAACTTTTCGGCTATTAATTAATAGTTATCTGAAGTGATAATTCAATTTCTTCATTTCCAATATGCACTGGATCCTCCACTAAGTAAGGATTTGTAGCATTAATAGAGCTGTCCAATCTAATTGGGTCCGACCCACATTCTACGCAGTATAGGCTGCCACGAAAGCGCTGCTTTTTCATTAACTAATACCATTAAACTAATGCTTTTGGTGGCCCGGATTCCTGAGAAAGGGCAAAGAAATTTCTCGTATTGATTACGTGGAAAAGTAACCGTAGAACTATTTGTTCAGGAGTTTTCTCAAAGTTCTTATTTAGTGCAACGGTGTAACCTTTTATTTTCTCTGAATTGCAGAGGCACAACTTGCAATTAAAACACGATCACAAGATAGAAAACGTAAATAACGGGTGCTGATTCCAAATTAGAACAAGGACTCGATTGGGGATGTGGAGGGATTTCGAACCCTTATCCCGTAATCTAGAGAAATATTCGTCTCACGAAGAATTTTTTTGTGTACAATTGACGAGGGGCAAAGTGGCCTCGTTTATACATATATATATATATATATATATATATATATATATATATGGTTAAGTACATATGAGCCATGTTTTTACTCTGGTATGAGTATAGAATTCAGAGTGTGTCCTTTACAAATGATTTATTTATAGGCTTACTACTTGCAATTGTCCTTCAATCATTGGCATGTGGTTAACACTTATAACATCCCTAAAATTAGTAGTTTTGCTAAAACTCTTAATGGTGGCTCGACCTAGGGTTAAATGGCTCCCTACATGTCTCATAATGACGTATAGCTACTATTGATCGCATTTATTGCGTTAGATTTGGGTTAGAATTTTGATGATGCAATATCGTTCGATCCCGAGAAGGACAATATCGGGATAAAGATCAAGTGAATTTGTCGGACACGCTGATCCCCAACTTGAGAGAGAGCAATATTTTATTATTTCTTTAGTGAAGAGAGGACTACAATTGGGAGGGAGATATTGTCAAAGATGCTCAAAATAAAGTACAAGGATGTTGAAAGCAATGAGGCTTTTTCTCCGAAAAGAGGGTGCTAAAGTGTTGGTGATAAGTTGTTGATGTGGGAGTGTTGAATGAGCCTCTATTTATAGAAGTTTATGGGGAGCTAATGGCCAGTCACATTTGATTTTCTGCTGGTATTAACTGCTTAGGTGGGGGTAACTAATTAGAAATAATTCCTTATGTGCCAATGCGTATCTTCAACGAGGGTAGCTAATTGCGGGAAACCTCATGTGTCAATAGCTATCCTGTATGGGTAGAGACAATCGGGGACGACTCCTCTTGTCTAATAGGGTTCTTCTGCGATCCGGGCCAATAAGGATCTTTCCTTGCGGACTGGGACCTTAGATCGTCTCCTGGTTGCAACTCCGAGAGTTGCAGAGGTGGGCGAAGCAGCAGAGGTAACATCTTCCTCGTCGAAATCGGATGGTGGTGCGGTGGAGGCATCCACCTTGGCCTTGCCCTTGGCCTGAGCAGAAGCCTGTGTCGGCGGGGTATCAGACTGGTGAACAGGCGAGGAATGAGGCTGAGGGGTGTTCTCCTCATCACGATCAACGGCGGCTGGTGGGCTTGAAGGAATAGTCTCCAATGGATCCATATTAATTGGTTCGTCGGAGAAGGCAGCAGCTGATTTCTTGACGGAGCTAACCATCTGTTATGAGAGACAACTAAAGATAGAGAGGAAAACCGTGATATGTGCGTGAGAGAGAGGGAACTGAAAGAGAGTAGTAAGAAGTAATGATCGTAAAGGCAATAATAAATAGATTACCCTAACCCTAGAATTTAGGAGGGATATTTTTCCACAAAAACGCAATCCCTTAACCTAGTGAAACTTTCCTCTTAGATACAAATTAAGATATGCACGAAAAAGAAAAAAGATAGAGGCAAATCGGGTTGAGATAGACATATGGTAACAACCTTGTAAACTTACACACTAAAAACATCAACTCGTAAACGCACACGCAAGGAAACGCAATCGTGAGAGACAAGGATTCCACATAGTACGTAGAATTGAATCCAGAGACACAAGCATATAAGGAGTGAAATAACAGAAGATAATCACACATTCCATAGGAAGAATATGCCCCATGATTTAATGTCGTGAAATACCTTAGTTGCAACAGTTCAAGTGTCTCGCATGCAACTGGTAGCTTTCACTTTGACACATTTGCAAACAAGGTAACTCTTTTCAATGGATAGACGCGTGGGATAAGAATTGATAACTTTCACACTTGTTTTTTTTGGGTCAGGTAGCTATTTCCAGTTGCAACAGACTGATGTGTCAGACAGTATTTCAGAATCTTCTTGAGGTGTAATTACGACAATCCTCAAGAGTTGTTTTTTTTTTTGTTGATGCGGGGTAGGGCATGAAAAATAATCAGGGGAGTTTCTACGTCTGAAATTAGTGATTAAGATCAGAGAAGTCACCCTTAGTTGCAACAGTGTCCCTGTTGCAATTCACATAAGGCAGAGGTCTAACGACTTTCGAAGGTGCTCAAAACGTGTAACATCGAGAGCCTTTGTAAATATATCTGCAAGTTGAAGATCGGTACACACATGATGTAATTGAACCGTTTTCCCCTCTACCAATTCTCTAATGTAGCGATATCTAATATCAATGTGCTTTGTGCGGGAATGTTGCACCGGATTTTTATAAATATTGATGGCACTGGTGTTATCACAATAGAGAAGAATTTCCTTTTGTAAAATACTGTAGCCTTCCAGCATCTGCTTCATCCACACAAGCTGAGTGCAACAGCTCTCTGCAGCAATGTATTCAACTTCTGTTGTGGACAATGTGATTGAATGCTGTTTCTTACTGAACCATGATACAAAATTGGTTCCAAGATGGAAACATCCCACTGTAGTGCTTTTTCTATCATCAGCACATCCTGCCTAGTCGGCATCACTGTAACCTGCAAGTGAGAGATTATTATTGAAGTTGCCACAGAGGCCAAAGTCAGTTGTACCAGATATATATATATATATATATATATATCTAATGATTCTCTTGACAGCCTTGAAATGCGACTCCTTTGGATCACCCTGGTAACGAGCACAAACTCCCGCACTAAAGCAAATGTCAGGGCGGCTAGCCGTGAGATACAACAGACTTTCAATCATGCCCCTGTAAAGACTAGGATCCACCGAGTTGCAACTCTCATCCTTGCTGAGCCGATCAGTTGAGCCCATAGGTGTTTTCATGGGTTTGACATGTTCAAGTCCAAATCGCTTGATCATATTTTTGGCATACTTTGTCTGTGATATAAATATCCCATCATCGTGTTGTTTGACCTGTAAACCAAGAAAATATGTGAGTTCACCGACCATGCTCATTTCAAACTCATTTTTCATAACAGATATAAAGTGTTGCAACTCGCTTGGTGATGTAGAGCCAACCACAATTTCATCTACATAGATTTGAGCAATAAGGATATGGGTTCCAAAATGTTTGTAGAACAAGGTGCAATCTACACTTCCTCTAGTGTACCCCTTATCAAGAAGATGAACAGTGAGTCTTTCATACCACGCCCGGGGAGCTTACTTCAATCCATAAAGAGCTCGTTTCAGTTTTAAAACATGGTTGGGAAAGTGTGGGTCAATGAATCATTTGGGTTGTTCAACAAAGACCTTTTCGTTCAAAAATCCATTCAAGAAAGCACTTTTGACATCCATCTAAAAGAGTTTAAAGCGTAAGACACATGCAACTGCCAGTAAGAGGCGAACGGATTCCAGTCTTGCAACTGGTGCAAAGGTGTCATCATAGTCTACTCCTTCGACTTGAGTACAGCCTTGTGCAACTAGTCTTGCTTTGTTGCGCACAATGTTTCCTAGCTCGTCGGTCTTGTTCTTGAATATCCACTTAGTGCCAATGATGTTTACATTGGCAGGTCTCGGTACAAGCTCTCATACATAATTTCTTTCAAATTGGTTGAGTTCCTCCTGCATGGCTTCAATCCATGCTTCTTCCAGCAGTGCCTCCTTGACGTTCTTGGGCTCAATCTTGGAGGTGTAACTCATAAAGAGAACCATCTGATCATACCTTTTACGAGGAAGATCTCGTGTGTGAATTCCTTCACTCATGTCGCCAATTACTGCTTCGGGAGGATGGTTTCTCCTGATATGAGGAGGAGACTCTAGATTTTCTACTCTTTTGTTCACTTCCCTTGCAGGTTCAATTGCAACAGGCATTTCAGAAGTGGTTTCTATTTGTGGTCTCTCAACCTCAGTTGCAACTGGTGAGACGGTTCTGGGAGGGGTCAGACGTGATTCCTCCTCGTCCATTGATTCAGTTAGCTTAGTGATCTGTACTTATGAGGATGTTGATGCAAAGTCCCTATAATCATCAAATTCGACATTAGAGGATTCCACAACAGTTTGCGTACGCATATTAAACACGCGATAGGAGTGACTGTTGCGAGAGTAACCCACAAAGATTCCTAAGCCAGATTTGGATTGGAACTTACGTCGGGATTCTCTGTCATTGAGTACATAACAAGCACACCCAAATATGTGAAAATGTTGAACACTAGGACGTTTACCTTTCCAAATTTCATATGCAGCCTTAGTTGTACCTGGACGTAGGTACACACGATTTGTTACATAGCATGCAGTGTTTACTACCTCAGCCCAGAACTTGAGAGCCAGTTTCTTCGAGTTCAGCATAACTCACGCCATTTCAACTAATGACCTGTTCTTTCTTTCAACCACACCATTTTGTTGAGGTGTAATGGGACATGAGTATTCATGAAATATTCCCTTATCAGTACAGAAGTTGTTAAAATTGGAATTTTCAAATTCTTTCCCATGATCACTTCAGATTCTCTTGATAGTTAAGTCCTGTTCAGTTGCAACAATGTTGCAAAGATATTTGAAGAACACAAAGGATTCATTTTTCTCTTTTAAGAACTCAACCCAGGTTAATCTCGAGAAGTCATCCACACACACAAAGATGTAACGTTTACCTGAGATGCTTTCCTTCTGGATAGGTCCTACAAGATCCATGTGAAGGAGTTCCAGAATTCTTACAGATGGAGTGTGTTGCAACACGGTATGACTGGCCTTCTTATGTTTTCCTTCAAGGCATGACCGCATTTCCCAAGAGGGTTGGATCTGAGTTTAGGTAGTCCTCTAACGACTTGCTTATTATAGAGATGAGCAAGAGACTTGTAGTTGATGTGTCCATGCCTTTGGTGCCACAAATATGCAACTGTGTCTGCACTAAATTTACATGTAAGTGACCTAATAACAGTTTTACAATTAGTCATGGTATAACAGTTTTTAGTACTTCTTAACCCATGTAACACCCTGTTCTGAAATTGATCTAAGACTTCACATTCATCTTTCGTGAAGCGAACATATAGGTCATCGTCACACAACTGACTAATGCTAATTAGATTAGCATGCAGTCCATCAACATAGAATACGTCCCTTAGTTTAGGAAAACCCTTCACGTTCAAAGTTCATTTTCTTATGATTTTACCCCGGTTTCCATCTCCAAAAACCACATCTCCCTTTTGATCGTGAACAAAATTATTCAAGATGCTCTTGTCCCCTCTCATGTTCCTGGAACAACCACTATCGAAGAACCAAGTGTTATAGTAAGGGGCATGCTGAGACGTGGAGTTGCAAGTAGTAAGACATGTTAGAGCGTTAGATGTTTTTTCAACCCAAACTTGTTTTACTGATTTTACCGTTGCAACTGAAATTGCATTCTGGTTGATTTTCTTCTTCCTTCGGTTTCTCCTCTTTCTTTTGGTCTGAGCCTCAGGTTTGTTTGGAGGGAATGCGTGATGTGATTCCCAGAGTTGATAACAGTAAGGTATAATGTGCCCCTGGACACCAAAGTGGTGACATGTTGGAACAAATCTTCCTCTTGCGAACCTGTTAGAGTAGCTAGAGTTAGTGACTGGTAACTGAGCTTGGATCTGAGAGTAGTCAATCGGAATTTCAACTCCTTGGGGTACTCGTTTCTTCTTATATACAATGATTTTGGTATTTCCACGAAATATGGTTGGATCAGTATATCCTAGTCTAGTCTTATCAGTTACAACTTTCTGAGTATCCAAAACCTTGTCAAGATTGTCGCTGCCTGGACTGAGTAGCTTTACATTCTTCACTAAGGCATCCAGTGAGATCGCATACGTCTTCTAGCGCCTTGCGTGCTTTGAGTGCTGTGTCAAGATCAGCAGACATGATATCTCTTTCCCTTGTGAGTGAGAGAACTTTTCTTTCAAGTTCTCAGATTTTGTTGTTCATTCTCACTGGACTCCCAAAGGTCGAGACAATTTTGAGTTGCGCCTCAAGTTCCGAGTTTCTTTTACAGATGGCATCCATATCGTCAGTGAGATTCAACTCGTCATTGTCTAGTGAGTCGTAATTGGATTCCGTCAGATTCTGAATTGCAACAGCCATGTTAGCTCTAACGAATGGAATGAACGATGAGAATGCAACATCGGAAACTTCTTCTGATTCATCCTCACTATCTTCTGATTCATCATCACTCCATGCTAATAGCACATGTTATTTTTCTCGAGGAGGTTGGCGCAATCTCCACTTATGTGTCCAAATCCATGGCATTCCATGCATTGAATACCTTTTCTGGACTTTCTGTTGTCAATTCTATTAGTATCGGAAGGTTTTTTAACATTATCATAGGGACTTGCAACTGGACTGGAAAAGTTACCTTTACTCCAATGTTTGTTCATCTTGTTGAACCTTTTTGTGAGGAGCGCCAGTGAATGCACTAGCTCACTGTTGGAACAGGTCTGAGGGAGACTAGCCTAGAGTGCAACTCCTTTGAAGATGGTGTCACCTTCTCTTTTGAGTTTCATTTCCCATGCAGTGAGTGAGCCTATGATATCGGCTAGGGATAGAGTGTTTACGTCTTTTGCCTCTTCAATGGCTGAAACTTTCATTGCAAATCTCCCTCGGAGGGATCCCAGAAGCTTTAGCACAATTTTGGATTCTGGAAAGTCCGCGCCAAGGATAGTGGCTTCACTTGCTAGGTGCCTGAGTTTGGAATGGAACTGAGCAATGGTGTCTGTTTCTTCCATACATACGAAATTGAACTAGTCGTTGAGCAGTTGCAACTTGGATGCACGAACTTTATCATTTCCTTGGTGGGCGTTCTCAATAGCTTGCCAAGCATCTTTTGCCACTTCACAGTTAGAAATACTCTTATATTGGTCATAATCAACAACAACTAATATGATATTTAAAGCTGTAGAGTTATAATTAGCTAAGAGTTCTTCTGCATCGGTCCATTCCAGTTCGGATTTGACTCTCCCCTGTTCGTCCGTTGGTGGGGTCCACCCTTTTAGGATGCTTTTCCATGCCTGTTGATCCTGCTGTTTAATGAAGTACCGCATGCGGTTCTTCCAATTGGAGTTGTTTGTCACCGTTAGCATTGGTGGTTTTATGGTCGACATACCTTCCCTCATTTCCTCCATAAGAAAAACACTTAAATAAAACAAAGATCTTTAAGCCAGAATCTATACTATGTGATATAGTGACCCGCTCTTAATGCCAATTGTAAGATCTTAGGTTCTGTATTACTTGCAATTGTATACAGTTGTACTTGATAGTAGTTGCAACTGTACACAGAAGTGCAACAGAAGGTGGTTCTTTAACTTTTAATAGCAGTTTGACTGTTGCAATTGTAAAAAGACAATAAAACATAAAGTATTAATAAAAAAAGAATTTTAACGTGGTTCGGTCCGAATGGTCCTAGGTCACGTGGTTTGCACCCAAATGTTGCACTCAAACAATATCCTACTTAAGAATTACGATGTAGGTTTTACATCAACCGAAATCTTAAACTCCCTCTAATATTTGCAGTTGCAACACCTATCCCTCAACTATTTTCGGTATACTCGATTGAGTCGTAGGTCATACTAAGCTATTCCAGAGTTCCTTTAACTTAACGTTCTTCTGAAAGACTTTGACTCGATATAGGACTGAATCACAAATTATATTTTTCAAAGTATTCCTTAATTTGTCTCGAGTCGTCTCCTTATATAGGAACGGCAGAATCTTCAGCGTATCCTCTGTTGCAATTTCCATAAAATCTTCCTTCCTTATATGATAAACGCGTCGATGATTCTGCTGCAATCCGATATTGATTTCTTGCCTTATCTTCCACGGATTCTGCATGATCACGTTTGATACCCAAAACGAACATGCCTACTTTATCCGTCTACATACGTAATAAGGAGATAAATACAGGTTAATCTTTTTAGGATGGGATAAGATCTTATAATGATAAGGAAATAAGCATAAGATAATTGCCATCTAAGATTTTAACCCAACTAAATGATTTGCACAAAACAAAATCAATAAGCAAGAATGGGCCAATTGGTTCAAGGCCCATATTGAGTGTGGGCAACGGCCCTAACAATATGTTTTTATAGAGTCGCTTGTGAAAGTGTAGGACTTTCTAGAATCAATGTTAGATTATGCAATGTTAGACGATGTTGGGTTAACATTAAGGATAACATTGAAAGCCGAGAGCTTGTGCGAAAACTGCTCTTTAGTTGCCAAAATTAAGTTTTGCCTTTATTCACATATTAACCAAGTTCCACGGTTTTAGTTGTTTATGTTTATGTCCAGGAAGGTATCTTTATAATAAGGAAGAGCTATGGAAGATTCCTTACTTGAAGTTTCCATAATTCAAGCTAAGTTGAATAGTCAACTCACACGGTTTCAAAAGAAGGAAACAAGGTAGCTGTTCTCTGCGACGCGATTCTTTCCAGGATTTTGCGAATTGAAGAAGATGTGTTACCTTGTTAAATCGGTAACAATGGAAACACATTCGCAGGAAAGATTTGAAGTTGACAAAGAAGGCAAATTTTAACAAGGAAACAACAAGAGTTACCAAAACTGTGAACAACACATCTTGCGTTCAAGACTCAAGAAATCTATAAAAGATGTGAAGTTCATCAAGATGAAGACAAGACAATCGTGCTAAACAATCCAAGAGATTAATCATTATTTGTATTGTCTTCGTCTTGTTTTGCGAAGTTTTTGTATCAACTGCTTAAGTCTAGTTCATAGAAGTTAAGTAGTTCTTACTTGTCTGCTTCGTTGTGTCCGATCAACAAAGAGCGTCAGTGAATTGTTGTGAGGAACGTTTTGATAAAACCTTTATGGTTATTTGGCCTAAGGCTCGGAAGTTTTTAATAATATTGAAAACTTCTTAAAATTATATCTTCTTGTGTTCTTACTTCCGCTGCACACTATATTTATCAAGAAGATCAAAATAGAGTTAAGGCAATTCCAGCTTAACTCTCAAAAGTGTTGTGTCAATCCACGGTCCAAATTTTTCAATTGGCATCAGAGCCAAACACCGACTACACTGGTGGTTTGGAGGTGATACAACACCATGGACAGTGTCAATCCTAATACCAACAGGATTCCAATTTTGGATGGCTCCAATTATGCATATTGGAAGATCAGGATGAGGTCTCACATCAAAGCTATTGATATTCGAGCCTGGCAATCCGTGATCAATGGATACTCTCTTCCAACATTACTAAGAGATGGTGAAGGTGATCTAGTTCCAAAACCAGAAGCAGATTGGACAGCAGCAGAGGTAAGTCTCTATAACTCTAATGATAAATCTCTTAATGCTATCTTTAGTTGGGTTAATCATCACATGTTCAAGTTAATCCAGGATTGTACAAAAGCCAAACATGCTTGGGATATACTTGAATTACATTGTGAAGGAGATTCTGTTGTTAAAGATTCTAAATATAGACAACTGCTTTTGCAATTTGAAAAACTTGAGATGGGTGAAGATGAAAGTGTTGACACTTATTTTGAGAAAATTCTTGATATTGCTAACCAATGTGAAAACCTAGGTTTTGCTATGACTAATCAAGAAATGGTTTATAAAGCTATGAGAACACTGTCATCTAAATTTGCTATCAAGAAAATTGCAATGAGTGAATCTAGAAACCTTGCTAATCTACAATTTCAAGTCTTGATCAATACTCTTAGAGAATTTGAGATGGAGCTTGCCTCACAACCTAGCAAACATAGGGTTGTTGCTTTAAGAGTTCAAATCTTGACAATAAAAGTGATGATGATTTTGAAATAATTTCTTTAAATTATGGGAAAATTACTAAGAAGTTCAATAAGTTGAATCTTAAAGGAAAAGGTAAAGAAAAGAACCTTAGTAATAGTTCCCCAGGTTATAAGAAATTACCTCCTAAGTTTGTGAAGTACATGGCATGAAAACCTACTCCTTTAGAAGCTGATAAGTTAAAAGATGTTCAATGTTTTGAATGTAAAGGATATGGTCATATGGCTAATGAATGTGCTAACGTTCTTAGAAAAAGAGGAAATTCTCATTGGGTTTGTGTAGATGATTTCAATGAAGATGACTTTAGTTTTGGAGAAGCTGAAGAACAATCAGAAGAGGTTCAAACAGCTGCGCTACTCACTCAGATTGACTGGACGCCAGAAGCCTCCCTGAACTGCTTCGGATCTCAATGTTATCCCGACATTCAGGATCCAACATCAGAACATGAGACCTTCTTTATAGATTGTGATGAATATGATACTGATTCTGAACCTTATCTTGCGTCCTACTTTGATGAATCTAACTTTGATTGTTTTCATGGCAAAGTGGATCTAGATGAAGAATATTTCTTTGAAGGTGAAATGTCCCATGAGGAAATCATTGAAGACCTGAAGTCTATCTACCACAAACTGCTGCTTGAGAATCACAAACTCATCAAGAGCAACAAAAGCTTGAAGGAAGAGATTGGATGCATGAAGGAGATGCTGAAACTGTATGAGAAAGACCTTGACAAAACTGAGGCTGAGCTGAAAGAGGTAAAGGTAAAACTAAATAAAGTTGAACATACCATTGACGAAGGGAACTCTTCTACATCTCTGCTTGATGAAGTGCTGAGTATGGGAAATCAAGGTAAAAATGGTTTAGGCTATATTGAGAAACCTTCTTCTAAAGATGTTCATTATGCCAACTTGAAAGCTGGTTTTATCAAGGATAACAATAACTTGAGTTGCGAAATCCCTTCCAACACTATGGAAAAGCCTACTTTTATCTGTTAATATTGTTTTCAACCTGGTCACATTAAGCCTTATTGTAAAAAATATAAAATTGTGCTTGAGAAGAAAACAGTAATTAATTGCAATACCAATGTTAGGAGAACCTCTTATCTGAATGTTATCCCAACAGTAGGTAACAACGTTGAAGGACATAAAAGTAGAACTTGGATAGAAAAGTTAAAAACTCCTAAGGTTAAAATTGTTTGCAATGTTGTCTTTTCTGCTGTTTACTCTAACCTTGCAGGTAAGTGGTATTTTGACAGTGGGTGTTCAAGGCACATGACTAGAAACATTGACAACCTGAAAGAGGTTATCCCCCTGACTGTTGGAACAGTTACCTATGGAGGAGGCACAAAAGGGAAAATCATTGGAAAAGGAGTATTGGATGTTGAAGGATTTCCACCACTCAAGGATGTGTTGTTGGTTGAAGGATTGAAAGCAAATTTAATTAGCATAAGTCAACTTTGTGATGATAACTTGCTAGTTACTTTTGATAAAAGTTCATGTGATGGGTTTAATAGTGACAATGTCCGTGTCATGACAGGTACAAGATCAAAGGATAACTGCTATCTTGCTCAAGATGAAGTAGAATGCTACCATGCCAAGGTAGACGAATCTGTCATGTGGCACAAGAAGTTAGGACATGTGCGCTATAGAGATGTGGAGAAACTACAGAAGTTAGAGGCTGTAAGAGGACTGCCTAAATTGACTAGCCCAAGTAAAATTTTTTGTGAAGACTACATAAAAGGTAAACAAACAAAAGTTGTCCATCCACCACTGCAGGTACAAAGTACTAACCCCAAAACTAATAAGTGCTTTGATTTGCTACACATGGATCTCATGGGTCTTATTGAGGTTAGTAGCCTGAATGGTAAGAAGTATGCTTTTGTTATTGTTGATGATTTTCCAAGATATACATGGATTAAGATTTTGAAAGAAAAATCAGAGGCATTCAACACATTCAAGATTTTGCATGCTAGTATTAAGAATCTCTATGGTACTTCTGTAGGAAGAATTAGGTCTGACCATGGAAAGGAGTTTGAAAATGTAAGCTTGGCTAATTTCTGTGAATCTAAAGGCATTTTCCATGAGTTTTCAGCACCTAAGACACCTCAGCAAAATGGGATTGCTGAGAGGAAGAATATAACACTTCAAGAGATGGCTAGAGTTATGTTGAATTCTAAAAACCTATCTAAGAAACTCTGGGCTGAAGCATTGAATATTGCATGTCATATTAGTAATAGAGTTTATCTTAGACATGGTACTAGTATGACACCTTATGAAATCTTGAAGGGTTCAAAACCAACAGTAGCACACTTTCATGAATTTGGTATTAACTGCTATTTGCTAAAAGATAGAGATTATTTGAGCAAATTTGATCCCAAAAGTGAAAAGTGTATATTTGTTGGATATTCTCCTAATAGTGCTGCTTTCAGGGTCTACAATCCAAGATTGCATACTGTTCAAGAATCAGTGAATGTCATTTTTGATGATTTAACTGTTTCTACAGGTACTGAAGAAGTCACTGGTTCAGATGTTACTCCAACATTGGACTCAACATTGAACACAGACGCTGGAGATGCTGAACTGGAAACTGGAACAAATGTTAACTTAACACCAGAAACCCCCAATGTTAGGCCAACATTTGTGCTGTCAGACTCTGAAAATGACGTGGTTCATGTATCCAGAAGAGATCCCCCTCTTAGAATACAAAGAGATCATCCAGCCTCTCAAGTAATTGGACAAATTACTGAAAGAGTTAAAACATGCAACAAAGAAAGGGTCAATTACAAGGATATGGCAAAGTGGTGTGTTTGCATGTCTTCTTCATGTACTATTGATAATGCATCTTGTTTTGTGTCCTCCATTGAACCTAAGAATGTAACTCAAGCCCTTAAGGATAGTTACTGGATTAATGCCATGCAAGAGGAACTCTTACAATTCACCAAAAACAGAGTTTGAAATCTAGTACCTAGGCCATCACATGTGAATGTAATAGGTAAAAAATTGATTTTCAAAAATAAAACTGATGAGAATGGTGTAATTATGAGGAACAAAGATAGGTTTGTTGCACAAGGTTATACTCAGGTAGAAGGTATAGATTTCGATGAGACTTTTGCTCCAGTAGCTAGGATAGAATCAATTAGATTACTTCTTGCTATTGCTTGCTGTCTTAGGATTAAACTTTACCAAATGGATGTTAAAAGTGCCTTTCTGAATGATTTAATTGACAAAGAGGTTTATGTAGAACAACCTAAAGGCTTTGCTGATCCTAAACATCCTGACCATGTATACTAACTTGAAAAGGCTTTGTATGGCTAAAAACAGGCTCCTAGAGCTTGGTATGAGAGGCTAACTGATTTTCTGTTAGGCCTAGGTTTCAATAGAGGAGATGGAGATAGAACATTGTTTGTACTTAGAAAAGGCTCTGATATATGCATTGCTCAAATTTATGTGGATGATATTGTATTTGGCTCTACTAACAAGTCTACTTGAGACAAATTTGTTGAGTTTATGACAGGAACATTTGAGATGAGCATGATTGGTGAGCTCAACTACTTTCTGGGACTACAAGTTAAACAGCTGGAGAATGGTATCTTCCTGAACCAGGAGAAGTATGCAAGGAATCTGATGAAGATATTTGAGCTACAAGAGTCCAAGCCTTGCAAAACTCCTATGTCCTCTTCAGTGAAGATAACAAAAGATGGCACTGGCAGCAATGTTGACCCAACATTGTACAGATCCATGATTGGTAGTTTGCTATATCTCTCTGCCTCTAGACCTGACATCATGTTTTCAGTATGTGTTTGTGCTAGGTACCAAGCTGAGCCAAGGAAATCTCACTTGATTGTTGTGAATAGGATTCTTGGATATATCTCTGGAACTTCACCTTTAGGCATTTGGTATTCTTATGACACTAACACTAACTTGGTTGGTTTCAGTGACTCTGACTGGGTAGGTGATGTGGATGACAGGAAATCCACAAGTGGGGGCTGTTTTTATTTGGGGAATAATTTGGTCTTTTGGTATAGCAAGAAGTAGAACTGTGTTTCATTATCAACTGCTGAATCAGAATATGTAGCAGCTGACAGTTGTGTTACCCAACTTGTGTGGCTCAAACACATGCTTTCAGATTATGGACTAGATAGGGATACACTTCTCATGTTCTGTGACAATCTAAGTGCCATAAGTATCTCTAGGAATCCTGTCCAACATTCTAGAACTAAGCATATAGACATAAGACATCATTTCCTAAGAGATATGGTAGAGGACAAAGTAATCAACATTGAACATATTGAGACAACTAACCAACTTGTTGATATGTTTACAAAACCTTTAGATAGTGAGAGATTCTTCAGTTTGAGGAAATCTCTTGTCATGTGTAATATGTGAAAATGTTGAGGTAACCAGTGTTGTCATAACACCACTGACTAGCACTGGTATATTGGTTGTGGTGTAGTAGGTACTCTATTGTTTTCCTTCGTTGTATTCATTTCCTTGTGAGTCTCATTTCATCTGTGTTTTGTCATATGTTGCTTGTGTGGGTGAACTCTTTGATTAACAACTCTTTCTAGTTATCAGTTTCACATCTTTGTTTTGAAAAAGTAATAAAACTCTTATGTTGTCTGAGGTTGTGATTGCCTAACATATGAAGAAGCTGGGGTACACAAAGTTCACTACTTTGATGTCTATTCAGGTGTGTCTTATTCATATGGAAGGTGTACAGGACATGTGGAGAAGCTGGGGTGCATGATGTTGAAGCTTCACTGTTACTCAATTGTGCTTATTTACATGTTTCTGTTTGTTTGGCCAAGGAACACATGAGGGTGATCTGTTCTACTAGGGTGTTTGAGGTTAAGATTTCTTACATTTAGTAGCACCGATCACTTGGTGATTCTCTTGAATGCAGGTTGGTAAACAAGTATGCATAAGGAATTGGGGTGTTGGGTGCATGATAAATGAATTGCCAACATTCAAGGCCTTTGTACTTGCCTAACCTACTGCTGTTAATGTTGTTACTGGGGTGTGTGGAGTTCAGGCTGCCCTCATTCAGTAGTGACATTAGCTTTGTGTTTAGCAACCTCCTGTTTTGGTTCAGATGAGTTATGAAAATAATAAAGATTGTTAAGAGATGTGTGCTGTGCTGGTTTGAGGATTTTTTCATAATGTGTTTACCATCTGCCTCCTTGACATTACATTGTTGCATTCATGTAGAACTGCATTGTTTTCTTTCTTGTTGTTGAGTTGTGTCGGTCTAGGCTTAGGAGGAGTATAATTCATGTGTTGAGTCATACAATTGGGTACATACTGCATGTGACACACTTTTCTGTGACTTTCTATGCTGTGGAAGTGAATTTTTCCTTGAATTCATAACTTCTTATCTCTGTGTGTTTCTTGTTATCTATGTTGCTTACTCATGATTTTGATATGAACAATATGTCTGAGGTACTCACTTGCTATATTGGTTAAGTTTCAGATGTATTTTTGGATGTATCTCAAGCTCTCACATGAATTTGCCTTGGTGAAGCCTGTACCTCCATCTTCGGTTTTGAATGTTATTGAATGTTATCCCAACATTGTGCACAGTCGCAGGTCAACATTGAAAACAGGAACTTATAAGTTTTCAGTATGTTGAAAACCGCTATGGTTAACTGTTAATTAAACATCAAAGCATGTGCGCAGGAAAACATAGTGGGAAAGTTTTACTTGGTTCAAATTTGGTAACTGCCCATTAACATTCATTCTCTTTCCTTATTCACGGTTATTTCAAAAATCAAAACCCTATTTTCCTTAACTGTGCTTGCGATTTTCATATTTGTGCTTACTTTGCAAAATTTCTCTCGCAACTCTCAAATTCTCTCAATTTTCTTCTGCGATTTCATTCAAAACTTCTCTACTAATAATGGCAAGCAAGTCTCCCATGCAAACTCTTGCAGATGTTGCCCTGGGAAGTGAACCCACTGCCGCACGCACTCGGTCACACACTAGAGGTGCTGCTGCAAAGACAGTTGATGCTCCTGTTGTTGCTAAAAGGAAGGCTATTCCTATGTGCCACGAGGGAATAAGTCCAAACAGGGTGAATCGACCTCCAATGTTGAGCCAACTCCTGATTCAACCACTCCAATCACCAATGAGCCTCAAATTGAGATAAACACTGCTGAACCCAACCCTGAACTTGATGTTGACTTAACTGTTGAGGGGGAGGGTAGTGGTTCGGTTGAGAAAACTGTGGAAAAATCCATGGACAAGTCTGTGGACTAATTGGTGAGGAAGTGGATTAGGGCTCAAAAGAAAAAGAGCAAGGCTGCAGGGGATAAGTTGAAAACTATGTCTGAAACTGCTAAGATAAGGGTTGAGGCTAGAAAGAGACAGGTGGAGAGGTTAGCCAAGAAAAAGGCTAAGAGGAAAGCTGAGGAAGAGAAGAAGGCTGCTGCTGCTGCTGAGAGAAAGAGGAAAGGAAAGCAAGTAGTGGATGAGAAAACTGAGGTAGTAGATGTTGAGGATGAAGAGGAAGAAGAGGAGAAGGAAGAGGAGACTAAAGAAGAGCAGGATGTTGCTGCTGATGTTGAGGCAACATCAGGAACAGAGGAGTACACATATGGGCTATATGTGGTCTATCCTGATGATGAGGGGAGCTACAATCAATGATGGAGTTGAGAGACTATGCTCCTGAGATTGTCATGGAGTTCTACCTAAATCTCTCAAAATGGATCAGGGACTACAAATCTCCAAAATTTGGAAAGGCTTGGGTGAGGGGGAGAGTCTTCAACATTGACCCCTACACCATCAACATGATCTGTGGATTCCCTACTACTGATGAATCTGATGACCCCTACTATGATGATGTGATGGAAGACTTGACTGGAGGGTTGGTTAAAACCTGGAGAGATGCTCTGCCAACCACAAAACTCACCTTCCTGAGTGCTGTCTTGCACAAGATAGCTTGCTTCAACTGACTGCCAAGCAAAAATGTCACTGTTTTGACTAAGGAATCAGCAATCTTAGTCTACAAAATCAAAAATGGGCTAGCAGTGAACATGGGGGAGAGGATTGTGAAGTCTATGTCTGAAGTTGCTGGAAGGAAAAATGGCATGCTGCCTTTTCCCTCTCTCATCTGCAAAATCCTTAGCAAACAAGGATTGAAGACAAGTGTTACTGTGGGCTGGAGGAAGAATGATACTGAACTGACAATTCTCCCAAGCTACTTGTCTGGATCAAGAGTGAGAGACCTTCCATGGAACACAAAAGGAGTGGTGAGACCAAGGGTTGAAAAGAAGAAGGCTTAGGAGTTTGCTGGAACTTCAGTACCTATGTCCAAAGAAGAAGACTGCATGGTCATAACTTCTGCTTTTATGGATCATTTGCTAAACTGGTATAGGGGGCAGGTTGCTGATTGTCAGAGGGAGATAGAGGAAAGAAAGGAACACCTCAAAGAGATGGAGGACATGGTGAAATTTTTTGAGAAACTCCCTTCTTCACAAAAAGGGGGAGAGTAGTTCCAATTTTAAATTTTTGTCTTCTAGTTTATGTTATGTTTCTATGAACTGCTAATATCTTTGAACTGCTGGTACATTAATCTCTAATTGGTTTTATTTGATCAAGGGGCTTGTCCTTGATATCTAGCTATGGCATGTAACTCTAAGTACTACTGATGAACTGCTCTAACTTCTTTTGCTTATGAAAGTACATTTTGAACTACTTGTCTAGTTAACCTATTATGCAGGAAACTTACTAGTTTCAATGTTGAGGCAACATTGATGGATGTTGAGGTCTGAACATAAGTACATATCTTGATGTAGTGATGAACTTAATGCTTGTCTTTGTTAATTTAACTTTGAATTTGTTTGCTTGTATTTAGGGGGAGCAGTTTAGTAGTTTAATTTGTTTCTTGTTGATTATAGCTTTCTAGATATAAGACTTGATTGGAACAGGTGTTGGTTTTGTGAAGAAAGGAAAAAAGGGGGAGATTGAAAGTGCATGACTTTCTGGAATCAATGTTAGATGATGCAATGTTAGACGATGTTGGGTTAACATTAAGGATAACATTGAAAGCCGAGTGCTTGTGAGAAAACTGCTCTTTAGTTGCCAAAATTAAGTTTTGCCTTTATTCACATATTAACCAAGTTCCACGGTTTTAGTTGTTTATGTTTATGTCCAGTAAGGTATCTTTATCATAAGGAAGAGCTATGGAAGATTCCTTACTTGAAGTTTCCATAATTCAAGATAAGTTGAATAGTCAACTCACCCGGTTTTAAAAGAAAGAAACAAGCTAGCTGCTCTCTGCGACGCGATTCTTTCCAGGATTTTGCGAATTGAAGAAGATGTGTTACCTTGTTAAATTGGTAACAATGGAAACACATTCTCAGGAAAGATTTGAAATTCATAAAGAAGGCAAATTTCAACAAGGAAACAACAAGAGTTACCAAAACTATGAACAACACATCTTGGCGTTCAAGACTCAAGAAATCTATAAAAGATGTGAAGTTCATCAAGATGACGACAAGACAATCGTGATAAACAATCCTAGAGATTAACCATTCTTTGTATTGTCTTCATCTTGTTTTGCGAAGTTTTTGTATCAACTGCTTAAGTCTAGTTCATAGAAGTTAAGTAGTTCTTACTTGTCTGCTTCGTTGAGTCAGATCAACAAAGAGCGTGAGTGAATTGTTGTGAGGAACATTTTTGATAAAACCTTTATGGTTATTTGGCCTAAGGCTCGGAAGTTTTTAATAATATTGAAAACTTCTTAAAATTATATCTTCTTGTGTTCTTACTTCCGCTGCACACTATATTTATCAAGAAGATCAAAATAGAGTTAAGACAATTCCAGCTTAACTCTCAAAAGTGTTGTGTCAATCCACGGTCCAAAATTTTCAGCTTGAATGGGACTTGTAAGATGTTCACATAGAGGCGATCGAATGGGACTCGTGACAGAGTATTGGGTGTTGTCAAGGGTCGTGACTGGGATGTCTGAAGTGGACGTTATCCGCGAGGGGGAGGTAAACCTTGGGGGAGTTCTCTGCGGCTTACTCGAATATGTTCCCCGAGAGGGGGAGAAATCAATAGGAGCAACACTTTCGGTGCTGCCTGTCAAGAGTCGATCGGGCGTGGCCTAATGGGTGTTTGCTTTCATGTTGGCGCAGTCGGTGGGTACGTTCCAATAGTCTATTTCCAATCCTTGGATGCTTCACATTGTCACTCGGGTTCCCTCTTGTCAGAGGGTATAGTTGTAATTTTAGGATATGTATCATCAGGATACCCTCAAGTTTGGAGTGTGCTTCTTAAATAACGCTCAAAATTAGAGTTTGTTGTCACGGATTCCTAGGTTTAGGGTTTCATGATGCCCACGTGGCTCTTCATCATCAATGTGTCTTGATCTGACGGTTACTCTTCCCCAAGTTATAAATAGGGGATCCGATCCTTTGTGCTTTCTCACTTCAATAGAGAGATTTCAATCTTCCTCTTCTTCACTTTCTTCCTTTTTCTTTGTTCTTGAGTTTTTTCCTCCATAGCGCAAGCAAACGGTATAATACGCACCAGACGCAGACTTAAGAACGTCAAGAAACTTCTCTGCGTCCATCATCACATTCACAATTACCGTAGTTCAATGACTTCCTTACGATTACTTCTCGCTCATGACCTATCTTATCCTCTTTAAGATTGACAAAGCGCATGTTTAAGTTACATGGGAGAAAATGTTGACACCTCTCACTGGAACTATAAATGATATGGACGTAAACTATCATTTACAAACATTGGCCTGGGAGCCTCTAGTCCGCCATGACGGGCTTTAACTTTTCCAAATGATCTTTCATATGATATTTACTCTCATTGCGACCTTGCTTGACTTCAACTATTTTACTATCAATCGATTTGCCTACGAAAAAAGGCATAAAGTACCTCAAATGATAAATGATACCTCATATCCTAACAAAAATGGCAGAGAACACCCTAACAGGTACACAAATCCCCTATCCTACGGGACGATGCAGAGAATACCCTTACGAGTAAAAACATCTCTTATCCTACGACAATATTTGAAGAATACTTTAACAGGTCAATTTATCTCCTATCCTATGATGATATGTCATCAAACACCTTAACCTGCATATTTATCATACAATGTACGACAACAGATATCTACCCAATGCAAATGCTAGAATTCAAACAAGAATCGAATATTCAAACAAAATAGCGAACAAGATTACGATTATCTAAAGGTTATTAGACAACCACAACAAAGGCAACATAGTGCCCCTCCTACTCTCAGTTTGGACACTGCGGCCCACACATCACGCCAATCAACACGAGACTCTTTTTCTTTAGAATATCGACAACGGCAGCAGGCTCGACATTATTATACCTAGACTCTGTGCTGGTGATAGCTCAAAGCCACCCATGAGATCTAACAATATTTGAAGCTACATTCTACAATAACTTCAGCTAGAAACTGCCCTATAATGGTATGGTGAAAAATGCCTTGCTCGGTATCGAAGAAATTTACCTTTAATGATACAATGCAATATTCTATATATGGTATTTATGTCGTATGGCATACTGAGTATGTTATCATAGACCATACCTCACAAGGTATGACAAGTATCGTTTGTGATACAATGTCAACTACGTCTACGTGTAAAGGTCACAGAAGCGTCGTCAGATACTACATCTGATAAAGTACTCGAATAACTCAAGAGGTATCTACAAAGTTTGAGTTAGTTACGTACCCACCTCTCCACCGTGAGACCCAACCACAATAACGGTATGGCGGGACTAGAACATTCAAATATTTTCACATATCCCAAATTGTTATGAGGGTAAAATCGTAATAAGCAATAAAGAGCACTCTCATTGGTAACCCTAAAACTCTCAATCACCTGTCAACCTAACACAAGGTTGGTAAAAACCTAATTTTCATGAACAATCACGTATACACAATCGCAAGCTATAATCACAATAGTACATGCAAGCATTGCACATATAAGACCCCAAGCAGTCCAATTTGTATCTAGCAGTAACGCTTTTGGGGCCATGACGGCCTCGTGCGGAAAACAACCTCCTCGTGTTCTACACTACTTCTGACTAAGACATATTTATCCCTGTATTATTATGGGCCCTCTTGCCCATGAACCCATCGCACGAAATGGTACAACACCCACCTCAGTACACACATTTTTCGACGTAGCCCTCTTGAGACCACGCGTTGCATCCACCTCTATATCGTCATTTGAATCGAATATAGGCATGCTACTGGAAATGCATTTTCTTAGGCTAGTATAGAGCAGTAATGCATCTTAAAGTATGACATCTGAAAAATCTCATCGAATGGCAACAATCTTGATGGCCGCTGATACATTTAAAGATCATCGCATGGAGAGCCAATCCTCGACATCAAGTAATTGTACATTATATCTTTTGCAAACATAGTTACAAATAGAGTTTACGACCTCTACCTACCCGTTGACAGTCTCTAGTAACGCCACCAATACCGTCTTGGTCAAGGACGTGAACTATAAACCACTTCGACAAATATTTGCATACGGACAAATGAAGGGGACCAACTTATATAATAACCACACTTGGGCTCCGGCGGCAATAAATGCCTTCCTTATTGGGGAGCTAACGAAAACGCATATTCGATATCTACCTGATATCACCCAATTTTTGACTTCCATCTTAACAAAATTGTCCAGAAAAATGTGGGAGTATCCGAGCTCTATTTTCACTATCCCAAATCGTTGTTTATGCAACTCGAAACTCGGAGGAGTGAAGGGCGTCCCTCAATAAAATACTAGAGCATATAAATCAAGTTTACGAATTATCATCTAGAATGATAACTCTTAAACTGGGGGACCACATGATACGAGTAATTCCCATATTGGGTTGGCCCATGGGCTAAGCCCATCTTTAGTTGTATTGAGGATGGCCCCCGATATGTATATTGAATGTAATATTCGAGATATTACAAATCATGTGTACGTCATATGTGCGGTCTCCGCATCCAAGGTCTATAAATACTCGGGTTCCGCTAATCAATGTAAGATTTAATTATATTCATACGCTGCTAACTCTATATCGAAGACCCCCGATATTATCTTCGATATTGCACCCGATATGTATCAATCATATATATCATTGACATCACACTCGCCATTGTACCTGACGTCATACCCTACATAGAAGGCCTCCGATATCATCCCCGATATCACCTTCATCATCACATTCGATATCCACAAGATACTCGACATACCATTATATCTGATTATATATTTAACCCATCAATATTGAACTACGGCCGACTTGATTCTCTCAAGGGGATACGTAGGCATCTTAGGATAACTAGAGTCCAGTCCCAAATCATCAAAGATCCATATGTCCCCTCACCATGTTGCTTGGAGTACATGTGTTCAAATGACAAAGCTGGTTCTAGCGTGGCCTAGAACCAACATGATATGGAGTGTTTCGTCAGCCTGCAAAGTCAACATATGAACTCGCCCCAAATCAAAACGATCCTTGAGAGAATAGAGTTCATATCGTATCATTTTTTGGTGAGAATCGACGGTTTCACGACGATCAACAACTACCTCTAATCAATTTGGAGAGTTTGGCGGTGTGTGGATGTGTATGTGGAACTGCTGTGGGGAGGTGAAGGGTTCGCAACATTTCAGTATAATCCCAAATTTGACCTCAATTTTGCGTTGCCACGTGGGATCGCAAAATTGCGTTTGAATTGCAGAGCAACCGGAATGAAATAATTTGATGCATAATCTAGATTTGATTTGACACTCTCTTCTCTCTCCTTGCGTTCACACCTAGGGGCATTTCGGTCATCATTTTTTCTGATCATCGAAGCACGGTGACCACCTCACGAGGACATCGGCGTATTCTCTGTTGACTCGGTTTCCCCTTTTGTGAGCTTAAGGTTCGGATTCTAGCTTAATCTATGGGTTTTGGTTAGCTATTCACGGATTCAAGGTTCATCAGTGGAGGATTTTCGTCTTTCTTGATGTTATGGCCTTCTAGCTCAATTTTCCTTAGCTCCTCACGGATTCAAGTCTCTTCCATGGTGGATTCACGAATTCAAGCTTCTTCCATGGTGGATTTTCGTCTTTCTTGATGTTATGGTATTCTAGCTCGGATTTTTGTGGTTTTCTAGTTCTATAGTTCGTCTCTCACCCCTCTTCTTGTTCATCTTCACACCATTTGTCACTTGTGAGTCTCATGCTCCTTTATCGAACTTGGTCATTGCTTTGGACTTGATACTCCCTTTTGACATTTATAGCTCGATTTGGGGTCGTTTATTCAATCTCCAAGGTGTTCTTTGGAGCCCGTAGCTTGAGTGCGAATTTCTTCCTTAGATTTGGTCTTTTGTGTGTCGTTTTCCTCTTCTTTTTTGTTATTTTGGACTTCTTAGTTGTTTTTAGGTGGTCTTCTTGTGTTTGTCGCTCGGATACGCTCATTTTGAGGGTGTTTTGAGCGTTTTTACATTTTTTCCTATCACTTTTCCGGCGATCCACCACCGTAAAGTTCTTGAGCTTCCCAAGTTTCTTGCAGTCACTTTGCAGTTGAAATCAGGCATAAAGAACCGTTTATTGTGGACTAGCGGTCATTTTCCCCAAAAGGTGTCGTCTAGTCGCTGTCAGCCCGGGTCACCTGCTCCTGGGCTTCTATCAGGCGCCAGACCCATTTCAGGCACCTGCGGCACAGACAGCAGGGCGCCGTAGCTTTTGCTTTTTGCCATTTTGGGAAATCCGCGTCCTAGCTCCTTTTTTCTCCCATTTTTACACTTTTGCTAAATTATCATGACTACCTCTTGTGCCAACAATGATGAGTTGACTTCAGTCAACATTGGCCCCACTTTACCACGTGGCGCCACGTCATCAAACGAGGAAAATGGAGCTTTTGCTTTGATTCCCACCTCTCCTATTTTGGCCATGGGGAATTCGAATATTTCATTGGAAATAGCTTATGATCAAGCTAAAGGGAATGTTAATGCAAGTTTGGATATTGCTATTTTAGATCCTAAGCATGCTCCCTTGACGAATTCGAAGCTCGTTATGCTAGAGAAAGAAAAGCAAACCATGAATGCGCTTGATAAGGCTAAGCAAGCAATGTATTCCACCAAGGCTTCTAACATTGCGAGTTCATCTATGTTTGGATCCGGCCATTTCCCGCCTCTCTAGAATAACTTTTTTAGAGTTGGGAAACCATGGCTAGCTCTTATTTCCCATTTGCTCCACCAATCGTTGAAAAGCAACACAATGCGGCACCAGACAGTCCTAAACCATATCAAGTTCGTGCTTCAATTCGACACACTTCTTATGCGCAAGCGGCCGCTCCCACGAGACAATATGAAATCAACCGCTCTCTTATTGATGATCCTACCCTCACTACAATGGACTTTCGATTTGTCAAAGGAAAATCCATGATTGTCTTCAAGAAGGAGGAAGTTAAAGCTCTTCATGAGCGGTTTAAGCTTGTATTAATCATTCATTTTCCTCTTGTTAAGCCCAGCTACACTTATATTCACAACAAGATGGAAAAACTCAAACTCAAAGGCAAATACACTCTTGGTTCAATAGGTTCGCGGCAAGTTATGTTGAAATTGACCATGGAGGAGGACTATACACATTTATGGTTGAAGAAGGACCTTCGCTTTCTTGTTCTCAATGGTTCAATCTACAAATGGACTCCGGATTTCGACAGCGATCGTGAACCTCCTATAGCTCCCGTGTGGATCGGTCTACCAAACTTAAATATGCATTTATGTGAAAGACATGCTCTTACGAACATTGGTTATTATTTTGGAAGACCCTTGAGGCTCGATGAAGGAGCGGCCACTATGTCACGTCCCGATTATCCTCGTATATGTGTTGAGGTCAATCTCCTTGATCCGTTGAAAGAAGAAATAGAATGAAGGGTAGAAGATGCTCATGGGAACGTGGATATCATCAAGCAAAAAATCGTATATGAAAATCTTCCGAACTATTGTTGAAAGTGTCAAAGAATGGGTCATAAGATTGAGGAACGTGGTGTGGAGAAATCTCAAGGGACTAATGAGAAGGTTGAGGATACACAAGAACCAAAACATAGTGAAGCTACTACTTATGTTTGGAAGGCTGAGGCAAGGAGGAACGTCACCCCGAACTCATCTCCGAATAAACTCTTAAAGAGAGGGGATCCAAATCCTTTCGATATTCTTGAGCAAGAATCCCATGTTTAGGAAGACAATGGCCGAAAAAAGGAGATAACTAGAAATGGATGAAGAAATATGCTAAGTCAAGAGTTGAGTGAAAGAACTCTTAAGGCAATCACCATGGTTGAAGAGGAAGCTCAATTTCACAAGGAAATGATTAACGTGGCCGAAGAGGTGGATAAAGAAATACACCATAAGGCAAAAATTGATGTCGTGACAAATGTTGGAAATGAGCAACTCTTAAGGGATGATGAATTTGCCGAAGTGTTGAGAAAGGCTCAAGAAAAAGAGAATGAAGATATGATTTGAGGGATGATAATGATGATGGAGCTAGGTATTCGGACTCTAACTATCAACCTAAATCTAGAGTCCTCTCTCCAAGGGTGTGTCTTCAAGAGGATACTTTCTCGTGTGATATCTCCACCCCTCATATCTCACAAATCTCCCTACTTTGGCATACTAATGAAGAAGTACTGAGTGATGATACGATTGTTGAGGAGTCGGATATTAGCCAAAAGTATCTTGAGGACTCCATTTTCTCTACTAAATCCGCCCGACGTTCCATTTCCGAACCTTATGCTCCATTCGGTATATGTAGATTCCTTTGGCACAATCTCCTCCTCCCAAATATATCTTTTTTTTCTAGGCGTTATGTGCAAAACCTCCTCCCTATGGATCAAAAGATTGCAAAATGCATAGAGATAGTCTCACAATGCAATTGTTGTCGGACTACGGATCACGTCTTTTGGT
The DNA here is from genome assembly GCA_948329865.1 of Linaria vulgaris. Classification (NCBI taxonomy): domain Eukaryota; kingdom Viridiplantae; phylum Streptophyta; class Magnoliopsida; order Lamiales; family Plantaginaceae; genus Linaria; species Linaria vulgaris. The sequence goes on from OX415253.1 coordinate 11,954,275, forward strand.
GAAGCCATCTTGCTCAAGAGGTATAGTCGTATTTCTTTCGCACTTTCCATATTAAGCAACCCGTTTTTATCTCTTGGAAAAAATTAGTTGCTTATTGGATAAATACGAGATATCACACCCCACCCAATCACATTCACATTCTTGTTCCTATCCTTGTTTTGTGGTACATTTTGACGGTACGGAATGTGGCTCGACATGATGGTGTCCCTATGGATGCTAAGGTTATTATTCATAAGGTTGTTCGACATGTTCTTGATTTATTCACCATCAAACCATGCTGTGAGAAATTATGGCAAGGCTCCAAGCATGTGGTGGAGTTGTGGGGGATTAAGCTCACAAGCACCCGTCCCAAACCCCCCATTGTGGTTATGTGGACGAAGCCGAGAGAGGGTCGTTGGAGGCTTAATACGGATGGAAGCTCGAAGAGTAATCCTGGATTGGCCGGAGGTGGAGGGGTTCTTCGCGACCATTTTGGTAATTGTGCTTGGGTTTATCATGTTGCTTTGGAGCCAATGACCAATGTGGAAGCGGAGCTCTAAGCCATCCACCAAGGCCTCAAATATTGCCATACTCTTGGCTTATATGGTGTGGATATTGAAACGGATGCTCTTATTACCATTCCTATTGTGAACGCTAGGAAGGGAGACCCGTGGATGATTCTTCAACAAGTCGAGGAGATTCGCACACTCTTGGTTTTGGTTAATGGTTCCATACACCACATTTATAGAGAAGGAAACCAAGTAGCGGATCAACTTGCTAATGAGGCGTGCACCCTCTGGATTATTGGCCGGTATCCGAGCAATTTGGCGAGTCAAAAGGTTCGGGTGCTACTTGAAAAGGACAAGCACGGTTGGACTTCTCTTCGCAATTTGAAGTCTAATTTATTAAGATTGGAGAAGCTAACAAAGGACAATTTCGAAGACTTGATTGGAAGATCCTACTTGATAGGTTTAGATGGAAAACTATTTGTAATAAGACGTATGTTATTGTTCATTGTCCTAGCTTATTTTATTTTACGAGGTATCCACTTTTGAGATACGCTCTTTTTTTGTAATAGTGTTAGTATCTCTTGTTTCGCTCGAAATTGTCTATGCCTCCCTATGTGGGAGAGGGTGCTTGGATTGCATAGTCCCTCCTTGGGTGTGACTTCTAAGTATCTTACTCTCACGGGCGGTGTACACAATTTTGGGGAAACGCGCTTATCTCAGAAATGTCTTAGTCTCCCTATGTGGGAGAGGGACCTTGGATTGCACACTTCGTCTTTGGTTGTGACTTCTAGATATCTTTCTCTCACGGACGGTCACTACATTTGCGGGAAAGCGCCCCTTAGTTTTGATAACGTTTACCTAGCAAATTCGGTTAAGTACTTAGGGTGCTCATATAAGCCCCGTTAGACGCTTGGTTTTCTTTGGTTTGACCGTGTGTTTGCGTACGTCACTCGGTCTTATTTGTAGTACCCCTTCTTTCGAAATGAAATAATTCGATCCGATGTGGTGGAATGAATTCTTTCGTTCCAATGCCACGTTGGATAGCAATATTGGGTTCCAATGCTTCGGCCGGACCCCACTGTCACTGTTTTAACAATATTGGAACGAAATTAAAGGTCCCATAGGAACGAATTTTACAATTTTCTTTTAATTTTTCGGTTCCAATATACAATATTTGCTGTAGTGAAAGTAATTTATTAGGTTGGTAAGCTTTTCTGAAGGCTAATAATGTACTGATATTCTTCTCCATTATACTTGAGTGCAGCTAAATAAGATTTGATGGCAACGGAACCCTTTATCAAATCTAGTTATTAAATGTTCATATTTTTCTTCTCTTATCGTATCACAAACCTCGTTATTCTCAGTAAAGTGCATATAATTCTATTGGTACTTTAATACGCTTTATCTAACTTATGCGTAAAAGTGGTCCAACTGAAAGATCTGCAATATTGTGTATTTTTCTGTTAAAATCACGTTTAAGGTATCCCATTCGTTACAACTTACAAGTTTCTCTGATCATAATCTATTTACATCCAAAACGCACGATGTACTAAGATCTCATTAGATCATCTAAAATCATCGTAATCTAACATTAATATTTATTTACTGCCCACTGGAGCATCATAAGGTTAAGAAGAAGGTTGCTTTCAATCAGTTCATCTCCAACTGTTGCGTTACCCCACTAGTCACATGCTATTGCGGATATCATAGATATATAATTAAGTAAATATTTTGGCTGGTAACATGCATTATCTTCTTACAAAACCAAAGCAAAGTCACTGTTTCTGTAAGACCATCATGCCACCAAGTTTGATGCCTCAATAGCATTAGTGCTCGGATAGATTACACTGATCAACTTTAGTAAGAACTTAGGAGTTTAGGCGATTTTTGAAACTAAAACAACATTTAGTCACGCGCCATTGGTTACCTAATTGACGGTTTTGTTACTAAGCGCGAGATATGAGAATTGACAATAGTACTAAACTATCGCATTGTTTTACGGAAAAACGCCCACTAAACCCCTTTTTTGACAGATTGATCACAAAATGCCTCCACATAGTTGGAGCAAAAATGCTCTATTCCTTTTCTCTATTCACTACAAAAGAAACGGTCTTTTTCGACGGCACAAAAACTGTTGGAAAAGGCCCCTTTCCCGTCGGAAAAGGACATTACCGACGGCCTTAACCGTCGGAAAAGACCGACGAAAAAGATCTCGTCAGAAAAGAGCTTTTTCGTCGGTCAAATACCGACGGGCTTTTCCGATGGGTTTATACCTCGGAAAAGGGATCTTTTTCGACGGTATGATACCGTCGAAAAAGACGTCTTTTTCGACGGTATAAACCCGTTATAAAAGGGGTCAATTTGTTTTTAAAAAAAGTTATTTTTAATTGTACCGTATCTAAAAAAAATATTATTTTTTTTAATATGTATTGAATTATTTAAAAAACACTTATTAAAATAACATTTTCGATGGTTTAAAACGGACGAAAATAATATTCATAAAAAAAGGCACAATTCTTTGTTTTTTACGAAAAAAAATTATTTTTTTGGGTTAAATTTTCGCTCAATTTAGTCCGAATTTTTGAAAAAAGCTATAAAAATAGTTTTTGTTGCATTTGTAGTTAATAAAATAAAAACAAATGAATTATTTATTACGAAAAAGCATAAATATAAACTAATTTGTAATATGTGTATATAGATAAATAAAAATGGGTTATTATGAAAGTATTAATATATATGTGAAATTAAGAATAATAATAATGTAAGAAAACAATATATATATGATAAGATAAAAAATATAAATAAAATATAAGTAAGAAAATATTTGAAAAAAGAATTGGAAGATATAATTGAACGTTTGTGTATGAATGAATGAATCTTAAATGTAAAATTTGAGGGTATTTATAAATTTGGGAGAGGGAATGGTGCCACGCCACCGATCTGGGTGAAAAACCACCCGAAAAAGGGTCTTTTCCGACGACATAGAGTCGTCGGGAAAGACAGTTTTCGGGCATTGATGTCACCCGGATTACTATAAATATAGTCCGATATCGGTCAAGTCACAATCTTTTCTACTAGAGGTACGTACGCGTTTATATATATATATATATATATATATATATATACTTACAATCTCTTTTAATTGTAGACTCAAAATGTAATTTTGTCGTATTGATAAAGGTAAAAACTATTAATTTGATAGATAATAATATATCCAAATCAAGATAGAAATTGGATGTACAATCATTTGGCCGAGAAGGGTCGAGTGAAAGAAAGATTTGCCGAAAGTGTATTCCATTTTTTGCAGTTTGCGTTAGCTTAGGAAAGTTATCTAGACGATAGTCGAATTCTAAAATGTCAGTGTAGAAAGTGCACCAATAGAATTTTTTTGAAACCTAACGAAGTAGCTGCTCACCTGCATCGATGGGATTTTATAGAGGGGTATCGTGTATGGTGTTTAACGGGAAAAATTATAACGAGCATAATAGCCTCGTAGGGGCGTCGTCGTCAAGTCACGCAGTTAGAAACGATCTGATAGCTGTTCAAGACTCTTTAAGAGCTTTAGTTGATGATACTTACCGATGCCAATTTCAAAATGTTGTGATGAGGAGCCTAACACCGAAGCAAAAGGATTTTTGGAATTGGTGAAATGGTTTGGGATTAAGTTGCGCGGCCAGGGAAACAAGTCTGTTTTGGAGTGGGTGTCTGAGTTTTTTACTACCAAGCTAGAGCATAACTCTAGCATTGTTGAGTATGCAAAGTATTACAACTTATCACGCGAGTGTTTGGGGCCTGAAGATAGCCATTGTTTGCCCGCAGGTCTGAATGCTGCCGAGAAGTTGATGAAGGGTTTGGGGTCAGGATACGAAACAATCGGTGTTTGTGATAACAATTGTTTCTTGTTTTGATACGATATCCACCAATGATGAATGATATTCGTATGCTAAATGTAGGATCGTTATCTTCAGGTTATTTGGATGGAACCTTGACCCGTTGCCTTAGTACAAATAGGAACCTTGGTATGGAGACCGCGACCTGCTACTTGATACAAAACACGAACCTTGGTATAATAAAGACGCCACAAACAGTTATGGAGGGTGCCGTTTGATAAGTCAAATTTGAACGCCACAAACGAGGGTGATGAACCCGTTTGATAAGTTCGAAAATAGTTTTTCAAGGAACCAAAGAGAATAAAATCTTACAAAGTTTATAAATATTATAAGTGTTGTTTTACAATGAAAATGGTCTTCCTAATTTATAGGAGAGACAAACTTGGTCACTAAAAAATCAACTATGACCTTCCAACAACTTCTAGAAAAAGAAAATACATTAACTAGACTAGGAAATGATGAAAGAGTCTTCTAGAAAAGGAAAACTCATTAACTTGACTAGAAAATGATGAAAGAATAGTCAAAACTCGTCTTTGACTTTTGACTATTATTTAAAAAGTCACTTGGATCAGATTTGACCATCTTTGTTGCTCATTTTGGCCTCCTTTATCATTATGGACCCAAACTTGGTTAATTAGCCCATAGAAAGATGCTCCCATCTTCTTAGCAAACCCTCTTGTGATTGGCCCATTCAAAGTGCGAATTTGGTCAATTCTTGTGACATCTTCTTCACTTGAATTGTTGTAATCTTCTTCTTTTGTCATCATTTCCATATTTGCATCATTCCCTTCCTCTTGAAAAGGATTTGTACTCAAATCTTTATCACTTGAAAAAGTCCATCTCCTCTTGGCAATAATTTGGAACGTCTCTTTTCGGAAAATCTTTCTTTTCTCATGAGCAAACAAACCCAATCTCCCGGTTCAAAGATCATCTTTTGACGCCCCTTGTTTGCTTTCTTTGCATATTGATGAGTTTTCTTCTCAATGTTGAGCCTTGTTTGCTCATGTATTTGCTTAACAAAATCAACCTTTTTATTTCCATCGTGATTTTGCACTTTGGACTTGGCTTGTTTACAAGTGATGCATCTGCCGCATGTTCTTTCAACATCCATTTTCATGTGTGGCGAAAAGAAATGTTCTTGCAGAATTGATAAGGTCTTTGCAATGCCAAAGTGTCCCATTAGTCCTCCTCCATGAGCTTCTTGCACAAGTAATTCCCTCAAAGAACAATTGGGCACACAAAGTTTGTTTTCTCTAAAAAAAATTCCATCTTGCCTAAAGAACTTACCACTAGCATGCTTTTCACAATCTTGATACTCAACTTGAAAATCAAATTCATCCATATAGAAATCCTTGATGTACTCAAAACCAAGCAACTTTGAATCAAGAGTAGAAAGTAAAGCATACATTCGAGAAAGGGCATCGGCCACCACATTCTCATTACCTTGCTTGTATCGAATGACATAAGGAAATGTTTCAATGAATTCTACCCATCGTGCATGCCTCTTATTCAGCTTGAGTTGGCCCTTCAAATGCTTCAAAGATTCATGATCCGTGTGAATCACAAACTGCTTAGGCCAAAGGTAGTGCTGACATGCGTTTAAGGCCCGAACCAAAGCATATAACTCCTTGTCATAAGTTGTATAATTCAAGGCTCCTCCTCTTAGCATTTCACTAAAGTAAACTATAGGCTTTCCATATTGCTTAAGAACATCACCTATTCCAATTCCTGAAACATCACAGTCAATTTCAAAAGTTTTAGAAAAGTTTGGCAAAGTAAGTAAAGGAGAATTAGTTAACTTTTCTTTAAGTAATTGAAAAGCCCTTTATTGTTCCTCTTCCCACTTGAATACAACTTTTTTCTTTATCACTTCCGTGATTGGTGCAGCTATGGTGCTAAAATCTATCACAAATCGTCGGTAAAAGCTTGCCAATCCATGAAAACTTTGAACATTTCCCACACTTGTTTCAATGTTGACCCGCAATTGGCTTAACATCCATCTAACATTGGTTCCAGAACATCTTACAAATATTGTGGCGAGAGACATGATTCTGGTTTCAATATTAACCCGCGATTGGTTTAACATCCATCCAACATTGCTTCCAGAACTTCTTTCAATTATTGTGGCGAGAGTCAGGATTCTGGTTTCAATGTTGACCAGCAATTGGCTTAACATCCATCCAACATTGCTTCCAGAACATATTGCTCCTTCAGTCCCGATGATCTTATTTTTTCCCACACTTGTTGGACTAGGCCATTCTTGTATTGCCTTGACTTTCTCCTCATCAACACATATAACCTGTGAACTCACAACAAATTTTAGAAACACAAGATTATCCGTGCAAAAGGTACACTTTTTCAAGTTAGCAAACAACACTTGTTTTCTTAGAACATCCAAAACAAGTTTCAAATGTCTAACATGACTATTCAAGTTCTTGCTAAACACGAGAGTATCATCAAACCGAATAACTAGGAATTTCCTAATAAAAGCATGGTTCATCAATCGCATGAAAGTACTAAATGCATTAGTAAAATCAAAAAACATCACTATCCATTTAAACAAACAAATTGTTTCTATAATAATGCTTTTCCATTCATCTTTCTCTTCCATTGTAATTTGATGATAACCACTTCCCAAATTAACTTTCATAACCACACAAGATTCATGCCTTTTAGTTAGAACATAATCCAGAGTAAGTATGGGTTGGGGATACTTTACCATAATCCGGATTGCTTTCAATTTGATGCACATCCAATGAAAACAAGGCAAGTCGGGCGGTATATCCTTGGGAAAAAGATCATCATATCCCTGCAAGAGAAATGCCTTTGAACTTGGCAATGAAGAAAAGTCTATGTTAGTTCTCAAAAGTACCCCACTTTCCAACTCACTTTCTTTTGAAAAGTCACTCTCTTGTGTTCTCTCTATTTTTCTCTCATTTGCCAAAACCCCAACTTCTTTTTTGTTGGCAACTCTCCGTTTTTCACTCACGTCTTTTTGAGCCCTCTTTTTTTTTTTCTCTCATTTGCCAAAATTTCAAATTCTTTTTTGCTGGCAATTTTTTGTTTTTCATTCTCGTTTTTTTCAACACACTCATTTTTTTGCTCATTTTCTTTCTTTTGAAATCTCACATGATCTTCAAAAACTTCCTTTGGTGTTAAAGGAACAAAGGTGATTTTTCTCTCATTGTGGACAAAAGAATACTTGTTTGTGAAGCCATTGTGGTTAACTTTACGATCGAACTGCAATGGACGCCCCAAAAGTATATGTCCGGCTTGCATTGGAACTTCATCGCACATAACTTCATCTTTGTACTTTCCAATGCTGAATGAAATCATCACTTGCTTGTCAACTTCCACATTAGCACAATCGTTGAACCAATGAAGCTTGTATGATCATGGATTTTTCACCGTAGACAACCCAAGTTTTTCAACGAGCGTGGTGCTCGCAATATTGGTGCAACTTCCGCCATCAATTATCACACTACACACCTTTTCACGAACATGACATCTAGTTCAAAAGATGTTCTCTCGTTGATTGTTGTCCTCATCGTTCAATTGCGCATTTAAAACTCATCGTGAAACCGAAGTGTAATCGGGATAAAGAGCACTTTCTTCTTGATATATAGACATGATAACCTGCAAAGAAATGTTAGAAAGAAAAAACCCTCACAACACTCTCTTACGTGCTTACTCTCTATTCTTGGTTCTCTATTCTTTTCTTTTCTTTTTCTCTTTTTTTTGGACGTTTTTTTTTCTTTTTTATCTTCTTCTTTTTTTTTTTGCTAAGAAATAAAAAACACAAAGTAAAGATAGATGTTTTTGGTAATCCGAAGATTAAACCAAAAATGGATAGGACCTGAAAGATAAAACATTTGCTCTAGATACCAAATCCACCAATGATGAATGGTATTCGTATGCTAAATATAGGATCGTTATCTTCAGGTTATTTTGATGGAACCTCGACCCGTTGCCTTAGTACAAATAGGAACCTTGGTATGGAGACCGCGACCCGCTACTTGATACAAAACACGAACCTTGATATAATGAAGACACCACAAACGGTTATGGAGGGTGCCGTTTGATAAGACAGATTTGAATGCCACAAACGAGGGTGATGAACCCGTTTGATAAGTTCGGAAATAGTTATTCAAAGAACCACAAAGAATAAAATCTCACAAACTTTATAAATATAGTAAGTATTGTTTTACAATGAAAATGGTCTTCCTAATTTATAGGAGAGACAAACTTGGTCACTAAGAAATCAACTATGACCTTCCAACAACTTCTAGGAAAAGAAAATACATTAACTAGACAATGAAATGATGAAAGAGTCTTCTAGAAAAGGAAAATACATTAACTAGACTAGAAAATGATGAAAGAATAATCAAAACTCGTCTTTGACTTTTGACTTTGGATCAGATTTGACCATCTTTGTTGCTCATTTGGGCCTTCTTTATCATTATGGACCCAAACTTGGTTAATTAGCCCATAAAAAGATGCTCCCATCTTCTTAGCAAGCCCTTTTGTAATTGGCCCATTCAAAATGCGAATTTGGTCTATTCTTGTGACATCTTCTTCACTTGAATTCTTGTAATCTTCTTCTTTTGTCACCGTGTCCATATTTGCATCATGTTTTACGCGGAATTTGCATCTGCCAATTATATAGTGTGTCCTGAATGTGGGGAAGATAGGTGTGAAACAGTAGGTAGAAAGAAGCATGTCCCAAAGAAAAAATTGTGGTACTTCCCGTTGGCCCCACGGCTTAAACAACTCTTCATGAATCCAACAACTGCTGAGCACATGTCGTGACACTTAAAGTGTAGGTCTTTGAACGATCTTATACTTCACCCAGTATCAGGAGAAACGTGGAAACATTTCGACTGGACACATCCTGAATTTGCTGCTGAGCCACGAAACGTTCGCCTAGGTCTTTGCATGGACGGTTTCACTCTGTTTGGAAACTTAGGATCCCAATACTAATGTTGGACCGTGTTCGTGACTCCTTATAGCCTTCCTCCAGATCTTTGCATGCGAGAAGAGTTTATTTTCTTGAGCTTGATCATATCGGGTTCGCGTAGCCGAAGACAAAACATTAACGTTTTGCTTCACCGCCTAATCGACGAGTCGAAGGTTTTGTGGCACGATGGTGTTCGTGCTTACGATAGATTCAATAGTCAGAATTTCCAGTTGAGGGTTGCATTAATGTGGACTATTAGTGATATAAGGTGCTAAGTCGGCTAAAGTAGAGTCGTCTTGTGTAACATGAGGCGCTAAAATATACAGTGGAGACCTTCTAGAGGAACTTGGAAGACCCCCACTAAAGCTAGCAAGTTGAGCATCATTCGGACGTGAGAATTGGGTATCATTAGTAGACCGCAACAAGAAGTCCAAATCACTTCGAACACTATTGTTGGGCATTGTGGCTTGCTGCCACGAATTGTTCGTGTTGGCGTTATGTTGGTTCCACGTACGTGGCCGACTCATGGCGTTATTGTGCCACGAATTGGGTTTCCATGATGTGTTTATACTTTGGTTTCCTTGCTACCGCGTCGTGTTAGTATCCTAATTGCCTTGCTGCCACTACGAGTTAGTACCATGCTTTCCTCGCTGCCATGACGTGTTTGTACCCTGGTTTCCTTTGGTGCCACGACGAATTTTGACCATGTTGTGTTTGGTTTTGTTGCCAATAATCATACGACTGGCTTTGCGTTCCATGAAACCAATTTGGAGGAAATGGGCTAGAATTATATTTATTTGCCTGGTTGTTCCATTGATAACGTTTCCCTCTGTTCTCGGTCACGAATTTGGTCTCGATCCCTCTCCTCTCACTCACGAATTCGCTCCTGCCTCTGCTCCTCCCGGTCCCTCACCACTTACGACCGCACTTCGTGAATATTTTTCTCCAAACCCGCAACGATTTCATGCAACTCAGCAGTAGCCACCTTCACTGCTTTAGCTGTTCTTATCGCCTCAGCAGGGTTCGAATTTGCGCCCTGCGACTTACCATAATCTGCGAGGGCATTATGCCTATTTTTGTCTCGGATCCTCCCATGTGTGTCATTATCTATGTCAAACTCAAGCGGCCATTTCTCTTGGGGACCATAATTATCGTCGAGCGCTTCAAAATAACGTTCCTACAATGTTCAAAGTAAATAAATGAAAAGGTATAGGCACAAAACAATCATATACATGTTTAAGATAACTTACATAATACCCTTCTGACTGTGGGGGGTCCCAACAGATTATTCGTCCATCCGGATCTGCTATTGCGTGGTCCATCACGTATTGCTGGTCGAAGCACAGTACATGCGGAGTATCATACTATAACAACAATTTTTTAAACAATATTAATGGTAAAGAGTAACTCAATATCACAAAATATATTTTGGAAACGAGGAAATTCTAACGTGTCATACCGTTCCATAGCTCCTCTCGTGTGTACTCACAGATCCACCATGGTACGTAGCTAAGGAACCCTTACCATCAACGCTCTTTGTCTTATTGGATTCTCGATTCTCCTTTGCTTTTTGTGCAAGTTCAATCGTCATTTTCTTCGCCCAATGATCACAGTACGTCACCTCGAGGCAGCCAAGTCTTTTGGTACCATTCAGGATCCTTATCTCGCTTCTTGTACAGATTTTTGCACTCGTATATGGATTCCTTCCATGAGGATTGTGCCACCCGATGGAATGCCTTTGTGATTTTAGGCGTTTCCTCTTCATCTCCTTTGTATATACCCTTCGAAATATAATAATATATAAGTATAAGGACAAAATTATAATATACATAAATACTGGAAAATGTGTTACAATAGGTTAAAAGAAGATGCCCTAAAGTAGTTTATAAATTTTTGATTTTGTGCCGCGGATAATTGAGAGTAATATATTGTCGGTTCGGTCACCAAGGAATTTATTGTAAAGCCAATTGATCGCTTTATTATTGCCGTAAAATCCTCACATAAATCTTGATCAAAAGTGAAATTGTCGTTCACCCCAATTTTGAGCTTCCCTTATTCGGTGTTTGAAGAACCTCCCCGTCCCTTAGGCGGCCTAAGGCTAGTAGAAGCAGATTCAGAGGCAACAGATGCTGGCGAGGGTTGCGATCCCGACAAAGATCCTTCGTCATTGGCTTGTTGAACTTCGTCCATCAAGCCATGCGAGACTATTAAACGTGGATGAGTAATTTCATGCGGCAATACTGGATCTGGGTCCCTTAGGCGGGGAGCGGCGGCTCGATTTTGAGTGGTAGTGGGGCGTTGTGGTGGTGCATGCGTCGGAGTAGGGGCCTGGGTCCGAGGTGTAGTTGGGCGTTGTTGGGAAGCAACCGAAGTATGTTGAGTTTGTGGTAGAGGTTCCTCGACATGTTGGGTAACTTCGTCAGGACTAGTTGTTTCAACGTTGCCACCGCGCCGAGATTTAAACACACTACCAAAATTGAGCATCATGAGGGTTTTTTGGTAACCCTACATTGGAAATATATTTTTTGATTTTTTTTTCTGTTTCGCTTTTCCTTTAACTTTATCGATAAAATTGTTGCTATTATTTTTATCGGCCATTTATAAAAATGACGAGTTTTTGATATATATATATATTTATTTGAAGAAAGAAAGGATTGTATATATATTTTATGTGCTCCTATTTTCTCAATTTATATATATATATACAATCCTAAGGACACGAGTAAGTACAAGGAGATGTCAAGACCTACCACAACCACGACTAAAGGAAACAACTTATCTATGCCCATAGCAGAGAACGACCCCTATGTCTCATCTAGAACAGACGATCCAGAAGGACTGTCCGATCATTTAGGCCGTCCATGGCCAACAACCCTACTCGGAAGATGCACTAGTCATCGTCATTCACCTTACGTCCCAACCACCCTAATAATGAGGAAAGACCGCACCCCATTGGTCCGACTCATTCATTAGAACAGAAAATAGCGAACCTTATTGGTGCATATCAATGATTGGGCAGACCCATGCATTAGCTCAGTACCACCTTCGAAGACCATTGGAGCAAAAATCATTATTACCCGCTTAGACGAACTACATTCAAGTCACACTATTGGTCACCTCCTGACAGACGACCCCCATTGGTGCATGAGACCTTCACGCCATTGGCCACCTGCACCCCATAGAGTAAAGACGGCAAGACCGGCCCCCATTGGCCAAAGACCCCTGGGACTAACATTATAAATAGTCCTCCAATTTCAGCAGATTGGAGGGGAACAACTTCAATTTCAAGCTCATCGGTCACTACAAAATCAATATAAGAACAATCTCCGCAAATTTATGCTTTATCGTACGTAAAATTTATCGCATACTTCTAGCTCTCACTCGTGTTCTCACACGACCCATTGTACTTCACTAAAAGTCCTTAATAAAATCATTGTGCCTCCTTTTCTCAAATTCGTGAGTAGCATACCGAAAAAAAATACTTGAGTAACAATATTCCAAATATCCCGACCACACGGGCCCAGACGATATTGCCTCACCAAATGGCGCCGTCTGTGGGAACGCCTTAAGTTCTCTGAGAAAAGTTGCATGGACAGGAAAAGAGCTAGAAGAGTACCAGTGCGAGTGTCCTCACGATCCTCTCGACCCAATACTGGGATCGAATCGATGGAAAACCACAATAATGAAACAGAGGGGGAACCAAGCCTTCCGCGCCCTCTTGAAGAAGTTCCAGAAGCAGGCAGTCCTGTGTCTCCTCCTGAAGTGCCAACACCACCTGCTACTGACGCTCCTATACCACCAGCTGACCAATAGGCGCCCCAGGAGATAGGACCCGCTATAGGTTTTGTACAAGTACCCTGGGACATGTATCAAAACATGTTCGCTCAGTTCAACAGACACAATGCTACGGCCTCAAAGAACGGTCGAGGTTGTGGCAGAGAATGCTCCGATGAACATAGTGATCCTCCGCATTGCAAATCTGTGCCTCCTTCGAGAGCCTGATCCGAATGACTATCATAAGGCAATGCTCGTGCGTCCCCTCCTTGCCGTAGAAGAAGACAACCGTCGTTGGATAATGCAAGTTCGGTCGACGTGCCCCCAAAAGAAGAACCTCCCACACCACCCTGCACTTAGGGGGCAGCTTGAAATCTTTCTAGCTTTCATGATCCCTACTATCCTGATCCCGTTGGATGGCGCCAGCGCTCGCCAACCCCGGATGCCCCTCTACGAGGCATGATGGAGCAAATGCAAAGAGAGATACGGGAACTTCGCCGTAATCTTCAACCCATATGAGAAGGTAGAATACTGGGGATCGCCATTCGCACCCCGCATAGTTGACCCCCTCATCCCTCTTACCATGAAGCCATCAAGACTCCAGACTTATACCAGAGAAAGTACTGATCGCGACCCTCGTGATCACATTAACCAATACTTAGCATGTATGGACTTGGCGTCTGCTCCGGATCATGCCATGTGCCAAGTCTTTCGAACGACCCTTACCGCAAGAGCCCAATCTCGATTCTCCCAATTGCCACCAGGGACCATCCACAGCTTCGAACAACAAACCCAGATGTTCATAAGGCAATACGCGTACAATAGGGTCTTTCCCAAGACTTGTGGTCACCTTTTCAACATTCTACATAATGTGGATGAGCCCCTATTGGACTACATGCGATGGTTCTCTCAAGACGTAGGAGAAGTGGCTCGCTTCGACCCCAAAATGCTTTTAACTGTCATCGTTTGAAGGTTACTACCAGGAGACTTTGCCAACTACCTCATGAGGAATCGAGCCACCAACATAGAAGACTTAATGTAGAAATCAGAATCTTTCATCGAGCTAGAGGAAACACACAAGACCCTGGAGGTTGTCAAGGACTCGCGAGCCCCAACCCCCAATGGAAAAGAGAAAAAAGATGATAAGGGAGAACTTGGATCCGATACCCTTACCCAACATGACAATATCTTCCACTAAGGTCACGACCATCACGAGAGAATTACGCTTATTTAAGTGTCCACGTGTTGTGAGAGATGCCCAGATGCTCAAACACACAAGAAAATTATGCAGGTACCACCGGGAGTACGGGCATCTGAAGGACGAGTGCAACCACCTTCAACAGGAAATCTCCAGGCTCCTAAAAGTGGGCAACTTGGAAAAATATGTGAAGCCCGACAAACGTAACCCCTTGAAGAAGCGAGGGCGAGAAGAGGCACCTAGAAAGAGCAAGAGTCTCGGTGCAAGAACGACTACCCCCGCGTTCTCGTGTATATCGCAACAACGCCCATACGAGTTGCACTGTAAACATGATCGAATGAGGAGTACTGTCTGTGACCCTGTAAGAGAAACACAATTACATCCAAAAAGAACGAAATGTTGATAGCAAGGTGGAGGTCTTTGCTGCCAAAGTGGCTAACCAACCGGTCATCTCCTCCGGACCAGAAGACCTCCTAGGCATTATGTTCCGCCACAAAGACCCCATTATGGTCACAGCCACCATATTTGGGACCAAGTAAGAAGAATACTCATTAACATGGGTAGCTCTGTTAATGTCCTCTTCATGCCTACCTTCCTGGCCCTAGGCATCTCCCAGAGCCGACTAGAGACAGTCGAGATGCCACTTATGGGGTTCTCACGAGAGCAATGCCAAACAGTGGGAATCATAACTCTTCTGATGTCATGGGGAGAGGGTGCCACAAGCCGTACTGAGCCTACCAAATTCTCGATAGTGGACATTCCTCTTGAACATACAATTCCATATATGGGTGACCCGCCCTTCGGACCTTCGAAGCGGTCGCATCCACCGTCTATCTGAAGGTTAAGTTTCCAACCCCTTCCGTGCTAGAAGAACTCAAAGGGGATCAGACTCTAGCCCGTGAATGTCACATGAATGCCTTACCAATTGAGTCTGACCACCTTGAGGCTCAACCCCCGACCAACATGGCCTGTTTGGAGGAGATCTAAGTCCAACCCGCTGAAGAGCTCAAAAAGATAGAACATGTGGATGGTGCTAAAGGCAAGACAGTAGAGATCGGTACGCACATTGGAGAAGATATAGAAAGAGCCATAACCGCCACCTTTAGGTTGTTCCACCACCTCTTCGCTTAGAAGGGCGGTCCCCCAGGGCAAATCAGCCAAGAGATATGCGTACAAGAGCTTAACGTATACCCGATGGCCAAAGCAGTCCAACAACGGAAGAGGAACATGGGACCAGAATGAGATAAAGTAATCCGGGCAGAAGTCCAATGATTGATAGACCTCCACCAGATCCAGAAAGTGCGATACCCAAAATGGTGGGCAAATGTGGTCCTCGTCCCAAAAACTAGAGGTCTATGTCGCATGTGTGTAGACTTCACTGATCTTAACAGTGCCTATCCCAAGGTCTGTTACCCCTTGCCCAACTTTGATATGTTAGTCAACTCCACAGCAGGTTGTGCCCTCCTATCCACCTTGGACGGAGATCATGGTTATAACTAGATCCTGATGGCAAACCACGACCAAGAGAAGACCAACTTCATCATGGACATCGGTACCTTCTGCTACCTAGTCATGCCCTGCAAGAATGTCAGTGCCTTGTATCAAAGGTTGGTCAACCTCATGTTCGAAGGACTGATCGGAGAAACAATAAAGGTCTATGTCGACGCATGATCGTGAAAATTCAGTAGGAAAAGGATCACGCCCGTGACCTCGTCCGAGCCTTTGAAATTATGGGCAAGTTTGAAATAAAGATTAATATAAGTGCTCTTTCGGCATCCATGGGGGGGAAGTTCTTAGGATACATGGTTACCTCGAAGGGGATCAAGGTTAACCCAAAAAAGACAGAGGCCATACTCAACATGGAGTTGCCAAAGACCATACGCGATGTGCAAAAACTAATGGGCAGAATGGCCTCGTTGAGTAGGTTCATTTCTCGCTCCTTAGAGAAAGTCCTTCCATTCTTTAAGATCCTAAGAAACATAAAAGAGTTTTGGTGGACCGACCATTTTGAAGAAGCCTTCAAAGCCCTAAAAGTCCACTTGGTCCGGCCACCCCTATTGGTGGAATCCGTCCCCCGAGGAAATGCTTTTCCTATATCTAGCCGTGGGAAAATAATCGGTAAGTGCGGTCCTTATCCGGGTTGAAGGAAGGGAGCACCTACCCGTCTACTACATTAGTCACACCCTCCTGGATGCTGAGACCCGATACTCCATCATCGAGAAGGTCAAATTAGCCCTTGATTTAGCGGAACGAAAGCTTCAAGGCTACTTCATGGCACATCCAATCACTGTACTTAAGGAACACCCTCTCTGGACCATCCTCAATAACCCCGATGTTTCAAGACGGATGATTAAATTGGCTATTAAGTTAGGAGAATTCAACATCACCAACTCCCCCCGACCAGCCATCAAAGCCTAAGTACTTGTGGTCTTCAATACTGAAATGCATGAGGAACCCAAAGAGGACGACCCTGAACCCCTGTAGCACCTCTACATCGACGGGTCATCCATCAACACCCATGGGTGGTAGGCATAATCTTCAAGAAAAAAGCTCTAAACGAGCCAGAGACCGTCTTAGAGTTCGATGTACGGCTAAAATACCCTGTGTCTAACAATGAAGCAAAATATGAAGCCCTCCTACTAAGAACTTGCCTAGCTAGCGAGGCAAAAATATGAAGGATGCTGGCCCACATTGACTCCCATCTCGTGGTTCAAAAGATCCACGGGATGTACAAGGAGGGTAAAGAAAATATAAAAAAGTTTTTGGAAAGGTCTAGGCAGGAACGAACCAGTCCCAAGAATTTTTGATTAAGCTGATCCCCATGTCAAAAAAATCAAGATGCTGACGCATTATTTAAGCTCGCCAACCAAGCCCAGACTGTCAGCAGTCGAAGGATAGCCTTCTTCTCAACCCCAAAGTCAAAAAGACAGGGCCTATAAGGGGAAATCCATATGGTGGCGCCCATCGAAGAAGATTGGATGACCGTGATCATTGACTTCATTAGAAACCTATGAAGTACGCTCATGATTGAGCTAAGTAGCGTGCTATGTATCGGTGCACTGCTTGATCAGAACGAAATCCTATTTTAGAGGTCATGGTCTTATCCCCGTGCGTTAGCAAAGAAGAAGCACGACTAATCCTGAGGTAGATCCACGATGGATGTTGCGGCAACCACTTGGGAGGAAGGAGCATGACAACCAAAACTATCCCCCAAGGATATTATTGGACGACCATGGCAGCTGACTGTGAAGACTGCGCACGAAAGTGTCGGAAATGCCAATGGCACGTGGCCATGAGACATCAGCCAGTCGCCCCATGGGAGCCGGACAACGTACCTTACCCGTTCGCTCGTCGGGGAATAGACATTGCGGGAGCCATGATCCGCGACAGAGGATAAAAGAAATTTTTGCTGGTAGCAGTGGACTACTTTACTAAGTTGGTCAAGGAAGAATCCCTCTCCAAGATAACCAGTCAGGTTGTGAAAAACTTCCTCTGGAGAAATATTCTGAGTCGGGTTCCACAACAGCTAGTGAGCGACAGTGGCTTGCAGTTCCGTAACGACCTTGTAGAGAAATAGTGTGACAAATGGGGGATCAAGCACTGCTTTGCAAGGGTCGGATACCCTTAGGGAAGTGGCCGAGTAGAGGTAAATAACAAAACCCTATGAAAAATGTTAAAGGCCCGTCTCGAACAGTATTAATCAAAATGGGTCGCGGAGGTCTCCAGAGTATTGTGGGCCTATGGCACTATCCCGCGATCGGCAATGGGCGAGACCCCTTATAGCCTTGTCTATGGTACTGGGTCAATAGTACCCTCCGAGTTAGTAAAGCGAAGTTTGTGGATTCAGGAGTACACGAAGTTTGCGGATCCAGGAGTACAAGGAAGCTCAGAACAGTGCCAACCTCGCCCTAGCCCTAGACCTTCGGGAGGAAAAGCGAATCAGAGCTGCCACCCATGCAGAGTTGTATGAAGCCCGCATGGCCAAGTACTACAATGACAGGGTTTGACCCCGATTGTTCCAAGTCAGAGATCTCGTCCTAAAAAAAGGAGAGGCCTCCAAGAATGTCGACAAACAAAACACGAGGTGGGACGACCCTTTTCAAATCGCCAAGATCCTCAGGTCCGCCACCTACATACTTAAAGACATGAACGACCAAAAGCTCGAATGAACTTGGAATAGCCTCAATCTCCATATGTATTATCTTTGAATGCTCTGTAGTCGACCCCTTACGACGAATCAATTTTGTTCGCGTAGTGATTGTGTTTATATTTTGACTTAATGTTTATACCCGTGTACAAGCAAACATACTATCGGCAATAAAAGAACAACGTTCGAAAAAAATTATAGTCTCACGACTTATAAAAACAAAAGAGCTGAAAAGTGATCTTCTATTAAACAAGTCGAACCCGACCATAAAAAAACGAGAATTGTAGGGACTACGCCCAGACAAAACGGCTCACAAAAAAAAAACCAGGGCTATGCCCGCTAAAAACTACTCCTTTGCAGGGTGCTTTCCAGCCTTGATCCAAGCCCGTCGTTCCCATGAACAGCTCTATAGGATCAGGCATCATTACTACCCCGGAAGGGGACCTACGAGGATCTGATGAAGGAGCATGAGAAGAAAGGGAGTAAAATTCTAACCTCAGAAGCACCAGATCTCGGTGAACACCAAGGAGAAATGCAAAGGAGGCAATTTCAATTCTGTACCCCACCATGACTAGATCCCTCGTCTGAGAGGCTAGTATATGTTTCCGCGGTGACCAGACCAAGTCAAGTCGGGTACTAGCAATGCCCACCTGAAGCCCTCTCATTGCATCCTCGAGCTGGCGGAGCAAATGATCTCGTTCCTCTCGGAGAGGGGGGACCTCCTCTGCGGTACGCATGGCATCTCTTGCCCTCATCTCCCACCACTTGGCCTTAGCATCGGATTTAGCTATAGCCTCCTTCAAGAAACTATTCATTTCCCCCAAGTCCCGATCCGATGACGTTTTCATCTCAGCCATATGCCCACAAGCCTCTTTTAAAGCTGCCTCTATCTGAGCAGCTTCTTCACGAGCATGCCTAAGCAAGGCTCGGAGAGCATTAAGCTCCTCCGTCAGAGATTTTAGGATAGTTGGGCTGGCCCTATACGTGCCCAAGGCATCCCCAAGCATAGTAAGCTAAAAAAAATGAGGTTACGAGGTATGTGGCAAGTAAAATCAAAATATACGCCAAGAATAAGGGCGTTACCTCACAAATGCTCTGACAAAAGCACTCCCACATGGCCATATCACCGTAGCCTCCAAAGATCTCGCAGTCCCTGGTATTCACGATCCTACTAACAAAATAAGTGTAGTGGGCAGGGTCTTTATAGCCCTCAATAAAAACCGAATGCACAATGGGAGCACGAAAAAACTTTTCCTCCTCTAGGGTTATCTTAAACTTGCCTCTCTTAGGGGAAGATTGGGGTCGGCAATCGTCCTTCACAGTAGGAAAAGGGTCGATCACCCCATTCCCCTTGTCTTCCTTGATGATGATGCACCTCCACCCCGACCTCTTTCCCGCTTCCTCGAAGGACTACCAACCACATGCGCCTTATCTTTCAGGTTAAATGAATAAATTGTCAAAGGCTCAAAATCAAGAGTGGTGCCGAAAGGAGACATAAATTGGTCGGTGAAGTGCTTAGCCATCACGGGATCCATATGTTGGGGTATACCTTTGGAGTTCGCCCTCTCTACCATCACTACATCCACATCAACAACGGATGAACTCCAAGGAGCATTGGGGCAATATTAGCTATCCAACAAGCTCGAAGACTCAGACAACTCAAAATTGGCAAACGATCCTCGGTCTTCTGAAATTGACGAGTCGGAGCCAATGTCTGACAGTGATAATACGTCACCTCTGAATGGGCTGCGAGCGTGCGATGCCATCATTGCACCTACAAACATGGGCGATGGGGATCAGTAAATAAAAAAAGAGAAGGGAGTGTACTGTATATTCTCGGATAAGGGTTTCAAGGCACTTACGAAATTCTAAGTGTTGTCGAAGTGTTATCGGAGAAGGGCGTTCGCCCACCAACCTATCTTGCAGACCTGCAAGACCATGAGACTGTTCATCATCAAGGACACGTCGTAGAGGATGTTAAAGAGACCTTTGTCCTACAAATAGGCAGCGGTCTCCGTGCACATCGTAGGGGATGGATAAACAAAACCCAAATCCCAGTCTCGGGGTATGCCTTCCCATCAGGCAGACGACTCTTCAAGGAGAGACATTAAGGAATATCTTTGATGCCAATCCCCATTGCCGGCAGAATGTTAGGCACCGAGGCCAGAAACATTCGCTTGTTGTCCCGCATCGACAAAGAAAAAGAAGGGCAAGCACATTGTAGTAGCCCGTAGAATGAACGCCCATGCCAAGGTCTGTGGAGTAAATGGGATGTTCACTAGATGACCACAGAGTAATAAACCCCACCAGTTGCCGATACGAGGCCACGGTCTATTCACTCGGGCATAGTTTCCAGAACATGAAAAGGTCACTCACGACCGGAAGGAAAAAGTAACGAAGACCGCAACGCACCTGCTCCACATACACTGTCATGTAACCATCGGGAGGATCAAACACCCTCTGTGTATCCGATGGAATGATGACATTCACATGATTGAAAAGGATGTTAAAGTCCGCCAAGATGGACCCAACCCCCACTATGTTCATTACTGAGGTCATGGATCCCACCCGGAGCCTACTAGTCATATGCTTCGGGAACAAATTTTCGATTAAAACACCGTACCCTTAGTCGGATTCCGGTAAGGAGCCCGATGACCAAAAAAAATGAATACACGATCTGCTATTATCGTCAACGGAACAACAACATCACCACCGGCATAAGAGCCCCTTGCTTACCCCCGTGAAGTAGAACAAACAGGGATGAACGCGTATCCCTTCTGCAGAGACTCCAACGGGATGCGAAAACGCTACCCCATTGTACAGAAGGAGGTTGAGAGATAGGAGAATCTCGCTAATCTTCATCGTTGGAGAAAAACGGTGGTGGCTTGAGAAACAATGATTGCATAAAAAGAGAAGATGAGAGAAATATTTTACAGAGAAAGTGTTTGCGTTGCAATGAAGTGATGAAGAAGAATGGTGAAGGTGACAGTGTTTTTATAGGCGAGAAAAAATGGTTCGTATTCTGAGTCGTGTCGTTTCCACGCCTACAATTCAAATGGTGGGACCCTCTAGTTGCCCATTCACGACCCAGTTGAACCACCACTTTAGACCGGTGCCTTATCTCCCCACGTCTCTTCGCATTATATGAACATCTCTTCCCAAGAAAAACGGTTAGGAGAACGAAAAGGCGGGCTGATTAAAATTCACGACCACCTAAAAAGCCATTGTCCCGACCATTCCTCCCACGAGAAACCCCAACGACAGCCACGAACGATCATAGACGAAATCCAAATTTTTTCTAAGTATGGTAAAATCAACCATCGGAGTTAGCGCCTGGCACTTTTCGCGATACCCCGGGGAACATGCGGGGAAGTCTCATCAGACCCCCCTTAAATGGGTTGCCCTCGGATAACTCAAACGAAAGAGGCCACGAAGACAACCAACTCTAATGGTTGTGATTACTTACGGAAAAATATGAGGCCGCCATAATCGCTATACGCTGGAGCATCTGACGACGATGGAAGGAACGCCTTCCTAAAAAACAAACTAACGGCAAAAGTCCTCTGAGCAAGGAACGAGGCAACAAATATCCAAACAGAAGAAAAAGATGGGTGACCCAAAAAACTTCATTAGTAGTTAAAATCCCAAGTGGGGGGGGGGGGGGGGGGGGGGAGAAACCTGGTGCAACCCCAAAAGGAAAAGAACAAAAAAAAAATACTAAAACAAGCTAAGGCGAATCCGGCCACAATAGTCCCTAGGGTAATTTACGCTCGAGGGGTGCGAGAAGTGCCTGCTGCAGTTGAAGGGGCCGGAGAACCTTGAACGCCTGAGCCGCCACCAGGGAGAAAGTTCAGGTCTCATCGGGGGTATCAAGATGGATCATTTAGGACATACACAGCCTCTGGATGTTGACGTTGGGGAAGGATCGGAAGCCCCACAAACGATGACCCTCAAAGTAGGGGTGAGTCGGTTTCTCACCTCTCTCTCCCAAGTCGCTAGCCGCTCGTCGTGCTCCATCATGGTCTTTTCCAGAACACCCTGAGGCGACTTCACCAGCTTTTTAAAAGTCTCGAGTTTTTGGGCCTATTTAGCCTTTTTCCCAACCAAGACCTCTTTCTCTTTCTCAGAAGTTCCCAGACGGTCTTTCAGCTGCTGCTCCGACTCCTTCAGGGCGTCCCTCTTGCGAACTGCCTCCTCGAAAAAATGAGACAAACCTTTCATTCTGATAGGGCCCTTCCAAGAGAAACACATTTCAGCAGAAAGAACATACGGAAGAAAGAATATAATATACGTGCTTACAACGTTGTTGCTTACCAAGGTTGCGCACAATTGCGTAACTAGACCCAGCTCCAGGGTGTCCAACAGAGAATAGGTCCGAGAGGACCCAACAACGACTAACTCTCGAGAAAATCCCAGAGTTTGGGCCCCTAAGCCCATGGCACTCTTCAAAAAGGACTGCATTGGAGAAAGGGTGAACTGACCTCAAGTTTCGACTTCCCGAGTAGGAGTGGCCTAGAGATCAGAAGGTCTACCTCCTTGGTGCTTAGGAGGAGGTGAAAAAAGACCTCTCAGCTACTGACTCCATCCTAGTAGTCGGAGGCTGGGGAGTAGACGGCTCACCTGGCGGAGTCCTATCAATGTCAGTTTGCCACTGCCGGGTAATGTCTCGCCATCCATTCTCTACATACGTTGCACCCCGCTTGCATAGTGGGGGAAAGACGGGAGGGTGTGGGGCTCTCTCCCACCTGCGCCAAAAGAGGACCCTCATCTTTGGAGTCTTGCACGAAAATTACCTTACTCTTGGAAGAAACCTCAGTCTGCTCCTGATGCCGCTTTCTTGCAACTAGGCATGCCTATTTCTCACTCGATTAACTCGTGTGGGATGGGGCCTCAACGAAAGCGCTCTTCTCACCCGAGGGATCATTCGTCGACGCGGCTAATGTAGCTGACCCTCTTGTCCTCCGAGGCTTAAGAGCAATGGCCTTATTCTTCTTCTTTTTGGAGGGATGAGGAGGGGGAGCATCGCACTTCAGCAGCTCCATGATAGCCTCTACAAAACATAACAGCAAAAAACTCGATTCAACAATGAAGAAAAACCTGACGAGGAAATAACTACCAAAAGGGTGCCTAAAGAACTTACTGATTTCGGGACGCCTGTCCCCAACAAAGGGCGCCGTAGCCAGTAAATTGTTCAGACCGTATTTCTCGTATAGAGCCAAGAACATGCTGACATGTGCCGAGAACATGCTGACATGTGACATCTCGTTCCAGCTAAAACCCTGCTCAAAAACTCCTTCAGTCACCAATTGATCTGTGGCCTCTGCAGTATCAAGGTCGGTCGGAATTCGGAGGGGGAACATCAGCTAAAAGACCCTTAGCGGTGTGTCAGACGAAGACAAATTTCTCCTTCCAGCTGCTATGGGACACCAGAATCTCGTGAAGAATCCTCTTTGTCGACTTTCTCATGGTGAAAGTGTAAAAGAGCTTCTCCGTCAACGAGCTCGCCAAGTCAAACGCCCCAAAGAACCTGTACACCGAGAAGGGATGTGTGTAGGCCGCGCAGATGAAAGCAAACGCCACCAGAGCTGACCATTTGTTCAAAGAAAGTTGACTTGGACAGAGCATGCAGGCCTTGAAGACCTACCGATAGAAAACAGGAAGGAAGGATCGCAGCACCGTCTTAATCTGCACAAAGTAGGCGGTATAGTAACTCGGGCGAGCACAAGTAGCCCTCTTGTGACTTCGAGGTACCTCGACCTCCAAACCCTCTGTACTCGTCCCATACATGGTGAATTCAGCCTCGATCTTATCTAGGGATCTTATTGTGCTCCGCACATCCCCAGCTGAAACGCTAGGTGGCACCGCCGCATCCACCGCCTTCTTCATCGTTTTTGCGGACGTCTCAATCGAAATAGAGACAACGCGATGGCATTGTGACACCTCTTCAACAAAAGGTGACACCGCTGCTCCCGTCACGACCACATCTGACGCCGTCCGGCATCCTGCTGCACCAATCGCCTATTCACTGAAACTACTCATGGAAGCCATAAAATTGCACGAAAATTTCAAAATAGAGAAGAAAGAGAAATGAGTGGAACGGCCAAAGAGCTGGGGTGAATGGAGACAAATCACTATGAGTACCCTCAATTTAAAGGCAAAAAAGCCCAAACGACACCTTTGACGCGTGCCAAACTCAGCGGCACGTGGAGCATGCAAGACCACAATTTTAGCAAAAGCTCGACAGCACATAGACTCATTTAATGAGTTCCAAGTGAATTCTACCAATACACTCAAAACTGGGGGGGACTCATGTTGATGCATAATCTGCCCTACCCTAGGAGAAGGGCGGAAAAATAGGTACACTACTAAAATGATTCACCATCTCGTGGAGAGACACGTCTAAATCACGGCCACCCCTGCCCAAACATGGGCCAAATGTTTGGGCTTCGGAGAAGGTACCCCTGAGTCACGACTTGTAAACACTGCCAGAGGATACTCGGTCTAAACACCCGGAGAAGGTACCTCCGATCTTGACCAACGCCTTGTAAAAGCAACACGGTGAGACCATAAAGTTTTAGACACTCCCCTAAAAGACATGTCACGTACCCGAACTCGGGTACCCACGAGGAACGACCTGGAATCCCACAGTCCGAGAAGATAATACTCCCCAGAGCACTCAGCGTCTCTCAGACTCACGAGAGACCATCACCAACACTTAGCCAGAATTGAGGAAACATGAGCGAATAATAAATACTAAGGACACGAGTAAGTACAAGGAGAAGTCTAGACCTGCCACAATCACAACTAAATGAAACAACATATCTACGCCCATAGGACAGAATGACCCCCATGTATCATCCAGAATAGACGATCTAGACGAACTATCGGACCATTTAGGCCGACCATGGCCCACGATCCTACTCAGAAGACGCGCTAGTCATCATCATTTACCCTACGTTCAAACAACCCTAATAATGAGGCAAGACCGCACCCCATTAGTCTGACTCATTCGTTGGAGCACAAAACAACGGACCTTATTGGTGCAGATCAATGATTGGGGTAGATCGATTCCCATGCATTGGCTCAGTACCACCTCCGAAGACCATTGGAGCAGAAATCATTATTACCCGCTCAAACGAACTACAATCAAGTCACACTATTGGTCACCTCTTGACAGACGACCCCCATTGATGCAGAAAACCTTCACGCCATTGGCCACCAGCACCCCAAATGAGTAAAAACGGCAAGACCGGCCCCATTGGCTAAACCCGTGCGACTAACATTACAAATAATTCCACAATTTCAGTAGACTCGAGAGGAACAACTTCAACTTCAAGCTCATCAGTCACTACACAATCAACATAAGAACACTCTCCGCAAATTTATGCTTTATTGTACTTAGAATTTATCGCATTCTTCTAGCTCTCACTCGTATTTTCACACGACCCCTTGTACTTCACTCAAAATCCTTAATAAAATCATTGTGCCTACTTTTCTTAAATCCGAGAGTGGCGTTCCGAATAAAAATACTTGAGTAACAATATCCCTAAATATCCCGATCACACGGGCCCAGACGATATTGCCTCACCAATTATGATATGAAACAAATCATTTTTTTTCTCAAATCATTTTTTTACCTACTGCAATTTATTGGACGTTCATGATAATTGAAGGTAATATATTTTAATTTGAGTAAATTTATATAATATTTTCATTGGTGTGACGAAACATTGTAAGCGAATTTAATTATGATTAAATAAATATATAATATTCTAAGCAGCACAACTCAACCACGGTTAATAGAGGAACACAGAATTAAAAAGCTTTTGCAATAATTGGTTTTTAAATCATCTAAATCTTATTATTACTGATCTCATGATGTAATAATCTATTTCTTTATCAATAACAAAACAATCACTACATCCATCTGAGAAACATTTTCACTTGGAATATGAAAATCAACCTACAAATAGAAGTCCAATTTTGACGAATAAATTAAAGAAATACTACTTATTTATTATGGATACACTCTAAACAGATACAAAAATTAATTTTTATTTATTAGGAATATACCATGGAGAGATACAAAAACTAAACTTAATTGAATCTCTTAAAAAAAATTATTTTCAGGTACCAGCTTTTGTTTGGTGACAAGTGACAACAACTCCCATATAATTTGGTTCAGTATTTTCAATTAAAAAAATATGAAGAAGAAACGGAAGAAATGATGAGCAGTTTCACTTTCTTGTACATGTGTATTCTACATTTTCATAAAGATTTAGAGTATTTATAAATACATATATATATATAGGACGAATTATTATTTATGCCCTGTAAGTTACCCCTTTTATTGATAATGCCCGTTATGTTACTAATTATACAAACATGCCCCGTAACTATGCGTTTTTTTGTAGAAAATGCCCTTTGGGTGCCACATGTGTATTTCGGCCTACGTGGCATCCACCGTGGCTGCCACATGTGTTTTTTTGTCTATGTGGCTGCCACATGTAATATGTTTAAAATAAAAATATATTTATATCCATAATATATATAAATATATATAAAAACTATATCTTTATGTATTAAAATATATCAAATATATATATAACTATATAAAAAAAGGTAAAAAATAATCATAAATATCATTTATATCTATAATATATATAAATATATAAAAAAAAGTATATCTTTATGTATTAAAATATATCAAATATATATTTAAGTATATAAAAAAGGTAAAAAACCATAAATATAATTTTCTATTATTGAAATATTAAAAAGTTTTTTTTACTGAAATAAAAAAAATCTTGTTTTTTTGTGAAATTAAAAAAAATCTTTTTTTTACTGAAATTAAAAAAAAAACACATATATAAAAACTTAAATCTTAATAAATTTAAAACATAAATATATTTATATATTTAAAAAATTAATTAAAAAAAAATAGAACCCCCTCCCCCCCACCCCGCAACGCACCCCCCCCCCCCCACTGCAACTCGCGGTTGCAGTGGTGACGGCGTCAATCGACGTCGCCGCCACTGCAACCGCGAGTTGCAGTGGGGGGGGGGGGGGCGTTGCGGGGTGGGGGGGAGGGGGCAGTGGGCGATCCGGCTGCGGGGGTGGGGGGGAGGGGGCGATCCCGGTTGCGGGGTGGGGGGGGGGGGGGGAAAGGGGCAGGGGGCGATCCGGTTGCAGGGGGGGTTCCGACGCCGGGGGGGGGGGGGTGGTCGGTGAAGAAGATGATGAATTTTTATTTTTTTTTATTTTTTATTGTTAAAATGTTTATTATTATTATATATATATATTTATTATTTATAAAAAATAGTTATATATGTTTATATGTTTATTATTATTAAAGATATAAACATATATAACATGTGGCACGCATGTGGATGCCACGTCGTCCGAAATGGATGCCAACTCGTTCGAAATGGATGCCACGTAGGCCGAAATACACATGTGGCACCCAAATGGCATTTTCTACAAAAAAACGCATAGTTACGGGGCATGTTTGTATAATTGGTATCATAACGGGCATTTTCAATAAAAGGGGAAACTTACAGGGCATAACTAATAATTCGTCCATATATATATATGTCATGAGAAGAGAGAGAGTGTGTCTGTTTAAATGTCGTTTATATTTTATTTATTGTAAGTAGGAGAGTTAATTTTGAGGATTAATTTAAGGTTAGTTTATGTGGGACTATAAATAGCACATGTCATTATTTAATTGAGGGGATAGAGAAGGGAATAAAGGAAGGGAATTCAATAATTTCACTCACATATTTGAGAATTCAAATATGCTGAAAAATAATAAAACTCCACCATCGGACCTAATTTGACAAGAGATCGTATATATATGCGAAGCGTGAGATTACAATTGTAGGGGTATGGGTCTATTACAAACTAGGTCTCCTATTACTATTGCTAGCATGAGGAAGACTTTGGCCTGGAACACCTCAAACTGACGCTTGGATGCACTGGTTGATGTCGAAGGCGATGTCGAAGATGACGTCGAAAATGATATCGAAGATGATGTCGAATCTCTTCTATGTCGGGGATGCGGCCGTATCGAGAGTGATGTCGGGGTTGATATCGGTAAGAATGTCGGGGGTATATATCGAGTAGTGTATCGGATTGTATATCGGGTATTATGTCGAGTGTGATATCGGGTGTCATCCGATATCGAGTGAACAGTGTACTTTGTTAACAGTGTTACAATTTTAAAGATATTTATGGGGATGGAATGATCGTTTATGCTTGAGTTTGAAGAGATTCTTTGCTACTATGTTTTTATTCGTAGGAAAGTATATTTTATTTGCTTGCCTTTCCTTCCCCTTTTATAGGGGGTAGTTTCACACGGTACAAGTAGGACGTTTACATGTGTCGTATTGGCGTGAACTTTATCTTCATTCTGATAGAGGGAACTAGTTGTCGTGGCTTCTAGTGGTCCACATGTGTTTTGGATAGGGGACAGGTGTTTCGAAGGAGCTGGCGTGGCTTCGTAAGGAGATTCTTATCTGTCTATCGGGACGGGAGGTACATTGTTCCGAGGGCTTCAAAGTTTACTTTATTTGAGATAGGGACGGGAGGTACATTGTTTACTTTATTTGAGATAGGGACGGGAGGTACATTGTTCCGAGGGCTCCTTGAGAGGAGGGTGGGAAGCACGTTTGCTCCAAGGGCTCTTTCCATATATCCGAGTGACACGATAGGTGCGAGAGTATCGTACACCTGGGGGATGTTCCGGGAAGCTATTTAAAGTTCCCGACATCTCGCGCGGTATTTGTACTCTGTGAGATATATGTCGTGGGAATAGGTGCACCATCCATCTGGTATAGGGGAGGTCATTTTAAGATTGTTGATAGGAGAGACAAGAGGAAGTTGGGTCATGATCTATCGGGGGATGTATAACTACTTAATTTCGATAGCCCATATATATATATATACTTGTTAATATTTTAATTATTATTATTATTAATTTATTTATTATTACGTGACATTAATTACTAATGTCGTGACATTAATTATTAATGTCGTGACATTGATTACTAATTATGATTAAATACCACGTTCTGAAGTGACACAAGTGCCAAAATATTCGGACCGTTACACCTCCCATTAATGAAGAGGGGTAACTATCCGTTACGCCCCACTCCCAATAGACACGACCTTTAATCGTTGGGAGTGAAGAGGAGTTAGTGGATAATTAATACCTACTTGCGCTTACTCTATATTGTTTTCCCCTAAACCATCATTTTCATCAGGTTCTTAGAGATTTCTCGTTCCTAAAGAACACTTGTCATTTTCACTTAAAACACAGTTTTTGTCTTCAAGTGCCTTGTTTTTGGTGTAAATTTCCTAAGAAAAGTTTACCAAATTTCGATAAGCCTGCCATGACAGTTCCTCGCTAATCCCGTTCTCAAGGGGGCATCACTCCTCTTTGTAGGTCCGCTTCTCTACATACGGTGCGACATCTTCCGAGTGAAACTTCTGTGCATGATCCTCATCGGGGGAGGGTTATTCACCTTTCACTCCGAGGGGTTCGACCGTTCTACCCTCGGTGCAACTTCGGGCATATATGTTGTTGCCATATAATATAAGGGAAGTATTAATGAGTAGGGAGGCGTACCTTCCGATAGATCGACTTTCGGTATTTCATACGATCATGGTGAATCCACAATTGTTAATAGGGGGAAGTCGAATTGGATTGGCAAAAATAACGGAATCCGCAGATTCAGTGGCAACGTTGTTTGTTGAGTATAACTTGGACTTGGGTGGATATGATGTCGTGTTTCCTAGGGGGGACCAACGGGCGCACGATCCTCATGCTGGGTATATGACGGTGTATTCAGATCAGATACATTGCGGTTTGCGTTTGTTCTTTCATCCGTTTTTACGGTCGCTCTTCCGCTATTGGCAAATCTGCCCAAGTCAACTTACGCCTAATTCCTATCGTTATCTAGTGGGTTACGTTCTTTGCTGTGGGCTTTTAGACTTGCCTTTATCTCTTTATCGAGTGGGGAGTGTCTTCCTCCTGCGTCCTTGTCCCAGAGATTTACCCTATTGAAAGTGCAGGGTTTTCTGGAATCAATGTTATGCGATGTTGGAACAACATTGAGGATAACATTGAAACCAGAGAGCCTGTACGAAAACTGTTCTTTAATTGCCAAATTTAAGTTTTTCCTTTATTCAGTTGTTAATCAAGTTCCACAGTTTTAGTTGTTTATGTTTATTTCCAGGAATGTATCTTAATCATGAGGAAGAGTTATGGCTGATTCCTTACTTGAAGTTTTCATAATTCAAGTTAAGTTGAATAGTCAACTCAACACGGTTTGCAAAGAAGGAAACAAATTGGCGGTTCTCTGCAACTTAGATTCTTTCCAGGATTACTCCGATTTGAAGAAGACGTGTTACCTTGCTAGAACGGTAATAAAGGAAACACATATTCATGAAAGATATCGAGTTCACAAAGAAGCCAAAATTCAACAAGGAAACAACAGACTTACCAAAACTATGAACAACACATCTTGGCGTGCAAGTTTCAAGAAATCTATAAAAGATGTGAAGTTCATCAAGATGAACACAAGAAAATAGTGCAAAACAATCTGAGAGATTAATCATACGTTGTATTCTCTTCGTCTTGCTTTTGTGAAGTTTTTGTATCAACTATTTACGTCTAGTTCATAGAAGTTAAGTAGTTCCTACTTGTCTGCTTCGTTGAGTCATCAACAAAGAGCGTGAGTGAATTGTTGTGAGGAACATTTTTTTAAAACCTTTATGGTTATTTGGCCTAAGGCTCGGAAGTTTTTAATAATATTGAAAACTTCTTAAAATTACATCTTCTTGTGTTTTTAATTTCGCTGCACGTTACAATATTCAAAAAGATCATAATTGAGTTAAGGCAACGCCAGCTTAACACTAAAAGTTGTTGTGTCAATCCACGATCCAACAATTTCAATTGGTATCAGAGCCAAAAACCGACTACACTGGTGGTTTGGAGGTGATACAACACAATGGACAGTGTCAATCCTAATACCAACAGGATTCCAGTTTTCGATTGCTCCAATTATGCATACTGGAAGATTAGGATGAGGTCTCACATCAAAGCTATTGATATTCGAGCCTGGCAATCCGTGATCAATGGATGCTCTCTTCCAAAATTACCAAGAGATGGTGAAGGTGATCTAGTACCAAAACCAGAAGCAGATTGGTCAGCAGCAGAGGTAAGTCTCTATAACTGTAATGAAAAGGCCCTTAGTGCTATTTTTAGTTGGGTTAATCATCACATGTTCAACTATTTCTAAAATTGTACAAAAGCCAAACATGCTTGTGATATACTTGAATTACATTGTCAAGGAGATTCTGCTGTTAAAGACTCCAAATATAGACAACTGCTTCAGCAATTTGAAAAACTTGAGATGGGTGAAGATGAAAGTGTTGATAGTTCCCCACTATCCTGATTATAATAGAGTTGAGTACCACATCGATGGGTATGAGATCCGATTCCCCGATTCTGGCAAACGGATGCATATGCCCTCGCAAGGATGGATTACGATGCACGCGGTGCATTTCGTCAATGGGCTACGTTTTCCCATCGATTCGTCAATTTTTTGGGGCAACTCTCCCCCAATTCCTTCAGTGTAATTATAGCGTTGGTGCTAGTGATGAAAGCCTTGGGGGCACCACACGACATTAACGAGTTATGGGCCTTGCTCTCCGTTATCACCAATAAGAAGGTTAGGGACATAGGTTTTTTCTTTGTGAGGGCCCAAGGTGGGTGGAAGGTTTTACAATACACCCAAATCAACTACGGCTTTGGGAACAAGAGAGAGTACTTTTATATTCAAGAAACGATTGCCCGAGAATTCAATTGTCTACTAGAGATATGGTCTAAAATGGAGAAGTACCAACGATCATATGTTGTGGGAGCACTTAAGTGGATTTCTGGTTTTCTTGACCGCCTGATGGCACACAAATATTATCTTCATACCCTCCTGCAAGAAGAGGTTCTTCGAGTCGGCGATCTATCACCAAGGGCCAAACAAGGCCCATATAGCCTCTATACGTTGTTTGCAGTTTCTGAGTTGTATGCCTAGTGTGTTCTTCCATTGGTAATTATTTTAGATTTTTGCTGATTACTTGTTAACTCGTGATGAGATGTAAGTTATATACTATTGCTTCGTAGCTCGCCGCTGTTGAGATGGATGTCGGTGCTAAAACGTCGTTGCCCATTGTTCGTAAGACTTGCGGACGGGAAGGTTATCGCACGAGATCGATGACGACTAACGTGGTTGTTGATCTAGAGGCGATGGGTAATTATGACCCTGTTGCGGCAACTAAGCTGGCAGCTGAGCGTGATGGCTCGAGAAGCATACTTGCCAATTGTGAAGATATTGATGAGACTCTCCTTAGAGATAATGTGAAGTTAAACGACGCCCTAGATGAAGCCAATGATGTTTTTTCTCCAAGAGAGAGATGAGGGAGATCTTGGATATAGAAACTCGTCGTGTCCGAGCAGAGCTTGCTAGAACTAAGAGGGTTGTATGTTACGAGGTAATGTTTCTTTCACCCGTATTAGCAGTGTTCATTTTATCGGGTATTTTACTAATGATTCCCCGTATTGTCTCCTCAAGCGCCCACACGAGATCAGAAATTGAACATCCAAAGGGTTTCCTCTTGACTAAGACTTATAAGGAGATATGTGCGAAAAATGGGCGTGTAGGATCGAGAGGAAGCCAAAGATGCCATTACTGGTCAAGCTAGGTTGCGGAATGGTTTTAGAGATGGGTTTGATATTAATTCACTTGATCTGTTGTTGGGTCTGGATGGGAAATTCCCAAAGGTTCCGAGTCTAATGATGAGGATGACGATTCTAGCCTTGACGATTATGCCGATATTCTGCAACAAAAAGGCCTAGTCCTTATTCTTACCAAGGGTGCTCCTAAGTACCCCCTCTGAAGTTTGTATTTGTACTACTCCGTTGGGGTCTTTATCTGTATTTGTTGCCTTGTTTTCGTAATTTGAATAAATGTTTCTATACATGTGGTTCATGTTTGTTCCTTTTAATCTTGAAGAAGCCTTTTTCTCAATTGTTTCGTACTCATCGTCTTGATAAACAAGAAACTTGTTTGTCGCAAATATTCTGCCCTTCTTACCTTGATCGATAGGGAATCTTTTTATATGTTTTGTCCTCCTTATCTTGATGAATAGGGGATCTTTTTATTTCCTTTTGTCCTACTTATCTCGATGGATAGGGGAGCTTTCTCTTTTCTTTTGTCTTCCTTATATCGATGGATAGGATATCTTTTTATTTTCTTTTGTCCTCCTTATCTCGGTGGATAGGGGATATTTTTCTTTTCTTTTGTCCTCCTTATCTTTGTGGATAGGGGATATTTTTCTTTCTTTTTTACTTTTTATCTCGGTTGATAGGGGATATTTTTATTTTTATTTGTCCTCCTTATCTCGGTGGATATGGGATATTTTCCTTTTCGTTTGTCCTCCTTATCTCGGTGTATAGGAGATCTATTTCTTTTCTTTTGTCCTCCTTATCTCGTTGGACAAGAGATATTTTAATTTTATTTTTTCCTACTTATCTCGGTGGAAAAGGGATATTTTTCTTTTCTTTTGTCCTCCTTATCTTATCTCAGTGGATAGGGGATCTTTGACCTTAATAGGTACTCTTCTCCGTGTATCAGAAGACATCAGTGTCACTTTTCTTTGTGGATGGAAGGCCGTGTCTATGTACCTGCCATTCAACGAATTGCCATATATAGGAGATCATAATAATAATAATATACGTTCCTGAAAGATGGGCGTAACGAGATTCTTCTTTTCCTGTAGGATAGGAAATATTCCACCCGTCAGGGTATGTTTTCACGCTACATTATAAGGTAGGTATGTTCCTGAAAACGCAATGATATCATAGTAGAAATATATGATGATTCAAGGCAAAAGTTTATAACAGATAACGGTCGAGAAATAGATAAATCCCAGTTTGCCTACTTAGGACGCTGATAAGGGAATCAAACCAATGTACTTCCCCCTGTTTTAGCTACAGGCCCACCCACTAGGGGCAATTTAGGTGAAAGATACATTGTTCAAACATAATGGAAACTCAGAATTTAAAAAAGACAATGGGATGGCGCTACTCTGTCATTTGTTGTCCCTCATTCTCCACGACAACTGGTGCTTCAGCTTCCCTGATCATTGGGAGTGTGAGGGATGTTATGTAGCAAAGCCACCCTTCTGCATGATCAACAATGATCTCACCAATCCCACTTGGCACAGGGATATTCATCATTTTGTGGTAGGTAGATACCACCGCCCGTATCATATTCAAAGTTGGCCTTCCAATAATGATGTTGTAGGCAAAATAATGATCCATAAGCTATTTTCTCTAAAGTGCATGCAAATATAATATTGGTGGAACTTCCATTGTCTATCAAGACCTTGCGCACATCGTAATTGACAACATCAAGCATAACTACAAAAGGGAAGTCAAGCTTACCTGCTTGGATAGCCTCTGGCGATAGGTCCATCAGGTCCCTCCTCGAAAAGGTAATGATCCCATCAGGCAGGTTCTCCAAGTCTAGAAGCGTCGTAACCCCAACAATCTACTCTTGCAATCCTTGAGTAATCCACTTTTTCCCATTGGTGGAGTCGGCACCTGTCGGTCTGCCACTGATCATGTTGATTACTTCTCTAGATAGTGCATTGACTATCGCACGTCCACGTCCGCTCGATGCCTTGATGTCTTTCTTCTTATCCCTTCTTGGGGCGCATGATCTTTCCTCTTGATCTCTTGAATCCTTGGCATTTCGAACATATTCGACCAACTTTCCTTTGTAGATGAGCCTTTAACGATGATATTCGCAATATATCTTCGAGTGTTTGGTAACGGGGGTCTGCTTCAACTTCCTTGACCGTTCACGTGTCTGTTCCAACCTTCCTTCCCCCTGGACCGGTTCTGGGCCTGGTACAAGGACTGTTTGGTAGCCATCATGTTATCTTCGTAAATAGTCTCATAAGCCATGGTGTTGACTTGATCGATGGTACGAGATTTCAGTTTGATCAACTCCACCGCAAACCTTTTATGAGAAGTTGCATTGAATAGAATGAGGGCCACCTCGTCCACCTTGAGTAAATCCTCGTTGAACCTCTTAGTGAAGTCTTCGAGGTTCTCCCTTCCACTGCATTGAATTCAGGTGGTTCATGCTTGTGCGCATCTTCTTCTGACTAGAGAACTGGCTCTCGAGCTTCTGTCTCATCTGCTTGTAGCCGAGTGTAGAACCGACCTCTATCCTTGTGAACCGATCCAGAGTTGCCCTAGTCAAAGTTGTAGCCTAAATCTTTGCTTGCATGTTGTCGGTAAGCCGGTGCAGGTTTAGGATACTATCCATATAGTATAAGTGCTTGAGTAGGTCACTTTTCCCATCATATGTCTTGAGCTGAGGGATATTTTCTCCCCTTTCCAGTACTTTGGATCGGATCTCCTCGCTGAACGGGGTTAGCATTTGGTGAACCCTGCCAATGCTAGCTTGCGACCTGCCTCTTCTTTCTTTCGATTCAACTGCTCTAACTGAATTCTTGGTTCTTGACATTGATATTGGGAACGAGAATAGCCCACCTCTGCACATGCGACGCTTTATGGGTCGCAAAACCTTCACCTCGTGCTCTTTTACGTTCAACCAACCCAAAAGTCTCCCCGAGGGGTGCATCCGACCTTTGCGTCCCGTTGACACTAACCTTCTCATCTTTTGAAGGCACCGAAGGGACAACACGAGAACTCCTCTCACCCATCTAAGTCGAGAGAATAGGACCACACCGTACCTCGTCTAGAGTTATAGGGATGTATGACGACCCTCATTTCTCAACTAATTGACCCAAAGGGATGCCAGCAACCCCTCCACTCTTAATCCCTTCAAGTGTAGGAATATCGTGGCCCGTCCATTGAAAAATGAATGACCCATAGTTGCTTTGAAAGCCATGGCACAATCACCTGGCAGTTTAGAAACACTCACGCTAGGCAATTCATCTCCAACATGAGATGACGACGACATAGCCTCAGTTTGGGAGAACCCCGTTACTCTTTCTAGAGCCGTAGGCGCCACAACCTCCTTAGCTATCGCCACCAGCAATTTTCCACCCTCCTTAATTGTCGCAGCTTGCACCACCGTAGACTTCTCAGCTACAACAACCTATGCCGCATTCGTCGCAGCCTGCTCAGCGCCTGCGGCCAACTCAACTGCTCGTTGCACTGCAATAAGTTGCAACATACGTGCACGAAGACCCATCGCGATATTAACAAAGATAAGGATACTTCCGTAAATTACGACCTAAAAGAGAGGAATGATCTTTAGAATAATCATAAATCAAAATCTTAACAACAATAAGATACAAGATTCCCGACAAAAAACATTACACATAGGGGACAAAATTCTTGATACAAGGTATATCGAATCTCAAAATTCTCCAGATTAAACTAATATCGAGACACATATCGAATACTATATAAAAAGTTATATTGAAGACATTCGATATACCTTTGCCAGAAGAGGTACGCGTTCATTAAACGACAAATGAATTTTCTCTCTCCTGTCACTGTCTATTTATAGACATTGGGCGATGGAATCTAGAATTTTAGGCCAACCATATCGAAAGCAACATTCGATAAGGCATCCGATATCAAAAATATTCGACATCAATGTATTCCGCTATAATTTCAATATTGTGTCATGCGATACAACCCCATACACGGAGGTATTTCACTCATAATTCAAATGCAGACCTCAATACTATGAAAAATTATATTTTGGGTCCATCATTGTTCAAAAGGGAATTTACGTTTCCAAGCTACTACATTTGAATAGGGGGGAAGAGGTACTAGTATTACAAATTTGATTTAGATTACGAATTGTCGTTTACAACGATAACTCCTAAACTTGGGGACTACATGATATAGGTGATATACGTACTGGGCCAGTCCGCCTAATTACATTGGCCGAGCCCACCTGGCAGTCGACCTAATTACGTGCTGATATCGAATATCCATATTCGATATGGT
This sequence comes from Linaria vulgaris, assembly GCA_948329865.1. Lineage (NCBI taxonomy): Eukaryota > Viridiplantae > Streptophyta > Magnoliopsida > Lamiales > Plantaginaceae > Linaria > Linaria vulgaris. Next base: position 11,991,792 of record OX415253.1, read on the forward strand.
ACGACGTACGTGGGAATTATGGGTGCGTTCCCTGCATCCCAAAACCCATATATATTCGGGTTCCGCTAATCAAGGCAAGTATCATTAATTACCCTACACTATTCACCAACATATGGAGTACGCATATTCGATATCTAGCATCCATCCGATATGCCACATTCGATATACCACATCCACTATACTCACCCGATATATACCTTTGATATACCTACCCATGATATGAAGACATCCGCGACATCCGCCATAACTCCGATATAGAAGATATTCGATAACTGACTGGATTCGACATATATTTTCTTTCGACATCCTGTGAAGCATCCTAGCGTTACTCTGAGGTGTTCTAAACCAAAGTCTATCTAGAGCTACTGTTCGTGATAGGTAACATAGTTAGTAATAGATTGGTTATGGTATCATTGTAATCTTTCATTCTTTTGTAATATACGATCAATTATCTAATTAATCTTTTGATCCTGACTTGCTAATCCTTTTTTGCGAAGTTTGACAATGAAGCCCTAGCTAGAAATGTGAAGTGCAGAGATGTGGTAGTAACTACTACTATATGAGGGTCTTAATTTTCTTCGAGAAAAAGTCAGTGATATGGGTATTTCCCGTACTGGTCGGCCCATATTTTACTTATATCGGGATTGCCCGTGATATACTAATCGAATATAATATTAGATATAGTACAACTCACGTGTTTATCACATGCGATCCTCGCTTCCCGAAGTCTATAAATACTCGGATTCCGCTAATCAAGGTAAGCTTTAATTATCCTAAGATATTGTACACCTCCCCGATATCACTTCTGATATAGCACTCGGTATACATCATCGACATATCCATCGACATCACACTCGACATCATATCCGAAATATTCCCCAACATCCACCAAAACATCATCCTCGACGTAAAAGGTTCCGAATAACACCTTCGTCGTCTTATTCGATATGATTCTCGGCATCCAGCAGAGCATCTAATCGTCAGTTTGAGGTGTTTCAGACCAAGCCTACTTAGCACTAGCCATAGTCGAAGTAGGTCTAGTTTGTAATTGAATCGTAGCACCACACTTGTAATATCCCACCTCGTTATATAAATACGATCTATTGTTAAACTAGTCCGGATTTGGAAAGTTACATGAAGGGACTATAACTTGAATAGAAGTTGAGATAAATGTGAAAATGCACATCAATATTCTACTATATGCTACCGTTATTGTAGTGGATCAATGACGACTGAAAAAGAACCAAAGTATGGGACTAATTAACGTGATAGCGATAGTAACCTTGTTCTAAAAAGTACTTGATGGGGGTATTTCCGGATTGGCGCAGCACTGTATATTGGACCGGCCCATTAGCATATCGAATAGACATTATTCGATGCGCATTCCACATCTGTCTAGGGGACCCGCGAGACGGGGCCTATATATAGCAGGACCCTTGACCTTCCAGAGGCGGATCGAATCTAAGTCCAACCACTACCATATCGAACGAGCCTATTCGATACGCTTATTCTTTCGACACCTTACTTCATTCGACACACTGCATTCGACACCAATATTATTGGTTCATATTGACATCGAATCAATCCAATTCGAGTTATAGCAACATCGAATCTTCGTGATTCGATATACTAACATCGAACCAACGATTATTAAACGAACTCAACATCCAATCGGCTCCGTTCGAGGCACACTTCGAACATTCAGAATTCGATATGCTCGTTAATTTGTCTTGTTAGGATATCTAAAGCAATTCAGTATCTGTAATAGATATTAGGTGTTCCGGACCAAGTTAGTCCGTTCATTTTATTGAATTAGCATTATTTTGGTTATTTATATTTCAATTGTATCGTTTTACCGTGTTCTATTACCGTAACGAAATAAGACCAAAATAGTACTAAGAATGTTATGATAATTTTAAAAGGTTAACCTTGATAAGCCGGAAAAAAGTTAACCTTGGAGTTTGATAATTATAAAAAAATCACATAAAAAGCTGGATCTCTACTGAACAACACAAAAAGGATAATACGGAAAAGCATTATCAAACTCGAGAGCATGATGAAGAGAGTCATGATGGTATTTTGGAACTAAAAGTTGGACCAAGTTCTCCCAATGGAAAGCACAAAAACTAAATTCTCTCATGGATATACATATTTCCAAAATAGCGAGATGCTAAAATGTCCGAAGGAAGTATAACCTTTGTGAAACCCACCTCATTACCATCTAGTGAAAAACATGGTTCCACCAACAAATTGATCAAGCAAGCTCATTGATATTAATTATATGTAAATTGTGTCTTGCAGAACATGAGTATATAACCAAAGCACGACAAGTAAACTTTATCACAAGATCTGGCATCAACACACCTCAGAAGTCAGAAAAAAAAAAAAGTGAACCAACCTTAGAAAAAAAAGACCTACGATGTACTTGCAGTCAACACCAATTCTTCATTTTAGTTTGTACTTTTCGACAGTGTTTGCTCAAATCACTTGGCTAGGAGTCTTGAATAGATAACTGATCTATAGTGTATGTTTATGAAGAACAAACATTGTTGGGGAACGCACAAGATTGAATATTCGATAGGTTTGCTGAACACCCCATGACAAATGTTAATCAACAACACTTTTCTTGTTAAAGGTCATAAAGTTAACCTTATTAGTAATGGTGAACTTATGAGGAATGACACGAAAATGTAATCCTTAATTTACATGACTTTAAATCGTTAAACACAATGATCATCACAAATAGATACGTAAATAGATATGAAAGAAGAATACCTCTTTTATCGTGTTGTGGAGAGTCTTTGATCCGCTTGAACACGATCCGCCAACGAACAACTTTAGTTGGAGCTTTTGGATTTCTCTCTTTCTACCTATACACCTTCATTATGTGTTTCATAAGTATTTCTTAAGTATGTTTTATGATGGCCTAAAGACATAATATATATAGGAGAAGAGAGGATCAAGTTCCAGTTAGAGTTTTATTAGGACTTAATATCGACCGTCCATCACGGAAGAGCTTTAATAGGAAAATAACTCTATTAAGTAATCATAATATAATTAGGTAACTAGAATATAGAATTAACATATATTCCTAGAAAACTATGATTCCTTAGACCACAATTATGGAAAGATAAATACTATAAAGATTTATCTTACAGTCTCCCACTTGGTCATTATGAATATTCATTGATGTTTTCATCAAGAATCATAAGGCGTGCATAAAATGTTAAAACTTTTCTTTAACTAGTTTTCATAAGTGCCTTGATTAATCAAGTAATTAATAAGAGTCATGGCGGGCACAATATTTTGCAACATGATTCTTTCCATGTACCACAATATCAATCACTGTCATAATTAGGCCATTAGTAAGAGTTTTCATAATGGTCCCATAATGTCTTGAACAAAGACGAATTCTGTTATCATGCATCCAAGAATTATATGTGTACACAATGGAAAAACAGAATATAATAGATGTAGAAGTACATTAAGAGCTCAATGACAATTCATTCTCTTCTAACATCCTGTTCCAATAATCAATATTTAAGGTTCATATATTTTGATCCCTTAAATATTATGTCATAAATGGAGAATTTGATTGTGACTTTATTGTCAAATTATGCAATCATGCTCCCTAAATATAAGCCTCAAAACATGTCACAAATTCAGCTTTAATAGTAAACGTGTAGAGCAACTCATGATTCATGGTTTTTCCAATATGTTACATCTCTAATCATGAGATGAACCTAGCCAAGAGTGTAGTCTTTCGGTTAAAACATCTACCTAAGTCTGAATATTAAAATTGAACCATCTGTGGATGTGTTGATTTTCTATAAGTGATCATGAGATTTCTTAATATCGCAATACTTTCTTCATGTTCCAATTCACAATGCTAATATTTATCAAGACAAAGCTTGTATCCTATACGAATGGAACAACATAAGAAAAACATGTCATAATGCCAAATATTTATGAACTTTATAAGTATGTGCTTTATAAGGCATTCCTAAAATTTAAAGTAACATATCATGAAATAGCTTTATTTCAATCACATAGAATGCCTAATCACGTCTTTCTAAAAGTTCTCACATAAACGATTTTTAGTTTATCGTAAAAGACCAAGATCGCTATTGGCGAATATAATATCATGCATAAGAAAACGTTATGAACGGACTCCCACTGATCTTGAGGTATATACATGAACCAACAATACTTTATTTAGAACCAAAGTACATAATGGTTCCCCTAATGTGAAGTTGGTTTTCGTGAGAAGTGGGATATACGACATAAATGATAACAAAACAACAATGACATTATTGAGATATAACATAATTTAAGGCATTGAAAGAACATAAACAACACATAACAGAGAATATACACGACAAGAAAATATAGTGCTCCTGTGGGTAGTCACCATAAATTCTACAATTAATACCATTAGAAGTCGCAATATTCAGCGAGCATAATTCAAGTAATATATCTACTTTGCATAAACACATAAGAAATGTGTGAATTTTCTTAGTCTACAAATACATTACCTCTTTATATTTGATACAAAAATATGATATTGATTGCCTGTAGGTCAACCACGTAATCTATATCTAGATCAAATAAATCATAATAATGGTAAATAAATCTTCAGCCGATTAAGACTACTACGATAATTTTAACTTAATTAATAATACATTAACAGATAAACATAAGCATAATGTACTATAAAAATTCACGGAATTGTCTTAATCCATAAATATTTACTAAGCAAATGTGAGCCTCTTGTGGGTTGACTCTTATCATTTACAAAGTAAATTGATTTGTCTAGTATACTTTGTTGATGAGTTATGCAAAAATCTTTGGAACTCAATAATCTCACTGGCATGGGTTATAAATCTAAAATGTGAATTTAGTCCAAATTATGCAAAATCATCATATGCCAACATGTCATGTAAGAGACAATTCGATAACAAGTAAATCACATGATTTGAGTGACTAACAAAATAATATATCAAAATGTCTTCTTCTTAATGTACATGTCATTATATTAGCATTACATACGTCATCACATGCTTAAAAATTTTAATAGACAATAAACTTAATTGCGGAAAGCTGAATAATCGAAACTTAATGCACAATATAAAAGATTCATGTAATATTCAAATTTCACAAGGAGTAAAGCCACTGCGGTGGTCAATATATCCCGATAAGGTGGATATTTGATTCTTTACTACATGAATCATGTGCAACAATTAGCTATGTGTAATAAGAAGAATTTAGTAACTGTTGATTGGATCACTTTTTGTGATAAATAATCAATCATAATTATAATGTAAATCTTAAATTAATACACATAATATTCATGCAATACTAAGAGACTTACACATAAGAATAAGAATTTTAATTAATCCAACGAAAAAAAAATGCTCTGAGCTGACGTCATGTGTGGGCGAAAAAACCTTCACTGTGTGCGATCCTAAATCAAAAATTAGGGTTATGCCTTCATCAAATTCAACGATGAAGAAGAGAAATCAACTGCAGAACGAAATCAGGGAGGGACTACGGCAATCTAGGGACGAGGAAATGTACTCAGAGACGGAAATCGGCGAAGAGGAACCAATAATTGTGGAGGAGGACGTTGCGGGGAAGGGAGGTACGATGCGATCGAGATCCCCCCCAAGGACAACGGTGCAGAGGGATGTAGGAGAGAACCGCCAGCGGAATACAAAGAGGTTCAACGAATTATTCGCAGGTAATCGTAGGTTTGAGAATGGTACTCCAGTGAATTATTACCCGCCTGTGAGTAGAGAGGTTCTAGAATTTACTAAGGAAGATATTGAGGAGTCAGTGGATTACTGGAAGTTTTCCTTAATTGGTACTGTGATTGGGTTGAAATTACCATTTGAAGCTATTCAAAGATATATTGCTAGTAGATGGAAAAGTAGACCTCATGTTCATGGGGCACAAGCAGGGGTGTTTGTGTTTAGGTTTGAAACTGAGGAGGAGATGTTAGAAACTTATGGAGGGGGGCCATGGATGGTAAAGGGATCTTTCCCCTTAGTCCTACAAAGATGGATGCCTGGAATGAAGCTGGATCCTCAGAAACTACAAACATACCCAGCATGGATCCAGTTACCAGCCTTGGACTTACAATTTTGGAATCCTGTGATGATAGGAAAGATAGCAAGCCTAGTAGGGAAGCCAGTGTACATTGATAAACTCACAACATCCAAGGATAGGCTGGCGTTTGCAAGGGTTTTGTGGAGTTGCAATCAGGACAAACCTTGGTGAATAGTGTAACTCTCAAGGGGCCTGATGGAATAAGGATGGAGCAGAGGATAATATATGAAAAAAGCCACAACAATGCTTCAAGTGCCATAAATTTGGCCACTATGCAAAGGACTGCCAGGGAGGGAAGAAGGTTTGGGCAGAGAAGAGCACTAATGGACAAGAAGGTGGAGAAGAAAGAGGTCCAGAAGAGGAAGGAAAGGACAGAAACACAGCACAGGAACAGGGCACAGTAGAGAAAGGAGGAAACAGAGAGGAACAGTGCAGAATAGGCGCCCTTGAGGAGGGTAGAAGTGAGAACAGGAAAGGAAAAGAGCACACAGAGGACAGCAGGATCAGGAAAGATAAAAGTCTGGAGGAGGATAATAATGGTGAGGAAAGTGAAGTAGTCACATCTGTTAAGGACATCAAAATGGGAGAGCTCACAGTGGTACTATTCAGTGACAAAGGAACTAGTCCAGAAGCTAAGGACCTAGGTACACAGGAAGTTGAACAGGGAAAAAGGAATAAACAAGTGGAAGAAAACAATTTGAACCCCTGGAATGATGTTACTGGCAGGAAGAAATCCACAAGAAACATAAATAAGGACATGGGAGGAAGAGTACAGCAGGAAACTCAGAAGGGAAGGAAAGTTAGAAAAGGGGGTGACCCCAATGGATGATACCATTGTGGGAGTTTGGAACTTAAGGGGGTTGAATGACCCCCTTAAGCAAGGGGCTATGAAGCAATTCCTAGCTATGAATAAATGCAGTATAGGAGTCATCTTGGAAACTAGACTAAGACTTGAAAAATTAGAAAAAATAAACAGGAAGTTGAGGCTGAACTGGGAGACATGCAGTAACATTCAACATAGTAAAAACTGCAGGATACTTATTGTTTGGAAGAGTGAGAAAGTGAACTTGAAAGTGGAAAGTATGGATGATCAACATATACATTGCAAGGTTGGGACTAGGGATAAGAAGTGGGAGGGGCACATGACTTTTATCTATGCCCACAACAGAAGTGATCAGAGAAAGGAAGTATGGAAGAGGATCAGAGGTATATCAAATAAAATGCAAAGCCCTTGGCTTGTGGCAGGTGACTTCAATACAGTGTTGAATAAAGAGGAAAAATGTAATGAAGCTGACAGTCAGATTGTGGTGGGAGAAGAACTGAAAGAGGTGTTAGAGGAGTCTGGTCTTCATGATCACCTCTATGTAGGGCCTGTCTTCACTTGGACAAACTCTCATACCTACTGCAAACTTGACAGAGTGCTAGTCAATCAGGAGTGGCATGATGTAACTAAGGATTCTGTGGTTCAGTTCTTGGCTTCTGGGATCTCAGATCACTCACCAGTGTGACAAGACTCTTTGCTAATAACCATAAAGTGAAGATCCCTTTCAAATTCAAAAATATCTGGGCTACTGATGATAAGTTTCTAGGCTTGGTGGCTGAGGCTTGGGATACTCAGATTGATGGATGTAAAATGTACCAGCTGGTACAGAAGCTGAAGTTGTTGAAGGAAAGATTGAAAGACCTTAACTCCAGGAAGTATCAGAACATGGAACAAAGGGTTCAAGAAGAGCATAGAAAACTACTTGAGAATCAAGAAAAACTTATGAGGAATCCAGGGGATAGGGAGCTTAAGGAGTGCATTGGGAAGACTAAGACTGAATTTGTAGAATTACAGATGAAGTTGAACCAACAGCTGCAACAGCAAGCAAAAGTTGAGTGGCTAGAAGAAGGGGATGGGTGCAGCAGAAGATTCTTTCAGCATATCAAGGAGAGAAGGAGGCAGAACAGTATCCTTATCCTTAATAAACCTGATGGAACTATCCTCAACACTAGAACTGCTATAACTGACCATATTCTTGAGTTTTATTGTGAGTTATTTGGAACAGATAAACAGGTTAGCCAGGTGGAACCAGAGGTGTTCAAAGAAGGACAGATCATCACTGATGAGGTAAATGAGAAACTGAAAAGACCCATTACTAAAGAAGAGGTAAAGGAAGCCACATTCAGTATGAGTGACAGCAAGAGTCCAGAACCAGATGGATGGAATGCCTGCTTCTACAAAAAGAGTTGGACTATAACAGGTAACCTTGTTTATGAAGCTATCAGAGAGGTGCAGAAAACAGGTAAAATACTCAGACAAATAAACTCTACATCTGTCTGTTTGATACCTAAGTCTAATAATGTGAATGCCATTGGAGACTATAGACCTATAGCCTGCTGTAATATTATTTACAAAATACTGACTAAGGTCATAGCTAATAGAATTAAACTTGTTCTGCCTGACTTGATTAACAACTGCCAAAATGCTTTTGTGTCTGGGAGAGATTTGTTCCAAAATGTGTTTATTGCTCAGGAACTTATTAGAGGTTATAATAGAGGGAATGTATCACCTAGATGCATGATTAACATTGACTTAAGAAAGGCCTATGATACTATTAACTGGAAGTTTCTGAAAGAGGCATTAACTGGTTTTGGATTTGATGCAGGTTTTATCCATCTTATTATGGTATGTGTATCAACAGCTCAGTTTTCTTTCAGTATCAATGGATGCTTGGAGGGAAACATGCCTGGGAAACAAGGACTAAGACAAGGGGATCCTATGTCCCCTTATCTCTTTGTATTATGCATGGAGTATCTCTCAAGACTTATTAAGAAAAACCTAAGAGAACATAAAGGATTTAAATTCCACCCTAAGACTGAAAGGGTGAACCTATCACATATCTGCTTTGCTGATGATTTACTTTTATTTTGCAGGGGAGACCAGGTTTCAATGAAGACAATGAAGACAATAATGGACACTTTCTCAAATCAGTCTGGACTCCAAATTAACAACAACAAAAGCACAATATTCATGGCTGGGGTGAGAGAGGAGGAAAAAGAAAGACTTCTGAAAATCTGGAACTTCTCAAGAGGGGAATTCCCAGTGAGATATCTGGGTATTCCACTGAGCCCTAGGAAGCTAAGGATCTCAGAGTATGAGCCTTTGATCAGAAAGATTACAGCAAAAATAACAAGTTGGAGTGCTAAACAACTAAGCTATGCTGGTAGAGTCCAGCTGGTCCAATCTGTGTTGAGAGCAATTCAGAGATTCTGGAGTCAAATATTCCCTCTACCTATGGGGGTGATCAAAAAGGTTGAAGGACTGTGCAGGAACTTCCTATGGACAGGGAGGGAGCATGGAAGGAAAAGCTTGGTAGCCTGGGCTCAAGTGTGTCAAGAAACAGAAAATGGAGGGCTGGGGATCAAGGAGGTCCTTGGATGGAATAGGGCAGTCCTGTGTGCACAAATAATAAACCTGAGCAAGCATCAGACTAGGCCTACAATTTGGAACACATGGGCAAAGGAATACAAGGTGAAGGAAGAAACCATTTGGTGGACAAGCATCCTGAGACTGAGGAATGAAATGAGAACAAAGCTACCTCAAGTGCAACCTAGGGAGTGGGAGGAGAGTACACAGAAGCAGGTAATCCAACGATGCTATGACATATTTCATAAAACAAGCCAAAAGGTAAAATGGAGCTCACAGGTATGGAACTCCTTCTCTACTCCTAGAGTAACTTTTATAAATTGGTTAGCAATGCATGGTAAACTGGCCACTAAAGACAGACTATTCAGATTCAATATTATCACTGAAAAAAAGTGTAGTTTGTGTAGCAATGCAGAGGAAACACAGGAGCATCTGTTTTTTCAATGCCCTGCTATTGAACCAGTTCTCAGAACTCTAACAAAGGCAGTGGGGATGAATGGAAAGGAGAACAATCTGAAAAAGTGGGTGGAAATGTTCAGAGCATCTAACAGAAAGAGAAGCCAAGTATACCAAATCAGAGCTGCAATGCTGAGTCATATAGTTGCTGGAATCTGGAGGTGCAGAAATCAGGTGATCTTTGAAAGGAAACCAGTGAATATAACCAAAGTATGTGAAGAAATTGCACATGAACTCCAGGTGAGAATCAGGTACAAAATTGGTAAGAAAAATAACAGGTTTATAAAGAGCATCATAGCTAACCTAGAAAGGATACAAAAGAGTTGAGAGTATATTGGGTTGTGGGGTGGTGCTATTTTACTTGTCTCTTAGCAGGTGACCCAAAGAAGGAGCAGGCTTCATAAGAAACCAGGACCATGGTGCAAAGGTGCTGTAAAGGTATCTCTCATCCCTCCCCCTTACTGAAAGAGTGTTGGATCAGTACTAGAGCAGCTGTCTTTTGAGCTACCATTGTCTTCTAGAGTATACCTGGAGAGTACAGTAACAGGAGCATCCTGGAGCTGGAATGGAGGAGCTATATCTATAAGGTTTGGATGAGAGCACATCTGAAGATATGGCAAGAGACTTTACAGGAGTCGTGGTCCTAGGCCAGAGCTCTATGTATTTCTCAGCTTGACAGTGTACTGATCTGTTTGACTTGAATTGCTCGAGTGTCACATGCTTGTAACAGCTTGGGGTATGCCCCTCGTATCGTTGTATGACACTCTTTCGGTTTCAATATATTTACCTTCCGTGCAAAAAAAATATTCATGCAATACTTATATTTAATGGCATGGATGAAGATCACTGTAGTGAATAACATATTCCAATCAATGCGAAATAAATATTCTTTTGATGCACAAATAAATATTATGCTAATTGCATTTTACATTAGAGACGTGTCACTTTAGTAGTAAACAAAATCTTGATTTGTAAAATGTATACTTTAAAATTTTTGGTTTACTATAGTATGTGAAACTATTTTGCATAATGGGAAATAAAATTATACTTTATCCCAACAAAATAAAAATTTTAAACATCACTGAATGCTAGTTATAGAAAACTTTAGGCTTCAAACTTAAACTCGCGAGTTCTGCCGAACAACATAATGTCTCTAATGTTTTTTTTTTTCAACAAAATCATAATTTCAGATGTAATTAGACAACTGTTCCATAAGGGTTCATGAGAAAATTATCATTATTAGAGGTCAAACAGTTAGATCCAAACTTCACATAATAAGATCATTCATACCTTAGATGACAATATAAGAATTTACGATGCACAGTAGTCGATAAAAAACTGGAGATATGATTCAGAAATCATAAACTTTAGCCATATTGTGCACAGATTTTATCATGAATTAAAGCTCCAATTATATGAAAACCATTCTCCTTTAAGATATACTTAATTTAGGCAAAAGAAGCGTTATGAGAGTAAATAATTCCTAAAATATTCAATTGAACTTAATTTTGTAAAGGTCATTAATCAATAAATATCCCACGTGAGTAATATGACCTTATATCTCCATGAAATTCATTGTCCTTTGTCAATATAATATAATGCTGCCAAAAGTCTTTTTTTTTTTTTACTCAATCCACAAAAACACAATAATGAGGTCATGCTGAAACAATTAATGAACAAATTAAAGAAACAAACACTTTATGTAGCAGTACGTAGCACCAATACATGGCCTTTATTTAGCCCAACACTAACACAATAATCATAATTTATGTTATGCATGGTTTCTTATAAATCATCAACGAATACATCCGCATAAATAAAGTCTATAAGGTTAATCATAATTTAAGTAACCAGAAATATATAACGGAAGCATATAAGAGTAGATTTCCGAAATATGTTTAAGACGAACGTGATGATCATAAATAATTATTTAGTGAATTGCTTTATTTATAATCTATTTACTTTATGGACAATCATGCGTTCATCAACCTAAGCTCTGATACCACATGTAATCCTTAATTTACATGACTTTAAATCGTTGAACACAATGATCATCACAAATAGATACGTAAGTAGATATGAAAGAAGAATACCTCTTTTATCGTGTCGTGGAGAGTCTTTGATCCGCTTAAACACGATCCGCCAACGAACAACTTTAGTTGGAGCTTTTGGATTTCTCTCTTTCTACCTATACACCTTCATTATGTGTTTCATAAGTATTTCTTAAGTATGTTTTATGATGGCCTAAAGACATAATATATATAGGAGAAGAGAGGACCAAATTCCAGTTAGGGTTTTATTAGGACTTAATCTCGACCGTCCATCACGGAAGAGCTTTAATAGGAAAATAACTCTATTAAGTAATCATAATATAATTAGGTAACTAAAATATAGAATTAACATATATTCCTAGAAAACTAGGATTCCTTAGAGCACAATTATGGAAAGATAAATACTATAAAGATTTATCTTACAGTCTCCCACTTGGTCGTTATGAATAATCATTGATGTTTTCATCAAGAATCATAAATACTCTTTTGACCAAAAATTTACCAAATTCGTGGAAGAAAACTCACTCTACATACCACTAATCTAAACCGAAGGCAACTGCTATGAAGTGGGAAAATCTTCCTGAAAAGTGACATGAAGTGATGCATCTCTTTCAAAACATGTTCTTTCAGAGATCACTTGTCATATGTGTTATATAATTATTATATATTGTGATTCAAAATAAATTAAGAGTTTTTTTTATCCTTATTATTTCCTATTGGTGGGATTATGGAAAGATGGTAGGAATTCCTTTATAATCTGTTAAAGTGTGGCGGCAGAAGAGAAAGAATTTTAAATTCTATTTCTTAACAAAACTTAACGAACTTATATGTATCTTTTTTGAACCAATTATTGCATTCCTATTTTAAAACTTCCGTGCTGTGCCCATTGAGAAGGGGGTATTTTTTTCCATATAAATATAACACTAACAGAAAGATCACTGGAAAATTCTATCTCTTACACATTGCTTGCAAAAATAAAAAATCCAACTTGAGATTTTTATTCTTTCACTCACATATACTTATATAAAGAATTATCCAGTGATCAATTTATATTACAAACACCTTATTTTCTATATACATCATATTATATAAGAAGGCAATTGTGGGTTATTCGAGTTCGTGGAGATTGTTGTTTGAGTGCACGTCAAGAATTTTTGATGGTTTGTTGTATCTTGGGAGTAGACGTCGAGAAGTTGTTGTACCACGTCATTGGCAAAATTCTACTCTAAAGGAATCACGTCTTCAAAGTGTGCCTCAAATCGAGTTCCATCTAACATCCCTCCTTTAGATTAATTATTACTTTTTTATTTGTGTGACTTTTGCACTTTTTTTAGTTTATTTCTTGATGGTTGTGTAAACATTCATTTCAATATTTATTTTACCTATATGTTTACTAACATTAGATGCATTTTAATTGTTTGGGGGTGTTTAGTTCGGGATATAGCGACCTTATCCATCGCTATATCATGTTTGATTTGAATATTAGCCCGAGCAGGCTCTTCTCCCAGCGAGCTGAAGCCCGGCCAAAAAGTGGAGTTATCCTCCGTTTTTCATCTCTCACCCCCCCCCCCAAAGACAAGTTATCTCGGTCCTTGAAGAATAAAACACATTTTTGTATAATGTCGAGATTATCCTTAATTTTTACACGTGTTACTTTGTTATTGATCCCCGAAAATCTTTCACTTTCACACCAATACACCACACTTTTCCCCCAAAATTCTATTCATTCTCCCTCTAAAACATTAGGGTTCCTCACTTAGCCCCAATTCACACTCGACGATGGCGACAAAGCACACAGGTAACGTTATCCATTCTCAATCATAGTATGCCAAAGTTTTCGTCTAGATTTCAAGTTTTTTAAGGCCTGGTTGGTTTCAATTTGCATTAGGGTTCCTCACTTAGCCCCATTTCACAAAAATACGACGGCGACGAAGCACAATCGGCGATTCACGCGAACCTCGTACGCAGGTAACGTTCTTCATTTTCAATACTTATATGTCCAATTTTTCATCTAGATTTCAAGTTTTTTAAGGTCAGGTTGGTTTCACTTTGCAGGAATTCGTGCGAAGCAGGTCTCATTTGCTCAACTTTACACCTAATTCGAACGTTTACAGGTATTATCTCGCTCTTTACACTTTTATTTATGATGAAATAGCTCACATTTGTTAGATTCGAACCCATTAGAACACAAAATATTCATTAAATGTTAATGCATGTGTTAGGTTATCATGTATATATGTGCAAATGTATTTGTAATTGATGTATCAGTGGTTTATGTGTTGATTATGAGATTTTGATTGATTAAAAATTATGTTTTTGCAAGAGTAAACCCTAGTTATTGTAGATGAGCATGACTGTTAGGGTGAGTATTGGTTGTTTATTATGATATGGCCATAAATTAGGTACGTTAAGCCCAAAATTGTCGAAACCCCCGTTGACTGAAGTTAGCAAACTGACCATTTGACCGATTGAGCTTTAATTGTTCGATGAAATTGTGTTGTGTGGCCATCAGATGGATCATCATCAGAGGCGTATGCTAGTGTTACTGCTATTGCAGATTATACTGATGATGGTTCGAGCTTTCTTGTTTATGAGCATGATGCACCAACGACGGATTAAGTTACGTAATCTTCGGAGAAGAGAAGTTGTACGATATAGCCTACTAAGTAAGATTCCTAGTATAAGGGAACACATGGACAAGCTAACCCTTAAGAATGACATAGATTCAATTAGGAACTTGAGGATGGACCGTGAGTGTTTTGATAAGCTTTGTTGGATTCTTAGAGAGGTTGGGGGTTTGCGCGATGAAAAGTAGATGAGCTTGAGGGAGCAGGTGACACTGTTCATAAAGATACAGGAGCACCACGATACGAATCGGGTAATGGGGTTCTATTGGCAGCGTTCTGGGCATACGATCAGTCGGTACTTTGGTAAAGCTCTAAATGCATTGTTGAAGGCTAGTGAGCTCTTTCTGGTCACAACATCACTTGTAGCCGAAGAAAACGGCAACTGTCATGAGCCATGGACTTACTTCAAGGTTTGTCAATTTGACTGGTTGTTTTATATTGAAATCTTAGCTAATGTTAAATATCAAATTTTAATCAGTATGCATTGCTTTTCTTTGCGTCGTAGGGTTGCCTTGGAACGTTGGATGGCACTTTAATCGATGTGACGATGCCAGTGGCTGATCAAGCAAGATACGGATCAAGGAAGGATCGAATCAGCGTTAACATGCTAGGAGCCTGTGATATTAAAATGAAATTTGTATACATGTTGTGCGGTTGGGAGGGTTCGGCCGCTGACGGGAGAGTACTACGAGACGCCATGTTCTGACCTGCCCCAAATGGATTGAAGATTCCGAATGGTAAGTCTATAATGTACTCCATGCAAAGTTCATCCTCACAAGAATATATGTTAGATGTTATTTTACAAATTCAATTCTGACTCTTAGTTTTGTCTGCAAGGCAACTACTACCTGGTAGACTCAGGCTACGCAAACTCCGAGGATTTCCTTGCTCCATACCATGGTAGACGCTATCACTTGAAAGAGTGGGAGACCAGTAGAGCGGCGCCACAGGACCACGAGGAATTTTTTAACATGAAACACTCCAAAGCTCGCAACTTAATTGAGCGGGCCTTTGCTAAGCTCAAAAACAGGTGGAAGATTTTGAAGCGGCCCTCCAATTACCCAATAAAGATTCAGAACCGTATAATAATGGCGTGTGCCCTGCTCAACAACTTCATGAGGCGGCATATGCCAGATGATTCCATTATAAACTCAAGTGATGATGAGGATGATTCTTCCGACGACGACGACGACGGTGACGATGGTCCCCCTCCAGAATGTATTGATGGACTAGGGAACTCTGCAGAATGGAACCAGTTTAGGGACCAGATTGCTATGGAGATGTGGAATGATTATCGTGCACGTCGACGGAGCCGTTAGGGGGTTTGTGGATTGATTGTTGGGATTAGGATTGTTAGTTTAAGATGTTGGGAGCTTGACGGGTGGGAGGATATTGGGGTGTTGAACCGATGCTTGTGAACATCTTGCTTTGATTGCATTAAGTTCTAATTTGCTACTTTGTGAACAATTTTTTTTCAATGGATTATTTTTTGGTTTGGTGTTTACTGCTGAATTGGTATCTGAACAACAATTATATATGCGTTGATTCTGTGGTAATTGCGTTATTGGCTTGATGAACTCATTCAAATAGACACACTGCACTTGTGTACAACAGGTATTCTAATCCAACAGGATACCACAACCTGATTAACATTTCTTGAAGTTTGACTAAATTGGTATTTCTTTTAACATCTTGTCTGTGATATTTTGTAGATACCTTGGATTTGAGATAGAGGCTTCAAGTGGCAGCTCAGTGCCGATACCAAAGAAGAATGGAAGGAAGGGGAAGGGCAAAAGAAAGGTCGATGGCGATAAAGGTTCGAGGCGAGTGTGGACAATAGAGAAGGAGAGAGCACTGATCAATGCTCTTTATGAGTACAAGGCAGCAGGAAACAAGGTTGATAACAATTTCAGAGCAGGGTACTTGAGGGACCTGGAGGATTTCACATGGAAGGAGTTTCCTGACACCGACATTCTTGTAGATCCTCATGTGAAGTCCAATGTCACTGTCTGGAGGAGGGTTTACTCACACCTCTACTCACTGTTTGGGGTGACAGGTGGTTGTGCCACTTATGATCTAGAAACCCAGAAGATCAAGATCTCTGATGAACTCTGGTGGATTGAGTACAAGAGGGTGAGTATGTGTTACATTAATTCAATCTCATTAACTTTGATCAATTTAATTGTGTCATGTACTTGTTATATATAACTTTTGTCTATTCCTACTTATTTAACAGGTCCATAACTACGTGAAAGGCTATCGCCTCAAGAAGTTTCCCTTCTACGAGGATTGGGAGAAACTGTTTGGGAAAGATATAGCAAATGGAGGTGCTGCTGAGGATATATCTGCAGCTGTGCAGGATGTGATTAACAACATAGGTGTGACTGGTAAGGGCAATGGTGGGGTTACTGATGGTGCTGGTCCGAGCTGAAGACGACGTATGAAGACTGAGACTCCTTCCCCAAGCAGTGTCAGGCTAGAAGATATGCCAAGTGATCTTGATGCGGGATCCGGTGGCACTTACTACAATCATCCA
The DNA here is from genome assembly GCA_948329865.1 of Linaria vulgaris. Taxonomy (NCBI): domain Eukaryota; kingdom Viridiplantae; phylum Streptophyta; class Magnoliopsida; order Lamiales; family Plantaginaceae; genus Linaria; species Linaria vulgaris. The sequence continues at coordinate 12,008,979 of OX415253.1, forward strand.
TCCCATCAAGATGTGAAGCTCAGTGCTAAGGCCATAATGAAGAAGATCAAGAAGGCTCGTGCTGAGAATATGAGACTTGCATTGAAGAAGGCTTAGAAGGAGGCCAATCAGGTGCCACCTTACATAGAGGAGTTCATGCAGAAGACTGAGCAAAGTATTGAGAGGATGGTGACAATCTTCTCCCGGTCTCAGGCCATCCTGGAAGATCCAGCGACCCTTCAGCGCAAGAGCATCATTAATGAACTAGAGAAACATGAGGAGTTTGATGAGGATCAGAAGATGGTCCTTGCACACAAGCTTGCTCATAACAAGGAAGATGCTGACCTATTTTTCAATATGCTTGAGAGCTTGAAACCCAAGTACCTCAAGTTCCTTCTCAAGCAAAATCCTGTCAAGTGATCTGATTCCCAAACATTGCTGGTTCCATAATTTGTGAACTAGTTTGAACAATTTTAACTTATTATTGTGTGTTGGTTGTCTGGTGATTTGTGAACAGCTTGCCCATTTGGCCTGTTTGGCAACTGCACTTTAGTGCATCTTTTCTCTATGTGGTCTATTCTAGGAGAGGTCATTGTTAGATCCACATTCTTGACCCTATTTATGGTATAGGTTGCATGTGTTATGCATTTCCATTAGGAGTGCAGTGGGGGCTAGTCATTAGGCCTGGTCCCATTTTTTGGTCTGAGCAGCCTGAACAGTGATGTTTTGTTATATATTTTGTTATGTTTATGTGGAGTTCAATGGAAAATAGTATTGTTTAGATTATCCTCAAAGTTTTGTTTATTTCATATGCATTAGTTAATATTATACTGTTGTTGACAAAGCTATCCAATGTTGTTTAGAGCAAACAACTATTTACATATATTTTGTTTTAGAGCATTGCAATTATTGAAGTACATACTGTTTTCAAACCAAACCCTTCATAGTTGTAATGTAGAAGTAAGCATAGCAATACAGGTTATTCAATCGAGTAGCTTAGGAAAATAGAAGTACATGCAGAAGTACATACAGGTTATTCAATCGACTTATACATTGAAATAGGATAATCTAACGTAACATAATAATCCCCTGTGCTTTATAAGGCACACACACATCCCATTCCTAAAACGAGTAAGAAAAGGCTGAGCAAGACCCGTGTGAGCTATGCTCTTGGCCATCGTGATTCATTCCTACGATCTCCGAATCGCTATGAATATTTACCTAAACAGTCTTCTTCCCGTAGATGTCGGAGCCTTCATCACACGACGCCTTTCTTATCTTCACCCCTTCTTTACATGTTTGTTTAGGCATGCCTACAAGAAAGGTGAAATTTTGAATTCTATTAAGTTTTTTATTGGTATATCTTCAGACTCAACAATCAAAAAAGTATCTAAAACAAAAAGCGTGCAATTTTTCCAAGGATAAAAGAGGAACGAATGTATTGCACGGACAATGTCTCCGTTGCTTCGAACCGATTTGTCATCCACCACCATTGCAACCTCCGTAACCTTACCAAAAATAGATTGCAACTTTTCCCATGCAAAGTCTCCATTCTCTTTGTACGCTTCGGCGAGCTTGTTGCACTCAACATCGTAGGTTAATAAATAAAAAATAAGTACTTAACCATAGTCATATCATACAATATTTCAAATAATATGAATATGATTTAGTAAACAAGGTACCGCAACAAAGTTGTCCCACGTTGACGGATCACATGAGATTGTGTTCTTGCACTTGTCCCATACCACGTTCCTGTGACTAAGTATCATTGAGAAATAATGAAACCGCTCCTCCTACATCATGAAACGATCCATGATTTCATCGAGGTTAAAATCTTTTCAAACAAGTGATTGATGCGATCACGTCCGTTAACGAGTACGGTGTCCATGAACTTTGTGTTGGAAAGGGGGACGCAGCCGAAGACAGACTTCGCGGACTGTTGCAAGTTGAGTATTAGCTCCTCATCATATTCTTCTAGCCAATGACGCGAGTAGAAATAACTGGCTTGAGTGTAGTTACCCTTACCCATTTAAAATGCAATTTTTTTCAAGTATTCAAGAGAAAGTTCTGTTATATTTTTATCCTTGAATGAAATGGGTGTCAAGTCTGGAGTACAATTTATAATAGGATGGGGAATCTTTACATGGCAAAACAAAAAAAACTTTGGAAAACATGATGATGTAATGTGTGCAGATGCAAAGTTGGTCACATGTGACTGAAAAGCAAATGCAAACAATTGGACAACACTACTTTCAAAAGGAATCATTAAGGGAATCAAAAATAACACACACATGGGAAACCATCCAAATGCACTACTGCCAAATTATCAATAGAATCAAAATAAACACACAAAAGTGTAACCATAAAAATAAAGACTTCAAATAATCATGCCTTCAAAATACTTATATTACCCTATAATCATGCCTTCAAAATTGCTCCGTGATCAATACCATGGAGGATCATGTAGCAAAACCAAAACAGAAAATATAAATAGATAATTGTATTATCCACCCAACCTAACCCCATGACCAATACCATGTAGGATCATGTGGCCAAAAAACCGAACATAGATTATATTGTCCTAAATTACCCCATTATAATCACATAAAAAAAGATAGATTGTTCTCAGGACATGTATGCCGAACCACTCTCATAAGTCACTGAACCTCCACCCATAAGTGCACTGAAACCACCAATAGATCAACTTATATATGGCTTCCCATCATCATCAGAGTCATCATCAATTTCCAGGGGATTGCTGGTTGTTTCAATCTGCTCCTCAGGAAATCTAGCAATGTGGAGAGTCTGGAAGACATCAACATACAAGTCCCAGCATCCCTCCTCCTCCAGCCTGAAGTACATGTCCACAAAAGTCTCTTGAAGAAAAATAAAATTCCAAAATAAGTCAGATATCATCATGGATTTATAGATTAGTAGAACTACTCAAATTTTATTGAATAATTTGTAGCTATCATTTACCTTGTGGAGGTGCCTCATGTAATTTAGCCCTATCCAGGTCTTGTTATCACGATACAGGTAGCCAACACCAGGAATCGTGGTGAACTCCACAAACATGAGGAACATGTGCCTCAGCAGAGCACTATTTTTGCAAAGTCGGTCAGTGGACACATCAGTCTGGAGGAACCTTGACAGGAAGACCTGCAACACATCCAGTGCCTTTACCTTGGTCTTTGAGGATGGCGAGGATAAGGGTCTCTCCCCATCGGTCGAAGAAGTCATCAAGGGAACGTATATGCATGACGCTTAGCTCGAGTGCACACCATCCTACAACAGATAAAGGATTGGAGTAGGATATATAGGATGATTAAACTGACAGTTGAGAGAGATGGTAGGGGTAAAATAAACACAATTTATGACATATATTAGAATAATCAACAAAGATAATCAACTTGGTAAAACTAGAACTTCATAATTTTATTACATTCACCACAACCTGGGAAACAAAATTCAACACAGCAGCAGTAGACTTACAAACCAACCAAACAACATAAAACAAAGATAAAAACTACTTGATCACCTTATTCCTCCCCCCCGCCCTCACATCATCTCATATTACTTCCTAGTCACATTTTCTCCTTTGACACAATCAGCGGTAGAAGTCGTTGATATTGGGCGACTATGGTTAACAGATTGACTGGATTGTTGATCATGTTGGTTGTGGGTTGACTCGCTGAAGGTAGGGGTTATGCGAGACATGTATGGCTCATATGTTGGCTACGGGCACGGGGGTGTGTTGATATACATGGCTCCTTAGTGTGGGTAAGGTATCCAGTTGATCAGACCACACAAATTGAAATTTATTCTTACGGTTCCTTGGACACATGTAGTAATGACACCAGGGGCGCATTGAATTCGGACCGACAAGAAGGTACTTCATTGGACCAGCTCCACAAGTACAATGCACAACAAGGGCCATCTACAGTAGACATGGGAGTAGCTGAAGAACCAAACCTATATGGAGTTAAGGCTGACAACTGCCTATATAATGTAACCCCCCCTTAGTAACCAATGAAGCATATTGGGAAACATGACATTATGGTAATGTTATCACATTCAATCCCTGAGTTTTAACTAAAGAAACTGAATAGATTCAAAAACAACTCATCACACAAATAATAATACAAAGAAGCATAACACAAAGCTCAACCACAAAGAAACATAATATTTTAGACATGTAATGGCGTTGAAGGTAGGTAATTCAACTAATCAGTGTATATACATGTTGACGCAGATCATGTCACGATTCCACAAGATCCAAATCAAGTGCCAATTGGGCCTGTTACAAGAGCACGAGCAAAGAAGTTTATAGAGTTACTTAATGGGCTAATTCAAAAGGTTTGGGCCGAAGCAAATATTGGCAGCCCCAAGGAGGATGATCCATCAAATAAGCAAAGATACATCAATATGATTCAAGTTCTTGAAGAGCAAGACTCCATGTTATACTAAGAGTACTAGATTACTTGGAGATCAAGAAAATGAGTCCTAGTTATATTAGGCATATTTAGTTTCCTTATTTAATAAGTTTCCATATTTATTAGTTTCCTTATTTCTTAGTTTCCATATTTATTAGTTTCCTTATTTCTTAGTTTTCTTATTTAATAAGTTTCCTTATTAAATAAGTTTCCTAGTTTAGTTAGTTTCCTTTATGAGGCTTAGTTTCTTTATTTAACTAGTTTCCTAGTTTATTTAAGTTTCCTTTTTCAAGAAGGACTATGTCTTCTTTCCTATTGGAATTTATGTAATATCAACCTATATATAGGGCTTTATTGAATGGAAAAAGAACATATCTTATTTGCTAGATATTTGTGAGACTAATTCTCTTGGTTCTCTAAAGAACTTTTCGAACTTATCGGACTTTTCCGTGGCGTTCATCATCGACTTATCAAACGGATTTCCATCCCCGTTTGTGGTGTCTTCACATACCAAGGTTCTTATTTTCGTTGAGGGATGGGGTTGAGGTTCTTATACCGAGGTTCTTGTCTTTTCGTGAAATTGGGGTTGAGGTTTCCATCCATCCATCCTTTTCTTATATCGATCTTGGGCATACCAATAATTGAATTAAGTCATTCGTGGCAAGATTCATATCAATTGGCACCAGAGCCAGGTTCTGTTAAGTTTTCTTCTTATCTTCTTATTAGTTTGCTTGCCTTCTTCAAGTTTCGTTTACCTATTGAAATTTGAGCGAATTTTTCCTTTCCTGTCCCATTCCTAATTTGTTCCTTAGTCTAAAAAAGGCAGGAACGCATAAAAAAACGAAAAAAAGCCATAAAAAACCCAAAAAAAAGGCAAGAAAAGAAAAGCACAAAAAAAGAAGAAGAAAAAAAAAGTGAAAAAGGGAAGTTTTGGTATTTTTTCTTTTACTTTCAGAAATTTGTTGATAAGTTCTTGGTGATCGCTTTCAGATATTCCTTTGTTGTTTGCCTAGTTCCGAAAAAACTGAAGAGAATTATTGAGCGGAAAAAGGCAAGAGAGTTGTGAGCTTATTAGAGGGTGAAAAAAGCCATTGAATTTGTGTGAAACACGAGCGTAGTGTGACAAACTTTTGGAGTGAAACACGTGAGGGAGTGCTGTGAGAACTACTCTTTTATATTCTTATTGCTACTAACCCTTTTCTTTTTGCAGCAAGTATGTCTAAAGCTAGTGATTCTGGAGATTTTTCGACAAAAAAATAGAACAAGTTTCTCTTAGAAGCATTGAGGAGCGAAATTGGTAAGATGATAAATAATGCGATGGAGTCTTTTAATGAGAGATTAGATAAGGTTGAGAACTCTCATTCTAAGCAACCCCAAAATACTTCTCGTGCACGTAGGAAATAGAAGGTTTTGCATAGGGAAGGGGAGATCTCTGATCTTGATTCTGAGGGAGATGAGGAATATGATCGAGATTCTGTTACTAGTAATAGAAGGCATGTTGGGCGGGTAAGAGAAGTTAGAACCCATGAGGACAATAATTTGGGTAGTATTAAGATGAACATCCCTTCGTTTCAAGGAAAGAATGATCCGGAAGTATACCTTGAGTGGGAGAAAAAAGTGGAGCTAGTTTTTGATTGTCACAATTATTCTGAACTTATGAAAGTAAAATTAGCAGCCATTGAATTCTCGGATTATGCAATTGTATGGTGGGATCAATTGATGATAAATCGGCGTAGGAATAGAGAGTCACCCATAGAAACGTGGGAAGAGATGAAAAGAGTAATGAGAAAACGGTTTTTTCCTAGTTACTACTATTGAGAGTTATACAATAAGTTGCAAAGCCTTAGACAAGGCAACCGCAGTGTTGAAGAATATTATAAGGAGATGGAAGTAGCCATGATTCGAGCAAACATAGAGGAGGATCGAGAGGCTACTATGGCAAGGGTTTTGGCAGGTTTAAATAGAGAGATTCAGAATGTTGTTGAATTACACCACTATGTGGAACTGTAAGAGATGGTGCACATGGCCACAAAGATTGAGAATCAAGTTAAGAGGAGGGGCAGCACACGTGCAAACCAAAATCCAAGTCCGCCTACTTGGAAACCAAATCAATGGAAGAAAGATGAGAAGCCTACCATGACAAACAGCCAAGGAAATCAAGGTAATTATGATTCTTCCACTACTCGAAATCGTGATATTAAATGTTTTAGATGTCAAGGTAGAGGTCATGTAGCAAGCCAATGTCCAAACAAAAGAGTAATGTTGTTGCAAGATAACGGGGAGATTGTCACTGATAATGAGTGTTCGGACACTGATGACATGCCACCTTTGGAGGACGATTCTAATGAAGAATTTGTGGCACCTGATGCATTAACATTGGTTGCAAGGAGAGCCTTGAGTTTGCGAACAAGAGGAGCAGAAGAAGAACAACGTGAGAATATTTTTCACTCTAGGTGTTATGTGAAAGATAAAGTTTGCAGCATGATTATTGATGGTGGTAGTTGTACAAATGTTGCAAGTACAATAATGGTGGAAAAGTTAGGGCTTCCAATGATGAAACACCCGAGGCCGTATAAGTTGCAGTGGTTGAATGATAGTGGTGAAACAAGAGTGAATAAGCAAGTGTTGGTTGCATTCAAGATTGGCAAATATGAAGATGAAGTGTTGTGTGATGTAGTGCCAATGCAACCGGGGCACCTATTGTTAGGGCATGCATGGAAATTTGATCGGCGTGTGAAGCATGATGGCTATACAAATAAGTACTCTTTAGTACTTAATCAACGACCCATCACACTGGTACCTTTGACACCACAACAAGTATATGAAGACCAATTGTGGCTACAAAAAGAGAGTGAGCAAAAAAAGAAGAGTGAGATTGAAAGAGGGGCTGGAGAGAAAAGAGAGAAAGAAAATAAAGAATTGGCATTGGGAAAAAAATTAGAGAGGATACAAACGAATTTTTATGCAAAAGAGAGTGAGCTTAAGCGAGCGATGTTTTCACAACAGCCAATGATTGTACTTTTGTACAAAGAGGCATTAGTGAACACTGATGATATTAACACTATTTTTCCTAGTTTTGTTGTATCTCTTTTGCAGGAATATGAGGATGTTTTTCCCGAAGAAACACCACCTGGATTGCCTCCGATTCGGTGGATTGAACATCAAATTGACTTTGTTCCTGGTTCATCAATTCCATATCGACCAGCCTATAGGAGCAATCCCGAGGAGGCCAAAGAGCTTCAACGACAAGTAAGTGAATTGTTGGAGAAAGGGCATGTAAGGGAGAGTATGAGTCCATGTGCACTCCCAGTTCTACTTTTACCTAAGAAAGATGGGACGTGGAGAATGTGTGTTGACTGTCGAGGTATCAACAACATCACGGTAAAGTATCGTCACCCTATTCCTCGTTTGGATGACATGTTAGATGAATTGCATGGTTCTTGTGTGTTTTCTAAGATTAATTTAAAGAGTGGTTATCATCAGATTAGAATGAAAGAAGGAGATGAATGGAAAACTGCTTTTAAAACAAAATATGGTTTATATGAATGGTTAGTTATGCCTTTTGGTTTGACTAATGCTCCGAGTACTTTTATGAGGCTTATGAATCATATTTTGCGTGCTTATATAGGAAGATTTGTTGTTGTGTACTTTGATGACATACTCATTTATAGCAAAAACTTTTTTGAACATGAAGAACACTTGAAAGTTGTTTTAGATGTGCTTAGGAAGGAGAAGTTATTTGCTAATATGAAAAAGTGTACTTTTTGCACAAATAAGCTTGTATTTTTGGGTTTTGTTGTTAGTACACATGGTATACAGGTTGACGAAGAAAAGGTACGTGCAATCCAAGCATGGCCGAGTCCGACAAGTTTAGGTAATGTTCAAAGTTTTCATGGACTTGCTAGTTTTTACAGACGGTTTGTGAAGGACTTTAGTAGTATTGCCGCTCCACTTACCGAAGTAATCAAGAAGGATGTTGGATTTAGATGGGGAGAAGAACAGGAGAAGGCATTTCAGTTGATCAAAGAGAAACATACTAATGCCCCCTTATTGTCTTTACCTAACTTTTCTAAAACGTTTGAGATTGAATGTGATGCTTCAGGTATTGGCATAGGTGCAGTTCTTATGCAGGAAGGACGACCAATTGCATACTTTAGTGAAAAACTAAGCGGGGCAGCCTTAAAGTACCCAACTTATGACAAGGAGTTGTATGCACTAATTCGGGCTTTAGAGACGTGACAACATTACTTATGGCCTAAGGAGTTTTTTATTCATACTGATCATGAGTCCTTGAAACATTTGAAAGGGCAGCACAAACTAAACAAAAGGCATGCTCGATGGGTAGAATTCATTGAAACTTTTCCATATGTCATTCGATATAAGCAAGAAAAAGAGAATGTTGTTGCTGATGCGCTCTCTCGCATGTATGCGTTACTTTCCACACTTGATGCAAAATTGCTTGGTTTTGAGCACATTAAAGATTTGTATGCTAGTGATAAAGAATTTTGTGAGGAGTTTCAAGCTTGTGAGAAAACAGCTAGTGGTAAGTTCTTTAGGCATGATGGATTCTTGTTCCGAGAGAATAAATTATGTGTGCCTAATTGTTCCTTAAGGGAGTTGTTAATGAAAGAATCTCATGGTGGGGGGCTAATGGGACATTTTGGAGTTGCAAAAACTTTAGCCATTCTGCAAGAACACTTCTACTTGCCACACATGAAAAGAGATTTTGAGAGAATTTGTGGAAGATGTATCACATGTAGGCAAGCTAAATCTAGAGTGCAGCCAAATGGTTTGTATACCCCTTTACCGATTCCTAGCATGCCTTGGACTGACATTTCGATGGATTTTGTGCTAGGATTGCCTAGGACTAAGCATGGTAGAGATTCAATTTTTGTGGTTGTGGATAGATTTTCTAAGATGGCACACTTTATTCCATGTCACAAAACAGATGATGCTTCACATGTTGCTGGTTTATTCTTTAAGGAGGTTGTGAAACTGCATGGTATGCCTAGGACAATTGTTTCAGATAGAGATGCTAAGTTCTTAAGCTATTTTTGGAAGACTTTGTGGTGTAAATTGGGTACTAAGCTATTATTTTCAACAACTTGCCACCCACAAACTGATGGCCAAACTGAAGTAGTAAATAGAACTTTGTCTACTTTATTGAGAGCAATAATCAAGAAAAATATTAAGACTTGGGAAGAATGTTTGCCACATGTTGAGTTTGCTTATAATAGATATGTCCATTCTGCTACTAAATATTCACCATTTGAAATTGTGTATGGTTTTAATCCATTAACTCCATTGGATTTATCACCTTTACCACTCTCTGAGCATGTGAATTTAGATGGCAAAATAAAAGCTGAATTTGTGAAACAGATTCACGAGAAAGCAAAACAAAACATTGAGTGAAGAACAGAGCAATGTGCAAACAAGCCAACAAAGGGCGTCACAAGTTAACTTTTGAACCCAGAGATTGGGTTTGGTTGAATATGAGAAAGGAGAGATTCCCGTTGCAGCGTCGATCCAAATTACTTCCAAGGGGAGATGGTCCTTTTCAAGTCTTGGAGCGCCTGAATGATAATGCCTACAAGTTAGATTTACCTGGTGAGTACAATGTAAGTGCTACTTTTAATGTGACTGGTTTGAGTCCTATTGATGTAGGTGAAGATTTGAGGACAAATCTTTTTCAAGATGAGGGGAATGACGCAGATCATGTCACGATTCCACAAGATCCAAATCAAGTGCCAATTGGGCCCGTTACAAGAGCACGAGCAAAGAAGTGTAGAGAGTTACTTAATGGGCTAATTCAAAAGGTTTGGGCCGAAGCAAATCTTGGCAGCCCCAAGGAGGATGATCCATCAAATAAGCAAAGATGCATCAATATGATTCAAGTTCTTGAAGAGCAAGACTCCATGTTATACTAAGAGTACTGGATTACTTGGAGATCAAGAAAAGGAGTCCTAGTTATATTAGGCTTATTTAGTTTCCTTATTTAATAAGTTTCCATATTTATTAGTTTCCTTATTTCTTAGTTTCCATATTTATTAGTTTCCTTATTTAATAATTTTTCTTATTAAATAAGTTTCCTAGTTTAGTTAGTTTCCTTTATGAGGCTTAGTTTCTTTATTTAACTAGTTTCCTAGTTTATTTAAGTTTCCTTTTTCAAGAAGGACTATGTCTTCTTTCCTATTGGAATTCATGTAATACCAGCCTATATATAGGGCTTTATTCAATGGAAAAATAACATATCTTATTTGCTAAATATTTGTGAGACTAATTCTCTTGGTTCTCTAAAGAACTTTTCGAACTTATCGGAATTTTCCGTGGCATTCATCATCGACTAATCAAACGGATCTCCATCCCCGTTTGTGGCGTCTTCACATACCAAGGTTCTTATTTTCGTTGAGGGCTAGGGTTGAGGTTCTTATACCGAGGTTCTTGTCTTTTCGTGAAATAGGGGTTGAGGTTTCCATCCATCCATCCTTTTCTTATATCGATCTTGGGCATACCAATAATTGAATTAAGTCATTCGTGGCAAGATTCATATCACATGTCATCAAATAGAATTACAACATCATCTAGCACAATTTTAACCAATAATAACAGTAAATATGAAATTTTTGTCATGAAATTATCGGAAATGCCTAAACAGTCAACAACATGTCAGAAAATTCGACTAACACCACCATATAGCATAACACAAGGTATGCGGTTTCATTTTTTAGCAAACTCATACAAAAAATAGTGTAATAAAACACTAAAATGAGTTTACCTTAATTAGAACTGTTGGGAATCCCATGAACGCCACACCGATCCACAAGCATCGCGTGGTACATACGAGATGACAAATACATAGAAAGTTAGTAAATTTAGAAAAAAAAATCTGAAAGTTGGATTTTAGGGTTTTCGATTTTGACAACATTTTTGGAATAAATAAGTTTTCTTAAAACGATTGACAAAGATTCTAGTATCTTACCGTTATTTCCTTCCGAAAATGGCGAGAATCGAATGAATCGCTCGATTTTTGGAAACCCTAGTTTAATCACTCGATGGTGTGAAATGTTAGAGCTATTATGGAAAATGAGAGTGAAATGGTGAGTTTTGACTACTTCTGTCGATTTGGAAATGAAACGACACCAAGGGTATGTTTTTATTTTTAATTACGTAGGTGTCGGTCTATATCTCAAACCAAACGTGATATTAGAGTGTCAGGACGATTATCTTTAGTGCTCATCTGACAAACCAAACGATTTACTGTGACAGTGATAGAGCGCGAATCTGCAGAGATAAGGGATTCGGGCTATCTCTAACTATTAAGCCATCTTCCAAACCAAACACCCCATTTATGTTTTATTTTCACACCATGTCGCGTTCCTTTAATATAAGGGAGACACACGACTAACACTAGGAGTAACTCTACTCACGCTTGGTAGTATTGACCTAAACTAAAGGATCAAAAGCTCCAACATAGGGATGCAACTATTACTCTCAATCTGTGACTCGTGCCTCTTACAAACAATAGTTGGGCAACTCGGTCTTAGAAGGATGTGGCTCACATGGATTAGCTAGAGTAGAGGAACGACTCGTGCAATCAAGGCCTCGTGTAAAGTATTATTAATACTTTTAGTTGTGACACTAACACTTGAACGAGAATTATAGAATGTAGCCCAAATCGACCATGCTTTGGTATCGTATAAGTTATGAGACTCGCAAACGTTCGAAATCATAAGATCTCATAGGTTGTTGTTTCAATCTCGATGTAGCAAAAGAATTTATGATCAGAAATGCTGACGTGTCATGGGGATCACGGGTTTTTCTATATTTTATCTTTTATTGTTTCACTCTCTCACAATCGTTACTTTGCACTTGAAACTATAAGTAGTGAGACCTCTTTATGTGTGAAGTAAGGGTGAGTTAATGCACTTTTAGCTTTAATTTACGAATTTGCGTTCAAAATCTTTTTGATTAGATTTTTTGTTCAGTTTAATTATGCTTTGGATAGTAATTATTTCTCATACTGCATTAGAATGATTTCCCTCTTAAGTAGGTAGTTCATCAGTCTTTGTATATAATCAGATGGGATAAAAGCATCAAGCCCCCAACTTATTACTCCTTTTGCACAAAACTCACTGAGAAATTATATAAGCCCTGTACACTCTTACCTTTGCCAACTTGTGCTATTTACACGACAAGTGTATTTCCAGCCATTTTTGGCCAGAATATTTTTGTTTTGGTGTGTTTTTTTGCCTCTTATTTGCCACTAACTTCTTAAAAATAGTACAACATGTATCAGACACATGGGAGAATAGTCCAATCGAAATTGGTTGGGAATACGTTGGAGGAGTAAATTGCATAAGTTAGCAAAGGTTAGGGTGTAAAGCGCTTATATAATTTCTCAATGGTGGGTGGTGTTGTTGTTGTTGCAAAATGGGTAACAGATCGGGGATTTGATGTGTTTTTCCCTAACCAGAATTATGATTGTTTATTTTGATACAAGTGACTTTCACAGTAAACAACACAAGTAAATCTCTTGACTTTATTGTTTAATAAATGATTTGAGTTAATATTTATGAACCACTCTTGATGTTTTGGAAAACTCATAGGAAGAAGACTATATGATATAATGCCATGATACTTAGGAGATTACTAGGAAATCAATGAAAAAATACCACTAGTATTTAGGTTACTAACTAATCATGATTAACGCTACACAATTAAGTAACATCAAGGAATCATTAGTCTATCTATACATTCTCACTTGATAACTCTATGTTGCAGCTTCAGCTACAGTTGAACTTACAACTCACCGGACAATAGTAGTATACTGATAAGGGATAAATGCATCAAACCTCCTGAACTATGCACATTTTTGCGAAATTGTCCATAACAAAATAAATAAGCGGTTTGCCCCTTAAACTATACCATTCTGTTCGATTTGCCCCATGACCGAGTTTTCGGCTATTTTTGGCCATTCTCGGCCAGAATGTTTCCCCTTATCCGACACATATGTGTTGTACTAGATGTAGTTTTGTAGTTGATGACAAATCGAGTTTTAAAAAACACCTTGAACTAGACATATTCCGACTAAAATGTAATTTCCTCTTCAGTGTATTTTAGCCGGAATATGTCCCGTTCGAGATGTTTTTTCGCCTACTTTTTGTCATCAACTACTAAAATACATCTAGTACAACACATATGTGTCGAGTAAGGGGAAAACTTTCGGCCGAGAATGGCCAAAAATAGCCGAAAACCCGGCTAGAGGGCAAATCGAACAAAATGGTATAGTTTAAGGGGCAAACCACTTATTTATTTAGTTTAAGGACGATTTCGCAAAAACTTGCATAGTTCAGGGGGTTTGATGCATTTATCCCTACTGATAAATATAAAACTTTGTATTGTTCTCTATATTTCTATTCGTTTGTTTAAAATTAAAAGAATTTAGTGTAACTTAATATCATGTAATATATCTAAACCAAATTGATATGCACATAATTACAAGTGATATACTGAAAAAAAAACAAGTTTACATATTAGATAGTTTTACTTAGATTGCGTATTAGCTAGAGTATTTCATAGGATGGTAAGATAGACTAAGAGTATGAGAAAGAAATCATACGAGCTATCTTATCAAAGAGTAAGGAAACATGACTCCAAGGGATCAAATCAGACTTTGAAGATAAAGAGAAGTTTATATCAAGGCGTTACTCGATATGCACATAAATGTTTAAGAGATATGTAATAAATTCTTGTGTACAAGTTGATAGAGTAAGAGTTAGGCCCGATGTTATGGCAACACTGACCTTGTGAGGTGTTGACCGAACACTGAGTATAACATTTTAACTCTGCATAATTTGGGAAGTATTTTGAATACTCTATGTTTTGCCTTTATTCACTTATTACCATAGTTCCTCAGTTTTAGGTCATTATTTATTCTCCAAGTTGATGAGGTCATGCAAGGGTCGAGTTAGAAGTGAAAGTTTCTATGTATGTACTTACCTTATTTATGATGACACATGTGGTGGAATAAACAAGGAAACAACAAGACTTGCGGAATGAAATTTGGAAAGTTATGCATAAAATGTTTCCATAAAAGGAAACCTTCCTATAATGCAGACTCCAGCTTGAATTGGAAACAAAGGCTTACGCAAAAATCTAAGGCAATATGAAACTGTGTGCAACATGTATATTAAGAGAAGGCCTGAGACATTAGCATAACAATCCAAGAAAATTGATCTTAAGTTATTGTGAGTCTTGCCTTGCTCTTTCGAGATTTATTTTGCGTATTAAGTCTAATTTTTGTGTTAGAATTACAGAGAGAACTCCTTGTTGACTCGGTTCTTTACCTTAAATATTCTTAGTGAGGAGCTAAATATATCTAAGAGTGAATCTTGAAAAATCATTATTCAAAGTGATTATTTTTCCTAAGGCTCGACAAATTATATTTATATAATATGCTTAAAATTCAACATCTACCATGTACTGTTTTATTCCACTATGTTTTATCATTCTGGTAAAGTAGGTGTTAATATAACACTTCGTGAACGTTAGCGTAACACCAGTGTTAAAGTACTAAGTCTCAATCCATAAAATTTCAATTGGTATCAAAGTCAAGCACCGGTTTACCAGTGTCTGGATTTGGTACTAAGGAATGGACAACGCGAATTCGAGAAACAACAGGCTTCTAATTCTGGATGGATCGAAGAATCTGATCACGCATCAAGTCAGTTGACGTACAAGCTTGGAGAACAGTGATCGATGGTTATTCTGCCCGTATGCAAGCTCGTGATGAAGACAACGATGTTGTTGCAAAGCTAGAATGAGAATGGACACCAACTGAGCTAAATCGTGCTATATTTAAGGAAAACGAACTCAACACCATATTCTACTAGGTTGATCCACATATGTTTAAGTTAATTCGAAACTACTCTACTGTAAAACGTGTTTGGGGTATTTTACAGAATCTATGTTAAGCTGATCTAAGCATAAGAGAATCTAGACATAAGCAAGTCTTGCAAACTTTTGAGAACTTACCTATAGGTGAGGATGAGAGTGTTAGTACCTATTTTGAGAAACTATTAGATATTTTTAAAGAATTTCATATGCTAGGTTATCCTTTGTCTAACAAATAGTTGATGCTTAAGGCTTTTGAACATTATCCACAAAATTTCAGATGAAAAAGATTGCTCTACAGGAATTTAGAAATTTGACCACATTAGACTTTCAAGTCATGCTAAGTACTCTCTAAGAATTGAGATGAATATGCCAATGAATAACAATAAAACTGCCATTTCTCTTCAAGGACATACCTCTTCTAGCCTATTAAGGTGTGGTCAAAAAATTCAATTAAAAGAGTCTTAATGACAAAATTAAACAAGACTCTTGTGGCAAACTGACTTCTCTTGTGATAAAAGAAGTTCCCCTCTAAACTTGATAAGTATTATCTGACCAGGCTCTCTCCCCAATATGTTAAACAACTTATGAAAGTTCAATGTTTGGAACGTAAAGGTTATGGTCATCTTGCTTATGAATGTGCTATCACCATTAGGAAAAAAGGAAAGTTCTAAGTGGATTTGTATAGATGATGACACATGTTCTAAATCATGTGTCGGAGGAAAAGCTCCAAATAATGAAACCCACACTGCAGCATTGAACACTGTTGTACACTGAACATATGATGCTACAATGAAGTGTAAGGACAATACTGCAGACTAGTTTTCACCCAACACCTAGTCAACATCGCCAGTCCAGAAGATTTTCTTAGAAAAATGGAATGAATACTATGTTTGTAATATTATGGTTTACCGAGTGCGTATGATGAATCTGCCTTTTAATTTTTTCATGGTACTATAGATCTGGCTGAAGAATAATTATTTGAAGAAGAGATGTCCCAAGATGAAATCATTCAACACTTCTAAGTCATTTATCATGACCTACTAGTTGATAACAACACACTGCAACACACTTCAAGAGTGAGAAGGCCTTGATTACGAAAAATGGAAGCTTAAAGGAGCTGCTCACTGAGCTTGATGTATGTCTGACCAGAAAAGAAGTTGAGATAGAAAAGGTAACCTTTAAGTTGGAAAGTGTTGAACAAACCATTGCTAAATGAGATGCATGCACTTCTTAAGTTGATGTTATGCCTTGGTAATGATGGCAACCATGGTTTGGGATTCATAAGTCAATCTACCACTCTACAGTTGTTCCAGATTTTGTCAAAGGAAAAGAAGTTTATGAAAAATCAATAAAAATTACTTACATTTGTCAGTGTAGTTTTCAACCAGAACACATCAAGTCGTGTTGTCGTAAATACAAGAAAACTCTTTAAAATATAATTGAGACAATTGAGCAAAACAAAGATACTGATAGTAGCACTGCTGGTGTTAAGCCAACACATGTTCTTGGTGTTGTCTCAACATCCGGTAGTAGTATTGCAGGACATAAATGTAAGATGTGGTATGAAAAACAAAGGACCCCTAAAATCAAGATTGTCTGCATTGTTCTTTTCTCCATTGTGCATACTAACCTTACAGGTAATGGTACTTTGATAGTGGATGTTCTAAGCACATGTTTGGCTTTAGATCAAATATCAAGCACTTTGTTCCCTTAACCAATGGTACTGTTACTTATGATGGAGGCAACAGGAAATATCACTAGAAAATGAGTACTGAAAGTCAAAAGATTCCCATCGTTGAAGGATGTTCTACAGGTGTATGACTTAAAAGCAAATATGATTAGTATTAGTCAATTATGTGATGATGATCTGTTGGTTAAGTTTGACAAGGATTCGTCTGATGTTTATAATAATGCAAATGTATGTGTAATGACAGGTACAAGGTCAAATGACAATTGTTACTTGGTGAAGGATGAAGCCCAATGCTTCCATGCTAAAGTTGATAAATCAGGTGTTTGGCAAAGAAAGCTTAGACTTGGTGAAGGATGAAGCCCAATGCTTCCATGCTAAAGTGAAGGACGTTTCGGCAGGTGTTTGGCAAAGAAACCCTGCCGAAACGTGACGCAGTTAGAGGCATCCCAGGTGTTGCCACGACACCTCAACATTCTGACTCAGAGGATGATGGAGTTCAGATCGTTAACTCAGAAGGGATCCTCCTGTCTGAATTAAAAGAAATCATCCAATAACTCAGGTTATTAGTTAGATCACTGATTGCGTTAGGGCACACAACAAAGAAATGGTACATTAGAAAGATATGGTTAGGTTGAGTGTCTATATTTCCACTACATGTTCTGAATTGCAAACCTCCTATTGTGGTTCTTACATTGAACTTAAAAATGTGAATGAGGCTCTTAAGAATAGTCACAGGATAAATGTCATGCAAAAAAAGCTGTTACAATTCACTAAAAACTTTATTTGGAATCTAGTTCGTAGGCTACTAATGTAAATGTTATTGGAACAAAATGTATTTTCAAGAACAAAAGTATGAGAATGATGTAATTGTAAAAAAAAAAAAAAAAATCTACGCTGGTAGGTCAAGGCTATATTCGGGTAGAGGGTATTGATCTTGATGAAACTTTTTCACTAATAGCTGGGATTAAGTCTATTATACTATTACTTTGTATTGCTTGTTGTCTCAAAATTAAAATTTATCAGATGGATGTTAAGGGTGCATTTCTGGATGACTATATAGACAATGAAGCTTATATTGAACAACAAAAAGCTGTTGTTAATCCTTCTCATACATAATATGTGTATAAACTTGAAAAAATCTTTGTAATAGTTGAAACACGCTCCTAGAACTTGTTATGGAAGGTTAACTACGTCCCTTTTGAGTTTAGGCTTCAATAGAGGTGAAGGTGATTAACTCTTGTTTTTTTAAGGAAGAGCAGTGATGTTTGTAGTGCTCAGATCTATGTTGATGATATTGTCTTTGGATCAACTAACAAGTCTATTTTAGACAAGTTTATTGAATGTTACATTTGAGACGAGCATGATTGGAGAGTTGAACTTTTTTCTTGGACTATAACTGAAGCAAAATGAAGATAATATGGTCCTAAGTCAGGAGAAGTATGCAAGAAACATGGTGAAGAGATTCAGATTAGTGGAGTCCAAACCAAGCAAGACTCAATGTCTTCTACCTTGAAGATCAAAAAAGATGGCACGTGAGATAATGTTGACTCAACAATGTTCAGATCCATGATTACCATACTTCGTTCTCTTTCAGCCACACATCCATATATTATGTACTCGGTTTGTGTTTGTGCTAGGTATCTTACTGATCCTAGAAAATATCATTTGATTGGTGTGAAGCAAATTTTAAAATATATATCAGGTACTACAAACCTAGGCATTTGGTACTCACATGATACAAATACAAACCTTGTTGGTTTTAGAGATTTTGTCTGGTTTTGAGGTTTAGATTATAGAAAATCTACAAGAGGAAGTTGTTTTGTCTTTTTGGGACATAATTTGGATTCGTGGTATAGCAAGAGAACTGAACAATGTGTCCTTATTAACTGTTGAATTTGAATATGTTGCAATTGGCAGTTGTGTTACCCAACTTATATGGCTTAAACACATGTTACATGATTATGTACTAGAAAGTGATACCTTGTTGATGTTCTAAAACAACCTTAGTGCCATTGGTATTTCAATAAACTCGGTGCAACATCCTAGACCAAAGCATCTTAGATATATTGCATAATTTCTAAAGAGATTCGGTAGAGAATAAGATGATAAACATTGAACACATAGAGACCAACAATGAACTTGTTGATATGTTTACATAACTCGTAGGACGGCTCTCGACATGAGTATTATATGACTAGCGATGCATTCTGGTGTTGCTATAACACCACTAGCTAACACCCTAAAGTAGTTGTGGTATATAGGATTGCATTAGATTTTTCTAATTTTTTTTTCTTTTTTGTTTTTTTCGTTAATCTTGGCTAAGTAGGGTGGAACACTTGACTCTGTGACATAGCTTATGTTTGACAGTTTCTTCAAATTTCATTTTTTTGGCTTTACTAAAACTATCTTTTTGTCTGAGATTATTTACCTTTTTATGGGGAAGTTGGGGTACACGGACTTTAGTACTACGATGATATTCAAATGTGTCTTATCCATAAGTAGGTACATCATTGCATGTGAAGAAGATAGGGTACGTGGATTTCACTAAAACACTGTTATTCAACTGTGTCTTATTCACATGATAAGGTTTTTGAAAATGGGGCATATGAATGGTGGAGTTTAATATTAAGGTGTCTACAGTTCCGAACTGCCTGCATTCAGTATTACAACTCACTTGTTGCTAAAACATTTTATGCTTACAATAAACAAGTATGCATTAGGTACTGGAGTATTATGGTCCTACGGTTATCGCATTCAGGTCTATGTACTTGTATATGCATCTACATTGATGATCTTGAAACTGAGATGTATGTGGTCAAGCAACTGCATGCATTCAGTAGATTCACTATCCTTTAAATAAAACCCTCTAGATGGTTTCAAGAGAGAAAATATCTTTGTGGTTCTTTAACTCACAAAATGAGGAGAATTGATTTATGGTGTTATCAATCATTGTTGGGCCAACGAATTATCCATGCCCTCTTGTCCTAACACTCATCATTACACTTAGCTTGCATTCATTATTTTCCTATGTCTGTGTCAGTTTTGGATTAAGGGGGAGTATGTAGTTGATGAGCGTTTATTTAGCGTCATTTTAGTGCTTTTGTATTATTCTTAATGCATATTTATCGGGTTTAGTTTTGTTTCATGTTTTCTTAGAACTTTATCGAGTATCGAAGAAATAGAGCTAAAAGAGCACAAAATGGAGGTTTTTGGAAACAAGGCGTCCCGACGCTACTTCAAGGGCTATGATGCTAAGTAAAGGGGATAGTGCCACTATGCAAAATATAGCGGGGGAGAAATAGAGTATTGCAGCAGGGCAAAAAATTGTGCAAGCCACGCTAGTAGCAAAAAGAAATGGCAGCATGACAATATTGGTCGCGCAACTCAAGGACATAAACACCTTTTCATGCTGATTAAGTTGTGGCTATGCATGAAATTATGGAACCAGGACTTTGTTATATATAAGAGAGGATGGCCAGCACTAAACACACGCTCACAACAGCTCACAAATACTTACAACTGTTTTCGGAGAAAAACACCATCGAAGTTCTGTTCTAGTTTAGGTTTGCCATTATTTAGAGTCAATAGTTCGTAGAAAATAAGATAACACGTAGGAGTCAAAAAATAGCCAAAGAGTCAACGTTCCTCTGGATCTGAGAAGCTTTCCTCTATCTCTTTACTTTGTCTACTTTATTCTATTCTTAGTTGACTGTTGAATTTATGACGATAAGGAGCTAACCTACTAATAGTCTAGAGTAGGGGAGTAACTTTGATGTATTACTATGTTTATTTGTTTTATTGGAAGTGTGGTTGATGAACTTATATGTCTAGATTGAATAGTTATTTATGTTGTGTGATTTGTTTTACTCTCGCTGGAATAACACATGCACTACCTTGGGACCGCCATAGCATACAAGTTAAGCTAGTTACATATACATGTGATTTGTGACTTTGGAACGCTAACGCAACGGATGCACAAAATATAGATTACACTAGATCAATATTTATTGTGTACATTTATGTTAACACGATTTGGATAAGTTAATTGAATTGCAGATTTGATATCTTTACTAAACGACCGACAATTGGGCTGAACCCGCTAATGCGGTAGATTGGTAGAAATTCATTGATTCTCTTAGGATAGGTTCAGCTATAGGCCGCGGATCCATTAGACATACAAGCTTCAAACCATCATCAAGCATCTCAAGAAAATATAGGTACTTTGTCTATAAACTACTATGGTAAATTTGATGTGGAACCCAACCTCTAAATAATATTTTATTCTATTGTTTTTAACCTTAGCATTTGACCAATGAATCATCTTAAATTCAGTCTATTTACTTTTTTTGCATTAGTTAGTTTAGCATTCATTCTTAGTTTAATCATAAAAACTTCCTTGCATTCATTTTTAATTAGTTTAAATCATTCTTTGCATTCAAATCATTCTCTCTCATCATTCTCATTGTTTCTCGTTGAATATTAGTTTAAAACCTTCTACTTTAAAAATTATTTTCACAAAACCTGCATTCATAGCTTTCTGAAATAAAAACATTTTGCATACACTCTGCTTTCATCCAGAAAACACGAGAGATAACAACCGTGACAACTATTAGTGTATTGCATTTAAGTGATTTCCTCATATTCATCTACCATTCACTTGGGATACGATACTTGGTTGGTAACTATACTTACCATTTTCTTATTACTTGATTCATGCACTTTGCCAGATTAAGAATTTTGGTGTAATAGTTTGTTTGTTAACTTTATATTCATTTTTCTTTAAACCAAAGTTTCCGTCAGTAGTCTAGTTTTCATGTGAATAGGCGTACTCTGTGGGTGACTTGGATGTAGGTAACACACTGATTTGTTCCTTATTATGACTTGGAAGTGGATTATCTCTTTTAGTTATAACTTCTTAATCTAGTTGTGTGTTTTTCTGTTAGCTTGCTATATGTTTTAAGTTCAAGATATGATATTTCAGATCTAGCTCACGCTCTCACTTGAAAAGATCTTGGTAAGCCAGGGTACCTCCACATCCACCTGAACCAGTGTTGATATACTGAGACGTCAGTGCTGGGACAACGCCAACTTCAATGTTACCCCCAACATCAGCAGGTTAACACCGTAACTTATAAGTTTTTGGGAACTACTCTAGTCACGCGTTGACTCACTAGGCGTGAAGTTTTTGCATGATAGTTGCATGATTTATGTTTGGAAGACGCCCATTACTCCACATATTCTTATTTTTTTGTTTATATTGCAAATTTGTGCCCTAATTCTCTTTATGCTGATTTTCTAAGCTTTCTGCATTTTTTTTGTTGTGCTAACAATGGCTCGCAATTCATCAATTGCAGACCTCACATATTCCGCTCTAAATCAGGAGGAAACCATCGCTGCTACTGGTGGAGCACCGTTGCACACGTACAACACCTGTGCCCATTTTGTTCGAGTCGTCCCTGCTGCTTCTAAAAGGAAGACGACCACGTATTCACCTGAAAATGTTAACTCAAAGAATGCGAGTTCACCAAACTTGCTACAAATATAATGATAAAAATAGGCATCTTTTTAAGAAATATGAGAAATTTTGTAAAGAAGTCCCATAATGTGCCCTCGTTACAGTTTTGATCCCATACTTAATTTGTTTTTCCAATTTCAATCCCATAATGTTAATCGTCTCATTTTGGTCCTTCGGTACTAAAAACATATGAATTTGACTGGAATTTAGCACGTGTATTGCACATGATCAATTGTAGTGCGTTATTTTTAAATTATGCACGTGTTAGGCGCACTTTACACGTATCATGTAGCTTGGAATTGAAAATTTTATTTCTACAAAGTATCTTTTTGACACACATACAGCGCGTCCACATGTCAGGATTTTAAAAATAATGTACTACCTTGCACGTGACCAATTTGGATAAAATTCACGTGTTTCGGTGCTGGATGACCAAAATTGGACGTTTTTGAAATTATGGATTTGAAATTGGATAAAAAATCAATATAAGGCAAAAATTGAATGAGGCCACATTAGAGGACTAGTTTAGAGAAATTCCTAATAAATGTTGTTACTTGGTCTTCAT
This sequence comes from Linaria vulgaris, assembly GCA_948329865.1. Classification (NCBI taxonomy): domain Eukaryota; kingdom Viridiplantae; phylum Streptophyta; class Magnoliopsida; order Lamiales; family Plantaginaceae; genus Linaria; species Linaria vulgaris. The sequence continues at coordinate 12,032,057 of OX415253.1, forward strand.
CAATAGGAAAGATAGGCCCTTTTTATTTGCACCACAAGTTGGTAGATCTACTAACAGTATGCAATTATTGGTTGTTTGTGGTTTAAATGTGCTATGATTGGGTAATAATGGTCCAATAATATTGATAATGTCTAAATTAGCTTTTAAGAAGAGAGTTTGTGCATCAGGTTTTGTCACCTTATGAATAGAATAATTATGTCTCGTACGAGGCCATCATTGAGTGGCCTCCCTACGAATCTAATTATAATTGAATGGTTGACGAGGTTTCATTATGTTTTTTGTTTAATTTGAGACATTTTAGCCTCATCTTGTATTGCTCCTTTGTACGAGAGTCTTCTACTATAACACCCCCGCAGTAAAAACGGAAGGAAGACAGACGTTAAGACTGTGTTGAAAATCATTCGAATGTACTCAAGGAAGTCCCTTAGTGAAAATGTTGTCTATTTGACAGCGAGAGGGAACATGGAGAACCCAGACTTGACCACGAGTAACTATCTCACGAACAAAATCGATATCTATCTCAATATGCTTGGTTCGCTTAAGTTGAACCTGGATTTTCTGAGAGATAAATAGCACTAACATTGTCACAATAAACAAGAGTGGTAGCAAATATTGGATAATGAAGCTCCAATAAAAGACTTTGAAGCCAACATAATTCGGCCACAACGTTGGCAACTCCTCCATACTTGGCTTGACCACTAGAAAGAGATAGAGTCGGTTGGCGTTTCACAATGAAATAAAGTTGTCACCGTGAAAATCACAATAACTAGAGGTCGATCGTCTGGTATCCAGGCATCCCCTCCAATCGGCATCAGAAAATGCGTGTAGAGCCTACACCAAAGATTGTTGAATAGTGAGACCGTAAGAGATTGTGCCCTGAAGGTAACATAACACACATTTCATGGCAGCCATATGCATATGGATACATATTAGTTACCAGGCATAAAAAATATCCGGGCAAGTAAATGTTAGTAGTGCACCGACAAGAATACGAAAAAATGTGGTATCGAGGTAAGGAGGGTTGTCTTGTGCGACACCAATTTTGGAGTTGGTGTTGACTAGAGTGAGGCACGGTTTGCAAGTCGACATGCCAGCTCAAGAAATAATATCCTCTGCATACTTTCATTGGGAAAGAAATTAGCCACCATTCTAACGAGTGACAGAAATACCCAAGAAAATATCGAACCGTCCTAGATCTTCATAGAAAACTCAGATCCAAGAGACTTTATGATAGAACGACGAAGCATGGACGTGGAGGCTGCTAGAATAATATCATCCACATACAAAAGAATATATGCAAAAAAATTCCATGCCGATATATAAAGAGAGAATGACCTAATTTACCATGAAAGAAAACCAAAGTACTTACAAAATTCGTGAATCGTTGATACCAAGCTCGAGGCAGTTGCTTGAGGCCATAGAGTGAGCGCCATAAGTGACGCACGTGATGAGGACGTGTAGGATGCCTAAACCTATATGTCGGTGGAATACACACAATGTCATGCAGATTACCGTAAGGAAACGCATTAATGATATCCAGTTGATGAATGTCCCAAGATTTGAACACTGCTATAGAGAGAACTGTGCGAATGGTAGTCGGTTTTACCACGGGGCTGAATGTCTTAACGCAATCGACTCCCATCTGCTGAGACCTACCATCACCAACGAGACGAGCTTTGTTACGCTCAAAACAATCGTCAAAATAAACTTTTGAAAAATAATCCACATCGAACAAATAATATTCACATTAGCGGGGCGGTGTACTAAGTCTCATATCTTATTTTTAATAAGAGCATCAAACTAATTAGTCTTGGCCAATTTCAAATTAAAACGAGATAACGCGACTACAGGATTTTTAGAGAGAAGGGAAGGCGGGCTATAAGTATTCGGGTTAAAGATGCATTTAGAGTTGTCATTTGGGGGTAAGAGGCGGCGACGAATATGGAGACACGGATGGGGAATGTATAATGGGCAGTGACAGAGTGTTTGTCGGTGGGAAGGGAGCGGCGCGTAGAGAAGCCTGGGTGGTGGCTCAGCGAGGGCGGGTAATGGCGGAAGGGGCACGACAATGAGCTGGAAAGATGAGTTAGTAAAGGAGAAATATCTGACTCTAAAAAGTTATAAGACTCGGTGGGAGGGGAAGTCATAACAGAGAAATGAAATTTACCTTCATCAAATAGGACGCGGCGGCACACAATTATTTTATAACTTATGAGATCATAGCACTTGTAACCTCGATGATGAGAATGGAAACCAAGAAAAACACACGGGGAAGAATGAGGTTGCAGTTTATGGATTTGTGTGGACGGGATGAGAGGGTAACACAAACAACCAAAAAGTCAAAGATGATTGTAAGAGAAAAAATCGTTGTATAAGACTTGTAGAGGAGTTTTATGACACATGTGTTTGTCAGGAAGAATTTTAAGAAGGTACGTGGCCATTTGTAAAGCGTGAGGCCAAAAAGAGGGAGGGATAGACGCGTTGGCGAGTAGAGTACAAATGATATTCTTTGTGGTTCTTATTTTTCTTTCGAAATTTCCATTTTGAGTGTATGGAAAAGATAAACGAAATTGCATGGCATCTTGATCATAAAATCGTTTGAAAGAAGCGTTGTTAAACTCAGTTCCATTGTCACATTATAAGTTATTAATTTCACGTTCAAACTGAGTTTGAACAAAATTCTGGAAGGCTAAGAATGTAGGAAAAACTTATGATTTATGAGGAATATGGAAATTCTATAAGAAATCAAAAAATTATTCAAGAAAAATAAATAATATCTATGACCAGATGAACAAAAAATGGGGGAGTCCACAAGTCACTGTGAATAATTTCAAAGGAAACCTAGTAAAAGAGTTAAAGTCATAAAAGGGCAATCTTACATGTTTTCCGAGAGGACACAACGAACAAAAAAATTGTTTCTTGTGACTAGTGTATGAAATAAAATTATTTTGGTGAAGAGAAGTGATGATCATTGGGCCCAGATGTTCGGGGCCGGAGTGCCAAAGAGGGAAGGTAGTTCGAAGAAGGAGGTGTGGAAATGAGAGAAGGTGGTTGTAATATGTTGTAAAATGGGGTAGAGGTCACCTGTGCTATTATATCTAATAAGTTGGGTGCTCGTCCGTGGATCGTTCAGAAAGAAACCAAAAGGATCAAATTCCAAAATTATCAATCATAATATTACGCACATACACTAAATTTTTAATACGATTGGGGGTATGGAGAACATTGTGTAAGGAGGGGAGGGCGAAGAAGGAGAAAGAGTTGTGTTACCATAACCAGTAATTGGGATAGATTGGTCGTTCCCAACAATAATGTGATGTTTGGTACACGAATTATAACAGGGTGAGAGATTACCATTAAAGGCGGACATATGAGCGATGGAACCAGTGTCCATGTACCAAGAATCATCCAGCGAATTGAGTGATAGAGTATGCATGACTGAAGCAATGTTGGTCGATGCATGTGAAGCATGCGATCCAGAAGGATCGACGCGGTAAGCTTGTGATGGTCGTGGTCCATGTGAACTTGGGCCGCAAGGACACTGTGCATTCGTGGGCGATGGCAACAAAAGAGTGGCCCGGAACAATGTATAGCCCATGTAAGGCATGTACAACCAATGCCAAGTTGACGGCGGTGCAAGGGCGGCGGCGCTGCCAGAATTGCAACCACCGTGGCCGTAGTTGTTTTAGTTGGATCCACGGTAGCACCCTCAATTGTTTTGGTTGAACGAAGTGTGCCTAACGCCTGATGCAGTTAGGGCAGTGGATCCATCTTGAGAACACGAGGACGAATGCAAAATCAACACTTAATCGGTATGGCAGGCGACACATTTGGCAAGACTCGCTTCTTCCAAAGTAAGCATCCATCGTGTTTTGGAAATTAATAGTAGAGGATCACTTTGTTAATTTAGGGTTGCCACGGTATTGTAAGTCTCATTAAGGCCCACAACACGTTGAGGAACGAGTGACTAGTTTGATATCATAGCGCCCCCATTTGCATGTTGATCGGCGATCATCTTCAACTTTTGGCAATAAGCGCCAAGGTTGGAAAATTTATCGAGACTGGTGGAAGAGAGTTGACTCTCGAGATGAATGACCCCTGAGTTCTTGTTACCTTGAAAAGAAATTGCCAAACTAACCCAAGCGTCCACGGCAATGGATTTATGTTTAATGATCGTATGAGGAAGATCATTAGAAATTGTGTCGTAGATCCATTGTAGGACGATAGCATTAATGCGATTCCATAAGGTGGCATCAATGTCGGAGGAAGGGTTTGGCGGTGTAGGAGGAAAGATATGGTGAAGAATGTCGTACGCACGAGAGTAAATTTTGAATAACTTGGACCATGAATTGTATTGGCCAAATTCAAAGTGCAACGTGATAGGAATAAAATTGTAGACGTTGGTGACAATGCAGATGGGGTGAAACTTTTGTGGAATGGCCCCGTGAAGCGGCATTTTGATGGTGCCATCGAAGGGGGTGAACGGCTGCGTGGTGGATGAGGAGGTTATGGTATTCGTACCATGTAAAATAATAATTCCCTTGCTTTCGTTAAACATAATTCACTGATATATATATATATATATATATATATATATATATATATATATATATACATGAAGGATTTGAAGTCTATACGGAAACTACATATAATATAATGATTACAAAAGATATTCTACATGTAAAAATCATAAAAGTATAAAATGATTTTCTGTATTTCAATAGAATATACAATACGTATTTATACTAACAGGGAGTTGCTTATATATTAATCACATCTATACAGAGTAACAATATTCAGTCATGGAGCATAATCTAAGATTCTGTAAACATGACGATTTACTTAAATCAAGGATGATTGTTTTCCATAATCTTCTCTTCTTGATACTACCCCTCAAATTGATGATAGATGTCAGCAATCATCAATTTACTAACTAGTTATGAATGTTCAGCCGAAGTCATGGCTTAAGTAAATAAATTAGAAATTTTATCGTGCGAGGAAATATGAACTAGGCGAAGAATTTTATCATGAACTAGTTCACGAAAGTAGTGACAATCCACGTCAATATGTTTAGTTCGTTTGTGGTGTACCAGATTGGTTGCAATACTAATAGCACTCATGTTATCTCCAAAGAGAGTAGTTGGTTGAGCGAAATAACACCAATTTCTGTAAGAAGTCTTTTAAGCCACACAATTTCAGAACTAACAGCTGGCATATATCGATATTCAGCTTCCGTGGAGGATTTTGATACGCGTTCTTGCTTCTTAAACTTCCAAGAAATAGAAGAATTACCCGAGAAAACGCACCAGCCTGTAGTAGAGCATCGAGTATCCACGCTTCCAACAAAATCAAGACACCCATGAGCATATTTAATTCGATTACCTGAGAGTCCAGCAACAGAAAAAGTGGAAGAGATGGCACCTGGAAGAGTTGCTTGCATTGTTTCTTGAATCATCTTTTGAATAGCTTGAGCTGTAAGAGGTGTCTCAAAACCTTCTTGTTCTTTGTGAGAGTTCACTCCAACAAATACCTGAATTTTATATTCTTTAATGTTCTATAATCAAGAATGATATGCCTCGGCTTTTTGCAGTAGTTGCAAATATTGTGCCTCTTACAATGAGTTTGAACATGTCCTACTTCGTTGCAATGTCTGCAACGTATATCGTCTTTTGCTCCTGGTTTCCACTTTGGTTGATATTTACTGCGTGATGCGATAAAGGCTGCTTTAATTGAACTAGACTTTGTGTCCAAGAGATCTTGAGTATTCAAACGTGATTCTTCTCGAACAAGATCTCCAAGTACGGATACCATTTTTAGATTGCCATGTTTGATTAGTGTAGCCCTTGCATTCTCAAACTCTGGTCGAAGCTTCATGAGAAATTGCATCACCCTTCCTCGTTCTCGTTCTTTCTTAATCTCTGCATACGCTGCATTTGAGAGTGTGCTTGAGGATATCGTATCTTGTTTTGTCCATAGCTTCAATATGTCAGCATAAAAACCTCGAATATCTCTTCCATCTTGAGAGATGTTTGCAATCTCATATTCAAGTTCAAATTGCCTAGATTGATTGACTTGTGAATAAACACCTTTGAGATGTTTCCACATATCAGCAACATATTTGAAATATATCAGACTTAAAGAGATACTCGAATCAATCGAATTCAGTAGCCAAGAAATAATTTGAACTTTTTTGGTTCGCCAAAGGCTTTTTGCCTCGTTAGTTCCTGATTCTTTTTGAGTTCCATCAAGAATGGTAGAGAGACCATTTCCTTCAACAAAAACCAGAAAGTGAAATTCCCAAAGAGCATAATTCTTTCCATCAAATTTGACAGAGATGAACTCCATTGTTTAACCAGTACGAATCAAAATCCTCACAACAACAAAAAAAATCTCAAAAGAATTTATGAAAAAAAATATAACTCTAGGATCTTATCGCTCTGATGCCATTTAAATATCATAAACGTGTAAAATGATTTTCTGTATTTCAATAGAATATACAACTTACATATTTATACTAACATAGAGTTGCTTATATATAGTAATCACATCTATACAGAGTAACAATAAACAATCATGGAGCATAATCTAAGATTCTGTAAACAAGATGATTTACTCAAATCAAGGCTGTTTATTTTCCAAAATCTTCTCTTCTTGATCCTACAATCATAATATGTACTATTCTTTTTTTCTGTAATTTTACGTATTTGGAGGAGGAGATTCATCATATGTGAGGTCGAAAGTATTTTTTACCGGATACTAAAAACTAGTTTTTCTTAATCCTTAAGCGCTATTTGTTTTACTATATTTGTAAGTCAAATTGTATCTCTGTGATTCTTAATTAGCAAGAAATGGTGTATAGTTACTAGTGCCACACAATTCATTCAATAATTTAGCACAAAAAGTTGGAGTTAGCCTAAGTGAGGCATAATTCCATCACCGAGTTAGCCTAGGTTGGAGATTAGACATTAACTACGTCACAATGGACTTCAATTTTGTTCCCGATGGGCCACTATAATAGTTGTAACAATTAAATAAAAGCAGTAAAGTTCACAAGGTTTTAACGTGGTTATGTCCAAATAGTCCTAGTCCACGGGGTTTTTATCCAAATTCAATTCAAATCATGTATGCCTAGTTAAGATTTACAATCTGAGAATTTACTTTCAAAGTAAACTAGACTCCTTCTATTTACTGTTGTAACACATAAGCATAAACTATTTCAGTATACTCCTTTGAGTCAAAAAACTTCAAGATAACTCAAAGTTTCTTTGATAAGAAGTTTTGTTAACAAAATACTTTAACTCATTAAAGGACAAATGTCTATAAATTATCTATTAACGCTTGTCATTTACGAGTCTTCTCTTTTTATAGCCTTTGAGAATCCTAGAAGATAGTTGTTGTAACATATACTGCGATAATTTGCATAGCTCCCTACTTTATTCGATTCAACCTATAACAATAAGGTACTGATATATTGTACCAATGTACACCATAATCACGCTTAGATTAGCATAATAAAGATCGAATTAAATAACCAAAATGATATGATTGGTCAATCACATGATATGATAAGATTATACAAAATAACTTCCATATTCAAGATATTGACTAGTGAGATTCGATTTTAAAAACAAGATCAATTTAAGTAAATAAGCTCTGAGAAAATCGGCCCTAACAGTTAGGTTCACCAATGGGAGACATGAACATGCATTAAATATTAATTGTAAAACATGTAAACTTAATATTCTTTGCCAATACTTCATATTCATTTGTTATCGAAAGTCAAAACCACATGGGATGTGTGCTAGCTATATACAAAGTAGGAGTGGCTTAGCTCGTGAAGAATACAACCTATGACAACTTTTTAGAAAGAACACACCCACTTTATCAAGTTGCGCAGAATTATATAATTGTTAAAAAAAAACCTAAGATCTATACTTTTTAGAAAGAACACACTTACTTTATCAAGTACCAGAGTTATATAATTGTTAAAAAAAAAAAACTTAACACCTCCAATGATTAATCAAAATCCAGTCATACCAACACTAGAAAATCGTACTTTACATGATAAGAAAATAAGCATGGAAAATGCTCCCGCAGTTTTGATCCAAAAACTTGTGTTATGGGTGGAGGTGTTTTGATCCAACACGAGCATAAGGCGCCCAGCATAAACGCTTAGCCCCATGGGCAGATGACGTGCATTATGGCCCAAAGCCACATTGGTGCCGCATCCCAATGGTGCCGAGCAGCACCATGACGCATTTTTTTATGACAACATAGATGGAGACGTCGGTCTGCATTGATGGCCGACGTCTTGCACGAGCGCCCAGCCACAACGAGCAGACACCCAGCGCTGGCGCTCAACTACTCAGACCCACGGCACCCAAAGGTGCCTAGCAACGCACTATGTTAATAATTTGAAGACCCTGTTGACCCCTTGGGGTGGTTGTGGGAGTATACCGAATGATGTCAATGCCAAGATTTAAGATTTAAGGCATATTGTAGGCTCAATGTGTTTTATTTTTAATTTAGTTCACAACACTATTTACTCTGGACGCCTTTATCGTTCAATGTAAATTATAGATTGAAAGATCTTAGAATCTGCAATACTCGTAATTGTGTCCAGTTGCACTTAGCAATAGTTGCAACTGTACACTTAAGTACGACAGACGATAGTTCTTTAACGTTTGAAGACAGTTTTTGCAGTTGCAATTGCGAAAAATAGTAAAACATAAACAATAAAGAACACAAGAGGTTTTTAACGTGGTTCGGTCCAAATGGTCCTAGTCCACGGGGCTTTCACCCAAAGTTTGACTCAAACTGTTTCCTACTTAAGACTTACAATGAAGGATTTAAATCAACTCATATACTAGACTCCCTCTAACATATGCAGTTGCAACACCTAACCCTTAACTTGTTTTCAGAAACACGATTGAGTCGAAGACACACTAAGCTACTCCAGAGACACTCTGACTTAGTGTTCTTCACCAATGACTCGATACAAGACTGACTGCTTAATATCTTTTTCAAAGTGCCTCATAATGATCTCGAGTCATCTCTTTATATAGGCGCACCAGAATCTTCTATCGAATCTTCAGTTGCAATCCACTGGCGATCTTCTTTCCAAGTAAGAAGAGCACGCCAGCTGTTCGCGAGACTGTCCTTCCTTATCAAGAGGATTCCAACCGATCTTCATGAATCTTATAATGAATCTGCACGCTTATTAGTCCAAGTACAATAAAGAGATAAGGAAGGTATATCAGGATTTAGATGATTATATATCTTTCAAGATAAACCAATATTCTTCAAGATAATTACCATATTAGATTTAACTAAATCCTAATAATTTAAACAAAACAATATCAACAAAGATAATGAATGGGCCGATCGGGTCAGGGTGTGAGACGCACGGCCCTAACAATCTCCCCCTTTGATTTGTTTTGTCAAAATTATTTACCAATCTGCACAAAGGTTAGTATGCATTTAAAACCAAGTAGTACGAGCAGAAGAGTAAAGTGAAGAGTAGAAAAGTACTGGTTACAACAGCAGTGCAACCTTCCGCCAAAAACCAAAAACGTCTAAATCAAGATAGAAATTGTTTAGTGAAAATTGAACAACTCCCCCTGAACACAAAATCTCCCCCTTTTTGAAACAACAAATCAAGAGGTACCATGCCCAGATGATTCACCAGGCCCAGAGCGGAGACCAGCGTGTTGCAACAGACAGTCAAGTTTGGAGGCTTGAAGTGCCATCGAAGTGCGCAGCTCCTCATTGGCCTGAACTAGCTCAGCCACCAGGTTGCTCAACCTGGATAGTTCTAGGTGCACTCCATCAAGACTGGCAGAGGCGTCTGGAATGGAGCTGGACTGCTTCTTGTTGGAGGGTCCAGTTGCAGCTGGGAAGGGTGGCGGTTTGTTCAGAATTTTAGTGCTGGCACGCATGACCGGACACTCGAGAAGGTCTTCTTTATCCAGCATAATGGAGGGATGCCTGGAGGCAAAGTACCTCTAAATGAGGGCAGGGAACCCAAGTGAGAGATGGAAATTGGGAAAGGTACCCCGATAAATGCGCTCGAACACAAGTGTGCCCAGGTCAATTGCAACTCCCGTGCCAACACGAAACAGCACACTGGCAACCTCAGGGCGGATGTTGGAGGTTTGCGTGGAAGGAAGCCAGTGGCTGACAAGGATGCGGAACAGCAGGTTGTATCGGCTGGTGAGTGAGCTGGTAGGAAACGGGTCTTGGGGCCACACACGGATTGATCCCCCAGTCAGCTCGTATGCAACTTTGTCCATGTTGCTCTCTAGTCGCAACTCAGATTGCCCGGCTGTGTCCACGACTGGTGCCTCCATGGCGTGGGACAGAAGCTCAGCAGTAAAAGGGCAGACACTTCCCCGAAGATAGATGACATGGCGCTGTAGTGACCCTTCCGCATTGAGCTGGGTCGTGAGGTTAGCATAAAACTCTTGCGCCAGGGCTTTGTTGTAGTTGGTGGCATTCTGAGTTGCAACTAACCACCCGGGCTTTTCAAGGAGTTCCAGTACCCCAGTCTCTTCATAGGACTTGAGGTCCAACGGTCGTTCCACAACCATAGGACGCTTGCGAATTTCCAGCAATCTGGCTTCTGCGTCAGTAGTGTAGAAACGCTGAGAGTGAGCCCTAGCAGCTTTCAAGGAGGCGGAGGCAGGAGCAACATCGGGAAGAGCGAAGGTAGACTCGGGCACAACCGGTGCGGATTTTCTTTGAGGGGCAGAGGATTGGGTTTTTTTCTTGGTGGGGGCATTGGACTTAGCCTTCTTTTTGGGAGGCTCAGGGTTCACCTCCTGAATATCTTCATCAGCAGAATCCTCCTCAGAGGTAGATTGTTCAGAGAGTTTGTGCAAACGGCGGAGTCGGGGGGGCTGACGAATGGGTACCTTGGTACGCTTTCTGGTTGTAACCCCAGAAGGAACGGCAGCAGTGGGGATTGTCCGTGCTTCATCCGGCTCCGGTTGAGGAGTGGAGGAGGGACCGGCTGTGGGTTTGTCTTTGGCCGGGGCAGCGGCCTGTGGTGGTGGAGTGGTGTCCTCAGCAAACGGAGAGTCTGCTTCATCATCGTCAGTCGCACGTGGTGCCTGGGGTGGTGACGGAGGAATCGATTGTAGGGGGTCCATATCAATGGGTTCCTCGGAGAAGGTAGCGGCTGGCTTCCTGGCAGATCCACCCATCTGAAAAAGAACTAATGCTAAACACGGCAGAGAGAGAAAGTGAGATCTGTGGTTAGTGTAGCAAGTAGGAGACGAATAAATAAAGAGGGAATGTGAAAACCCTAGAAATTTAGGAGGGAAAACAGAGGCCCATTAAGACGAAATCTGCCCTAGATACACTTTACACACGATACGAAATCATGAATAGGGGAAGGATAGGGATAAAATCAACATAAGATACGCGTATGATACATGTCCCAACAACTTGCAAAAAAAAGACTTGGACTCACAATGTGACACCCAGTGAGGCCCAATCACAAGTAATTAGGACTCCGCCGTGTATGTAGAATTAAATACAGCAACACGAGAACCAAGGTAACCAGTGGAGAGAATCTATCCATTTACCGATCCAATGCAGTCTCGCCAAGTGAGTTTTATAAAAAAAACACAGTTGCAACTAAAGTACAGAGATGTGAACAACTGGTAGCTTTCACACTGACACATTTGTGAGCAAGGTAGCTCTTTGCAATGAGTAGTCGCGTGAGATAAGAATTGCTAGCTTTCACACTTGCTGCTTCTAGGTCAGGTAGCTTTTTCCAGTTGCAACTTATGAGCGAAGCCCTCCGTTCCCCCTTTTTTTTTTTTTTTTTTTTTAAGATTACAACAACCAAACATGAGGAGACTGTCTGAGATCAGTAATAGGCAGAAGGTCAGACACTGGTCATCCTCAGTTGCAACCGGGTTCCTGTTGCAATTCACAAGAGGCAGAGCCCTAACGACTTGCAAAGGTGCTCAAAACGTGTCACAATCAGAGCTTTGGTAAAAATATCTGCAAGTTGAAGGTCAGTGCACACATGTCGTAGCTCAATAGTTTTAGCCTCAACCAGTTCCCTAATATAGTGATATCGAATATCGATGTGTTTAGTGCGAGAATGCTGGACTGGATTTTTAGAGATGTTAATGGCACTTGTATTATCACAATAGAGGAGTATTTCATTTTGGAAGATACCGTAATCTTCTAGCATTTGTTTCATCCAAACCAGTTGGGTGCAACTGCTTCCAGCAGCGATGTATTCAGCTTCGGCTGTGGACAATGTGATTGAGTGTTGCTTCTTGCTGAACCAGGACACAAGATTTGCTCCTAGGTAGAAGCATCCTCCTGTAGTACTCTTTCGATCATCAGCACATCCTGCCCAATCTGCATCACTGTATCCTGCAAGAGATAGATTATCATTGAAGTTGTAACTAAGCCCGAAATCTACTGTACCAGAGATGTAGCGAATAATTCGCTTGACTGCCTTGAGATGAGATTCTTTCGGGTTGGCCTGATATCTTGCACATACTCCAACGCTGAAGCAAATGTGAGGTCTGCTAGCAGTGAGATACAATAGACTTCCTATCATGCTTCGGTAAAGACTGGGGTCCACCGAGTTGCAACTATCATCTTTGCTAAGACGATCTGTAGAGCCCATGGGGGTTTTCATAGGTTTGGCATGTTCAAGGCCAAAACGCTTGACAAGATTCTTAGCGTACTTCGCCTGTGATATGAATATTCCATCATTTTGCTGTTTTACCTGCAAACCAAGAAAATAGGTGAGTTCACCAACCATGCTCATTTCAAACTCATTTTTCATAATAGAAATGAAGTGTTGCAACTCATCCCGAGATGTAGACCCAAACACGATATCATCTACATAAATTTGGGCAATTAGAATGTTTGTTCCAAAGTGTTTATAGAACAGGGTTCTGTCTACACTTCCTCTCGTGTATCCCTTTTCAAGAAGGTACACGGTGAGTCTTTCATACCACGCCCGTGGGGCTTGCTTCAAGCCATAAAGTGCTCTTTTTAACTTCAGCACATGGTCAGGAAAGTGGGGATCGGTGAATCCTTTCGGTTGTTCGACAAACACCTCTTCGTTCAAGTATCCATTCAGAAATGCACTCTTAACATCCATATGGAAGAGTTTGAAATGCAACGCGCATGCAACTGCGAGAAGAAGACGAATGGACTCTAGTCTTGCAACTGGGGCAAATGTGTCGTCATAGTCGACTCCTCTGACTTGCGTGTATCCCATTGCAACTAGTCTTGCTTTGTTGCGCACAATATTTCCCAATTCGTCGGTCTTGTTCTTGAATATCCATTTGGTGCCGATGATGTTTACTTTGTCTGGGCGAGGGACAAGTGTCCAAACATCATTCCGTTCAAATTGATTCAGTTCCTCTTGCATGGCCTCTATCGAAGCTTCTTCCAATAGTGCTTCCTTTATGTTCTTGGGTTCAATCTTCGAGGTGTAACTCACAAACCGCACCATTTGGTCATATCTCCTTCGAGGGATATCTCGCGTTCTTATCCCGTCACCTATGTCCCCAAATGATAGCTTCAGGTGGGTGGTTCCTCCTGATGTGTGGTGGTGCTTGTGGGTTCTCTGCCTGTACTGCAGTGATAGGGTCCGTCTCTGTTGGAACTGTATCCGTTGGATTATCCTCAGGTTGCTGGGTAACTGTATCAGTTGCAACTGGTGGTGAAGGCTTGTGTGTGCGGTGTGATTCTTCCTCATCAACAACATCTGTTAGTTCAGTGATCCGGGCTTCAGATGATGTGGTTGCAAAGTCCCTGTAATCGTCAAACTCAACATTAGATGATTCAACCACAGTTTGAGTGCGCATATTAAATACGCGATAAGCATGACTATGCCGTGAGTACCCAACAAAAATTCCTAGATCAGATTTGGATTGAAACTTTCCTCTAGGTTCCCTATCATTTAGAACGTAGCAGGCGCAACCAAAGACATGAAAGTGTTGGACATTTGGTCTTTTACCTTTCCAGAGTTCATAGGCAGTTTTAGTTGTACCTGGTCGTAGGTAAACTCGGTTAATGACATAGCATGCAGTGTTCACTGCTTCAGCCCATAATTTGATGGCTAATTTTTTTGAGTTGAGCAAGACTCTAGCCATTTCAACTAGTGTCCTGTTCTTCCTTTCAACAACCCCATTTTGTTGTGGTGTGATGGGGGAAGAGTATTCATGAAATATGCCCTTGTCAGAGCAGAATTTAGCGAAGCTTGAATTTTCAAACTCCCTACCATGATCACTTCTGATTCTTTTGACAGTTAGATCCTTCTCAGTTGCAACAGTGTTGCACAGTTTTTTGAAGAATACAAAGGATTCATTTTTGTCTTTTAGGAATTCAACCCAACTGTATCTCGAGAAATCATCAACACATACAAAAATGTAACGCTTACCGGAGATGCTTTCCTTTTGCATGGGTCCTACAAGATCCATGTGTAGCAATTCCAGAAATCTTACCGATGGTATGTGTTGCAACTCACTATGGCTCATTCTTGTCTGTTTTCCTTCAATGCATGAGCCACATTTTCCAATTGGCTTTGCTCCAAGCTTTGGTAATCCTCTCACACTTTGATTGTTGAAGAGCTGTGCCAGGAACTTGTAATTGAGGTGGCCAAGTCGTTGGTGCCATAATTCTGCAACAGATTCTTTGCTCGAGTTGCAGGTAAGTGACCTGAAAGTAGCTTTACAGTTAGTCATAGTGTAACAATTCTCAGTACTTCTTAGTCCTTTCAAGACAATATTTTGAAATTGATCTACAACTTCACATTCATCTTTGGTAAAGTGAACAAAGAGATCATCGTCACACAACTGACTAATACTAGTGAGATTTGCACACAGTCCATCAACATAGTGAAGATCTTTTAGTTTGGGAAAGCCTTTAACACTTAGGGTTCCTTTCCCCATTATTTTTCTTCTGTTTCTATCACCGAAAATAACATCGCCCTTTCGTTCATGTACAAAGTTAGTTAGGATGTCCTTATTTCCTGTCATGTGCCTAGAGCAACCGCTATCAAAGTACCAAGAGTTAGTGTAGGATCTTTCTTGAGAGGTAGAGTTTCAAGCAGTAAGACAAATAAGAGGGTTAGAAGATTTCTTAGCCCAAACTTGTCGAGGTGGCATGACAGTTGCAACCGTGGGTGCATCCGGAATGATCTTCTTCTTTCTTTGATTTCTCCTCTTCTTCTTCTGTACTTCGGGAACAATGATGGAGGGTGTGTCCTGAGATGTCCATAGTTGATAGCAGTAGGGACGAATGTGTCCTTGGACTCCGCAGTGGTGGCAGATAGGAATGAATCTTCCTCTTGCATACCTGTTCACAGAATTTCGGTCAGATACTGTTGCTGGCAAATTGCAACTGACACATACCTGATCGTTGGTGTTGGAATAGTCGAACGGAATTTCAACTCCCTTGGGTATCCTCTTCCTGTTGGACATAGATATCTTGGTATTCCTAAGAAACTTTGGTGAAGTGGAGTCAACATATCCTACTCCGGTTTTCCCAGTTGCAACTTTCTGGGTGTCCAGAACTTTTTCCAAATTTTTTGTGCCTGGTGTGAGCAGCTTCACATTCTTAGCCAGTGTGTCCAATTCCTTCTTGGTGAGATCGCATACTTCAACAAGTGCTTTGTGGGCTTTAAGCGCTGATTCCAGATCAGCGGACACGAGGTCTCTCTCCAAGGAGAGGGCGAGAACCTTTCTTTCGAGTTTGAGGATTCTGTTGTTCATTCTCACAGGGCTGCCAAAAGTAGACACAATCTTGAGTTGGGCCTCCAATTCGGAGTTTCTTCTGTAGATTGACTCCATATCATATGTACGTTCCAACTCGTTATTGTCAAATGAGTCACAATCGGAGTTAGAGTTGCTGCGAATTGTAACTCCCATGTTGGCTCTAAGGGGAATGAACGATGAAAATGCAATGTCATCGATCTCTTCTGTGTTATCTTCACTGTCATCAGATTCGTCCTCACTCCATGCAAGTAGAGCACGACTTTTGTTTTTCTCGAGCAGATTTGCACAGTCTGCCCTTATGTGTCCAAAGCCTTGGCATTCCCTGCATTGAATACCCTTTCCAGACCTCTTGTTGTCAAGTCTATTAGCAACGGAAGACTTATTATTAGGCAAATCAGAGGGACTTACAACTGGGTTTGAAGGGTTACCTCTACTCCAACGTTTGTTCATTCTGTTGAACTTCTTAGTGAGGAGTGCTAAGGATTGCTCCAATTCTGAGTTGGGACTGTTCTGTGGAAGACTGGCCTGAAGTGCAACTCCTTTGGAAATGGTGTCTCCTTCTCTCTTGAGTTTCATTTCCCATGCGGTTAGGGATCCCATGAGGTCAGCCAGGGGTAGTGTGTTGACGTCTTTTGCTTCTTCGATGGCTGAGACTTTCATTGCAAACCTTCCAGGGAGAGATCCTAGAAGTTTAAGCACGATCCTAGATTCAGGGAAGTCCGCTCCAAGGATGGTGGCTTCACTCGCGAGATGCCTAAGTTTGGAATGGAACTGAGCGATGGTATTCGTTTCTTCCATGCGTACATAGTTGAACTGGTCATTGAGTAGTTGCAACTTGGATGCGCGTACTTTGTCATTTCCTTGATGTGCATTCTCGATAGCCTGCCAAGCATCTTTTGCAATTTCACAGTTAGATATACTCTTATATTGGTCATAGTCAACAGCAACTAAAATAATGTTTAAAGCTGTAGAGTTGTAGTTTGCTAAGAGTTCTTCAGCATCGGTCCATTCCAGCTCGGATTTCATGCGTCCTTGATCATCTGTCGGTGGGGTCCACCCTTTTAGAATGCTCTTCCAGGCCTTCTGATCCTGTTGTTTTATGAAGTTTCGCATGCGATTCTTCCAGTAGGAGTAGTTCGTGGCCGTTAGCATCGGTGGCTTAATGGTCGACAGACCTTCCCTCATTTCTTCCATAGGTAAATCAATTTAAATAAAACAAAGATCTTTTAGACCAGAATCTACAGTATGTAAATATAGTGACCCGCTCTTGATGCCAATTGAAAGATCTTAGAATCTGCAATACTCGTAATTGTGTCCAGTTGCACTTAGCAATAGTTGCAACTGTACACTTAAGTACGACAGACGATAGTTCTTTAACGTTTGAAGACAGTTTTTGCAGTTGCAATTGCGAAAAACAGTAAAACATAAACAATAAAGAACACAAGAGGTTTTTAACGTGGTTCGGTCCAAATGGTCCTAGTCCACGGGGCTTTCACCCAAAGTTTGACTCAAACTGTTTCCTACTTAAGACTTACAATGAAGGATTTAAATCAACTCATATACTAGACTCCCTCTAACATATGCAGTTGCAACACCTAACCCTTAACTTGTTTTCAGAAACACGATTGAGTCGAAGACACACTAAGCTACTCCAGAGACACTCTGACTTAGTGTTCTTCACCAATGACTCGATACAAGACTGACTGCTTAATATCTTTTTCAAAGTGCCTCATAATGATCTCGAGTCATCTCTTTATATAGGCGCACCAGAATCTTCTATCGAATCTTCAGTTGCAATCCACTGGCGATCTTCTTTCCAAGTAAGAAGAGCACGCCAGCTGTTCGCGAGACTGTCCTTCCTTATCAAGAGGATTCCAACCGATCTTCATGAATCTTATAATGAATCTGCACGCTTATTAGTCCAAGTACAATAAAGAGATAAGGAAGGTATATCAGGATTTAGATGATTATATATCTTTCAAGATAAACCAATATTCTTCAAGATAATTACCATATTAGATTTAACTAAATCCTAATAATTTAAACAAAACAATATCAACAAAGATAATGAATGGGCCGATCGGGTCAGGGTGTGAGACGCACGGCCCTAACATAGATGTCGGGAGAAGAGTTTCGTTATTGAAAAGCAGTTATTTCCTTTATTTGTAATTGTGATTCAATCAACAAACCTTTTAGTCTTGACATCTAGAGTAGTAGTCATATTTATGCGCCGAGATAAATGATTGCTACAATTTTTGCTTATATTATTGTTTTTCGTCTAAAGAGTCTCCAGGAACGAAAGTGCGGCGAACAAGGAAAGAGAAAGCAGAAGCAACTTTGTTGACGAATTACTAGTTGCACGGTGCCCACTTAATCGTATTATTCATGGACTCCCCGTCGTGACAGGTTGTATCAAAGCTCCGGGTAAGATCCATGGGGTTGTTTGCAAAACATGTGCGGAGTAGGTGGCCACCCTTGTTCAAGAGAGGTCGGTGGACCCTCAGCTTATAATATAGCAATGCCCGATGACGAGAGGGCAGGCGCTAAGGCACAGGTCTCGGCTGTTGAGGAGTCAAGTTTGAGATCATATCATTTGATCATCTCCCTAGAGAGGGAGGTCGAATCGAACAAGGCGAAAAATCTTAATCTTTCGGGATGGGTTAATGTTATAGCATCAAACAATGTGGACCTCGGAGCACGGTTAAACGAGTGTCGAGATTTGTGTTAGGCACTTCATAATGCCTTGAGTGATCATAGAAAGAATATCAAAGCGTTGTTTCTTCTAGGATATCTTTCAACAAATGGTGCACAATTAGTCTTAGCCACAGCCGGCTGCTGCTGATGCAACTCAAAACATCAGGACACGGGAACCAAACCTTTTTTGGGGGTGCTACAGATTCTAAAAAGTTGGAGACTTCATTTTTGACCTGGAGAAGCACTACCTTTTGGCGAGTGTGGAGTATTTCCCACGGAAGGTTTCTTTACCCCCATCTTATTTGGCCGATGATGCCAGACTTTAGTTGATGATGATGTTTAAGGAAATGCAAGCCAGAAGAGTTCGATTTGATACGTGAGAAGATTGGAAGACTGTATTGAGGCAACAGTTCTTGCCAGATAGCGTTGGTTATAATGCGCGTCAGGTGATGTTGGAACTAAGACACACGGGTGTCGTTAGGGAATATGTGAAGCAATTTTTTGCCCTTAATTTAGACATTCAAAATATATCGGACATGGACAAATTATTCACATGTTGGGAAAGACTAAAGCCATGGGCAAGACTGGAGCTCCAAGGTAAACCTGTCATGGATGTGAATATGGCCTTGCGAGCTGCTGAGTGTTTGACAAATTATCAGCGTCTTAAGCGAGAACCAAAAAAGGATAATCATCAGAATCGAGGTAGTGTGCCTCAAAAATATGGTGGAAGGAGACCTTTCCGAGTGGATGCTATACGAGCTGTGGGAGAGCGTCAAACCTGTGGGAAATGCAGTAAACCTGTCAAAACAAAAAAACTGCGTCGAGCAGGCGCAACACCCAACTTAGGATCCGAAGGAAGTTTGAATAAAAGTAAACTTCCTTCTGATCCTAGGTTGGGTATTGCGCCTGCTCGACGTAGTTTTTTTTTGTGGGGTGGACCGCATTTTGCTAGGGATTATCCTAGTAAACAGTTGATCACTGAGATGTTTTCCTGCGCATAGAGCGAATTCTCCTTTGTTCTCTCGATTTAGGCCACCTTGGGAGGGCAGGGGGATTAAGAAATAAATGCGGCGAATGATGTTTTCAAGGAGGAAGAAAATCTTGGGACCATCTCTTATATGAGTAGAACAGTCTCCCACACAAGGGTATTGGCCTTGAAGGGAAAGAGCGTGTTAGCAGGTGAGCAATCAAAGGTTGGAGAAGTGAACAAACCCAAAATGGGAAAAGGTCTTATGTACGTCGATGTTAAGATAAATAGTTGACCGATAAGGGCCATGATCGATACCGGTGCAAAACATAATTATTTGGCTAGCACTGAAGTCGCCTGACTTTAGCTAGTTAAACTGAAGGGTATTGGAAGAGTGAAGGCCACCAACTCAACTGCCCAACCAGTTGATGAACTTGCGAGGAGCGTGGTCCTTAGAGTGAAGCCATTTCAGGGTAAGACCAACATGTGTGTGGTTGTGATGGTCGATTTCAACTGATCCTTGGTCTAGAGTTTTTGAGGGACAATAAGACGACAGTTTTACCTCACGGAGAGTCTTTGATGATGATGGGGAGCAAGGTGATAGACCTTAAAATAAGAGAAAAAACTATTTGTGACATCTAAGAGACATTATGAAAGACTGGTCCTATTAGAGACAATTGCTGTATCTCATTTGTAATCATAATTCGCTCATAATCATCATAATGGAAATACTAGCTTGGATCTCCCCAAGAGGTAGTATTAGACGAAATGTTTAAACAAATTGTGTCTTGTGTGCTTTCATTGTTTGTTATCCTTGGAAAAACATTCGATGATATCCTCAATACCAAAATAATACAATCCCCACGACAGATATCTCATAGAGTACAAATACCACGCGAGATGTCGGGAACTTTAAATAGTTTTCCGAAACATCCCCCAGGTATACGATACTCTAGCACCTATCGTGTCATACGGATATACAGAACAATACACTTCCACTCCTCCAAGAAGCCCTCGAAAGCCGAATACTTCCATCCCTTCAAAGAGCCCTCGGAGCAGTGCACCACCCTACTTATAAAGTAGCCCTCGGAACACATGTGCCATCCTTATCCGATAGAGGGATAAGAATCTCATACGGATATACAGAACAGTATACTTCCACTCCTCCAAGAAGCCCTCGGAAGCTTAATACTTCCATCCCTTCAAAGAGCCCTTGGAGCAGTGCACCGCCATAAAGTAGCCCTCGGAACACATGTGCCATCCTTATCCGATAGAGGGATAAGAATCTCATCAAGAAGCCACGCCAGCTCCTTCGACACGTCAGCCACGCCAGCTGTTTGTCTTTATTAGAAGAAAGATAAAACCCGTACAAAATTGACACCTGTAAAACTCTTACTTGTATCCAACGAAACCTCCTTCTATAAAAGGAGAAGAAAACTAAGAAAATAATATATAATGTTTTCCAGCAAAAAAGCATAATAGTAGAAATCTCTTCAAACTCAGGCAAAAGCAATTATTCCCACCCCCGAAATACCTTCAAAATAATCATACCGTTAACAAAATGGCGCAGTTTGTGGGAATCGCCTTATAACTTTGCCTTTGAGAACATTTGAAGATGATCTCTTTACAAAAAAAAAAAGAGTTATCATGAGTAATTCCCCTAGCTCTAGACCTTCAGGGAACCAGCGAAACTCCGCAGAATCTATACCGAGAGAATGCTCGGAAACATATTTGTCACCAATAACAGAAAGAGGGAATTTCATAAATATCCCTCAATCGGTGTTTGAACGCCTTGTGGAAGGAGCCACTCGGAGAAATAGACCGGAAGGGGCTTACCCCCGAGACGAATTCCTTACGCAAGACCATAGGGAACGGCTCTACTCAGAAGAATATGAGTCCCGCCCAAGATTCCGATTCCAGTCGGCTCCTCCCTGAAGGGATACCTACCCCTCAGCCAGAGAAATGAGAACTCCCTTCGAGGATGCTAGGGACAGAATACCCCGAGGTATAGATGGAACAAACGTTCCTTACCCCCGAGAATACCAGGTACCCATCGGTTCCCCCACTGGTGATCATTCTCTATGGAGCACGGTCACTAACCTGAAAAGAGAAATGAGGAACCTACAAAGAAATCTAGCCCTGGGTGAGGAGGTTGTATACCACGGGTCCCCTTTCGTTCCTGAAATATCCCGCGCTCTAGTTCCACCAGGGATGCATCCCAACAACCTTCCCTTATACATGGGAGAAAAGGACGGAAGAGATCCCCAAGATCACATCCATCAGTATATTGCTACCATGGACCTAGCTTCTGCGCTGAGTATTTCGTACCACCCTGGCGGGTAGAGCTCAAGCTTGGTTTTCCCAGTTGATGCCTGGCACGATTTCCTATTTTGACCAATTGGCATGCTTGTTCGTACGCCAGTTCACTTGCAACTGAAGATACCCAAAATCTGCCAGCCACCTGTTCACAATAAAACAAGGTAAAGATGAACCTCTTAGAGAATATATGAAACGCTTCTCGAATGAGGCCTTAGACGTGCCAAATACTCATTCGTCCATTATAGCGGATATCTTGACTCAAGGACTTAGAGCGGGTGACTTTTTCCGATACCTGATGGGCAATCAAGTTAAAGATAGCCCATCAAGTTAAAGATATGAATGAGCTTATGCATAAAGTAGAGACCTACATCATCATGGAGGAAGCAGAAAATTCCAAAATCCGGGCAAAACATCAGAATCTAGAACATGACAAGACAAACCCAGATAAATCTAAGGAAGGAAAAGCACCCCCGAAAAGAAAGGAAGAAGGGGGGCCAGTAAAACGACATCTCCAGTCTGCGCCTTTACCCCCCTAACTATCACTCCAGCGGAAGTACTCAATGTTATGAGAGGAAGCGTTGATCTCCAATGGCCCCGCCCCGTCAGGAGACCCCATGATAAAAAAGAGTCCGACATATTTTGTAAATACCATAAAGCATGGGGGCACGATACTAACGCTTGCACCACTCTGAAAACTGAAATACACCGGCTTCTCGACGCCGGGTATTTGGGAAATTATTTATAAGAAAATAATCGAGAAATCCCCAAACCCAATGTGTGGAAGAGACTTCGATCCGAAGGAATTACGGAGGAAAGAGGGTCTGATACTCGGAAGCGTGAGGACACCCCTCGACAAAGGTTACCACCCCGTCCTGAATCCTATGAGGATAATCCTCCCTCGGGGCGAACAATTAATATGATAGAGGGAGGAGACATCTCTATATCCCCTCTTGGAAGAAAGAAGAAATATTTAAAGGAGGCAAGGCGGGTAGAACAAGGACCACCCGTATGCTCCGTACAGGGAGCCCTGTTGCCCACTATCTCCTTTGGACCGGAAGACTTGAGAGGAATTGTGTACCCTCACGAGGATCCTCTAGTCATAGAAGCCACGATATTCGGCGTTGAAGTCCAGCGTATCCTAATTGACACGAGCAGTTCTATGGATGTTCTCTTCTTTCCGACCTATTTAGCTATGGGATTAAGGAAAGACCGCCTGAAAGCGGCTGAAGTGCCCCTTATCGGATTCTCAGGTGATGCGTGTTGCACCCTAGGAACTATCATTTTACCTATGTCTTGGGGAGAGGGCGCCACGAGACGCACTGAATCGACCAAATTTTGGGTAGTAGAGGCTTCCTCTATAACATATAATGCGATATGCAGACGACCTTCAATACGAACTTTTGAGGCCATCCCCTCTACCCTACATCTGAAGGTCAAATTCCCCACCCCCTCAAGCATCGGGGAAGTTCGGGGTAGCCAAGTCAAAGCCCGAGAATGCTGCATGAATGCTATCCCATCTGAAAACGAAGAAGGGGTCCCCCTACCGACTAAAAAACAAAGAATAGAGGAAGAATTGAAATTATAGCCCGTGGAAGAGCTAATGATGATTGAAATAGTGGAAGGAACCCCCGCTAAGACTGTTAAGATAGGGACGAGCATGAATCTATTTGTTTGTATACTTAGCCATCGGAGAAGAAGCCGTAAGTTCGGTGCTAGTCAAGGAACATAATAAGGAACATCACCCGATATATTATGTTAGTAAAACATTGCAAGGCGTCGAAGGACGATACACTCAAACTGAGAAGTTAATGCTGGCTCTCATCACTACCGCGCGGAAATTACACCCATATTTCCTTTGCCACCCCGTAACAGTGTTGACTAAGTATCCCTTACGAACCATCCTTAACAAGCCTAAAACCTCGGGCCGACTCATCAAATGGGCCATCGAACTCACAGAGTATGACATCACCTATGCCCCCCTATCCCGCCATTAAAGCCCAGGTTTTGGCAAACTTTGTGGTAGAAATGGCAAGTATGGAGATTACTCGAAACCCCCCTATGTGGCACCTATTTGTAGATGGATCCGCCACGGCAACTCATGGTGGGGCAGGAATAGTCCTATCTAACACGGAAATAGAAGACGAAGCCCTATACTTCGCTGTTAGACTTGACTACCCCCTATCTAACAATGAAGCAGAATATGAGGCCTTATTGATAGGACTAAGATTAGCCCGAGATGGAGGGATTAGAAGAATAATAATGCATAGTGATTCTCAACTCATCGTACAAAAAATAAAGGGTGCATACGAGGCCCGAGAAGAAAGGATGCGAGAATACGTACAGGCTGTACAACACAGAAGTGCATGGTTTGAAAGCTATGAGATAGTATAAATTCCCCGCTCTGAAAACCAGGAAGCGGATGCTTTATCAAAAATAGCCTCCCAAACTACTACCATCCATACCCTTCGTATCACGCTTCTCCAAGCAACAACTTTAGAAAAGACGGAAGCAAGGGAGGTGAATGCGACACAACAACCCTCAAGTGATAATTGGATGGAGCATATACTAGCTTACCTTAGGCATCCTGAGGAGTATGCGGTTCATACTAATAAAACGGAACGATAGCTAATGGCACGAAGGACTGCCAGATAATTTCTCCACGAAGGTGTATTGTTTCGACAATCTTACTCCCATCCCCATGCCAGATGCCTAGATCATGCAGAAGCCAAACAAGTTATTTGGGAAACGCATGAAGGAACCTGTGGTAGTCACACGGGAGGAGAAAGTATGAAGGGACGTATACTTCGCCAAGGCTACTACTGGCCCACAATGGAAAAAGATTGCCAAGAACACGCCAAACGCTGCAAGCCATGTCAAACCTTCACTCGCCAGGTACGTCAACCTGCGATACCATGGGTGTCCGGACCCCCTCCATGTCCCTTCGCCAAATGGGGAATTGACATTGTCGGGCCATTAATCCCCACTGTGGGCCAAAAGAAGTTTTTGTTAGTAGTTGTAGACTATTTCACCAAGTGGGTGGAAGCGGAACCCCTAGCCAAGATTACCGCGGGGGCGGTTATTAACTTCATATGGAGATATATAATATGCCATTTCGGCATCCCCCGACACTTGGTTAGTAATAATGGTCTTCAATTTACGAGCCAAGAGCTAGAAAAATTGTGTAGCCATTGGGAGATAAAACACCATTTTACCTCCGTAGGATATCCCCAAGCTAACAGCCTAGTCGAAAGAACCAACCAAACTCTACTAAAAAATTTAAAAGCAAGATTGGGTTAGCATAAGGCTCGATGGGTAGAAGAGATCCCTGGAATTCTATGTGCCTATCGGACTACTCAAAGAGCCACCACGGGAGAAACCCCCTATGGCCTAACCTATGGAAGTGAAGTGGTTATACCCCCAGAGGTAGTGGTAGAAAGTTAGCGAGTCCGAGAATATGAGGAAGTAAACAACAGCTCCAATCTAGCCCTAGCTCTGGATCTTTTGGAACAAAGAAGGACACGCGCTGCTGTTCGCATGGAACAATATAAAGCGCGCATGTCCCGGCACTACAACGCCCGAGTCCGACCCCGACTCTTCCAAGTCGGAGATCTCGTACTAAAAAGAGCAGAAGCTTCTAAAAACGTGGGGAAACTTCAGTCTAAATGGGAAGGGCCTTTTAAAATAGCTAAAATTGTTGGAGTCGCCACATACCTCCATAATTCCTGGAACGCGTATAATTTGATAAAGTACTACGCTTGATATCACGATGGCCTGGTACGAGACTAGCCTCCCCTTGTATATAAATAAAGATGTATGTGAATGAAGCAATGTTTACAATAAATGGCTCTCGTTTTATTATCTGAACAAAGATAGCTTTGCCATTACAAAAAGAACAGTCCTCTAAGGACTGTCGGCAAACCTACCTCAAGGGGCCATTTGTTACAAAAAAAAAAAAACACACACACACACACACAATAAATATAAACTAAAGAAAGTTAAACATGCCTCTCAACAACAGGCCTATATAACAATTTATACATTATTAAGAACATCCCAAAACACACCGCAACACTTAAGGGTCCTCACGTGGCCGCTTTCCTTCTCTAATCAACCGACGACGTTGTTCCTCTGAAAGATCCATGGGTTCTGCTAGATCCACAGAAGGAACAGGTATATCTTCCGACATTGGCACTGCCTCAGAAACCATTACCATTGAAGTAGTAGGGGATTCAGACACTATATTCAAACGTGGGATCACTAGAGTGGAAACCCCGGTAAGGATCTCACGGCTTCCTCGCATAGCTTATACCCAATGCGCACCATGTCCCGAAACTGCTCTCGGAGTACATCCCGAGGGGCAAGAGCATTGGATATGTCCATAAGTGTTTGGGTTCGAGCCAACATTAGCGCTACCTCCTACTTTCGCATCATTTCAAGTAGTTTTCGAGCAGCAGCATCCTTCTCTTCCAAGACCAAGGACAATCGCTCCTCTAAGATACGCAGTTGCCCTCGAAGGTCCTCCACCCTCTCCTCTAAACACACCACCCGTGCTCACTCCAAAGACAAGCGCCTTTCCATATCCCAGGACTTCTCTGTCAAATCTTTCACCACCCCACGATGGCTTTCCTGCACCACCTCCCTATCTCCTCGGAGCTGTTCCACCTTTTGCCTGGTAAGCAAAAGTTCCCTTTCAAGATCATCCCGATGACAATAGATCAACTCAGCCTCCGAAGCTATTTGGTCCCTCCGAGAACCCACAACGTTGATCACCATAAAAAGCTGAAATAATCCATCCAAAGAGAATCTAAGTCATCAGCGAAACAAAAAATCGTACCCGAAAATGAAAAGGAAAAATGTTACCTCACACAGGTCCTTACTAGCCAAATCCTGCAGAGTAGAGAGTGGGAGGGCGTTCAACTGAGTACAGTCCAAATTATTCAACAATCCACTCAGGAACGTCCGGCAAAAAAGTACATCGGTCCCAGGAAATCTCTCGGCTACTCGTTAACCCTCCCCCTGTTCTACCTCGACGGTAGGAGGTGGGGTATCGGGAGAAGAGGGCCCACCCTCCTCTATTGCATTAACGGAATCCCTGCGAAAACCAGAAGAATAACCCATCTGATCACCCCCCCGATAGTCCGAGAACCCAACCTCAAGGAAAGCAACGAGCTTGAAGAAACTCTCGACTCCCCAACTCCAGGAAATCTTTGGGAAGAATCCCCGACTAGTCGTAATGGAAAATGGCCCGAGTCCTCCTCTAAAGGGGATAGATCCTCGGAGCCGCTACTCTCGAGAGCTCTTCTGGATCTCCCTACGGCAAAAAAATCCATTTCAGACCCTATAAAAAGAATCAACGCATATTAGATTATAACTATCCCCCCACTATAACATATCTTCAAAAAACAAAAGAGAGAGCATAAAGAAGAATGTTACAGAAAAAGAAATTGGTATGGAGAGGACAAGGAGAAAGCTCTCGTGTCGCTGATCCCTCTTGTAAACCAGCCATAGAAAGAGCATCGGACAGCTCCAACAGGCCGCATATATCATAACTACCATTAAATAGCGAAGACTCTCCCAAAAACTCTGATTCACGAGTAACCACTTCCACAGAAGAAACCACATAGCCTAATCCCCAACGAACGGGCACTCTTCAGGCGCAAGCTGCCATCCCACGAGGCTTTAGATAAAAGAAACGACTCTTCCAATCATCTTGGGGGGTAACCCGTCTAGTGATTGTCATAAAGGAACGGCGTTGATCACGGTATACCAAGCTAAAAAAAGGAAAATCTCTAGGCCAAGGACGCAATAGAAAGACACTACCCACCCAATAAGGAGTTAAAGGCAAATCTAAAATCCCACAACAAAGAACATACCCTACCATAGGAGTTAGGTGTAAGTTAGATGGGACAAATTTGCCAATAATGAAAAAGCGCTCGTAAGAACGGATGAAAGAACAAACGCAATCCACAGCGTATTTAATCCGAATATACAGTCATGTACCCAACGGGAGGGTCATACGCTCGTTGGTCAGCTCTAGGTAGCACTAAGTCATATCCGCCTAAGTCCAAGTTGTACTCCATGAACAGTGCTGCCACCGAGTCTGCGGATTCCATGCTTTCTACCGACCCAATAGAACCCCCCTATCAGCATTCGAGGATTCACTGTGATCATATGAAAAACCGATAGCAGATCTATCGGGAGATAAGCCTCCCTGTTCATGAACACATC
Organism: Linaria vulgaris; assembly: GCA_948329865.1. Taxonomy (NCBI): domain Eukaryota; kingdom Viridiplantae; phylum Streptophyta; class Magnoliopsida; order Lamiales; family Plantaginaceae; genus Linaria; species Linaria vulgaris. Next base: position 12,060,026 of record OX415253.1, read on the forward strand.
CCTGATGTTATGCGACAACAACATGTCTGCTTGAAGTTGCACCGAGGGTGGGACTGTTGAACCTCTCGGGGTGGAGGGGGAACACCCCCCCCCCCCCCCCCCCCCCCACGACGAGGACCAGGCATAGAAGTCTCACTTGGTATTCGTCGCACCATATGCACAGAAAGGGACCTACAAGAAGGAGTAAGCCCCCTTGAGAACGTGTAGAACGGGGAAGTGTCATGGCAAGCTTATCTAAGTTTGCTAAACTTTTTTCAAAGAACAAGGCACTTAAAGACAAAAATTGCCTTTTTTCAGATAACAAGTGTTCTTTAGGAATAATTTGCCTGATGAAAATGACAATTCAGGAGAAAGTAATTTATAGCAAGTATAAGGAGCCCACCACCAACAGCAGGACCACCCGGATTCTGCGGTTCTCACAACCAATAAAGAAGAGGCACGAAGTTCCACATGTCATCATCTCTCAAAGTCAACCGGAGACATACTCCCACCTACCCCATGCAAGTGGGAAAAAGAAGCACGCAGTTGCTATCATTAAAGACGCCCGGATAAAATCAAAAGTTTTTAGAGGAACTCTGGTTCCCAGGTGTGACAAAGCACAACTACTCTGTTTATAACAAGTCAATCTTAGCAAAACATACAAAAGACAAAACACAAAAAAGACAAAAATAAAAACCCATGTAAGAAATAAATTCCTTAAAAATGTGCACTTCATTTAAATTAAATAAATTACAAAAGACAAGTTTCATTAAAATAAAAACAAACTAAAATTATGCTAGAAGAAAAGGGGTCTCTAAGACGGGGGAGGTAGAGCACTCGTGGATGCAGGAATTGGCACATTTGTAGAAGGAGGAGTCGGAGCACTTGTAGAAGAGGGAGCACTAGAAGGACCGGCATGTGGCCCCGTACTGGGAGGATGGCGAGCTATAGGCAGCGGGACCACGGCAGTCAAGTGAACCCGAGTTGGGGCAGATATAGAAAGAGGAAACTGAGAGCTATTCTTCAAAAAGAGAGAATAGGCTTGTTCCAATGTGGGCCTCTGCATCTCCAAAATACTTATCTGGCGCGAATCAACATTGGGAGCTATCTTCATGCGCACCTGCCCGAAGCATTGAAGTAACCCCCACATTACATGTCCAACTAAGTACCCATGATTCCTGCGGACATATTGCTCCTTAACTTGAACAATGGCATCCTTCTGGGCTTGCTTAACAGCAACAGTCAGCTGCTGCATCTCCTCGGGGGAGATACCCCCTAAAACTGGGGCTTTCGATAACTCTTCAGTCAAAGCATCCACCCAACCAAGTGCTTGGGACAATCTATGCTCCAACTCTTTCTGCTTCACTCCCCATGCAACTTTTTCTTCCTGAAGGGAAGCCACCCTTTCTTTCAGCACCAACCCTGAGGCCTCCGTCTCCAATACAGATGATTGGAGCCGCTTGTTTTCCCCCCTTACTTCCTGAAGCTGCTTCGTGATCTTAGACCACGCCACCTCGTACTTCTCCATCTTCTATCGGAGACTCTTATTTTCTTCCTCCTTCTTTCGAGACTTTTCTTCAGCCGTGGTCGCTAACTTTTGCAACTTCTCAACCTCAAGTAACAGAAGAGGAAGCATTTTAGGCGCCTAAAAAGTAAAACAGAAGAATAAAGACCCAACACTGGACCCTAAACGAATAAGATAAGTAAAAAGTAAGTCTTACCAACAAAGCCACACAATTTGTGCAAGCCTGGACAAACTGTCACCCCTCCGATGGAAGAGAGTTGGCAGCAGATAAGAATCGGGTGACTGTATCGAGGACGACCTTAGCTTCTTCCGGACTAGGCTCTTGCCCCGAGGCTGGAATACCAGAAGACGAAGGTCCCCCCAACGGTACCCCCCCGATATGGGCACCTGAGTAACCACGGGACTGTCCGATTGTATGACAGTAAACGAACTCGGAGGGGGATGATCTGCAAAAGAAGGAGCCGCGGCCATCAGCTCATCTAATAAGAGCATCAGGTCATCGTAAGCTGGAGGAGCATTAGGATCCGAGGGATAGGATCCTCCTTCAAAATTAAAAAGGTCACCCCCTACGAGTTAAAAACTTCCCCAAGTAAGTAACTTATTACATAAAAAAAAGGGAGAAAAACAAAGGGGAAAATAATTAATCTTAAGAAACTTACCCAAATCAAGAGCGTTCTCCAGTAGAGACACTCCCTCGTTCTCAGCAAGGAGGGCCTTTCCTTTATCTATCAAAAACAATTTTTATAAATAAAGGTACAAAGTATCCCAATACAATTTAAACCAAGAAAAGATACATACCTTTTGGAGGAGTTGCCAGTAATATGTCCACCGAATCGCTCGATGTCTCCGAGGGGGTAGACGCGTCGACAGCACCTAAGAGGGGCAATGTTATCCCCCTTATCCCTACATCATCTTCTGCTCCTCATAACGAGAAGGCTCCCACGAGGGCCGCATCCGCGGAAGTTACATCCAAACCCATTTCTTCCGGGGTATGGGACGTTCCACTGGATGACCAAGATATAGCTGTTGAAGTCATTAAGCGAGTCATTGCTCGCTCAGCATTACCCTGCTCAGTCACGGGGACTTCACCTTCCCCTGACATCAGTCCACCTTCCTGAGCCCCCTTCTCCTCATGAACACTAGAACAACTGACACCCTCCAGCATATATGGCCGTAAAGCATCCACTGCAAAACAGCCAAAGTCAAACGAAAAATAACAAAAAAAAAATAATACTAATAATAATAAAAAATATATATAAGAAATTACCAAAGGCGTTGAAGTATTTCTCGGGTACAGCCAAAGGGGTCTCGAGTTGATCTATCGGAGCAATATATCGCAAGCCCGCGGTCCGATAGAGGGCAGCAAAATTCCCCGACTCCACCAAAAACTTTGCAGCAAATATGGGGGAGAACACCAAAGTATCGTCTAACACCCTTTCCGGAAACTCGGGCTCCCTCCAAGTGTAGGGCATGTCCCACTCCCCATCAGTAGGGCGGATATAGAAAAACTTGTTCTTCCATGTGCCGTGAGAGCTAACGTTGCCCTCGGAGATACGGTCATGCTTATTTCGATGACTGAAATAATAGAAAGGAGCCCCCCCTGGAGACACCTTCACCTCAAAAATAGAAAAGAACCTATCCCTCGTACACTCTATTCCCCTCACCAAACACCAAAAGACGAATAAAGCTAAGGTCGTGAAGGAATTGGGGGTGAGCTGGCTAGGGCATACATCGCAGTACTTAAAATTTCGCAGTAAAAAGGCGGAAAAAATGAACGTAATCCCGCCTTTACCTGAGAGTAGTACAAGGTCAAATGCTTCACCGGAGGAGAATTGCCCCTCTGATCTGCTGACGGAACCTCCACCATCACATTCCGGCCTGAAGCGCCGTATTCAAGGAACAAATTCCGGATCTCCTCCTGAGAAACTGTGCTAACAGTCGCATCAACTTTCTGGGTAGCTCGAGGAGCACCACCCTTATCAGCATTTTTCTTCGACTTCTTCGCCTTCCTCGCACTGCCACTGCCACCAGCCCCCATCACCGCCGCCGCACTTCTCTTTTGAGAAGTCAGAGAAGCGACCCCCGTCACCGCCGAGAGATTATAGTAGCAGAAAAAGCCACCGCTCCAGTACCGGAAGCAGCAGACACCAAATTTGCAGCAGATTGAGACGCCATTAAAACTCAAATTAAAGACATTTTAGAAGAAACAATGAAGCTTTTGCGGAGAAGAAAACAAGCGGGAGGATTTTTTCCTGCTAAAGTAAGAAGAGAGAGAAATTGCAAAGTAAGAAAATGAAATTGGGAAAAAGGGATATTTATAACCCTAGGCCCACTAAGGTATTAATTACCCACTAACTCCTCTTCACACCCACGATTGGAAATCGTGCTTAGTAGAAAATAACGAACCGGCACGCCTCCTCATTTATGGAAAGTGTAACGGTTCGTATATCTTGGCAATCACACCACATCTGAACGTGGCATTTAAATCACAATTAAATTGCATTTAATCATAATTAATTAATGCCACGACATTAATTATAATTAATGTCCCGACATTAATAAATAAATAAAAACAAAAATATAAAACATAAGACTATCGAAACATACCCCTCGAGAAAACTGGAATTCCTATTGCCTCTCCTAAAAGAGAGAGCCATCGGAATTGGGGGGGCTAATGTTATCCCTGGAAAAACATTCGATGATATCCTCAATACCAAAATAATACTATCCCCACAACAGATATCTCACATAGTACAAATACCACGCGAGATGTCGGGAACTTTAAATAGTTTTCCGAAACATCCCCCAGGTATACGATACTCTAGCACCTATCGTGTCATACCGATATACAGAACAGTATACTTCCACTCCTCCAAGAAGCCCTCGGAAGCCAAATACTTCCATCCCTTCAAAGAGCCCTCGGAGCAGTGCACCGCCCTACTTATAAAGTAGCCCTCGGAACACATGTGCCATCCTTATCCGATAGAGGGATAAGAATCTCATACGGATATACAGAACAGTATACTTCCACTCCTCGAAGAAGCCCTCGGAAGCCGAATACTTCCATCCCTTCAAAGAGCCCTTGGAGCAGTGCACCGCCCTACTTATAAAGTAGCCCTCGGAACACATGTGCCATCCTTATCCGATAGAGGGATAAGAATCTCATCAAGAAGCCACGCCAGCTTCTTTGACACGTCAGCCACGCCAGTTGTTTGTCTTTGTCAGAAGAAAGATAAAACCCGTACAAAATTGACATATGTAAAACTCTTACTTGTATCCAACGAAACCTCCTTCTATAAAAGGAGAAGAAAACTAAGAAAATAATATATATTGTTTTCCAGCAAAAAAGCATAATAGTAGAAATCTCTTCAAACTCAGGCAAAAGCGATTATTCCCACCACCGAAATACCTTCAAAATAATCATACCATTAACATTGTCCTTTTTGTATGTTGTAAATTACTCCATTGTTGTTTCTATCATCAAACATCCGCTGCACCAGAGGAGCGCGTCTAGCGCATCATCATGTGGTGTTGATGTGTCTCAAATAGTGTGTGAGTGCGTCGTCGGTCTATGATGCTCGTATCATTATTTCATCTTCTCTATCCAATTATTAAATCTCATATTTCATTCCGTACAAAAAGATCAACTCAAACATGAAAATAAACAAAAATATAAGAAAAATTAAACTCAAGCATTAGGTTGCCTCCAAAAAAAATACTTAGTATTAATGTTGCTTAGTCCGACATTATTAATTCTACGGTTTGCGAATCACTCCACCACGCTTAAGTGGATGTGCAATTTTCTAAATATCTAGTGGTGGATTTGCTAAATAACTACGATTGTTCATTTTGAAGCTTAATTTATCATCATTCACTCTAAAAGTAAGAGAATCTCATTCAAAATCAAATGCATCTTTACAGTTTCAAACATGGTCTTCTTAAAAATAAAGCAAAATTATGCTTCTCGTTGATCTCTAAAACCAAAAAATTAGCTATCAATTTAGATATACATGTATCCACTTAAATATCTGTAATTTCTCCTTTAGGATAACTTATGCTTCTATTAGCTAATTAACTTAAGAGATCAAAAGGTTTAACTGTAGGAAATTTGAACGCCATATAGATAGACTAAAACGTAACATTTATACTAGCACCTATATCACATAAAGAATGCTCAAAGTAATATTCTTAATGGTACAAGATACAATAAAATTCCTTGTGTCCATTTTCTTTGTTGGCATGTTGTTCTCCATTTGCATCGTATATGCGCTAAGGGACTGCATCTTTTGTGTCATCTTTTTCATTGATTCTCAACCACTCAAGTACTTGCTTGACTGGCTTCTCTAATATGATTAAACGATGTAAATATTTGAACAGAGCGGCGAACTTGATTGTTGATTGAATTCCTGTTTGATATGGAGTTGGTGGATAATATTCCTTCATCGCTGGCTTAGATGCATTTCCCAATATTCTCTTGAGATCATATTCACATACTCCCTCGAATTCGTCTTAGTGATTCTTGGCATTCCTTCAATAGGTCGAACACTTAGTTCAGTTGCTAGTTGTTCAATTTGTTTTTCGATGTTCCTTAGTGAGGCTTTGGTGTTTTTACCTCGTACTTCTATTTGTCCCAGTCTTATATCAATTTGGATATATAATCGGACCGTGTTTCCTCCAATTGTAGTTTTCTTTCACTTGATTGAAATCCCAACAGCTTTCGTGTTGCATTTTTAACTCTTTGTTCATTTTGTTTTCTGCCCCAAGAAACAATAAGATTATTCCTCCATCATGGATTACAAGTGTTGGTGAGTGGATTATTTTTCCTTGGATAATTTCCCGCGCAATTGTCTTCTACATGAGTTAATGCCTTAAATCATTCCCATATGGTGCTTGCATTGCTTCCTCCGCATAAAGTGCATATGAGAAGTGGTGCATTTGAATTCATATGTTTCAATATCATGCATACTGCTTCCACCGGTGTTGTTAATGTTGTAACATCATCAATTTTGTTAATTCATGTTGTTCTCCTTGTGGATGGTGCTTTTTCCAAGCTCCATTTTACCATGTATCCAGTTATATTGTTTAAGAGTTCTAACGAAATGATGATTGTCTGAATGATGTGATTTTTGTATCCTTTTTACATGTTCTTTTGTGTAACATTGTAGCAATCCTAGTATTTTATGTTTTGTCTTGTTATTTTGTAATTTTGAATTGAGTTGAGACAAAACGATGGATTTCAAGCATGAAATGTAGGAGATCATGAATACACGAGTTTACGGGCCAAAAACTATTGCATAGGGCACCATGACGTTACGAAGCGGCACTATTGCACAACTAGAGGAGTGCAACCCTAGTTCATGCGAGCTATCAGAGCAGCGCGAGTCTTGCTGGTCTTTGGAGCGCTAGTCGACTCCAAACTATAAACTAACAAAACATGGCTAAAACAAGTAAACATATTACATGGATAGTCAAAAGCACAAGTAAAGAATGTACTCAAATGATTTATTTCAAAGGTTTACCGAACTCTCCCAAACTTAAATTTTGCTCGTCTTCGAGAAATACTATAAATGAAAACTAAAGCGATCATGTCTCATAATGCTAATATACATGATGTCAAGACGTGTATTAAAAACATTAGGTAAACAAAACTATAAAAGTAAATACGTGCACATCAAGATTAATCAAGTCGTCCTCATGCAATATCTTATGACAAATGGATGTAGAATCATTGTCTGAAGCATGGGCACGATTTAAAGGCATGACGAAGCGGTGTCCACAACACAGCCTCACAAACGAAGTACTACTCCAACATTTTTAGTGTGGACCTAACACAATATACAAAAATACACTATACGTTAGTTTAGGAGGGGGATTCATGCAAAGGACCAACGAGGATGCGTTTTCTCTATTAGAGACAATTACATCAACCATCTCAAAGTGCAATATAGACTGAGGTCCAACCCAGAGAATGATGGGGGTTCACGAGATTGACACTATTACTCAACTATCTGCTCTGCACAAATGGACGCCATCAACATCAAATTAAAGCATATGAATGGGAGCTCACCAATCATGTTATGCAACATTTGTGGAGGGAATCACCCAACAAAGAAAAGTCAAATATGTTGGTAAATACTCGAGGCAGAACATTCCATACTCGAACAGTTACAATCCAAGAATAAGTAAGCACACTAATTTTTCTTGGGGAGGGAAACAAACTCAGCAACAACAAGGAAAAATTCATAAGCCAGTGGGGTTTCAACCCACCGAAAAGAAGGCAAATCTTGAGAAAACGTTATATAACTATATGACGAGGACTAAAGCCAGAATGGGGTAATTAGAGGCGAGATGTCAGAACACTAACAAATCACTGAGGAACATTAAGAAACAACTTGGCCTAATTGCAAATGAGTTAAGTGCTCGACCTACTGGAACACTGACTAGCAATACATAGATAAATCCTATAGAACATGTTAACATGGTCTCAACTAAGGAAGATATTCTCAGCAAAGTTTCAGAGCTAGCGGTGAAGGAGAACTATCCATCAATTCCACACCCTTCGAGAATTCATCACGTGGAACAATTCGATGTGGTTTTCAAAAATCTACAGGGATTAATGACACTTGAAAAGCAGTGAGACCAGTACCCGAATATTCTAAGTATTTGGGAGACACGAGAGCAGTCAAGAGAAAGATGGATGAGATAGGGATTCACAAAGTATATACACTTCAAGCAGTTGAAGGACAACCAACAAAACTTAAGGATTTAGGGAGTTTTACTATACCTTGCACAATTAATGATAATTTGCTGGGACATTCTCTATGTGATTTAGGTGCTAGTATAAATCCCATACCATACACTGTTTATGAGCATCTGAACTTGCCTACTTTACGCGCAATTGATCAAACAATTCAACTTACTGATAGGAGTATTAATTATCCTAAGGGAATAATATGACATGTTATGGTTAAGATTGGTAAATTTACTCGTCTGACTGATTTTGTGGTTATTTACATGAGAGAAAAGTATAAGTTTCATTTAATTATGGGAAGACCATTCTTAACGACTGCTAATGCTTTGGTTGATGTAGGAGAGGGAATTATCACTTTGAAGTTAACAATGAGCATGTTAGTTTTAAGGTCGAAAAAAAAGGTTTATCCAAAGGAACCACCAATCAAGAAGCTAGCTAGGGGAGAAAATTTGGCGCATCCATTTAACCATGATGGAGTGATTGAGACACCTTAGAACTAATAGCGTCAGGCTAGACAACGTAAAAACTAAGCGTTGTTTGGGAGGTAACCCAACTTTTTTTATAGTTTTCGAGTCATGTATTTTTATCGTTATTTGATTTTCCAATTTTGATTGTTTTGTTGGGAGAATTTGGGAACAAGCATGAGGAAGTTTGAATTACACCAGATAAATAACGCTAGTTTTTAACAAAAATCTGATAGCAACAGTTTTTTAAATATAGGTGGACGATGTGGCACATATCACGTGCAGATCGCGCGTGCCTGTGGAAGATTTTGGGCGATGCATACTTTTTGCACTGTGATCGCGGAACCTACTGGAAAACTTTGAGAGCAAGTTTTGATCGCGGCTGGATCGCGTGCCTCATGCGTGATGGTGGCTCAATGCGTCGTTCGCGCACCAGCATCAATGCATTTTTTGTGCACTGTTGATACGAGAATAAGTTTTCTTACTTATTTAACACTTTTGTTATTCTGGGATTGTATATATTAGCATGTTACCTAATTGTAGTTACTTTATGACGAATTATTTCCTTAGTTTTGAATTTACCTATATGGTGGAATCCCAGTTCATCTTTACCTATATGTGTTACTATACTATTTATATGGGTAAATTCAGAGTTTAGTTCATTATTCCCCCACACAAGTTAAAATCCCAAGTTGTTCTTTTTTATTATTACTAGCAACCAAGTGCACGCGGAGACCGCGTGCAACGTATCCTTTGATATAACTTATGATATTATATAACACATCCTTACATAAAAAATATATATACACAAAATATTTAGAAATGTTAAAAGTTGGAGTGGCTATTTAAGATTGGATAATAATAATAATATTAATTGTAATTACGTTAAACTGCTTCTTTTTGCATTAAGACTGCAAACTATTATGGGATAATTTAATTACGAACCCCTTCCACAACTAATTATTAATAATCAATACAACATTAATAAACTTATAGAACATAAAAATAAGGAAAATATATATGTGAAAGATATATTTAAATTCTGAAATCGAAAAGAAAAGAGTGAAAAAATAATCTGGAATAAAAACCAACTAATGCGTCTAAAAGAAATTAGTGTTAGTAAATAACAAAAGTAAAACCAATTATTTAAGGGCATACTTTGATTGATACACTTGCAGATATGATATAAACCATAGAATATAATACTATTAATAAATAAATAGAAAGACCATAGAAGATTAGTTAGAAACAAATAATGTAAAAGATCTTATTATCTTTGTTTAAACATATAACATTTTATAGATAGAAACAAATATTTAAACAAAACCCAAAAACCAAATACAAAAGGAAGAAAAATAATGAGTAAAAATCAGATTAGAATCAATATGCAGTTGCCTCTTTCGAACGGACCAGATTTCTTGCTCTTGCTTTAATATGATTAGCAATTTAATATACTGCAGCAATCAAAACGATTAAGAAGTAGCGAGACAAAAGCACAATTAAATAAATGAAACGCATCTCAACTGCGTGAATTAACAAATATTTACAGAGTCAAATGACTTGAAAAACGACATAAGTACACATAAGAGAAAAATGCAGTCAAATCTTTAATTCATAAAGTACAAACGCAAGGAAGAGCGAAAGTGAAACATCAAAAATCCCGTTGCTGCATGAGAAAGTGAGAACATCTAAAACTGCTCTAGAGAAAAAAAGTGCGCAGGCAGCATCACAATGACAAAATAAAATAGGAGAGTGGCCTTCAAATGTGGAGTGGGGAAGTTGGGGGAAGTTACAATTTTTGTATTTCAAATTTGAGCGGACTAAAAAAGGAAGAGAAGTTAGCAAGTAAGAATTGCAGAATTTTTGTAGACATTGAATTCAAATTAACGTAAATATAATTTATATAATTAACTTCTACAGTTCTACTTATGTTAGAAAAAATTCAAAATTAACATAAATTTATATAATTAACTTCTACTATATGAGAGAGAAAAACTTGTTCTTTCATATTAATAATTATAATTATTTTAATCATCAGTTAGATTGAGAATTTTGTTTAGAGAGAGAACGTGTGTTTATTTTTTTGGATACAAGAGTGGTTTTTTCTTTTTTTTTTTGAACGTGTGCTTATCTTCTTTTTTATTTTAATTAGGAAATGAGTTTTTTGTTTAAATAATAAAAATAATAATGGCTAGATAAGTGGCAATTTGAATTTGAATAGGAAAGGATAAACTTTAAAACCGTGAAATAGTGGAGAGATTCAAAATTTTGGAGCCGTGATTTGGTCTTTTGGTGTAAGAACTACTTGGTCTACACTTGTTTTTCCAGATTTGCCCTTAAATTAACTAATAGCATATTTGTTGGTAAAAAGTGGTAGGAACAATTTAGTAAAAGAATTTAAAAAACTTCCATTTTGTGAGAGAGAATCGCTTTGTTTATATTATTAATAGATTCTTTTTTGTCTTCCACACTTATTCTACTTTTTCAAAACACCAGGACATTTCAGAAAAACAACAACAAACTCTTTAGGGATGTTTCAAGTTCCGATGAGGAGGAATCACCATCATCATCTCCACGCACCAAACCATGCAAGAAAAAGACCAAGGATGATGCACTAACAAAGAAGAGAAAACTCATGAAGAAATCATTCATCACTGAGAGATGTTTGACGTTTTTCACGAAAAAATTAAGACATGGGGTGGACGGCTTTGCTAAACAACCATGAGAGGTTAACAAAACTATGACGATTGGATTCTTCACTAACAAAACTGCACCAATAATGGGGCCAGATTCATTAAGAGCGGAAAATGTACATATCTCCGCAAAGATTATCAATGAATATTACAAGTTAGACCTAGAGAAGGTTGTGGAAGGAGAACACCAGAAACGAGAATTGGCTATGTCACAAGAAGCATTGAACGATGTGGTTATCCTAGACACCATTGTTCGAGGGACGAATTTAGCTGATCCTTTTATCCTATATAATAAACTTGTGCCCAAATATAAGGCTTAGTATAATTTTATTATTTCATGTATTGCACCTACTAACCATATGACAGATGCAAACCGGCATAGAGTAAAATATTTGACATGGATACGAGATGGAATCCATACAGATGTCGAGCAAGAAAATATGAACTCGATTAACACTTTTGCTACATGAAGAACATCATGAGCTATCCCACATGGAGGGCTGATCACAAGGATTTGTAGAGCAACGCGAGTTCCGGTTAAACAATCTGAGAAGAAAGAAATTTATTGAAGATGTCATTACAAAGAAGCAGATTAACGGATATGGGAAAGCAAAAGTGACACCGCCAAAGCCGACGATTCTAGAGGAGTTGGTGAAGAAAAATATGGAAGAGCATACAAAGCAATTAAAGGACTTCATCTGAATTAAGATAAAAAGGGTCCGCGATGATGTTTACAATTCATGGGAGGAAGTTATGAACAGGTTGAACAAGATGAACGGGGATGTATTCTACACAGCACCAGGCAACATTCAGGAAGAATAGAATTTCAAGTGGAGTCCTCTGTTTCTAATTCTTTTTCTTTTTCTTTTCGGAGAGTAGTTCAATGAGGACATTGAACAAGTTAAGTTTGGGGGGGAGGGGAGGTGTGAATAGCTTCGCTATTTAAGTTAGTTTAACTCCAATTATTTTTGTTTTAGAGCCTGTTTTAGTTAATTTTAGAGTTTGTATGTTAGAATAAAAAATTGAAGTAATAAGAGCATACAAAAGTTAGTATATATGATGATATATGCCTAATATAGGAAAATTTGGGAAGAAAGGAATTATGTGTGGATGATAGGAGTTCACTTTGTTTAATTTGGTTGAAAGTATGATTATTTCATATACACCATTCACGATAAGCATTAGTAGAAAATGTTGAGATAATTGTATGGGATTTATGAGAAAAGGGGGATTACATAGAAATTATGAATCTTAAGTAATTTACTCTATTATTGTTTCTATTAAATGTGAATTTTAATTATTGAGAAAATGAAATAGGCCATCTTTTCTATATTTGAGTTTTAGCCTTTCAAGCCTAAAACCCTTTATGAAGAAATATCTATTGAACCCCAGTGAAGCATTTTCTATGAAGCCTTCGTTTATGAAACCTACTCACCTACCATGAGCCTAAGGATGGACATAGTGAATTGAAAGAGGGATAAGGTAGGAGCTGAAAACAAAAGCATGAGCTAAAATGAAAACGTAAATGAAAAGATGCTAAAATGAGCCTAAAATGTATGGCCAAATGAAGAAGGCACAAACAAGGTAGGAAAATAAAACACGAATGAGTAGATTTACTCTGAGCATCTCTAGAGCTCATAAGTATCTTTTCCACTCATAACCCATACCCAAGCCTATCATTATAAGCTAACAAAGTCCTAAAGATCCTCAACATGAAAAATTTGCTTGCATGAAAAACAGTGAGAAAAGTAGAAAGTAAGGGAGGAGTAACTATATTTGAAATTTCTTGATCTTATGAATTTTATATAAAAATCTTATATTCTATACTACATGAGCACACCACTTTGCACGATGTAATATTTGTGATGACAACTTGATTAACCGTGGTTTGCAATGACTTGGCATCCATGATTCTTATTATTTAGATTTCCAAATATAGGTGGCATTCTGAGACGAAATCATGATTTGAGCATCTTGTCATTATCAGAATTTTAATTCTTTTGTTTAAAGTCTTGCTCGGGAGAACCAAATGTTTAAGTTTGGGGGTATTTGATAAGAGAATTATTATAGTGATTTGAGTACCCCGATTTTTTATGCGTTTGTACAATCCTTGTGACATTTTCACTTGTTTTATTATTATTTTATTATTTTTGTAGTTTGAGTCGAGTTGGACCAAAACGATGCTTATTTGGAGGATTTCAACATTTTTTAGTAACAAGGGGCAGTAGAGTAACGACGCTACCAACCACGCTACTAAAGGAACTAGAAAATAGAATGCAGAGCGAGCATGAGCAAGATAAAGGGAGAAAGTTGAAGAAACAGAGAGGCGTGCGATAAGCGGTACATCGCGCGTGTGGCGCGCGATCAGGACAAAAAATAAACCAATTCCAGAAACCCTAAAACGAAGCCTAGAGCGAAGAAAAACTATAAAAAGGAGGCTATGTTTAGCAGTTAGCGTACCGTTTTACAAGATCTGGTTACACAAAAATACAACTTTCACAATCTCTTACAAGAGCATTCTAGGGTTAAAGGAGCAGAAATCAAACCGTTCGTAGCACTACAATCATAGTTGAGGGGGAAAGGTGAACAAGAGGAGTCAACACTCAGAGTAGAGGAAAACAACAGGGAGATTAGGAGTTTAATCTTTTCTTTTCCTTATTGAATAATCTATGATGGATTATTGTGATTTGAATATGACTATGAGTAGATAATCCTCTCATTATCTGAGGAAGCATGTAGTTAATCTCATATGGATGCACCTTGAACCTATGTTTTGATTTTGTTTATTGATGACTTAGTTTTGTTGGATATTATTTGTTGCTTATGCTAGTTGGTTTATTTGATACACGCGTTTTTATGAGGGCTGAGTAGTAACATTGAGCAACCTTGTATTGTGTTGAATTATGTATATGATGTTGTTAGCGCAACACTAGCATAGTAGACCAGGCAGATAAGTCTTTAGACCTTCGAAATTAGAGTGTTTGTGGAATCAAAATCATAGTTGGTAAATCTAATTCACTTCTAAACGTTGTATGGATCCGATGACAAGGTGAACTTCTGGTGAGGGGCAAGTGCTTAACGGCCTGCCATCATTAGGGATTAAAGGGTTCTTTAGTACATCGAAAAGTGGCTAATTTATTACATCAACTTCAATGCAAAACAATCATCAATAAATAGAGTCTTGCATATGATTCATTGGTATTTTGTCTATGAAATGCATGCATCCTAGATTAATGAAATTCATCTCTTAGATACCTCTTAATTATTTCATTTTACAACCTTAGATAGCAATCAACCAATCAATGAATTAAATTATGTTTTAGTTAGTTAGTTTAGTTTCAGTTCTTTAATAAATCTTCCCGATTACAATATTTAGGTAATCTCACTTCAACATTTTAATTTAGATCTTTAGTTGTTAGTTAGTAAATTTTTATTTCTCTATCTTTATTTATTCAACAATAAGAGCAAAACCCAATTCATTCAGTATGCAACAATATAATTGTTAAATTACAAATATCTACTTTTTGGGGATTCGATACTTGGGTAGTAACTATACTTTTCATTTTATTATTACTTGACTCGTATACTTGCAAACGTGTGTGATTGAATAATAACACATAGTTAAATAAGCATCAGCTGCTACGATAAAAGTACAAAAAAAAAACAAAAAAAACAAAAAAAAAACTAAATGAGCATCAAGATCGTTGTCATTGTAGTGACCACTTTGCAAGATGGGGAAAATAACTTTGCAACTTGCCTTAGAGAGAGAAAGTAGCTCCAAATGATCTCACCACTCTCTGAGAATCTGAAATTTCATTTCTAAAAGCTCCTAAGTCCTTTTGGTTAATTCTCGAAGCAAATCGGTAGCAATTCGATCGTGATCTAAGCAAACAACTCAAGCAAATTACACTTTGGAAAAAGAGCAAATGGAGGATATCTTCATCTTTTTCGTGTAAGTACAAGGTTTGATTTCTATGTCCATGCTCTTAAGTTGATGATTCTGTTTATCATCACTCCATTATGGTTATAATCCCATTATCATCACCAATTATCTAAAAATTGGATTTCTCTAAATATCATTGCTCACTAGATTGTCTTGATTTGGGTAGTTGTGATATTTTTTTGGTGAATCTGACTGGATTTTTGTATTCCTCACGAAAAAATGAGGGGTACGCGAACAGTTCTTTAAAATGATCAAGTATACTCTCAAGATCATCAAAATCTTATCAAAAACTCATTTTTTCCTTATAAAACTGCTCTCGGGATTACACCATTTGGCAATGGTTGGGCTTGTTTTTTTGGAATTCCTCAGCTAAAATTGAGGGGGAAGGTAGGCTTCCAAACATATCCATCATTTATGTTCTTGGGTCTTCAAATCTAAATAGGATTTTTATGATCTTCAAAGTGTTACTCAAGAACACCATTTTAATTTCCAGAATTTGAGGAGATTTTATGTTTTTGTGATTGGGGATCTTTGCTAATATCATCTTATATTAGTTCTGGGTGGAATCCATCTATTTCGTTACATCAAAATCCAAGATTTCAGCTTACACACACTAAAAGGTGTTCTTGGAGTTCTTGCACTAAAATTGGATTTTCCGTGTAATGGAATAAGATTTTAACTATCCGTAAAGTGCGTTGGAACCGTAGCTCCTTTGGCTACAATCTTTCCTGAAGGAAAAAAAATTTGAGGAACTTTTCGGCTGCCGCGACCTGCGGCGCGGTTGCCCTGCGACGGGATTTGGGTGGCCAAATCTGGTTAAAAGTCAGTCAAAGGCAGGGTAGGGGCCTATTTGATTGGGTGACA
This sequence comes from Linaria vulgaris, assembly GCA_948329865.1. NCBI lineage: Eukaryota > Viridiplantae > Streptophyta > Magnoliopsida > Lamiales > Plantaginaceae > Linaria > Linaria vulgaris. The sequence goes on from OX415253.1 coordinate 12,076,245, forward strand.
AGGGAACAAGGCATTAATGTGGTCGGTGGTGGTCTAGGTTGACTTGGAGACCAGCCATTGGCACGGGGACAACGTCCTTTACCGCGCATGTCGGTCAGCGCATGCCACACAAGACCGTTGGTGGTCGTCAGTAGCCCCCCTCATGGACAGCTATCGTCTAACCCATCGTCAGTCCTGCATCGTCAACCAGTGTACACCGTCTAGCACTTAGCGTCAGTAGTACGCCAACACTGGCTAACGGTGCGTTGATGGCCGACCAGCAGCCAACCGATACCGGCCAACATCGACAGGCCAATGGGATGGGCGCACCAGCATACCACCAACTACCGACCACTTAGAGTCGGTCAAAATCAAGCACTTGGGTGACTGACGCCCCGGTTCGCATGGATGGCGCGATGCCCACGGGTGGGCCGTCGTCACCACCACCGGAAAGTTTGCTGGAAAACAAAATTGGACATAATGTAGCCAAAGAAAAGATGGTTCCAACGCACTTTACAGATCATTAAAATCTTATTCCTTTACACGGGAAATCCAATTTTAGTGCAAGAACACCAAGAACACATTTTAGTGTGTCTAAGCTGAAATCTTGGATTTTGATGTAACAAAATAGATGGATTCCATCCAGAACTAATATAAGATGATATTAGCAAAGATCCCCAATCATAAATCTCTTCAAATTCTCGAAATTAGAATGGTGTTCTTGAGTAACACTTTGAAGATCATAAAAATCCTATGAAGATTTGCAGACCCAGCCCTAAACCCTCTTCTTATCACTTTCGTAAATAAAGTTGAGTGTCGTCCAGGCTCTTTCTATTTCCAAAATATGTGAATTTAGCAAGCCACCTTCCTGGATGTTGTCCGTCAGATTTGGTAGGTCCGATCTGTCTGCCACGGCCTTACAGGCCTCTCCGATAAGTTGTTAGGCTTAAGCAGAGATTGAGGTGGTAGAATAAGCATGTCTTTGGAGACATTTTTGCTAGGATCACAGAGAAGGAAGCTGCCTTGCAGCAGGCTGAGATTCTCCTTGATTCTCATCCAAGTCTTCAGAACCGTATGGCATCTCATCGGTGTAATGCCAAACATTCCCTTGTTCTGAACATGGAGGAGGAATTTTGGCGTCAGAAGACCAATGTTAAGTGGAGTGTTGAGGGAGGGCAGAATACCAGGAGTTTCCAAGCCTCCGTCAAAAGAAAAGGGTCCGATTTCGCATCTTTAGTATCCAAGATGGAGCTAACCTTATTTCTGATGAGGATGGCATTCGAGCAACGGCAGAGTCATTCTTCAAGGGACTACTTGCGAGTGGAAAAGGGGTAGAGGCTTGCCACAACCGTAATTTCATTCCTCAAAGTATCTCTAGTGAAGATAATGATGCCATTTGCAAGATCCCTATTATTGATGAAGTGAAATCAGATGTCTTTGGCATGGATCCGGATATTGTCGCTGGCCCTGGTGGGTTTAATGCGAGATTTTTTCAGCACTTTTGGGAGATTGTGGCTAGTGATGTTTATGGGGCAGTACTGGATTTCGTTGGGGGAGGAGTTTTCACTCCTTCTTATATAGCCACCAATATTGTTCTCTTGCCTAAAAAACAAAATGCCGATCAGCAGAAGGATTTTTGTCCTATCAGCCTTTGTAACACTTGTTACAAGATCATTAGTAAAATTCTTAATATCGCCTTTCTGTTTTTCTCCCAAAGTTGTTGTCCCCTTCTCAGAGTGGATTCATTAAAGGACGCCTTATTAGTGACAACATTTTGCTTGCATAAGAACTGGTTACTCACATTAGTTACAGGTGCAAAGCGAATAATACTGTTGTCAAACTTGATATGGAAAAGGCGTATGACCGGAAGGAATGGTCATTAGTTACCAAATTTTGAAGAAATTTGGTTTTTCTGAGAGATGGATTGATATGATTCCCGTTGCATCGAGTCTTGCAATTTCTCGGTTTTGGTTAATAGATCACCGGTTGGGTATTTTCTGTCCACCCATGGTCTGCGCTAGGGTGATCCCATTTTGTAGCCTTATTCATTACTGCAGCGGAATTCTTATCCAGGGTTTGGAAAATTTGTTCCTGAATAATCTGGATATGCGTTACAGAGTGGCTAAGTCGATTTCTTCCTCTCATTTAGCTTATGCGGATGACTGCATTATTTTCCTCAATGGTAGACCTAGGAACATTCGCTTCCTTAAAGTAATTCTTGGACCTCTATGAAATGGTTTGGGGGTCAATGGGTGAGCGTTGCCAAAAGTTGTTTCGTATTGGGGAAAGCGGGTACTCAGGAGGATATTGAGGAGATATCGACTATTACTGGCTATTCTATCACCGATCTGCCCACGACTTATTTGGGTACCCCTTTATACTGAGATAAGAAACTATCCTCTTTATTTGAGGATTGGCTTCTTAAGATTCAGGAGTTTATTGGGGGCTAGGAGGTTAGATACCTCTCCATAGGAGGTAGATTGACATTGATTCGAAGCGTTATTCCTTTATATCTATGTCAGGTCCTTGCCCCTACCCAGAAGATTACCAAAAGATTGAATCTCTCTTAGCTCGGTTCTTCTGGGGAACCATTGATGAGCAGAGGAGAATGCATTGGACTAGATGGTCTGATTTTTGTAGATCAGTTGTTGAGGGGAGTCTTGGCATTAGATCCTTGCACGACTCCGTTGAGGCTTTCTCTATTAAGTTGTGGTGGAGAATGCGTAGTCGTGAGTCTTTTTGGGCTCGTTTCACATACGACAAGTATTCTCGTAACCACAATCCGACTACTATTAGGGGTTGGGAATCTCCAATCTGGAAACGTATTGCTACAGTCGGTATAGAGACTCAGTGTCATATTTTTTGGTCCGTTGGGATAGGCGATGATAGCTTTTGGTATGATCATTGGTTTGGGGACGAGGCCCTCTATCTTTCCAACCCTAACTATCCATTGGGGTCAGAACGAGTTTCAAATTTCTATTTGGATGATTCATGGGACTTGGCTAGGCTAGACATGCCATTATGTAGTATGGATCATATATGCATGAGAATTGCCGAATACTCAGTTTCTCCGCCCCTTCTTGGTCTTGTAGGTTGTGGCTTTTCTGGCGACTATTTTCTGTTCTTAGTCGTTCACGTTTTTTTTTTCTTATGTTTAGCTTTACACGCACATATCGAGCATGTACGTATATTTCTATATTTTGCTGCACACACATGCACTTTATATCTCTGCAGTTACTCATTCGGACTTATTCGCTCGATTGTGCATGTTATTTGCTTTGCACACACTCCTACTGGGCTACTGTGTATTTGTGATGGAGATGTTGGCATGTTTTTTGTTGGACATGTTTTTGTGCCTTGCTCAGCAGGACTATTTGGTCGATACTTTACATTACGGGGCCGATTACGAGGCTTGGGTTGGGACTAGATAGGGGCATATATTTTTTTATTTGCCACAATAGTATTTCTTTATTGAGCAAGATCGCAATTTTCTATATATTGTGGCACACACATGCACGATATACCTATGGAGTTGCTCTTTCGAACTCATTCGCTCAATTGTGCACTTCCTTTGGTTTGCACACACTCTTATTGGGCTACTGCATTTTATTGTTGGTGATGTTGTTGTATTTGTGCTTCCTGCTGGACGTATTGTGTTTCTTTATTGTTTTGTTTACATTGCGATAGGTTTACAACATTACCTTCAGGTGCCTCTACAATCGTGAACCGACTCTATTGCCACCGTCGATTTTTCGATATTCAGCTTGGTTATGCTTATATCTTTACTACTCCAGTTTCATATCAGTATTATTGTACACTTGTACTTTTTCATTATTCATTTGAACATTTTGTAAGTATTCGCTACTTTTGTATTTGGCCTACTGTTTTTAGGTAATTTTTCAGTTTGTATTATATTTCCTACTGGTTTTAGGCATTTTTCAGTTTGTATTATATTATTATGTTCGGGGCACCTACTTTTAGGGCGTGCTCGTGTTTGTATTTTGGAGATGGACTTATGTCTGTCAATGCTACTATTGACTAGGACGACACCATGTGCTCATCTGCTTTTCACGAGATTGGTTTTTGGCCTTCTTTATCGGTCATAATCCAAATTCATCAGTGATGGGATTGCTACCTCTGCTTCTTCAGATACTTGGTGGTTTTACACGATATTGATACGAGGCCTTCGCTCAGAGCCATCTATCATATTTATCACAACCGGGATTGCTACTTCTTGTTAGGATGGTCTTCGGTTTGGATATTGCTCTGTTTGTATTTTTCACTATGCCGTTGTGATTTTCTTTTTACTTGTTTTCCGTATTAGCCCCCATGAGACTGTAATAGATATTCAAAGTGGGAGCGTTGTGTGCTGCGCCCCACTTTATGACATGTAAAGCACCATATTTTTCTTTTATGTATGCCTTATTCAAGCAAGATGGGAAAAATAAGATGACGATTAGTGTTATGAAATTTGTGTATTTATAGAGGAAAAATATATGTAAGTAGTCGTTTATAACCGTTAGTAAAATAACCATTTTTTTGTTTAATTTTGGCATGTTTGATGAACGATAATATCTTTAATAATTAAGCAACAAAAATTATAACAAGTAAAATAATTTCCACCGCATTAGTGATATTTAGTAGACCTATGAAATTTTGTTACGATAAGTAAATACATATATATTTTCCGCCACATTACTATGTAAAAACTTTCATGAGCTTGTGGAATAATGTAAAGTTGTAAACAAATAAAGTAATTGAAATGGATTACATGCATAAGTAATTTCCGCCACATTACTATGTAAAACCTTCACAGGCTTGTGGAATAGTGTAAACATGTAGAGTAATTGAAATAGATTAAGTGCCTAAATAATTTCTGCCACATTACTCTGTAAAGACTTTCATGGACTTGTGGAATAAAATAAGCAGCATAATAGGAGGTAAGACCTTCCATAAGAATTAAATGTTATTAGTCTTTTTTAGCTTGGGGTTAACTCAAGTATCAACGAAAGTTATAATTAGTGTTTGAGTTAGAGTTAGATAACAATAAATTTATTTAAAAAAGTTCATCTAATCATAGAATTATAGATAGGCGGTAGTATGCCTTATAATGGAGATAGATGAACAAGTAAATATACACTTTCGTACCTTTAGACGTTGAACATTGTCTTTAAGAAATGGAACTGAATTTCGAAACATTGAATCCTCGTTTTGGGAATAACTAAATTTTCGATGAAGGATTCAATTGAACAGTAAGAATATATTGGGTTTAGACTATTTTTTTTTTTTGTAGTGTAAGGATATATTGTACATAGAGGAAGGAAGGTTAAGGAATTATTTCGAAACGAGCATTTTCGTGCTGATATGTTACGAATTAATCAAAATATTATTATAATTTGGGAGAAAAACATAAAAAATGGATTAAGTCATAGTAGTGAGATTCACCTTGTCACCAAGGGTCCAACTTTATGACACTGTGATCGGGTTGGGGTATTGTTACATTCATTATGACAATTACCGTTACTGGATAGGACTCTTGGACTTTTGAGACAAATTCTTCTTTAATATCAACAATGAAATAAGTAGAACCCCTTTTGTCATTAATTTAGGATTAATTACCGTTAGATCAGTGTTTTCAGAACCGGATCGGACCAGCTGGTCCGACCAGTTTGATCAGGAACTGGTAGCCTTGCCGGTCCAGTTATGTTTCAAAAACAGACTGCTGCTCGTCAGCAGGCGAACCGACGAATTCGGCCGGTTCGCTGGACGACCCGGTCGATCGGTTCGGCTAGCGAACTGGTCTGGCCATTTTACTTTTTTTTACAAATTACCAAATCGCCCCCGTTGCTAAGTTTTCTGAAAACGTGCTGAAAAAAGATAACCCCAAATGGTCATATTTCAGTTCTCCCGTTGCTAAGTTTTGAGAATTTACTTGTCAATTTTTTTTCATCTTCAATCAGATTCATACTTGGGCAAATTCTCATCACAAAAAAAAAAAAGAACCAGCTTCATAATATGAGTATTTGTGAATCTTTTTTGTTGTGTTTGCAAGTTAACATAAAATTGAAGGGAAGAGGAAGGGATCTAGATGGTGAATTACGTATATGATATAACTGTATAAGAGATGGAAGAATAAAAATTGATTAAATAACAAGAGAGAGATGAAGGGATGTGGCTGAAGAAATGAAGCATACATTAGCCTACTAGGATTCTTTTGTAAAAGTTCTACTCTCTATGTTAAGCAGCTTTAGGCCAAATTTATTATGGGCTAGTACACATTTAGTTTCAATGGATTTTTAATTTTTTTTTTTTTGAATCGCAATGGGTTTTTAAGTTTATTTGTTCTTATATATTTAATTTCTATGTGTTCTAAAGTTTATTTATTTTTATATATGACCATTACATTATATATATACAGACATATATATGTAAATTTGCAGTACATTTCAATTTCAATGTAGCTGAAAAAAGATTCTTAATTTCAAATTTTAATTAATCTACTTCTAAATCTATTAATTGTTAATTAAGAATATAAATGTTCTATATTTATATTTATTTTTGCTAAAACGGTTTAACTAGTGGTCCGACTGGTTCGATCTGTTGACCCGCTACCCAGTAGCCTCACCAGATCTGTGACCAGTCTAGGTCTGAAAACACTGTTTTATATACCTACCATTAAGTATTTAAAAACCTTTTATCCGAGAATCCCAAGGTCATATAGGGCCTAGGTCACATAAGGCGGATGCGGGTGCGCCAGTTTGTCAAATTTAAAAATACATAAATTTCAATGGGTTTTAATGCGTTTATTAAAAATAATTAAATATTGAATATTGATATATAATTTTGTATATATTTGTGTATTGTTTAATAACAACTCATGATAATTAATTTTATATAATATTTATAAAATTATTATGGTGGAAAGACAAAGGTATAAGTCTTAAATTACTTCCAATATTCTATATTTATTTTATTTTCAATCTAGTTTTGTTCTCCATATGCTTCGACTCTTCTTTATTATCATTCGTTTGTTTCATTCTTTACAAATTTTGTACGATTATTCATTAAATTTGTATAAAAAAACTAAAAAATCTTAGTGCGAGAACTAAGAATTTATAATACGTCTCAGTGCAAAGTACGGACACTGAGTGCGCCAGTGCGAGACCGTTGCATTGAAAACTTTGACGATGTAAAAAATAACTATTTAAACTACTTGATGAGACTAATATTAAATTTCCAGAAAGATAAGAAAATTTGGAAAATTAAAGTGACAAATAAAATCGGAAGAAAAAAATAAAATCGGAACTGTTAAAAAAAAAAAGAATATCGGAAGAAAAAAATTAGATAACTCCTCTCTCTCTCTCTCTCTCTCGCTCGCTGTGAAATTTTTACTCTAAAGGACACAGACACTCGGTCTCCTCCTCACTCTAAAACTCACAAAAGCAGACGAAATTTTATAAAAAAAAAAAAAAAAAAGGGTATCTAGTTGTCATCTTCTTCGTCCTATTCTGCGCGACCCAGACTTAATAATACTTGTATACTATACTCAGTGTTGTTGATATACAAAACAATAGCATATGAACCACGAAGAGGCACAGACGACGATTAAAAGACGAAGATACCCTTTTGAACCATTGAACCCTACAAGTGAGTCTTACTTTTGTTGATTATTTGGGGGTTTTGTGAGAATTCAATTCAATTCAATGGCTTCTTCTTATCACGGTAACACTCATTCAGAACCCGCAAAAATGGAACAGATTATTACTGAATTTTTCGCTAAAAGCCTTCATATATTACTGGAATCCCGCTGCCCCTATGTTTCATCTCGCCATCATTATGAGCAAGTTTTTTTATCGTCTCCCTCTCCCTCTCCCTCGTCCTCGTCATCATCCTCATCAAGTTTTAGGCCGAGGGATAGATGGTTTAATCTTGCTCTTAGGGATTGTCCTGCTGCTTTGGAGAACATTGACTTTTGGCGCCAGAGTAATCTTGAACCCATGATAGTTGATGTCATTTTAAATAATAATGATGATGATGATGAAACCATCATTGAGAGATGGGTTTTGCAATACGAGAGTAAAAAGAGTAGCAGCGGCAATTTGGGTAATAAGAGGTCCACTTCTACAAGCTCTCATGCATTGTACAAGAAGTCTATCTTGCTCTTGAGGTCTTTGTATCTCACTGTTAGGCTCTTGCCTGCTTATAAGCTCTTTCGTGATATCATTTCTTCTGCCCAAATCCGGTCTTATAATCTGTCCCACCGTGTTTCGTCTTTTGTTGAGCCCTTCACCCGTAGAGAAGAGGCAGATATGCATAAGTTTGTGTTTACTCCTGTTGAAACTTCTTGTGGCAGGCTTTGCCTCTCAGTCTTGTATCGTTCGTCCGTCTTGGAAGTCAGTTCTGAGCCTTCAACCCCTATATCCCCCCAATTCATTCCAGAATATGTTGGCAGTCCAATGGCTGAACCACTCAAAAGGCTCTCCTCTGGTCCTGTATCACAAAGCTCACCATCTTCATCTCCATTTGGCAGACGCCATAGTTGGAGTTATGACTTTTATAGATCATCTCCGCTGCCTTCGGCAAACCCATCACCTTCACCCACTTATTCTGAACCCCATGCCGCCATTTCGAAACAACGTTCCCATCGGCTTCCTCCTGCTACTAGTTTACCTCGTCATCTGCATGATGAAACACCTACACTTCATACGAAAAATCCTAGTTATGATGAGTATTGGCTTTCCCCTGCATTTTCACCGTCACCATCTCCATCACCACCCACTTGTATTCCCGGTACTCACATTTCTAAGGTTCTTTTACGGTGTGAAAGTGCTCCTGTCAGCGTACCCACATCTAGGCTTTCTAGCATCCCATTACTACCAAACAATCACCTGATGCCTCCTTCACCTCCCACTAAAGCTACTCAATCCACTGTGTCTAAGCAAGATTCACTTTCAGGACTTTATCACAGCAGTTCAACTGAGGAAAAGGTATAGATTAAGTTCACCGTCTACCTGATTCCTCCCATTGATCATTAAATTTGAATTGCTTGTTTCCTGCAGTTTTTATATTTCAGCAGGGATGAGCCTGGAAAGATGTCCATCATAAAACCATCATATAGTAGCTCTGCATCTAAATCTTTTTCGAGAAGCTCTAGCCGGTTATCTTTTCAGGACGATTACGATGATTCCGAGTTTGGACCATTTGCTTTAGATGATGATGACATGATAAATCCAGGTTCCAGGTAGTTATTCAACCTTCTTGAATGGGTTTTAAGTTGCTATGTGATATGAACATGGTTTTTAACTGATCTTTGGATGAATATCATATGCTCAGTTCATGCCCTTTCTCATACTGACAGTTGGAAAATTAAATTTTTTAGGGAAAGAGAAAGTGTACTTGTTGATAGTTCAAGTGTATTAGTAGTTTTTGGAATTAACGGAAGATCGTTCAACAAACTGAAAAACTAACCATACTTGAAGAAAAAGATTTGAATATATCTAAATGGAAATACTGTTCTTTTCCCTCTTGTGGACAATGTTGTATCTGCAAAAGAAGACAACCTTATGAGCGTTGTTACCCCCTTGGTAGCTTTCTTAAACACTCAGCCAAACTTTCTATCTCTTCGAATGATGGTTACAGAAAGTACTTTGTTTGTCGTTAAAGAAGTTGATGGTGAATTTTTATATTAACCTTTGCTGGTCTTCTCTATTGTTATTACCAATATGCAGCTTGATTAAAGATTATTTAAGGACTTGACATGTTAGAATTTGTACATTCGCCTACTATGTCCGTTTCTTGGCATTTTTAGATGCTTCTTGATTTATTTTCTATTATCCTTTATTCGTCATATTCACTTCTTGGAGTTACATGCGTTACAGGGTGAGAATGTGGAAATATCATTAGCAAGATGTTTTTTGCTCATTCTTTAGATTTCAACCCTTCAGAAATAATAGCGGTGTAAAGTTTCAGGTCTAATGGCTAATTGAATTTAGTGTTACAGAGAACCATTGCCCTATTTATATGCTGTAAGATGCATTTTGTTTGAGAAACTTCACTCGAAGCAACAGGAAATGAAGTTTAATTGAAGCATTGATGTCGCATAATAACTTTGACTTAACGGTTTCAGTTGTGTTTTCTGGGAATTATGTAGAAGTATACTGTACTTTTATAGTCCATAGTACACACCACGACTTAAAACAAGCTTTTACCAGTGGCAAGCTTTTGTATTGCTGGAGGAAAAAAAGGCGAACTCCACACATCAAGTTTAACTTTGACCATTCACTTTATTTGTATTGCAATTCTGAGTACTGAAATTCATATCAACTCTTTTTAGTCTCTTTCTAGTTAACATTAACGTTTGCTGAATACTAGGTCATGAATTCATGTCTTACTACAAATTAGCATGTGGTTGATTGTTGACTTCTTTGTTTAGCATTTTTCAACATTCTAGATTGACGAGGACTCTGCTATATTCGGATTTATTTGCTGCCCTTACAGAACTGTTTGAGTTAATTGGATTTTCGTTAGTCGTTCTCGTATGAAATTTAAAAGAGTTATGTCCATCCCTCACGTGTTTCAAGTGGAGCAATGATGCAACTCAGCCAACCCCATGTAAACCTGCATCTAACCCATGCTTTATTTCCCTTAATTCTTCACAAAAGTTAGATTTGTTGGCATAAGGTCACTACTATTATGTTTTGTGATAAAATTACATCTTCATCAGTGGAGGTTTGTTCTAATTACAAGAACCTCTTCTAGTGTTTGAACATGTAGAGGCAACATGTAAAGATGAAAAACATGAGAACAACGTGTCTTTGTAAGCTTTTTGAAGCGTTACAAGATATCTTTGTATGCATTCAAGTCAACTGAGAGTTTTCACTATTATTATGATTATAAAATTTTCAAGCGAAAGGGAGCTAATGTAATTATACCAAACTTCTCATCAATTATTGTTTAGCATCATTTGTTAAAAAACAATCTAATAAGTCCTGAATGATATCACCAGACCAGGTTCATTTCATCAGCCTAGACATCCATCTGGCCCCCGGGAGCCTGATGGGCGTTTTCCAGTAAAAAAGTCACAAGATGCTGCAGTTGGTGCTCTTGTTCGCATGTTGAAGAAAGCACCACCCCTACGCCAAGACGTCTTTGTCACGACATGTTTTGTGCAAGGCTCCAAATTTGACACACTTAGAAGTAACTCCGTACAAGATGAACTTTCAGGCAAGGGCGGGAAGCGACAATCTACTTCTTCAAGTGTTGCATCTTCTGGGCTTATTTCCAAAACTACTGCTGACGCACTGGAGGAGCTTCGCCTGTATAGCGAAATGAAAGAGTCGTTGCTGAAGCATGGTATAAAAGAATCTCAAGGCTAAGCTAAGCAGCTTTTCCTGTTCCCATAGACGAGTTTTGAGTTTCTTTGCTAGATCTTGAAGATTTGTCTGACTGTTGGTTTTGCAGTGCTGAGAGTTGTTATGAGATACTGCTCAAGATGATTGGTCTGTGTCGTATTTGTACATATTTTGATCATATACTTTATGATATGCTGTAAGAACTGTATATAAGGTATCAAATGGGATTGTGCTGCTCGTCCCGGCCAATATATGTGAATAGTAGTATATAGAACTTCTAAGATTAGCTAAGGTGCTGAGACGCTCTATTGATGTATATGCCTGTATATATAACCAGTTACTTGAATTATTTACTCCGCACTATATATGTGAACACTGGGAAAAAAGTAGATTTATACCCCAACTATAGTCCATTTTGCACATAATCGTGCTTGAACTTTAGAAGCTTGCACTTTGCCATCTAATCTTCGCTACGTATATCATGTTGTCACATAAATTTATAAAACTCAATGTTATTGCAGCCAAATTCAACAAATCCAAGATTCAGATGCAAACTGCAAAATGTGTTTTAAATCATTACACACAAAATTTGTCTTTTTTATACATTGTAGCCTAATTTATCTTTTGTCAACAAGAAAACCCATTTATCCCAAGTTATAGCCTCTTGAATCCTACTTGTTTTGATTTCTGTTATCTATAAATCGTTCACAAGAATAGTATCATTGTATTTCAAGTAATTTATATGCATAGAAGAATTCACATTTCCTTATAATTATCCGTTAAATTCCTTAATCCTCATAGGCTTTTCTATATTTACGAGAAAAAGTATACCTAAATTCCATTCCGATCACTCGATAATATCTTATTAGTTCACGCTAATCTGGTGCTATCAAAAGGTTGTTAGTGCTTCTTCAAAAAAAAAAAAAGGGTTGTTAGTGCATAATCCACTGAAAAGTAGGGAAATTTTTCTGAACTTGTCTCACCACCATGTGGCCTTATTCCAAATTTAGTCACATATTATTTTCTAGTTTTAGTCCCTTAATGTTCAATTCGTCAAGTTTTGGTACTCCGAGACTGAAAATAAATTGATCGGAAATTGGCGATTGGCATGCACGCGCGCGTTTGAAATTACCTGTTCACCCATCTAAATAATATTTCTTTATGCTTTTCACCCCTTTATTTTTTATATAGTTTTATCCATGCTTAACGGACTTATTTGCAAATAGTCTAACACCTTTCGCTCTAAGGGTAGGCCAACGAAACTCCACCGCACTCCGCCAAACTTATTTTAATTATAATTTTCACCATCATTTGTTAATAATTTTGGGGTTTTTGGTTTAAAAATTTGTTGTTGTAGCAAAATATAATTTGGTGTTATTTCGTCTAGGTTACAAGATAATTAAAATATGATACAAACGGGCTTGAAATATACCAAACTATGCTAATCTATTATATAAAATGGACTATTTTTGTCCGGAACACCTATTACACGGTTAGAAAGCCTAGAATGACAAAAATAACATTGAATAGTCGAACCGGGAACAATCGAACGGAGATAGGTTCAACGTCTAAATAACTGTCGAATCCCAAGATAATTGAACGATCTTGGATTCGACCTTGAAAACCCTCGAACTGTGAACACTGATTGGTAACGATCGAACAGGTGAGCTGATCGATCGAACTGAAGAACTCTCGAACTTAGATAATAGTCGGACGGTTGGTTCAATTCTTATAGAGTTGATGAGTAGTAACTAATAATCTGGTGTGAATCCAGGGATACGAGCCCCGCTCTGCAAAAGGGCAATAACGATCGAACATTACCGTTCAATCCTCCGAGAACTATAGAACCACCAAGGTTCAATTCTTCCTCGTTTGGGTTGTTAAGGAGCTCGACCCAGGTCGTTATTGGGCCACCTAAATCACCCCACCATATAGTCCCCCAATTTGGGAGTCGGTCTTGATGTAAGAGCAAGTGCCAAATTTAAGAATTTTGCTGTTGACGCTCATGCCAAGAAAGTGTTTTTCTTCAAAATATGCCCCCTATTTGGGAGCCGTAATCCGAAGGATCGAGGGCAAAATAATAATATCTGGCTTCAAAATATGCCCACCCTATTTGGGAGTTATAATCCGAAGGATTGGGTGCCAAATAATAATAATATATGGCTTCGAACGGATAGGTCTTCGATTGTTCCCTGAGCATCGAATCCTTTGTTCTGGCAAACAACAATAAATATCGCATAAACGATAAAATCAAATTAAATAAGGCAAAGGGTGGCCTCTTTCTTCGACCTCTTTGGGTCAGTGGGCTAATAACGTCGTGCTATTTACATGTAGTCATCATCTGCTCTGGAAAACAACAACAAATATCTCATAATCAAGGATATCAATTCGAATTAGGATAAGCTAAGCCCAGCGTAATGTCGAGCTGCCTACGTTTCTCGAGTGGAGCCTCGGGACTCAAGCCGCAGTAGTTCTTGTATTAAGTTTTGCATGTCAGCCCCTTAGACACTGGGCAATTTAGGGAATGAATAGAAATATTATTTCAATGTTCTAAGAAAAGCAACTAAAAAGCAAATAATATACCTCAATCAATCATCTTCATATCCGCAGGTGCCATCACGATTAGAGCTACTTCATCTTGCCTTCGGGGGATCTTCAGTGACACCACGTAACACAACCATGCTTCGAGATGATTGCCTATAACCTCACCCGTGCCAGTAGGAGTACGAAACTTCATTTTCTAGTGATACGTGGACACCACGGCTCTGAAGGCATTGAGTGTTGGCCTACCCAAGATGGAGTTGTAAGGGAAAGGTTCATCCACGATTAGATAGTGGACATTCATGGTCCTTCATTGTGGGGCCATGCCAAGTGAAGTAAGCAACGCCACTTTCTTTTGTGGGACCACTTCCAATCCTCCAAATCTGTGTAGTGGAGTCCTCACCGTTTCAATTTCATCGCCTCACAAAACCAAAGTTCTGCCAGGTTGATGTGAACAAGACATTGGCAAGACTCGCATTGGCAATTAGCACCTTCATTACCATTTAGTTAGCAATATCAACAATAATTACCAGAGGACAATCCAACTTACCAACCTATATGGCATGTGGGGTGAGGCTCATCAAATCTGATTTGGTGAATGCAATTTCCTCTGGCGCCATTTCCTCAAGCTCCATAAGTTGTGTGAAACCCACATACCTATCAGCATCCAAGTCCATCGTCACTCACTTGCGATCTTTCACTGAATCTACCTCAACAGGGCCTCTTTAGATCATGTGGATAATCCCCTTCCTTGGCTGGTTATCAATCAGCTTATGATGGTCGTAAGTGTGGATGTTCTTGATTGCTTTCTACTTGTCCTTTCGGGGCGATCTACATTGATATCTGATCGCCCTGTCTACTTCGTTCTCCAGGCCCCTCACGTACTCAGCCAACTTCCCCTCATTTATTAGTCGCTCTATCTCAATCTTTAAGTCCTTGCATTCCTCGGTGAGATAGCCATGTTGCTTATGGTACTTGTAGTATCTGCTAGATAACTTGGTGGCCGGTGAATCCTTCATCTTCCTTGGTTCATTCAACCACCCATTTCTCTTTGCCATATTGTAAACTGTCATAATATTTGTATTGAGGGGGCATATAGTGCCTCGGGGATGAATTTTTATGCGTATCATTCTAGTTCCTATTCCATCTCCACTCATCCTTTTCTTTGCTCCTCTAAGGGTGTTCTATGGCCTTTGTGGCCATCATTTCCTCAAGGTGTATCACCTGGTCTGCCACTTTTCTCGATAGTTTTGGGCCTCATCTTTAAGAGTTCGGTTGAAAAGCTGCAGTTTCTAGTGGCATGGAACATGATATTCACCACCATCTCCTCTGGAGGGTTGTCAATCTTTAGGAGCTTCGAGTTGAACCTCCGCACGAATTCTCTCAGTGTCTCTTTCTCTCCCTTCTTAACCGAGTATAAATGCGAATAATCCATGGAAGTTCTTTTTTGTCTAGAGAACTGGCTCTCAAATCTCTTCCTCAAATCCTCATAACTCCTTATGGTTCTTGTCGGGATTTTGGAAATCCAATCCAAAGCTACACATGTCATCGTGGTGGAGAATATGCGCTCTTGCACGTTGTCGGTGAATTCGTAGAGGGACAACAGCCCATCCAAGTAGAAGATATGCTCTACAGGATCTTGCTTCCCATCGTAAGTCTTTCATTATGGTATTTTTTTTCTCTTTGATCTAGTACATACGCCTCTATCTCAGTGTTGAATGGAGTACTCCTACGTGGTCTCACCACCATCGCCATTCGGCACTGTACGTCCTCTCTATCATTGTTCAATCTTTCCAGCCTCTTCGCAATCTCTGTACGCTCTGCCCTGGACCCCTCAGCCTCAGCGCGGATACCTTCATATCTCAGTCTTCCATGATCCCTTCAGAATTCCACCTCGCCCGACTCAGGTCTTGCTACGGGCCTGCTTGTTCCTGATCTCATCATGATGCATTTTTGCCGAGGCTTGAGCCTCCGAGTCTTCTCTATGGGCATCTTGTTGCGCAGCAAAAACTACACGAACAACAAACAACATCAATAAACCCACGAACTAATGGATTCACACTATACAAACAAAAGATGCGAGGTGACAAATCAACATGAGGGGAGTCGAAAAGTGATAAAACATTGAAAGAACGCAAGACATAAGTTGTTTATCCAATTCAACTATGTCAACCTCTGGTGCAATCCAAGCAAGGATTTCCACTATGATGATGATTGCTTACAAAATAAGCTACAACAATTGTCTACCACGGATCAAGAACAATCTCTCACAATGTTCTCTCAAATCTAACAAGTATATTCTCTCTTATTTTTAATCTCTCTCTATATTAGCCTCCATACTCTACAACAACATACAAAACACATATTTATAGCTGCTAGGGCATTAAAATCGAGATGGCCCAAAATTGGGCCTAAAACTGTCAAACGCGATCACTCCACATCGCGCCTCAATCGTGCGTGCCATACGCGATCAATTTATCATCGCGTCTGATGGTTGCGCCACTATCTGAAAGAACTGCCTACGTAGCGCCACTCAGATGCAATCAGAATCTGTAGCGCCTCATCGTGGTTTCACGTCTTGACCAGTTCTTCATTGTTCAGGATCTACAATCCTAACAATCTACCACTTGGTGACTGAACCACCGGGACTGCTTCCACGAAACAAGACCTCCATCACATACATTAATTATCATTATCATGAACCATCATCGTCATAACCAAGCCATCAAAGTCTGGAATCACTAATCCTTGAACTTCTTCAAGCTTCAAGGTTCGTTGAAGCCATGCATAGCTTCAACAACACTAAGTCAACAACCTTTGTCATCAAATATTTAAACTCTCACTAGATCAGTTTTTTTCTCTCTGAGCACTAGGGACGATTACGCCGTCACTGCGTGAAAGAGAAAACACAGCTTCACTTACCTTCGCCGTTAAACGGCTATGGCGAAGATGAGAAACAACGAGAGGAACGCAATTCAAGAGACTATGAAGGAAGATCGGGCGGAATTTGAGGAGAATTATTCGGTTTCAGAAGGAGAAGAGGAATCGGAGGAACATCAGGTGTATGAACAGGAAGAGAGGGTAATTGAGGTAGCTAAGGGCCCGAGCAATACCGGCAGTAGCGGCGGAACTAGGGATCTGACCTACAATAGAAGCACCAGCGGCGATGGAGGTAGGGTTTCGAATGAAAGCGAAATCAGGAGGCAAAGCAACACAAGTAACAAAGGAAGCGGAATTAGGGCTCCGATAGTCACAGGCAGCAACGGAGGTGAAGTTAGGGTTCCGAGCAACAGCTCTAACAGTATTGATGGCGGAATTAGGGCAAAGGCACATGAGGATATTGGAGAGCCAAAAGCAACAACAACGTGCATATATAATGAATTGTTTGCGGGTAACCGTAGGGCGGAGAACGGTGTCGCGCTGACCTACACGCCACCGACCAATAGAGAAACAGTCGAGTTCACAGCAGAAGAGGTGAGTGAGAATGTCAACTACTGGAAATTTGCCCTAATTGGAGCTGTGATAGGGCTAAAGTTACCATTTGAGGCAATACAAAGATACATAGCAAGTAGATGGGAGGCAAAGCCAACTATTCATGTAGCAGACAGAGGAGTGTATGTTTTCAGATTTGAAACAGCAGAGGACATGCTCAAAACTTACAGTGGAGGACCATGGATGATAAGAGGAACTCACCCACTTGTACTTAAGCTGTGGGAACCAGGTATGAAACTAGACACCTCTTCTATGCAAGACTACCCTGTTTGGATTCAACTACCAGCTCTTGATCTGCAATTTTGGTCACCAAGTATTATAGGAAAAATAGCTAGTGCCATAGGGAAACCATGTTATATTGATAAACTAACAGCTAGCAGAGAAAGACTTGCATATGCTAGAGTTTTTGTTGAGTTACATGCAGGAGAAAAGTTACTAGACAAAATCAAATTGAAGGGAGCAAATGGGAAGGAGTGGGAGCAGAGAGTAGTGTATGAAATGAGGCCTCACCAGTGCTTTAAATGCTATAAGTTTGGACACAATGCCAGAAACTGCACAGCAAAATCTGCTTGGGTACCTATAGAGAAAGAACTGGAAGAGAAGAAAGAACATGCACAACATGATATAGTAGGGACAGAGGTAACACCAAACAGGAGACAAGAAAGCAAAGGAGGAGTACTAACAAAAAATGAGGACATACAACAACACATAGAGAATAGAACAGAGCAGGAAACTAATATAGACAAAACACCAGCAAAGGAGATAGGAAGTATAGGGGAACAGAAGAGTGCTAATGCCAACATGACAGAAGAAGTTCAAGTGAGGCAGTCAGAAAGGATATAAGTAAGGAGAGCACAAGGAAAAAAGAATGAAGAACAAGAGTGGAACAATGTGGTAAACAGAAAGAAAAGCAAAACTAAGGATAAAGAGAATGGGAAACAGCAGGGGAATGAGCCAATAGGGATACTGAAGATGAAGAAGGCCAATGGGCCAAATGGATAGCAACATCAACATAGCAGTGTGGAACTTAATGGGAATGAATGATCCCCTTAAGCAAGAGGCATTGAGGAAGTTACTAAGTGAGAATAGGTGTAGTATAGGGGTGGCTTTAGAAACTAGGCTTAGGAAGGAGAGTTACAACAAGGTAGTGAAGAAAATTCAAGAAGATTGGGAGACTGAAGATAATATGGAGTTAGGTAAGAACTGCAAAATTCTCATTATGTAGAAGAAAGACAAAGTTTATATGAGGATCTTGAGGAAGACTGATCAGTACATATACTGCAATGTGCAAAGCAAGGACAAAAAATGGGAAAGTTTGTGTACATTCATATATGCGCACAACCAAGTGGAAGGTAGAGCTGAGCTCTGGAAGGACATCAAAGAGGTAGCTGAAGGAGTGAATGGGCCATGGTTTATAGCTGGGGACATAAATGTGGTTCTAAATAGCACATAAAAGTGGAATGAGCAAGACAATACCAGAGAAATAGGAACAGAACTGCAAGATGTCCTGGAGGCCATTGATATGGAGGATCATAGATACACTGGACCTGTCTATACTTGGACCAACTCCCACACATATTGCAAGTTAGATAGGGTGTTGATTAATAGAGCCTGGAACAATAGCCACAGAGAATCAGTGGTGAACTTCCTACCACCAAGAGTCTCAGACCATGCACCCAGCATAACAAGAATAATGAGTTAGGAGGGCAAACAAGGTGTTCCTTTTAGGTTTAAGAATATCTGGGCTAGAGATAAGGATTTCTTGAAGATTGTGAAGGAGGAATGGGACAGGCCAGTTAGAGGATGTGCCATGTTCCAACTTGTTACAAAGCTGAAAAACCTAAAGAAAGATCTGAAGCAACTCATCACAAGGAAGTACCAGGATTTGGAAAGACAAGTTCAAAGCAAACTGAAGGCCCTCACAGAGGTACAGGAGGAAAGTCTAAGAAATCCAGAGAACAGGGACCTTGTGAAGGTCATACAAGACAGATCAGAAGAGTATATGGAAACAAAGAAACTTTACAACACAGAGATGAAACAGAGAGCTAAACTGGACTGGTTAGAGGAAGGGGATCAATCTAGCAGACTGTTCTACAATCATGTAAAAGCTAGGAGAAGAAATAATGGCATTCACCTACTGGTGGATGATAAAGGGGAACAATTAACTCAGAGAAATACTATTGTTAATCATATCATAGAATACTACTCACAATTACTTGGTTTTGAACAACAAGTGGAGCAAGTGGATGCAGCAGCTTTTGCCTATGGACCTAAAACCACAGAGGAGATGAACAACAAACTGACAAAGCCTATACAAGACAAAGAAGTGAAAGAAGCAGTATTTGGCATGAGTGATTGGAAAAGCCCAGGACCAGATGGCTACAATGCCTGCTTCTTCAAAAAAAGCTGGCAAATAACAGGACCTCTGGTATGTGAAGCAATAAAAGAATATCAAAGAACAGGTAAGATTTTAAAGCAAATCAACTCCACTGCTGTGACTTTGCTACCTAAAATGCATAATGCTTCTACCATCCAGGATTTCAGGCCTATAGCATGTTGTAACTTGATTTACAAGTTCATCACTAAAGTTTTTGCTAACAGAATGAAAATTATGATGACTGACATTGTTGATCCTTGCCAGAATGCATTTACTCATGGTAGGGATTTATTTCAGAACATTTTCATGGCTAATGAGCTTATTAGAGGTTACAATAGACATAACATATCCCCTAGGAGCATGCTTAACATTGATCTGAGGAAAGCCTATGATACCATTAATTGGAAGTACCTTGAACAGGTTCTTTTAGGCTTGGGAATTGATAAAGGGTTTGTGAGCCTCATCAACACTTGTGTCACTACTACTCAGTTCTCCTTTTCTGTGAATGGTAAGCTTGAAGGTTTGGTGAAAGGTAAACAAGGGCTGAGGCAAGGGGACCCCTTGTCCCCCTACTTCTTTGTCCTGTGCATGGAATACATGACTAGATATATCAAAATGAGTATACATAATAGTATGGAGTTCAAGTACCACCCTCAATGCAAAAGAATAGGGATAACTCATCTGATATTTGCTGATGATCTGTTATTATTCTGCAGAGGAGATGAAAAATCTATGAGGATACTGAAAGAAGCAATGGACAAGTTCTCACAAATGTCTGGCCTCTCAATCAACCAGAACAAAAGTTCAGCTTTCATAGCAGGGGTGAGGGGAGAGGAAAAAGAGAACCTAGGGAAGATCTGGAAGTTTGCAGAGGGGAAATTCCCAGTGAGATATCTGGGAATACCACTAAACCCCATGACATTCAAATTGAAGGACTATGACCCACTCATCAAAAAAATGACAGAGAGAATACAGAGCTGGATGACTAAATTCCTGAGTTATGCAGGGAGGCTGCAATTGCTTAAATCAGTCCTGAGAAGCATACATGGGTTCTGGTGTAGGGTCTTCCCAATACCAAAGAGTATCATTAACAAAATAGAGCAGATCTGCATGAACTTTCTATGGAGTGGAAAAATAGGAGGACACAAGAACTTAGTGGCATGGGACCAAGTATGCCAAGACACGGAAAATGGAGGGCTGCAGATTAAGGAAGTGCTTAGTTGGAACAAGGCACTGCTAGGGGAACAGGTAATAAGAATGGAAGACACATCAAGACAACCTACTATATGGACAACATGGGTGGAAAAGTATAAGCTGAAAGGGATCAATATATGGGAGGTACAGGAAAGACAAAATGACTCACCTTGGTGGAAATACATCCTGAAAATAAGAGATGATATCAGAAGAAGAAACCCTGGATGCACAAGCCCGTCTCTTACAACTCAAGGACAGAAGAAATGCACTCAGCAAATGTATGAAGCATTCCACAACACCACTGGAAAGGTAAAATGGAGTGAACAGGTATGGAATAGTATATCTCTCACTAGAGTTGCATTCACTAACTGGTTGGTTGCTCACAGGAAAATACCTACTAAAGACAGACTAAAAAAGTGGAAGATTATTGATAATGACATATGTAGTTTGTGTTACAAAGGAAAAGATACTATTAATCACTTGTTCTTTGAGTGTGACAAAACTAAACAGGTCCTAAGGAGAATGATGAATGCAGTTGGACTTTACAACACAGGGGGCAATCTGGAGGAATGGATGGCTAAGTTTGGAGACTCTAACAAGAAACACACTGTGCCATTCAAAATCAGGGCAGCAGCATTTGGAGCAGCTATTGCAGGTATATGGAGAATTAGAAATCTAAAAGTTTTCCAAGACAAAAATATACCTACTGAGGTTATACGTAAAGAAATAGCAGAGGAACTAAAGACACTCATACAGATGAAACTGCAAAAGAAAATGAACAGGTATGTCAGAGCTATTATCAGCAAGCTTAATGCACTGCAATGACTAACATTTGCCTTGAGTATACTGACCAGTTGCAGGTCCAGAGATAGAAACTCTACCAAAGACAGAAACTCTACCAGAAGGAGAAAAGGAAAGGTAGCTCTCTTGCCTTCTGATCCAACCTCCCCTACTAGAAGAGTCAGAATCACTGAGGAAGCACTATCATGAAAGAACTGGCACAAAAGGGCCATACTGATACAGGAGAGTACAGTCACATATATATTCTGGAGCTGGAAGAAGGGGTATCAGCATGCTCAATAGGAGGAAAGGATAGAGTTAGCCTTGATGTGAGAGGCTTTGAACGGGTCATAGACATAGTCTAGAGCCTTGTTCATTCCTCATAGTTGTGATAGGCAGTGATTCCCACATTGATTGTAATTTGATTACATGAGCTTCCACTTGGGTTTTACCCTCGTATTCTTGTAAGACTCTTTCAGTGAAATCTATTTAACTTACTGCGAAAAAAAAAATATTTAAACTCTCACTAGCTTGAGGCATCGCTCGTGTGACGATGTTCACATTGCCACAAACTTGCATCACTTTCACCATCACAATTGATTTCATCAGGCTGGACTTTCACATCGCGAATATCGATGCCATCTTAGGTAACATTGGTCAAGTAAAAAGTTCTCTCATTGAACTATCGAGCACAAGCCCTGCCTCTTTTGCTTATCTTCCAAACACCCGAGCCAAAGGATGAATGATAACCCTCATCATTCATTTGCCCCACATAAATCAGGTTTCTCCTCAATCCCGAAATATGTCTCACTCCATGCAACACATCTACAGATCCATTCATCATACTTATCCTGACATCTACTTTCCCTATGATCTTCAAAGACTCATCAATTACAGGACGAATCTCTCTAAAATCGCCAAAGATATAATTCTCCATTATATCACGGTCATGGCAACAATGATACGATGCTCCTGAATCCAAAACACAAGACTCTAATGAACTACATACACTCAATATTAGTGCATCACCAATATTTTCAAAAGCCACGTTCGCTGAGTTGAGACCATCCCCTTTCTTCTTCGGTGCTTTACAATGCTTCATGTAATGACTAAACTTGCCACAATTCCAACATTCTATGGAATTGCCGACATTCATCTTCTCAAAATTAATCCAAAGGTGTTACTCGAGATACCTGATTCTTTTCGGCAAGTCTTCTCACTGATAATCAAATCTCTAACTTCATCAGATTTCATTATCACATTTTCTACAGATGCACTAACATTAGTTATTGTACCTCTCCAACTCTCAGGTAAAGAAGAAAACAGGATTATAGCTCTTACCTCATCATCAAAACAAATATCCACCGAGCTCAATTGAGATGTAATCACATAGAACTCATTCAGATCATCATAAACTGTTAGTTTTTCTGACATCTTTAGATGGAACAGGCACCGGAACAGGCACCGCATCAGATGAACCTTGTTTGCTGCAAATGGTTTCTCGAACATGTGAGCCAACACCTTCAGCACCCCCTTCGTGGTTATCTCTTTCGCAACAGGAAACACCACATTTCACGATAGAGTCAAACGAACAACGCTTAATGCCTTCGTATCTAACTTAACCCATTCTACATCTTTCATATCCGTTGATTTATCTTTTAGTTGACTTGTCAGATCGCGACCGTAGAAGTAACCCTCGATCTGCATTCTCCAAAACTGATAATCCGACGAATCAAACTTCTCGATTAAAAATTTACCATTGTTCATCATGACTACTCCCACTCGACCTGGAGCTCTTGATACCACTTGTTGCGTATCAACACGAACAACATATAACAATAACAAACCCACAAACGAATAAATCCATACCACACAGAAAGTGATAAAATGCTAAAAGAACACAAGACACAATTCGCTTACCCAGTTCAACTATATCTATCCTTGGGGCGATCCAAGCCAGGATTTCACTATGATGATGATCGATTACAAGATAAGATACAACAATTATCTATCACGGATCAAGAACAATCTCTCACAATATCCTCTCAAATCTCATAAGTGTATTCTCTCTTATTTTTAATATCTCTCTCTATATCAGCCGATGCACTCTACAAAAATGTACAAAACACATATTTATAGCTGTTAGGGCATCAGAATTGAGATGGGTCAAAACTGAGCCGAAAATTGTCCCGTACGATCATGCCATATCCCGCCTCAATCATGCGTGATAGGTGCAATCATTATGTCATCACACCACTCTCTGGAAGAACTGCATACGTAGTGCCACTAATGCGCGATTATACTCTGTAGCGCCTCACCCTGGTTTCACGTCTTAATATGCTCTTCATTGTTCAAGCTCCACAATCCTAATATACCTGGCAGCGGTGCAGCTATGGGCAGTGCGGGTGGTAAAGCGGCGGCTACCGCATTATGTACCATCTCCATTATCTCATTCCTCATGGTTGGTGGCACCACAATAGTCGGTGCAACAATTGCATCCTAATTCGGTAACTAGTCGTCAACTGTTGGAACCAAGGGTTCTTGCCTTGCTGGCGGTGCGACACGAATATGAGGCAATGATGGCATACATGCTCTAGCTATATGAGTCGCTCCCGCTAGGTGGTGCATTTCAGTAATAAACTTTCTGCTACCTTATTTTGTGATCGGGTTACTCTGAATATTCTTGCTTGCGCGACCGTGATTGTGGTACAGACGCCGCCAATAATTTGGTGTTATTTAATCAAGGTTACAAGATAATGAAAATACGATACATACGCGCCTCAAATATACCATACTATGCTAATCTATTACAAGAACTGGACTAGCTTTATCCGAAACACCTATTACAAGGTTAGGAAGCCTAGAATGACACTAATAACCCGTCGAACCGTGAATAATCGGACAGAGATAGGTTCAGCGTTGAAATAACTGTCGAATTCCAAAACAATCGAACGATTCTTAATTCGACCTTGAAAACCCTCGAACTGTTAACATTAATTTGTAACGATCGAACATGTGAGCTAATCGATCGATCCGAAGAACTCTCGAACTAAGTTAACAGTCAAACGATTGGTTTGGTTCTTGCAGAGTTGGTGAACAGTAATTAATGATCTGGCATGAATCTCAGGATTCAAGGTATTCATAGACTTTAAGTTGTGGGCCCCACTCTACAAAAGAGCAATAATGATCGAACGTTGTCGTTCGATCCCCCATGAACTATCGAACCACTTATGTTCGATTCTATGTTGTTTGGGCTGTTAATGGGCCAGGTTGGTCCTGTTCGTTTCCAAGCCACCTAAATCAACCCCACTAGAGTAGTTGTGGGATATGTTTGCACAGTGTGAAAATAGGGCAAGGCACGACGATTTTCACGGTGGAGTGCGACAACAACTTCCACTTCCATTGCATAGGGGCACACGTGAAGAAGTAAGGCTCCCTTGCGTGCTCCATTTGCAGCTCTAAATGGAAAGAATTGCATCTGTTTAATGTAAGTCGTCACCAACAAAAAATCGACAAAATCGATTGATACGAATCAGAATGTGAAGACATTTCAAGGTGGGCCACAGACTACCAAGTTTGAATCTAGTACTTGAATTATATTTATATGTATAGTTCTAGTACGTTACTTTTAGTATCATTAGTGTGGCCGCAATTGAAAGCACCAATTGTTGCGTACCGCAAGGTTTGTTTTTCCTATTCGAGTCGGAACGTAACTCCCAAAGAAACAAGAGGAAGAAGATAGAAAACCAATGAAATACATTCTCCATAATCTTTAAAATTACAATGCTGAAATATAAAGAACCCTACGGGGGAAGTTACAACTTACAACTCCCCCACTACTTCCACTACTAATTAATTTACTAATTACTATTCATATATATATATATATATATATATATACTAGCAAAAAAGTGCACGCGGAGACCGCGTGCAATTTCCTCTTTCACGTATAATGGTATTTTAATTTTAACGCGTTTCTTACAATAGTTTATGTGGTAATCCAATAAAATAATATCTGATAGACCATTTAAGTGTATGGTTAATCAATCTTATCAGCGATGTTGCAATACATCATTTTCACAAAAAGGAAGCTAAAATAAAATTCTCAAAATCTCAATCAAGTATAATCTCTCCCCGAAATTTTACCATATCACTCATATTATTGCACAAACAATAATCTTATCTTTTACTTTGTTCTGATTTCACAATCTTTAACTTAATCTGATACTTTCACGACTCTATTAAGTATTACCGCAACTTTTGCCTTCATATATATTATTGAAATAAAACTGATTTTATTTATAGTTTTGTGTCACTTTGTTTTGATTTGGGAATCTTTTCGACTTAATGACTTAATCTATGGTTTTAGAGTAATCGCCATAATATTTACCATCTCTATATTATTGCAAAAGAAAAAGATGATCTTTTTAAAAAAAAAATTCTTACTTACTCTTAATCCTTTAAGTTTGTTCCGACTTCTGAATACTGTTTTTCCATTGATAAAATTATTGTTGCATATAATTGTTCAAATAAGTAAAAACAGAAAGAATATTAAGTGAAACAGCTTGATTCCAATTAAGAGTTTTTTCAAACTTTTAGTTAAATGAATAAGCACCATGTTCAAGCTGCTCTCTTGGAAATATCCTAGAAAAACTATAATCTGAAAAAAAAATAGAAAAAATACACATTAAACTTAACATTATGGAACCATATATAGCAAATAAACATTAATTAAAATAACTAATAAAACATAAGTCTGAAAAATAATATCTGTAACATGCAGTTTTGAAATAAAAGTAGAAAAAGTAGATAACAACCATGTGAAATAAATATAAAAGGATTATATTGTGACTTTTATAAGACAATTTCGCAAAAATAAGATTTGATTCTTAGGTAATTAAACTTGGAGAAAGAAAAGTAATTACTGATCAAGTTTAGTATTTGAAAATCAAAGCAAAGCGAAGAGACACGTTAAGATGTTGAACCTGAAATGATAAGATTTAGAAAAGATTCTGGAATATAAACAAATCTATGGAAATTATAGTTTCAACTTTTAATCTATGAAGCTGAACAAATATTAAGTTTCGGAATTTACCGAAGCTGCAACGTCAAAAGTTCTCTAAAAGAACAATCAACCCAAAAGTATTGGCAAAAACCTATATATTTTTTGAGTGTAGTAAAACACCAACCTGCAAAGTCAAAACTGATATTATAAAATTATTATTTGGTTAATATTCATTGAATCAATACGTGAAAGTTGAGAATAAAATTAAGTATTTATTTTGCAAATAACAACTTCAAAAGTGTCAAATTTTGTTTTTCTTCAAGTTAGAAGAAATGGAGAACTATATTCACTACATCTTCAATCTCGACAGTTAATAATATCAACTTTTTTCCGTACAGTTTTGAATCTGGGAACCTGCAAATTTAGTTAAGAAAAATTAGAAGATTTGAGAAAAAAAATTACAAATTCATGATAAGATTGATAAAGTGATTCTAAAATCACAATCATATGAAGAATCAATTTTATTTTAAACTAAAAAGATAAAACTAAAAAATGTGAATGAAAAATGCTACAAAGTAAGATACAATAAACAATCAGTTGTACCGTTGAAACTGAGGCTGCATACTAAGCATGATAAAACCCTATCAAAATTCAAAACAATCACATCAATCATTAATAATTTTTGAATATAACTGCAATTTGTAATACTCAAGAAAGCAAAAACAAAAAAATGGAAATGGAACAAATGAAATGGAATAAAATTTTGAAAATACCACCCGTTGTTGGTTAATTAATATCTAATATTCAGAAGAAGAAAAACAGTAAATTACGATTCCTTACCTCGCATGAAAATAAATGGAAATATTGACATAAAACTGAATATCACATCGAAGAAGATTCACGGAGCATTTAAAAGAGAGAAAATAAGTTGTTACATACGTTTTTTTTAGATTTGTACAAATATGGCAACAAAATCGGAAAAGTAGTGGGCTGGGCAGTTACTTAAATTTTGAATTCAAAAATTCAAAGTTGAAACTGCCAATTAAATCAATTAAAAATTTGAGATTATTTTTTTATTTGAGTGAGTGAGAGAAACGTGTGTTTAGATTTTGGATAATAATTGCTAGATTTGCTTTTAGAGGTGGTTATCTATTTTTTTTATAAAAGTTGTGCTTATCATTTTTTTTCCTTTATTTCTAACGGGAGATTGAGAAATTTAAGAAGAGTGGGAGGTTTTGGAGTTTGGTCTACAATGTGAGAGGAGTACCGCTTTGCTTATATTATTAATATATATATAATAATAAAAACACACCACTAATACTAAACAACCTAATGATACTAAAAGTTACGTATTGTAACTATACATATAAATATAATTCAAGTACTAGATTCAAAGTTGGTAGTCTGTGGCCCAATTTAAAATGTCTTCACATTTTGATTCGTATCATCGACGATAACAATGAATTTCATAGTTTTTCACGGCGAGATAGTGAAAATTGAGGAGGTAAAGGATATAAATTTGGAATTTATTTGTTGTCGGAGGCGGCAATTGTTTTTGTTGGAAAATCAACTGAAACGTACTTTGTGATTTTGCAAATAAAAGCGTTGGTGGCTCAAGTACGGGGGAAGAGATGGGCGAGTGGGCGCTGTCAGAAGTTCAAAAGGCAGAGTCCGACCAAACTTCGGTGACCTGCCATGATAGTGAATGGGGTTAGGCTATTTGCAGATGAGTCCCTTAAGATTGGATAAGACTATGTAAAAATGAAAGGTGTAAAAACAAAATGAAAAATCTAGATGGGTGAAAAGAACAGAAAAAACTCGTGCATTCATGTCACTGGGCAATTTTTGTTCAATTTAGGCTGTTTTGAATACCGAAATTGACGAATTGAACCCCAAAAGAATAAAATTAAAAGAAAAAATAATATTAAATTATAATTGGAATGAGGCCCTCACCCTGTAGGACTAGTTTGTAATATATTTTTCGAAAAGTAAACATACTTTTGTAGCTTCAAGTGGGATCGTTACAACCACTTACAACGGGGAACTTCTGGTGTGCATCAGGGGGCACAACGCCCCCATTCACAGAGAAGTGGTTTCCACATGCATGGAGTCTGCATGGGGCCCACTTCTCTGTGAGTTGGGGGAGTTGTGCCCCTAATGCATATTAGAGAGTTCCCTTACAATGCTAGTCCGAATGAAAGACATACTAATTCACTTTAATTAGTAAAAGATATTATCTCACATATTATACGATTAAACATATAGCACACGTGCACTATTTAAGATTTCCTACCTTGTAAGGCTAATGAATGAATGACAATACAAATATATTTTATTTTGCAAAGAGCAGATATCTAGTTTTTTTTAGTGTTTGAGCTTCTAATAGAATTAGTGCAGTGATAATACTAGGAAATACGAATCCTCTTACGAAGCGGTATTTAACGTATTAAGATGGAGCTGACAAGGTGCCCCTCGAAACCTTATCTTATTTCAAGATTAGTATGCATTAAAGATGGAGTTGACAAGGAGCCCGTCGAAACCTTATCTTATTTCAAGATTAGTACGCATTAAAGACGGAGATGACAATGAGTCCCTCGAAACCTTATCATACATCAAAATCAATGCACATTAAAGTCGAAGCTGACTCAGGAGCTCCTCAAAATTCTTATCTTCTCATCAAGACCTAAAATATGTGATGATGCATAGTCTGCCCCACTATCGGAAGGGGGCAGAAAAAGGGTACCCTACAAAAACGACTAACCATCTAATGAAGGGATACGCCTAAGTCATGGCCAACCTCCACGCGGGCAGGGGAAAGGTCCTGGCCTTAGAGCCGGATCACGACCAATTAACACCCTTAGTGGGTACTCGATCTGCACATTCGTAGAAGGTACCCCCAAGTCATGTCCGACCAATACCCCTCGAAGGGAATACGGTGTGGACCCAAAGGCTTTAGAACATCCCCTTCCATGACCTGGTATTAATCTAAACTCGACTACCCACGAGGAAAGACCCTAGAAGCCCCTCAGACCGAGGAACGAATACTTTCACTAGGTCCACTTGGGCCCTCAAGAAGGTAATTTCCAACACTTAGCCAAATTTTGAGGAGAAATGTGCACATAACAAGCGTTAAGGACACGAGTGAATACAAGGAGAAGTCAAGACATATCTCAATCCCGACTAAAGAAGACAACTTACCCGCATCAACAATAAAGAACGATCCCCGGGTCCCATTCGGAACAAACGACCCATAAGGCTATCCGGTCATTCAGACATACCATATTCCACGACACATCTCAAAAGATGCACCAACCATAATCATTCAACTTAGCTACCAACCACCCTAATTATGAGGGAAGACCACACCTCAATGGTCTGAATCATTCATTGGGGCAAAAAGCAACAAATCTTATAGGTGCAGATCAATGATTGAAGCACACCAATCTCCAGGCAGTGGCTCAGTACCCCCTCGAAGACCAATGGAGCAGACGAACTACAGTCAACCCACACTACTGGTCACCTCTTGATAGACGACCCCCATTGGCGTAGAAGATCTTCACGCCATTTGCCACCATCACTTTCTAAAGTAAAGACGGCAAGATCGGCCTCCATTGGCCAAAGTCCCCTGTAACTAACACTATAAATAGTCCTCCATTTCAGAAGAAAGAGGACAGCTTCAACAACATACAAGCACATTATTCACCACAAAATTAACATAAGGAAACTCTCCACAATTTTACACTTTATTGTACTTAGAATTCATCGCACTCTTCTAGGCCTCACTCGGATTTTAACATGACCCCTTGTAATTCACTCAAAGTCCTTAATGAAATTATTGTGTCTCCTTTCCCTCAAATTCTAGATTGGCATTCCGAACAAAAATAATTGAATAACGATATCCCCGAATATCTCGATCACACAGGCCAGTAAGATATTGCCTCACCAAATGGCGCCATCTGTGGGGACGCCTTAAGTTCTCTGAGAAAATTTTGAGGAAAATTGCATGGCTAGGAAAAGAGTTAGAAGAGTACCACCGCGTGTGTCCTCGCGATCTAACACAAAAATCGAATCGATGTAGAATCACGACAACAAAACGGAGGGGTAACATAGCCTTCCACCCCCTCCTGAAGAGGTTTGCCATGACGCGTCAGTGCCACCTCCTACTTGTGCCCCAATACCAGCAACTGATCAAGAAGAACCCCCAGAGGTAGGAACCGCCATGGCTTACGTGCTCGTGCCTTGGGACATGTATCTTAACATGTTCGCTCGATTCAACAGAAATGGAGCTACGACCTCGGATAATGGTCGGGGTCGTAATAGAGAATGCCCCGATGAACAAATGGACTCTTCGTGCCACTGATTTGTGCCTCCCCTGAGGGTTGGATCTAAGGGAGTGTCACAGGGTGACGCCCGTGCATCTCCTCCCCATCGCAGAAGGAGACAACCGTCGTTGGACACATCAAGCTTGGTCGACACTCCGTTGGGAGGAGAGCCACCCAAACCGCCCCATCCTTAGGCGGCAGCATAGAATGCTCCAAACTTGTACGATCCCTACAACTCTGAGCCCGTTGGAAGGCGCCAATGCTCACCTACCCGAGATGCCCCATTGTGGGGCATGATGGAACAAATGCAAAGGGAGATGCGAGAACTCCACTATAACCTCAATCTAGGAGAGGAGGTAGCCTACCGAGGATCGCCATTCGCGCCCCACAAAGCTGACCCCCCCATCCCTCTTACCATGAAGTTGACATTCGCGCCCCACAAAGCACCGAGCGCAATCGTCGTAACCACATCAACTAATACATAGCATGCATGGATCTGGCATGGGCTACCGATCGCGCCATGTATCGATTCTTCCAAACAACCCTCACAGGGCGAGCCCAGTTGTGGTTTTCCCAGCTGCCACCGGGAACCATCCATATCTTCGAACAACTAACCCAAATGTTCGTAAGGCAATTTACCAGCAACAGCATCTTCCCAAAGACCTGCGGGCACCTGTTTAACATTTGACAGAATGTGGACGAGCCCTTCAGGGACTACATACGACGATTCTCTATTGTTGTATGGGAGGTGACGCACTTCGACCCCGAAATTCTCTCTAACATCATCATCCGGGGGTTGTTACCAAGAGACTTCTCCACCAACCTTATGATAAATTGGGCCGTTAATATGGAGGACTTGATGCAGAAGGCATAGTCTTTCATGGAACTAGAAGAAACACACAAGATTCTGGAGGCTACAGAGGCATCATGAGCCCCGGCCCTTACCAAGGGTAAGGAAAGAAAAGACTATAAGGAAGGAGGAAATATGGAGAGAGTCAAAAAGAACTTGGATCCGGTACCCTTACCCCAGATGATAGTGACTCGTACTAAGGCCATGACCAAGATAGAGGAGGAGCATATATTTAAGTGGCCCCGAGCTGTGAAAGATGCCCAGAGGCTCAAACACACAGGGATGTTCTACACGCACCATCGGGCGTATGGACACCTGACAAACGATTCCATCCACCTCCAACAAGAAATCTCCAGGCTCTTAAAACTGGGCTACCTAGAGGAGTATGTGATACCTGACAGACGTAACCTGACAGAAAAACGAGGGCGAGAGAAGGCACCCAAGAAGAAAAAGCAGCGCTCGGAGACCCCCAAGGATGACGAGCTAGAACCACTGGAGCAGGAACGACTACCCCCGCCTTCAAGATCCTATCACGATAACGCCCCCGGGTCGCACCGTCAACATGATTGAAGGAGCAGTGTTGTTTGTAACTAAGGAAGAAAAACAAAATTACATTCGCAAAGTAAGAAATGCTGATAGCAAGCTAGAGGTCTTTGCCGCGCGGGTAGTTAACCAACCGTTCATCACCTTCGGACTAGAAGACCTCCTAGGCGTCGTGTATCCCCACAAAGATCCACTCGTGGTCACAACCACCATATTGAGAACCAAAGTAAGAAAAATACTCATAGATACCAAAAGCTCAGTTAAAGTCCTTTTCATGCTCACGTTCATAGCCCTAGGTATCTCCCATAGTCATATAGAGTCAGTTGAGGTACCCCTTATGGGGTTCTCAGGAGAATAGCGCCAAACGGTGGGACTCTAAACCCTTATAATGTTGTGGGGAGAAGGTGCGACACACCATACTGAGCCCACAAAATTTTGAATAGTAGATGCTTCCTCCTGGACGTACAATGCCATGTATGGACGACTAGCCCTTCGGACTCTCGAAGCGGTCGCATCCACCCTCCATCTGAAGGTTAAGTTCCTGACCCTTTCTAGGATGGGAGAGCTCAAAGGAGATTGGACTCTAGCCTGTGAATCCTGCATGAATGCCTTTCCAATCGAGTCTGACCCAACTGAGGCCCAACCTCAAACCAAGAAGGCCCGCTCAGGGGAGATCCAAGTCTAGCTCGCTGAAGAACTCAAAATGATAGAGCTGGTGGAGGGTGCTGAAAGCAAAACAGTAAAGATCGGTACCCGCATCGGGGAGGATATAGAAAAAGCTATCACCACCACCCTCAGGTTATTCCACCAACTCTTTACCTGGAAGGATGGTCCCCCTGGGCGAATTAGCCAAGAGATATGCGTACATGAACTTAACATGTATCCCACGGCCAAACCGGTCCAACAATGAAAGCAGAACATGGGACCCGAGCGACACAAGGTGATTCGAGCAGAAGTTCATCGGCTGATAGACCTCCACAAAATTCGAGAAGTGCGATACCTAGAATGGTTAGCCAACGTGGTTCTTATTCCAAAGACGGGGGGCCTATGTCATATGTGTGTGGATTTCACCGACCTCAATAGTGCTTGCCCTAACGACTGTTACCCGCTTCCTAGCATCGATATGTTGGTCGAATCCATAGCAGGTTGGGCCCTCCTATCTACCATGGATGGGGATCAAGGTTACAACCAGATTCTGATGGCTAGCCACGACCAAGAGGAGACCAGCTTCATCACGAACATCGACACTTTCTACTACTTAGTCATACATTTTGGGCTTAAAAATGCTGGTGCCACGTACCATAGGTTGGTCCACCTCATGTTCAAAGGACTGATCGGGGAGACAATGAAGGTCTACGTCGATGACATGATCGTGAAAAGTCGAAAGGATGAGGATCACACCCGCAATCTCGCCCGAGCATTCGAGATCATGGACAAATTCAAAATAAAGGTCAACCCGCGAAAATATTCTTTCAGCCTCCAGGGGGAAGTTCCTAGGGTATATAGTCACCCAGAAGGGAATCGAGGTCAATTTAGAAAAGGCATAGGCCATACTCTACATGGAATCACCCAAGACCGTGCGGGACGTACAAAAGCTATCAGGCAGAATGACCTTGCTAAGCATGTTCATCTCTCGTTCCTCAGAGAGGGGCATCCCCTTCTTCAAGATTCTCAGATACATAAAGATTTCCAGTGGACTGGCTGATGTGAAGAAGCCTTCAAAGCACTGAAGGAATACTTGGTCAGGCCGCCTCTCTTAGTAAAACCCGTCCCTCAAGAAATGCTCTTCATATATCTAGTCGTAGAAAAAGAATCGGTGAGTGTCGTCCTGGTCCGAGCTGAAGGAAGGGAGCACTTACCCATCTACTACATTAGCAAGACCCTCTTAGATGCTGGAACCCGATACTCTCGCATTGAAAAGGCCAGGGTAGCCCTTGTCTCTGCGGCACGAAAGCTTCGGGTTTACTTCTTGACCTATGTGATCATTGTGCTCATGGAGCACCCCTTCGGACCATCCTCAATAACCCCAAGGTTTCATGACAGATGATCAAATAGGCTATAGAATTAGGGGAGTTCGATATCACCTACTTCCCCCGACCCTCCATCACGGACCACATACACGCAGACTTCATTACGGAGATGTATGAGGAACCTGAAGAGCTTGCAGTTCTATAACAACATCGTGGAGAAATGGTGTGACAAATGGGGGATCAAGCACCGCTTTACATGAGTCGGATACCCCCAGGGAAATGGTTAAGTAGAGGCGACTAACAAGACCCTCCTAAAAATGTTAAAGGCCCGTCTAGACCAATACCAGCCAAAGTGGGTCGGAGAAGTCCCTAGAGTATTGTGGGTCTACTGCACTACCTCGCGGTCGGCGACAGAGGAAGCCCCATACAGCCAGGTCTATGGCACTAAATCAATAGTTCCTTCTAAAGTTTTGAAGCAAAGCCTATGGGTCCAGGAGTATGAGGAAGCTTAGAACAATGCCAATCTAGCCCTAGCACTAGACCTCCTTGAGGAAAAGCGAATCAGAGCTACCACCCATGCGGAATTCTATAAAGCCCGAATGGCGAAATTCTACAATGCCCTGGGCTAACTCCGATCATTTCAAGTCGGAGATCTCGTCCTAAAAACAGAAAAGGCCTCCAAAAGTATTGGCAAGCTAGACCCAAAATGGGACAACCCCTATCAGATCGCAAGGATCCTCGGGTCGGCCACCTACTTGCTCCAAGTCATGAACGGCCAAGAGCTTGACCGAGCTTGGAATAGCCTCAATCTCCGAAAATATTATCTTTGAACGCTCTATTGTCAACCCCTTACGGCGACCCAATTTTTTCCGCGTAGTAATTGTTTTTGTATTTTAACTGAACGGTACTTTCCGCGTACTTAAAGAACAAAAAGACCTGAAAATTAGTATTCTATTAAAACAGGCCTTACACGACCACCAAAACAAAAACGATAATTAGGGGACTACGTCCATACAAAGCGGCAGAAAGAAAAAACAAGGGCTACGCCCGACTAAAACTACTCCTTCTGTGGGACGCTTTACAGCCTTAATCCAATATGCTCCTCGGTAGATAGCTTGACGGGGTTGGGTATCAAAACAACATTGGAAGGCACCCTGTGAGAGCCACTCGGAGGACCGACAGAAGAAGAAGAAGAGTAAAAATACAGCCTTGGAATCACGAGATCTCGGGGAACACCGGGGAGAGAAACAAGGGTGGACACTGCCATCCCATACCCCACTGGGACAAGGTCCCTCTTCTCGGACGCCAACACAAGGTTCTAGGAGGGGGTAGTTACATCTAGTCGAGCACTGGCAACGCCTACCTGAAGCTCTCTCCTTGCATCGTCAAGCTAACGGAGCAGGTGGTCATGTTCTTGTCGGAGCACGGGGACCTCCTCGGCAGTACGGATAGCTTCTTTGGCCCTATCCTCCCACCTTTTGGCCTTAGCATCGGATTTAGCTATAGCCTCCTTCAGGCAACTATTTAGGTCCCCCAAGTTCCGATTCAAGGACGCTCTTATCTTAGCCACACACCCACGAGCCTCCTTCAAGGCTACCTCCAATTGAGCAGCAATGAACATGCCTAAGCGAAGCTCGGAGAGCATCACGCTACTCAATAGTGGCCTTCAAGACAATTGGGATGGCCCTATATGTGCCAAAGGCACCCCCTAGCACAGTCAGCTGCAACAATAGGGAAAAAAGAAAAAAGTTATGAGGTATGTAACGACCACAAAGTAAAATGTACACGAAGGACAATGGCATCACGTCACAAATGCTCTTGAAAAATTGCTTCCAAAAGGCCGTATCGCCAAAACCTCCCAGAAGCTCATGGTCCCATGGGTTAACAATCCCACCTAAAAAGGAAGTATATTAGGCAGGATCCTTATAACTCTCAATAAAAATCGAAGGGACAGCGGGAGTACAAAGAAACTCTTCCTCCTCTCGGGTCAGCTTAAACTTGCTCCTCTTGGGAGGGGACCACTGCCGGCTATCATCCTTCACAGCAGGGAAAGGGCCGATCACCCCATTTCCCTTACTCTTCCTTGAGGTCGATGCGCCTCCATCTCGGTTCTTTGAAGTGCTCCCAACAGTATGTGCACGGCCTGTCAGGTTAAAAGACGAGATCGGCAACGGCCCAAAATCAAGAGTGGTGCCAAAGGAGGGCATAAAATGATCAACAAAATGCTTAGCCATCACAGGCTCAATAGATTGAGGCATACCTTTGGAGTTCGCCTCCTCTTCCACATCATCCATCACTACATCCGCGTCAATAGCAGATGGGCTCCCCGATGCCTTGGGGCAGTATTTACTGCCCAGCAAGCTTGAAGACTCGGAGGTAGCAACCTTGGACGACCTCCGGGACTTTCGATGTTGATCCGTCTCACTGCACTCAAAGTTGGCAGACAAGCCCCGATCCTCCGAGACAAACAGGTTGGAGTCGACATCATGAGAGACAATAGATCGTCTCTGAAAGGGCGGCGAGCGTGGGATGCCATCTCGGCACCTAAAAACCAAGGCAGAAGAGGTCAGTAAAAAAAACGAAGAGGGATTATACTGTATATACTTGGATAAGGGTTTCGAAGCACATTCAATTTTTTTTTTCAAAAAAGACTTAGTCACTCACGAAATTCCGAGTGTTTTCGGAGTGTTCAACATCGAGGATACGTCGTAGAGCTCGTCGAACTGACCTCTGTCCTCCAAATAGGCAGCGATCTCCGCGCAAACCATGGGGGAACGATAAACGTAACCCAACCCCCACTCCAGGGGCATGCCTTCCCACCTAACCATCGACTCTTTGAGGAGGGACATATAGAAGTACCTCCAACGCCAATCCCCATTGCTAGCAGGACCGTTGGAAGTCGAGGCTAAGAGCACCCTTTTGCTATCCCAAATGGACAGCGAGAAGAATAGCGAGCCTGTAGCAATGGCCCACAGTGTGAACGCCCCGCCAAAGTCTGTGGAGTGTAAGGGATGTTCACCAGATGATAGCAGAGTATAAATCCCACCAGTTGGTGGTAAGACGCCGGAGTCAATTGGCTCGGGCACAGTCTCCAGAACGCAAAAAGGTCCCTCACGAATGGATGGAAAATGTAGCGCATAACGCAATGCAATTGCTCCGCGTATACAGTCATGTAACCCTCGGGAGGGTCAAACGCCCTCTGCGTACCTGAGGGAATGATCATGTTCACCTACTCGGAAGAGATGTTAAGGTTGCCAGCAAGGCTCGAACCTCTACTATGTTCAATACTGAGGTCGTGGATCCGACCCAGAGCCTACTAGTCATGCGCTTGAGGTCCAGATTTTTGCATCAAAACACCGCTCCCTTAGTCGGATTTCGGTGAGGTGCCCGACAGCCAAAAATGACAAACACACAGTCCGCCACCGTCGTCGGCGGAACAACAACATCATCACTGGCAATAGAACCTCTCGCCCACCTTCGTAAAGCAGAGCTAATGGGGGACTACCATGCAGCCCTTCGGCGTCGACTCTGTCGGAATGTGGCAACACTACCCCCATTAACGAGAAAACGGAGAGGTGAGAGAATCACGTGAATCTTTATCCATAGAAAAAATGATGGTGGCCTGAGACACTATGAAAGAGAAGATGAGAGAAATATTTTTGCAGATGAAAAAGAATGGTGAAGGTGGCCGCACTTTTATAGGCGGGAAAAATAGTTCGTATCCCGAGTCAAAACGGTGGGACCCTTCGGTTTCCCACTCACGAACCAGCCGAACCGCTACGTCCCCGAATTATTGCAACTCTAGCTTGTCATACATCACCATAGGGGAGCTAGACCGGCTCCTCAACTCCCCACATCCCTTCGCATTAAATAGGCACCCCTTCCCGAGATAAACGGTTGAGAGAAGAAAAGGCAGGTCGATTCAAAGTCACGACCACCTAAAAAGCCATCCTCTCGACCATTCCTCCCACGAGGAACCTCAACGACTCTTGCGAGTAATCACGTATAGAATCTGAAATTTTTTCTATGTATGATAAGATCAACCATCGGAGTTAGCGCCTGGCACTTCGCGCGATACCACGGGGCCCTAGTGGGGAAGTCTCATCAGACCCCCCCCCCCCTAAACGTGTCGCCCTCGGACAACTCACACAGAGGAGGCCACGATGACTACCAAACACAATGGTCGTGAATACTTACGTGAGAAGAATATGAGGTCTCTAGAATCACAAATACTCGGGAACATCAAATGAGGATGGAAGAACGAGCGTTCTTAGAAAGCTAATAGCAAAAAGTTCCTAATGACAACAAGTAAGCAATTGAAGGAAAGATATGGAGATTTGAAAAAGCTTCATTAATAGTTAAAAACTCCCCTAAGGCTATCTACGGCCGAGGGACGCAACAACAAGTAAGCAATCTAAGGCCAATCCACCTACAAAAATTCCCCTATGGCTATCTACTGTCAAGGGACGCGACACATGCCTGCCGTAATTGAAGGAGCAGAGAACCTTGAGCACCAGAACCACCACCGAGAAACAACGATAGGTTGGTCTCAGGGGTCTCGGGACGGTACATCAGAGTCGTGGACAGCTTTTGAATGTTGACGTCGGAGCGGAAGAAGCCCTTCAACGAGTTCAACTGCCAACTGCTCGTCCTGCTCCATCACGGTCTTTGCCAGGTTCTCTCAGAGTGACTTCACCACCCCATCTGAGGTCTCTAGCTTCTGGGCTCATT
Organism: Linaria vulgaris; assembly: GCA_948329865.1. Lineage (NCBI taxonomy): Eukaryota > Viridiplantae > Streptophyta > Magnoliopsida > Lamiales > Plantaginaceae > Linaria > Linaria vulgaris. Next base: position 12,115,380 of record OX415253.1, read on the forward strand.
CAGCTTCTTCTCCGCCAGAGCCTCCTTCTCCTTCCCAAAAGCGGTTAGGCGGTCTTTTAGCTTCCGCTTTGACTCCTTCATAGCGTCCCTCTTGCAAGCCACCTTCTCGTGAAGATAGGACCAGCCACTCATCCCGATTGAGCCCTGCCAAAAGAAGCAAGAATCAGCAGAAGGAATGCAAAGAAAATAAAATGTACGAGCTGGCAACAATGTTACTTACCAAGGTCGCACACAATTACGCGACCACAACCGACTCACAGGCATTAAGCAAAGAAGGGGTCGGAGAGGAACTTATGCTGGCTAGCTCACGAAAAAGGTCCAGAGTATGGGATACCAACCCTAAAGCGCTTTTCAAAAGAGACTGCACTGGAGAAATGGTGACCTGACCCCAAGTTCCGACCTCCCGAGTAGAACCCATCTGGAGATCCAAAGGCCCAACCGCTTGGCGCTTGGAAAGAGAAGATGAAGACCTCTTAGCCACCGACTCCATCCAGGCAGTCGGAGGCTAAGGCATAGACAGCTCACCCTCCAGAGTTCTGCCGAAGTCAGCTTGCATTGCTTGTTGGTAATGCTTCTCTAACCAATCCCCACATATATCAGACCCCGCTTGCATGGTAAGAGACAGACGAGAGGGTGTAGGACTCTCTCCCACTTGCGCCAGAAAATGGCCCTCATCCTCTGAGTGCTGCAACAAAATAACCTTGCACTTAGAAGAAACCTCGGCCTGCTCTCGACGTTGCTTCCTCCCCACCAGACCTGTCCCTTTCTAAATCAATTGGCATGTATGAGACGGGGCCTCAGCTAAAGTACTTTTCTCGTCCGACGGGTCGTTTGTCGACGTTGCTGAAGTAGCGAATCCCCCTGTCCTCCCATGCTTTGGGCAATAGCCTTCTTCTTCCTTTTTTTTGGAAGGGCGCGGAGGAGGAGCATCACACTTCAGCATCTCCATAAACAGCGAAACATTCGATTCAACAATGAAGAAAAACATGACGAGGAAATAACTACCAAAAAGGCACCCAGAAAACTTACTGATTTTAGGACACTTGTTCCCCACGAAAGGAGTCATAGACAGAATGTTCTTCAGACTACAGTTCTCATAAAGAGCCGAGAACACCTTGATCTGTGACATCTTGTTGCTGAACCCCTTCTAAAAAAATCCTTCGGTCATCAGTTGTTCCGTGGCCTCCGTGGTGTCAAAGTCGACATTGAATCCGGGTATCCAAATTCCACTCCCTCAGAACATCGGCCAAAAGACCCACCCTCAATGGTGGGACGGATGTGGAGGATCCCGGAAGGTCGTGGAGGATCATCTTAGTCGACTTCTACATAGTGAATGTGTAAAAGAGCTTGTCTGCAGACAAATTCACCAAGTTAAAGGCCCCAAAAAATCTGTGCACCGAGCAGGCATGAGTATAGGCCGCACAGATAAAAGAATGTTGACTCAGACAGAGCATGTAGGCCTTGAAGACCTCCCGATAGAAAACTAGGATGAAGGATCACAACCCCACCTTGATCTGCACAAAGTAGGCGGTGTAGTAGCCTTTGCAGAGGCGAGTAGCTCTCTCATCGCCTCAAGGCGCTATGACCTCCAAACCAATAGTGCTTGCCTCGTACTTGGTGAACTCAACCTCAACCTCTTCGTGAGATCTCGCCGTGCTTCGCACATCTCCAGCCGAAACCCTAGGTGGCGCCGTCACCGCAACCGCCTTATTTACTTTCTTTGTGGAAGCCTCTGCGGTTCCAGAAATAGCGCAACGGCATTGTGATGCTTCTTCAGCAAAATGAGATACCACCACTTTTGTTGCCACCACATTTGACGCCATCCGACGTCTCGCCACACCAACCGCTCCTCACTGGAACTGCTCATAGAAGCCATATAATCGCCGAGAAAATTTCAAAACAAATAAGAGAAAGAAAAGAGAGGGAAAAACGAGTAAGCTCGGGTGAATGAAGATAAAACCTTAGGAGTCCCCTCAATTTATAGGAAGGGAAGCCCAAACGACGCCTTTGACGCGTGGCCAACTCAGCACCACATGGAACATGCAAGACCACAATTGCAGAAAATGCTCGATAGCACATAGACTCATTTAATGAATTCCAAATGATTTTTGCGAAATACACTCGGAATTGGGGGGACTCCTGCTGGTGCATAATTTGCCTCGTTATCGGAAGGGGGCAAAAAAAGGGTACCCTACAAAAATGACTAACCATCTAATGAAGGGTTATGCCTAAGTCACGACCAATCTCCACCCGGGCAGAGGAAAATATGTCCTGGCCTTGGAGAAGGTACCCCGGGTCACGACCAATTAACACCCCAGTGGGTACTCGGTCTGCACACTTGGAGAAGGTACCCCCAAGTTCTATCAAACTAATACTAATACGGTGTAGACCCAAAGGCTTTGGCACATCCCCTTCTACGACCTGGTATTACTGTAAACTCGGGTACCCACGAGGAAAGACCCTAGAACTGCCCAGACCGAGGAACGAATACTTTCACTAGGTCCTCCCGGGCTCTCTATGAAGGCAATTTCCAACACTTAGCCAAATATTGAGGATAAAGGAGCACATAACAAACGTTAAAGACACGAGTGAAGACAAGGAGAAGTCAAGACCTGTCTTAATCCCAACTAAAGAACACAACTTACCCGTAACAACAGCAAAGAACGACCCCCGGGACTCATTCGGAACAAATAACCCAGAAGGCTATCCGGTCATTAAGACAGACCATAGTCCACGACCCAACTCAAAAGACGTGCCTACCATCATCATTCAACTTAGCTCCTAACTAGCCTAATTATGCGGAAAGACCACACCTCATTGGTCTGAATCATTCATTGGGGGCAGAAAGCAACAAATCTTATATGTGCAGATCAATGATTGGAGAAAACTGATCTCCATACATTAGCTCAGTACTCCCATGAAGACCATTGGAGCAGATGAACTACAGTCAACCCACACTATTGGTAACCTCCTGACTGAAGACCCTCGTTGGCGTAGAACAACTTCATGCCATTGGCCACCAGCACTTCCTGAAGTAAAGACGCCAAGACTGGCCCCCATTGGCCAAAGACCCCTGGGACTAACACTATAAATAGTCCCCCATTTTAGCACAAAGAGGACAACTTGAACAACATACAAGCTCATTATTCACCACAAAATCATCATAAGGAAACTCTCCCCAATTTTACACTTTATTGTACTTAGAATTTATCGCACTTTTCTAGCTCTCACTCTGGTTTTTACACGACCCTTTGTAATTCAAGCAAAGTCCTTAATAAATTCATTGTGCTTCCTTTCCCTCAAATTCGAGATTGGCGTCCAAACAAAAATAATTGAGTAATGATATCCCTGAATATCCCGACCACATGGGCCCAGACGATATTGCCTCACCAATACGTGTCAAATTTAATTAGAACTAGGTCTGACTGCCATTCGAGGACGTTTTTCTACAAGCCTGCTACGGAAAAACCTATATATATTTCCTCCACTCTTCTTTGTAGTTCAAGGACTTAGGTCCCTCATATACCATTATCCATGAAATAAATACTAAAGTTATTCTTCTCCATATTTTGTACTTAATTCTTAACTTCGGACCAGGGAAAGACTAACCCTTCGTAAAATTATAATTCACACATCATGAAGTGGCGCCGTCTGTGGAAAAAGGTCTTTCCGCCCCTGAGAAAAGGCCCAAAGATTTGAAAAATTCGTGTGAACCTTCGAAGTATAAAGAGGGCTTGTACTCGTCCCCTTCTCTTAAAATCGTGTTAACCAGCTACCCCAGCGCAAAAAGAAGAACTCAACAAAGAACACTAGACTCCAAAATCATCATGTGTCTTGGTATGGACGAATGAACACTCTACAAGTCCTATCCTTTGCTAATGAAGTAGCCCGATTCGCTAACAGACTTCAACCTGGTATGTTCCCTCGTTTATAAGACAAAAAAAAGGGGAGATAAAAAAGAAATCAAAAATTATGAAAATAAATGTCTATGAACCCCTTGTCACACCGCTGCCACCTCGTAAACAGAAAAATAATATATGAAATAAGAAAGTCAGGTTCATTGAAATTCACAAATAAAGCTAAACTATGTACGCCAACTTGACTATATGTACGAGGCACATACCTTATAAGTGTTTTTGCTAAAAACATCCTGCATAGTTGAGAAAGTAAAAGAAAGAAGGAAATCTCTATCTCGCTCGTTATGAAGCTCTCACATATACGATCTGCAGTATTTTAGACTTTTCGGCACCACAGTAAAAATGGAAAGACCATACGCGATACCCAACTGAGAAGATTGCCCTACTCCCCTATCCGAACGTTAAAAGGGTCAAAGGTACGACTAGAACCTTGATCAGATTCACGAGATAAATGACCTTCTGCACAAAAAATGCCCCGACCTAAGCCTGCAAAAGTTGTGGGGATATCTTAACTGAAGGAGTAGGCGAGATGGAGATGAAAGTCGTCGAATTAAATTCCTTCGGCAACTGTTCCAGTACCCCTCATCAGCCGAGAACTGCTGGCAAATGAAAGGAGCCACCAAATAAGCCTCTTGCGCCTGAACGTCCATCTCCAATCCTGAAACCCGTCTACAACCGTTAGCAGAACAACGCAGCTCGAAGGCAAGTAACAACAACCATCAAAATAATATAGAAATGAGACTGTTGAAAAAAAAGAGCGCTTACTTGACAAGGGACTCATATGAAGGGGACCCTCTAGAAACTCCAATATCTTTGCAGCCTGTTGCAACCTAGCCATGATCATACCTGTTGGATAATTTAGCATAGAAACCACGTCGTAGAGACCTGCATATGAACCCATTCGCTCTAACTCCTTCCTCACCTGCTCCTCTAAAGTCGGGGGCATCCTCATCACACTCTTACCCCACTGCGTGCGAATCTCCCATCCCACAACTGTCGCTTCCCAGGGGGCCAAATGTAAGAACTCCTCTCGCCAGTTATGATCTTCTCCTGTAAAACCCCTAACCTCCAGAAAGGAAGAACACTGAGATGGTTCAAAACAAAAGAAAGGAGTATCTGAAGATGCAGCTCATAAGGAAAAGTCGCCGCAAATTGAAATAGAGTACAAGGAACATCCAATAGATCGCAGCACAATACGAACCCAGTCACGTACTGGAACGAGAAAGAAGAAGATGACTAGGGCAAACTTGTAAAAATTGTAGCAAATTTCGCACGAAGGTGAAAAAATCAGTGAAGACTGTAGCAAATCTGACTAGCATACACTATCAAAAATCCAGCGGGAGGAATTTAAGCCCGATAAACCTCCGTCGGGTTGAGAATGTTAAATTGAGAAATATCCAGCGAAACCCCCTCGAACAGTCTGTGCACGCCCTCCTTCAACGTTATGCTGGAGCTACTCCCTATTTTTCCTGCTACCACAATAGAGTGTGGCTCAAAATAACCTAGCAACAAGTCAACTGCATGAAGAGGGGGATTATAAGGCTCTCTTCGAAGGAACGCCTCCATAACTTCATCCATCGTCTGACAAGGAACCCTTGAAGTGGAAGCACCCTCACCTAAATTTACATTTCTCCCATGCACCAATTTTGGCAACCCCTGATTGGCTCGAGTACGGCCCTACAAAGACATAGCCTTAAGACGAGTGAGTCGCCCACTGACATCGTGACCTTGAAGCCACCCTTGCCTCCAATAACGCGGCCTCCTTACGACCCGGCATAGGGTGCCTACTCAAACCTTGTCCTGCCATTACGGAAGAAGGGGGTCGCCCAGTAAGTAAACTTGAAGTGCTTGTAGAGTCGGACTCTTCAATGATAGGATCCGACACTTTAGAAAGTGACCGCTCCATGATCACGTTCTATTATGTAAAGAAAAAGCGAAATAGTCATACTAAAGACAAGGATTTGAATGTGTTAATATACTCTGAAAGTGAGGAAACATAAAAGCAAAGATAATTTGGGAGAAACGAACTTGCGCGGTATTTATAGGTCCCCTCAAGAACCTCCTCAATTCGCATTTATACCTGCTCGAAGAAACCACCACGACCCTTCACCATTACATGTTCAATTGTAGAGACGTAACAGAAGTCCACGTGGACGGGCAAACAAACCACCGCAAACGAACATGAATGCATTTAAATGAGTGAAGTTAAGAAATGTCTATATTATGTCCTGGTGTCACATGACTCAGCAGGATAACTCAAAGTTCGCACCACCAGCACGGCAAACACTCCCCCTCCACGCGTCCCCCTCGAAACTATCCCCTGAACCTTACAAAGGACCCCTCGTTAAAAAGAAAAAACTACTCGAAGAAAATTGTGCTCCATTCCCCAATGAAAAAGAAAGGTTCTGCTGAAATATCTACACCGCCTAGAAAAGTCAAATACTTTACAAACCCAGCTAGAAATGCCCGCACAATCTTGGCCAACCCTCAAACACTGCGCGACTCCCCTTCAAAGAGTCTCCCACAACAAGCAATAAGAATAAAGGAAATTCCACTATGAGGTTTACTCTCTGTCATGCGCATAAACACCCTTCTTCTTTACCCACATCTTAAGTTGGCAATATCCTGTCATCATACCATCATATGCATATATAGCCCATTGCCACATAATCTTATGCATGTCCTCGAAAGAGACTTACGACTCTAAGAGAACTCAACCACAAGGGATCACATGATCTGGGAATAGTTCGAGGGGAACCGCGATCCCCAAGAACGACCACATTACAAAGGGGTCTCGTGACCCTAGAGACGGTTCGAGGGCACTCTTTAATGCCCAAAATAAACCCATCAGGTGAAAAAAATAAAATAAAAAGCTATGGCCCGAACCCTCGCACAACTACAAGATCATATTCCTAAACATCGCCTCTAAGGGAGAATCGTGATCTTACCATAAGGCCCACTACACCAACAGCTCTAACTTACAAAGATTCAAGCAAATTGAGAAAACCGTTGCACGCTATAAAAAGAAGAAAAGAAGAGAAAAATGTCGCTTCGACTTTCGTGGCACTCACATTTGTTCAAAAGGGGTTCTCTCCCTATTTAAATACGCCTCGTTCCCTACCCCCTCCCCCCCAAGAAAACCCCCTTTTAAATCTCTTATCGTTCCTCCAAATATCTTATGCTCTCAAAATCCACTTTTTTGGGCCTTACACTAAAAAAGTCTGACCCCTTTTTCTATCCTTAAGCAAGAACTCTTAAACAACCCCCTATTTACAACAGAAATTTAAGTATACAATCTTCGATAGAACCTTTCTTTTTACTTTTAACTCCCTATACATATATATAGCAACTTCAATGAAAAGAAACAACTAACTGCTTGAAAGATCATTAAATTTAATTCATGGTACTATGATATAAGATACTCTACCTACTCGCAAGACAAAACAAAAATACACGGAGCATGAAAAAATAAACTACACTACTCCAACAAACTACGAGGCCGGCCATTTCCCCTCCTTTTTCCTGCATGTACGATCCTCCCGAGTTTCAAAAAGCTTCCCTCGTCCCCTTCCTCTTCTATCTCTGCCTCCGCCGTTTTAGAGAATCTAAGCACTACCAGAGTCGTCCACCCTACCGCTGGACTAGAGAACTACCCCTAGTCCTCAGCAAAGGCAGAACTTCTTATGGGGAAGCCAGCATCTACAACTCAAGAGGACGAAGCCTTGAAAGATCAGCGTCATCCTTGTACAGGTCGAGCTCTATCCATTTCTCCTGATAGCCCCATTAGCCGAACAAAATATGGCCGGCATATTAGCACTTGAGGACAGAGTCGCGCTTCTTGGACCCCTTGTACTGGTCCACCGCCCCCAGAGCAACTTCTTTCACTATCTCGTACATATGCATGTCGTGTATACGAGCCATTTTCTCCTCGCTATCAGCGTAATCCTGGTGAATCTATACCATATCCTGATCCCCCTTCTTTGTTGCGGCCACCGTGTTAACATGAGCTTTGGTTAAGGCCTTCTACAGATGAAGCACCTCGGCAGCCTGCTCTTTCGCTGCCAAGGTTAACTGGTCATTGTTCTGGCGTGGCCACCGACCTTCTACCAAGGCCTCCTCTATCTCCATTCTTGCAGCATCCAGAGCTATCTGTATTTTCTCCAGCTCACGTCTACCAAGGCCTCCTCTCTCTCCATCCGAAGATGATTCCTCTCGCCGTTTTTCCACATCCTCGTACTCTGTTACGGGCCGATTCCACCGCTCCAAAGAGACACTTTACTATCGAGCCTCCCGCCCCTTCAGTATACGCACTCTTTCTTGCAGCTCCCTCACCCGCTTCTTGATCATATAAGCCCCATACCTTCCCCGTCAAAGCAAAGGCCTACCAAGGTATACACATTAAGTATGCAAAATCTAAATAAGCAATATATCTATTTACTCACAACCTACATAGGGTGTCTTCACAAGAAAAAAATATATGAGGAGAGTTTACCTCGCCAAAGGCTCGACACAAATTAGAGTGCAGCTCTATCGTCGCAGACTACCCTACCACAGGAACAGCAACAACAATCCCCATCAACCCTGCCACTTCTCCAACCCCCGCCTGAGCACCTGATGCCTCCTCTCGCTCTTGAATCCTTTATTTTCCCGTAGATTCAGCGCTACTTAAAGCCACCAGACCTAGGAACCAGGTTTGCTCCACCTCCATGCCCCGAGCAGGCTCTACTCCCTCCCCCGCCGCTGACGAAGAAGGAGAAGAAGATAAGATTGGAGCAACCTTAGCAATATGAGCGTAGACATCGCCAAAATCCCCTTCCAAAAGAGATCCCCTCGAGTAACTAGACTGAGGAGTCTCTGTAAAGGCCTCAGTAAAGGGCTGTCGAAAAGACTCAAAACGTCTCCCCGTCTTCGTGTCCAAAATAGGCCCGACTGCTTCTCTAAAAAAAATTGCCACCGACTCTGGAGGAGCATCCTCCACCCCCTTCTTCCCCATCTCCCCGTCTCCCGATCCTCCGGCAACTAAGGAATTCCCCTTGAAAGATACCCCCATCCTCTTCTTGCCCTCCTTCTTACTCTTATTCTTCTTCTTCATCTTCTTTTGCTCATTTGGAACCGCAGCCCCGACCTCCGACGCACCTGTAACGCCCCAAAAATTAGGAAGAAAATAAAATCTATTCCTTAGTCCTTGAACTTTTGAAAATTTCTATTTAGACCCTAAATATTTAGAAAAATTGGCATTTTAGTCCCTAAACTTAAAAGTTAGTCTTTTATTATTTTTATAGGTCTCTAATCCTAATACATATATTTTAATTTCAAATCTTAACCAAGATGATCGTAGTACCTAGAAAAATTACATAAATAAATATGTATGTAACAAAAAAATCTAATTATACCTATTTGAATTTTAATTATAAATAATTGAGGGATTTGATATGAAATTAACCAATTGATGAAGGAAGCCATGACATATTTTTGATGAGGAAGCCATGAAATCCTTAAGAGCATGATTAAAATATTTTTTGTGATTTATTATAAAATAATCAAGGTAGGACCTAAATAAGTATGATTAAACTACTATTTCCGCCTATAAATGCTCATTCTTCTTCACCATTTTTTAACAGCCCAAAATAATCTGATTCTCCAAAAGTAAGTAAAAATAAAAGTTTTTGCTTCTTGTGTTTTCGCTCGAAAAATAATTTTTTCAGATTTTTATCTTGCTGTTTTCTACCTAAAAAGACGCCAAAACTTTTACTGCGTAGGAAATGCCAATTTTGCACCTTACAAAAGTCATATCAACTAGTAGAAACATTATTTTACTACCAAGTTTCGGCTGCATACTCTCCTTGGTGTCTTATATCTTTTGTATGAAGACATCTTTCTCAAATAATATGATATAGGAGGGCATGATCTAGGAGGAAATCCGATAGCAACTCTTATGTTGCAAGAATTATTTAGCATAGCAAACCTTTGTGTTTTCACAAAATCTTGGATTTCCACATCTTTCATGATGCTGGAAACCATAAATCATAAAAAGATTTGAAAGCCAAGTTCATTTTGAGGTCCAATCAAAGGTAAAACCAAAACTGCAGTGATTTTTCAGTTTATTTGACACAACCTTAATTTTCATAATTTATATGTTTAATCGCCATCATAATTCAAGTATTTATCACACACAAATTTAACATGATATAAGTATTAGTTGTAATTAGATTATTATGATTTATATTCATGAATTGACATTTTGTGATTTTATTTATAGCATTTAAATGATATATTTATCATGTTTGAAATATTATTTTTATAAGTCTTACAAGATTATTGCCACTTCATTACCTAACCATCAAATACGATTATTTATCATTCCTTATCACATGATTTGATAAACCTCTCATGTTTATATCTTTATATTTGAGTTAAAAAAACAAGTATATGCATTTTTAAACTTACTATGTAAAATAAAGTAATAAATGACTAAGTTATGCCTTATAAGGTGTTAATTCGTATGATACTTATTTGGTGTGTGGTTATTAAAAGTTTGGATTTGATTAAAGACTAAAAATGTGAGTTTTCCTAGAATTAGTTAAGTAATATATATATATTTTTAAATTCATCATCTAAGATTTTCATGTTTTGTGTAATGACATAAATTAAGCTTATGTGTTATTTAATAAGATTTACATTGTAACTAGCATTCTTAACAAGAACGTTCTCAATTTCACCAACATGAGAATTGAAGAAAAAATACTAATATTTGTTGTGGTGAATTATAAATTCAGATGATTAATATTATTTAAATTTGTTAAAGGTTTGACGAACTAATCACCGCCATCAAGGTTTCCCGTACGAGTTAAGGTGAGGTTCCATTTTTGATTTGTTCTAGCTCTGTTTGGCATCCGGTCCTGAGGAACTTGGACAGAAAAGTCACTACTCCATTATCAAACCTCGAACAACCTATATTTCATCATATTTATGTTTTGTGTCTCATCTCATAACATTATTTTCTTACTCGTCCTTAAATCATATCCAATCATTTATTAATCATATTGATTCATAATCATGGTAATTCTCTCATATAATTTCATATGTTGGTTCTTGAGCTCTGCAAAGAGCAACGAACTATGTTCGGGACATGTAGCTCAAAGAGCAACGGATATTATCCGGTTTACTAACTTATTTGTTTATTTGTTATACCCATTGGGACGCCTTTGGGAAGTTGGGCCCAGGAATTGAGTCGAGCTACTACCGGACAGTAAGGACTGTCGGTTTAAGTAATTTAGCTTGATATCTATCTATCCAGACGCCGCTTGCAGTCAGGAGTTGATTGTACTCCACGTGCTGGATCGACATGTACTTGAGCATGTCTCTTGATTGTTTGCGAGGTCGCTCGTCGTCGGGAGGTATAAGGTAGAATAGTAGAAGTTATAAGGCTGGATTTGTTTATTGTTAAGCACAAGTTCATTAACTATTCTACGAAAACTCGAGTAACATTGCTACATCAAATTGTCTAGTTGAAATGTTTATACCGGTAAGATCACTCCCGAAATGTATCCAACAGGTCACATTTAATTCTTCTATTACCAGTTCTTTTATATGATTCTCACTAAGTCATTAAAGACTTATTCCTCGTTTCTTCTGTCAATTCCTCAAGATAAAATCAACATGGCAGCATGGACCAAGTGAAGAATTGTTCAAGCGTGTATTTTGGAATATTCGTGTTTTGTCACTAGTGCATAACCATTAAAATAGTCACATTATTTGTAATACGAAGAATTCCATTCCGCTATATATATCAAATATAATTTATAAAACATGTACGGTTTTGATCCTAAAAAGTGAGACCACTTCCTATAAGTTGCGCTCTAGTCTGGATTCGGTAAAGTGGTTAGCCACCACTGAACCAACTCAGATCGGAGCATGGCTCATGGGGTGCGGTCGTCACAGCACCTCCCTGACCCCCTAATCGAACCGATCCATCTCCCGAGGTTGCTTCTTCCCCCACGTTATCGGTTTTGAAGGCCAAACCTATGCTACCCCATGCTTCTGCAACTTTACATCTATACGAGCACCTAGATGTACCAACTCAAAAAATAAAATAACGAGAATCATAAAGATATACGAACACTAAGACCCCAAGTAAAATACTTACAGATGATGCTTGAATCCATATGCGGAAGCATTCAATGACCAGGGCCCACCGACGAAAGATTACTGCTCTTATAGAAAAACTCTAGCACCTTGGTAGCGAGGAGTTTGGTAGCATCGTACATGGTACTGAAAAACTCCTCGTCGCGCATTATTTGAATCACTGCATCCAAACGAGTAGAATCGTGAACCAAAGGCCCCTCATGCTAGGCGTAAGGAACCGACCACGAAGCCTCTAAGGTACGAATAAAAAAGAAGCGAGGCTTTCAGGCCCCAAAAGACGATGAAGTATTGCACAATAATCAAGAATGATCCTTTTGAGTAGTAAAGTAGTAAAAGGGGCCCCAGAAGGTGATAAGCTCACCCCATTCACCGCAAATAGATGCTCCACCGTGCACTCAACCCCCTTTATCAAGCACACAAAGACAAAGCAGGCCAGACTTGGGTAACCTTTAGGCTCCACCTGGTTAGAAGATATCTCACACGCTAGAAAGACTTCGCAAAAGAAAGGGGGAATCAATGCTCGTAACCTCGCATTAATTTGGCCCTCGTACAGTGTCACAAACCTAGTAGGATTCCCATTGGCCTTTTGGAGGGAAGAGGCCACCTTCTAAGTGTCCATCGCATACTCTATGAACTTATCCACCACGAATGTCTCAAAAACAACGGAAGGAATGTAGCCCACCCGAACATGTTTGGCCTCTGTCTCTACCTCTGCTCCCCTCCGTCGTTGGAAAGTCGACCTACGCGGCAACCACCTTGCTTAGGAACCTCTCTTCTAGTCCTCGGCAGAGTCGCACCAGCGTTTCCACCAAAAGAAGCCATTGTAGCAGGAGTTTGGAAGCCATTAAAGATATAAAGAGAAACTGGGGTGAAAGTCAAGGAAGAAGAAGAAATCGTAAGAACAACGCCTTTTCTTGCAATGAAGAAGAGAATTTGTCGTTTGCGTGATGAGTAAGAGAAATGGCGAAGTGCCACTTTTATAGACGGCAGAACATTGTCATTTAATTCCAGTCTAAAAACGAATCTCTTCGTGGATAGGCACGTGTTGAACCAAGTGTCAAGAGTCACGCCACCTCAGGAGCAACTAACCAATCATAATTACACCCGTAATGAGTGCGTCCAATCGAGGTGTCATAAAACAGAGAGTGGTATCTCATTTAAGACTAACTTTTGAGTTTCTCGAAGAAACGCTTTAAATTCCTCTCGTATTCTACGAATACGAAAAGAATTGGGGGACTCTTTATAATATAAGGAAATACGAGTCCTCTTGCAAAGTGGTATTTAACGCATTAAAGACGGAGTTGACAAGGTGCCCCTCGGAACCTTATCCTATTTCAAGATTAGTACGCATTAAAGATAGAGTTGGCAAGAAGCTCCTCGTAACCTTATTGTATTTCAAGATTATTACTCATTAAAGACAGAGCTGACAAGGAGCCCCTCAAAACCTTATATTACTTCAAGATTAGTGTGCATTAAAGTCGAAGCTGACTAAGGAGTTCCTCGAAATTCTTATTTTCTCATCAAGACCCAAGATACGTGTCAAAATCTAATTAGAACCAGCTCTGGCCGCCATTTGACGACGTTTATCTACCAGCATGCTTCGAAAAAACCTATATATATATATGCCCCCACTCTTCTTTATAATTCAAGGACTTAGGTCCCCCATATACCATTATCAATGAAATAAATACTTAAGTTATTCTTCTCTATATTTTGTTCTTAATTCTTAATATTTGGACCGGGGAAAGACCAACTCTTATTAAATGATACATCATCATGCAACCTATGCATTTTGAGGAATGAAATCTTTTTTTTATGATAATGGGATATTTCTTTATTTATTTATTTATTTATTTTAGCTATTGGATAATAATAGTAAATTTAGAAATAGGGGGTAGATGAAAAAGTTTTTTAACTATCAGGGATGCGGGTGAGAACGGTGAATAGGTGAGGTGGGTAGCTGAAATATTATTTATTTAATTAATGAGGCCTGGCCGGGGTTTTGTGATTGTGATTTCCGAGTTATGATGGGTCCTCCTCCTCCTCCTCGGGGCAGTAAGAAGAAGGGCAAGTCGAAGGCCGCCGCCGTAGTAATCAGTGAATCGCCGCCGTCAAAATATCCGGCGTGCATCCGATCCATCTCTCCTTCCTCCGTTGCCATAACTATCCACGCCAAGCCTGGTTCTAAACTAGCCACTATCACAGGTCAGGTATTAATAATAAATTATATTCAATCTATTTCTTTTTTTTTTTCCCCTGTAAATCTGTTTTGAATTTAATATATATCTTTTCAGATTTTAGTGATGATGCTCTTGGTGTACAAATTGATGCACCCGCAAAGGACGGTGAAGCTAATGCCGCTCTTCTTGATTACATTAGCTCTGTTAGTTAATTCCTCTATACATGTTTTCTTCCTACTGCATCGTATTTATGGAATAATATAATACTCGTTTGATTACTCGGTTTTCCTGCAATCGTGCTTGCCCTATTAACATGGTGGCTGCTATTTATATTAGCTTCAAGTCTCATTCAATATGCTGCATATATAAATCTTGCTCTTCTTTTTCTTAGGAAAAACACAATATATACTTATTCATCTTAGGACAACGAATAAACCAATTGATGAATGGAATTATATTCAGAATCACATGTTTACTCGTGAACAGGTTATTGGAGTGAAAAAAAGGCAAGTTTCAATAGGGTCTGGCTCAAAGTCGAGGGACAAGGTTGTGATAGTAGAGGAGGTAACTATACAAAATGTATTTGATGCTCTAGATAGAGTGTCAAAGGGCCAGTGATGAATGATACTGCGATAGCTGATGTAAAACAGACACAATTACCTTATTTCTTTTCATCTTTCAAAAGTGTTTTCAGCATCTGTTCACTGCCCTGCTCCTGAATGTAATGATCCATGTTAACTATGTAATTGTTAGTGATGGTTAGTTAATATTATTTTTTGCTCATCAATTTTATATCTTCTGATGAACAACCATTAAAAGTATTTTTAATGTCATTTTTTTAAGTTGGAAATTTGTATGTTTTGATGCCACATAGTAGGAAGTTTAATATTAACTTCTTACATATCATTTGTCATCAATAGATTTTTAATGCACTTCAGTCTAGTTTTACTAGCATGTTGTACCAAGAATATATAGATAATCTGAAGCGAGATGATACTGATCGTTGTCCCTTGACAACCAATTCACTTTAGTTGTATAGTGGGCAATTCTCTATCAGGAAGCTGCTGGTGACAAATATCCAGGAAGTTTGTATGTAGAAGCATATCAATGATTAAACAAGAGTAAAAGGTTTAAAGTTAGAGAAATGAATGACAGAGACGATGCTGAAGATGCGACAAGAAACTTCCTGGTATGGAGCATGATGGATGGTATGCCTATATTACACGTATTTGACGCCTAGATAGCGATGCTATGCAGCATCACAAGAACATATAGTAAATGCCATCTATTGCGATTTATGAAAGCGTTGCTACAGCCTATAGGTACACAATTTACAACTACGAAAATATGTGATTTCCCGCAGTACTATACTAACAGATTTTTGTAGATTATGTTTTCATGGTGATCATTCTGTAACGCATGCATACGGTATTTATACGAAAGCAGCACATTCACGCTCCCTCGCTCAAGAAATACAACAAAAAATGTCCATGTCTTCGATGGCTAACTTTTGAACCCTTTCTCGAATTGAATAGAGGCTTACAGCTGTGCGCCACAAAAGTTTTATGCCCATCTTTTCGTTTTCCAAAACTCTGTTTTCTATTTTAAAGGGGACCGAACGACCGTTCATGTCATATATTAATAACACGACGTTTCCTCCTTTACATCTGTGACTGGGTTTTCCCCTCCATGCTTAGTTCCATCAACATTCACCAAAAAAAGAAACAAAGAAACCAGTTCTTTTGATGGAGAAGCCGGCAGCAAACAGAAAAATGGTTATGAGACAACATAATTGAATAACATAAGATATTGAATAGCTATAGTCTTTGATGGGGATATTTTAGGAAGGCCTAGAATAGCATTGCCGGCCCAGTCAATGGTGGCCGTTCAACCGATGCTAGATCGAATCAGGCCCATTCGATCTATCCAATTCTACATATAGACGGAACCCACGGGACGGGTTCTATAAATACTCCGTCCCCCAACGTTTTCAGACACATTCAATACTTGATACATAATCAAGTCGATCGAATTCACCAATTCGATACACATTCGATTCGACACTCATCCAATTCGATCTTCCTTCCGATTCGACATAGGATCCGATTCGACTTAGGGCTCGACCGAACCTTTCTCATTTGAGGCGCGTCAGCGTCGAACCGACACCATTCGAGACTCTTCTTATTCGACTTAGAGCTGCATCGAATCTCTGCGATTCGAGATTCGTGGATCAAACATCAGCGATTCGACATATACATTTCTTTATCTTAGAATATTATCTATACTAAATTATACTTGTAGTATACAGTAGGTGTTCTGGACCAAGCTAGCCCGTACCTTGTAATAGATTAACATTATTTTGGCATAGTGAAGCCCATTGTAATAGTAACTGGTGTATTGTAACTCGGACGAAATAAGACCAAAATATTGGCGCCGTCTGTGGGAAGACCTTTTAAATTGTGTTTCGATATAAGTAGCTAGAATGACGAAGAGACGATGTGTTCCGTCATGTGGAATAGTCAAAGCAAGAAAGAAAACCCGAACGAGTAGAGATGAGAATGAAAAGAGACCCGAACCTCAAGAGCAAGGTTGGGAGAAAGCAAAAAATCAGCTAGTGAAGTAGTGGCAAGACTGCAAAATGGAGTCACTCGGGAAGTTCAAAATAGTTCATTATGGAGGGAAAGTGCGGACAAAATCAAAAAAATTGGAGTAGCTATGGACTCGAAGATAGAGGCTGCATTGGTAAATTGTCTCAGGCGTAACTTAGACATTTTCGCTTGAACTGATTCTGATTTGCATGGGATAGATCCTAGAATCGTAATGCACCGGCTAAATGTCGATAAGAATGCAAAACTGGTGAGGCAGAAGAAACAAAATTTTAGCAAAGAAAAGAATGAAGCGACCGAAAAAGAAGTGCATGAGCTTGTAGTGGGCCAACATATTTATGCGTTGAGATTATCGGAGTGGGTGAGCAAAGTCGTATTGGTTTTAAGAATGAGGCAACCTGGAGGATGTGTCTAGATTTCACTGACTTGAACAAGCATTGCCCAAGAGATCCGTTTCCCATAGCCAGAATAGATTTGTCAGTCGATTTGACTGCGGAATGCGCATTACTCAGTATAATGGATGCCAAGAGCGGTTTTCACTAGATCTTCATCGCTATGGATGATCAGAACAAAACGACTTTTGTGACGGATACATGAGTATATTGTTATAGGGTGATGTCATTCGGTCTAAAGAATGCTGGAGCAACTTTCCAAAGACTCGTCGCGAAAATGTTTTATCATCAGATTGAGAAATCCATCGAAGTATACATTGACGATATGCTTGTTAAAAGTCTTAAGACGGAAGAACACGTACGTCATCTGGATGAAGCATTTTCTATCATGAGATCATATGGGATGAAGCTGAATCCGAAAATATGGACATTTGAAGTAAGTGCGGGAAACTTTTTGGGATATGTGGTGAGCGAAAGAGGAATAGAGGCCAACACCCGGATAAAATCAGGGCAGTGCTAGATTTGCCCTCACCAAGAACGGTAAAGGATGTACAATGTTTGGTTGGCCGCCTAACAGTATTGGGTAGATTTATATCGACTTCGGAGGAAAAGAATCTGTTGTTTTTCAAGGTTATGAGAAAAAGCAAGGATATTAGCTAGGCGCCGGAATGTGAGGAGGATTTCCAGCAGATGAAGAGATATTTGGTGAGTCCACCGCTTCTAACCAAACCAGAAGAAAATGAGATGTTGTATTTGTACTTGGTTGTGTCTTCCCACGCCATTTGTACAGTTTTAGTAAAATAAAAGGGAGCTGAAAAATTACCCATCCACTGTGTAAGCAGATTTCTGCATGGCGCAGAAAGGAATTATTTGAGATTGAGTTGTTTACTCTAGAAATCGTAGCCACGACACGGAAGCTAAGGCCGTGTTTTCAGTCTCACCCAATCACAATTGTTACGGATAAGCCGTTAAAGCAAGGGCTGGCGAGACCCAAGACCTCCGACAGATTAGTCAAATAGGCGATTGAGCTTAGTGAGTTCGGTCTATAATTCAGGTCTCGAACTTCCATTAAAGCGCAGGCATTGGTAGATTTCATGGCCTAGTGTGGCAGTATTTACGAATTACATTTATTCAATATGAGACCAAGCTGAAACCAGTAGGGCCACCACCACATGGATTCTGCATATTGATGGCTCCGCCACAAGCCACGGGGGAGGAGTTGGAATCCATCTATTATCTCCAAATCGCCGAGAGTTCGAATTTGCCATTAGTCCGAACTACATGTTCACCAACAACGAAGGCGAATATGAAGTTGTGATAGCAGGGATAAATCTGGCGTTAACACTCAACATACAACATTTGCATGTATTCACCGATTCTTTGCTAGTAGCGAATCATTTCTCGGGTAAATACGAGACAAGAGAGGAGACGATGAAATTGTACGCTGCAAAGGTTAAAATGCTGGCAGAACGCTTCGGTCTTTTTGATATCTCTCAAATTCTGCGGAATGATAACAGCAAGGCCGACGCATTGTCTAAGTTTGCCAATTTTTCAGAAATCCTAGTTAAGAAACGAGTTACATTATTGGCAACTGACAAGCCATCAATCGGGATATCAAAATATAACGACATTACGGCAATAATCGATTGCATAATGTCAATCGAAAAGGATCCATCATGGAAGGACTAGATCATGACTTATTTACCTACGAACCCAACAGTGTCGCGCATAATGCGTTATAAGGCTTACATGTCTACAATTCATAATGGCGAATTGTACAAACGGCCGTTTGAAGGTCCATTACTTCGTTTGCCTGACTCCAACTCAGAATAATTACGTTATGAAGGAAATTCACACTGGCTGTTGTTGAAATCATTATGGGGGGAGGGCATTGGGCTAGAGAATTCTCTGTCAAGGTTACTATTGGCCAAACTTGCTGAAGGATGCCACAGTTTTCTCGCGGCGTTGTGACAGCTGTCAGTACCATGCTCGTCTCATTTACAGGCCGGCGCAGCCGCTACAGCCTCTCGATGCAGTGTGTCCTTTTGACCATTGGGAAAATGACAAAGTTGGACCATTACCAGTGGCTAAGGGCCAAAAGAGATTTCTGGTCGTGGCCGTGGAATATTATACCAAGTGGGTCATAGCTGAGGCCATATCGACCATTACAAAGAAAAACATGATCGAATTCATATGGAAGAATATCATCTGCCGCTTCAGAATTCCCAGATATATGGTATGCGATAATGGGCGACAATTCATTGGAAAGGAAATCAAATTATGGTTCGCGGAATTGCGGATCTCCCACAATATAATATCCGTTTATCACCCTCAGTAGAACGGACATGTGGAATCCACTAATAAGACACTGAAAGACTATTTCGAGAGGAGATTGAGAGATACCAGGAAAAGTTGGACCGAGGATATTCACGGAACACTGTGGGCTTATAGAACAACTCCCAAAACATCGAGTTAGGAATGCCTACGCGCAGAATACATGATTACGACCCTCAGTAGTCGGCCCGGTTGCACCAGATGGATCTAGATATGATATGTACTACGAGGAAAGATGCTTATCAACGTACTGTGGCATTCAAAGAAGCAATGGACAAAAGTTACGACAAAAGAGTCCAATTCAGAAATTTTGAAGTGGGAGACTTGGTTCTGAAGAGCATAGCAGCAAAACAACATATCGGGAAGTTAAAGCAAAATGGGAAGGACCATACAAGGTAATACAAGCTAGTTCACGAGGCTACTATTACCTTGAAACTATGGAAGGCCGCAAGCTAAAGCGCCAATGGAACGTTCAACATCTAAGACGCTATTTTGGATAGGCATTAAAACCAATCACGGTCGAATGTTAACAAACTATATGAACTACAAAGCCTTGAGTCTTGCGCAACAACCAGGAAACATAGGCACCTTAGTAAGAATCTGAGCTCAACCCCATTTCAAATTAAATTAAAAATCTCTCTCTCTCTCTCTCTCTCTCTCTCTCTCTCTCTCTCTCTCTCTCTCTCTCTCTCTCTCTCTCTCTCTCTCTCTCTCTCTCTCTCCCTCCCTCCCTCATTCCCTCTCTCTCTCTCTCTCCCTCCCTCCCTCCCTCCCTCCCTCTCTCCCTATCTCTCTCTCTCTCTCTACCTTGACTAACACTGCATGTGGAGTCACTATGAAATGACGCCGCAATTCCTATGAAAACTTACGGGAACCGAGCAATACACCACAATCCATATGGAAATTCAGCCCCCAGAGGGCGCGCACCAAAAGTTCACTCCGCATGGACCGCGAAAAGCGTTATGCCAGATGCACGTTTGGCCCCAAATGGTGGAACGCAAATCAAAAAACTAACACTGCATGGACCGTAAAAAGCATTATGCAGGATGCACTTTCAGCCCTCAATTGAACGAACGCCAATCAAACAACTCACTCCGCATGGAACACAAAAAACGTCATGCCGGATGCACGTTCAACCCCAAGTGGTCAAACGCCAATCAAACAACCCACTCCGCATAGAGCACGAAAAGCGTCATGCCGAATATCCATTCGGCCACGAGAGGTCGAACACGAGTCGCTGCTTGCTAGGAGCATATTCAATTCAAAGGTTCGAAATAGAAGCGCAATGTCTTGCTTGGTGAACACCAAAGGAGCGTTGACGAAAGCAAATCGAAAGAAGTTAACGAGAGAACTACTATCAATTCAATCAAAGAACTGAGACAGAATCGTGATCAAATAATTCAGCAAAACTATACAGTAAAGTATAGGTCAAAGTAAGATATGATATTTAGCCACAAAATCGGTTTCCTAAGAACGCCATTATAGAAGTGACATGTTCAAATATGAAAAACTAAAATGGCTTCATATCATCAGAATGGTATGTCCAACTAGAGCTACTATTCCAATGACTGTGGGACTTAGAACGCAGAACATCACCCAGGGACCGAGCGAATTTGCCACAGTTCCTCTGAATCTGATCCTCTGTATGCACCAGCTCATCCATTTGAGCCCATCTTTCTGGCAGTGCTGGTTCATCTTCTTCGGGTGCACCGCCGAGCTGATATTTACTAGGAGATACCAGATTGCGCTCATTAAGAGCCTGTCCAGAAACCTCGACATAGGAGTCGCTGGCTTTAAAACCCATAGGAGGATTCACTCAGATCGGCGATATTTGAGTTAACATAGCACTCTTCGTCACGGATGAAGGACCAATTCCCTTCTCGGGCACATCAACTAATGGTTCCTGCAAAGTAGAAGTTCCTCTAGGGGTTGCAAGAGTTTCCGTAGCCTCAACTACTGGAGATGAACCCCTTCTCGCAGCACGTAAACTCATGTCATCATCACTACTGCCGAAAGCAGCACGAACAACGTCAGTCACTCTATTCAAATCAGCTCAAGAGTCATCTGCACCATCGGTGTTATGGCAGAATTGGATCTGGTAAATCCAAGTCAGGCACAGAGCCACCATTGCGTTCTTGCCATAGACGAAAAAAAGGATCACCGATTTTGTTGCAGAAAACTCATCCTCATCATCACCATCGACCTCTGGAATCTCCATCCTAGGACGGCGACTAACATCCAACATATCTTTCCATAAACCCTCTTTTAGAAATCTAAGATTATCAGCTTGATCTACCCAAGTTCCATACCAAATTTCACGTCAACGGCACCTTGGCGCAATTTGAGCCACCGATAAACGCCACTCTTCATGAAAGATTTGGCGACTACGCAACTGTAATTCTCCGACTCTAGATATCGTACTCTCCTCCCCAATCCAACTATTGCGGTTTTAGCACCATCATTTAAGGCCTTAAGGGAATTATTCTCCCATTTTAGAGAGTCATTTTCCTTCTTCAGCAAGGCAATTTTTGCACGTAAAGCCGCCACGCTTTCCTTAGCCTTTTTGGTAGTCATCCCAGCCTCAAGGGCGTCCTTAACCGCCTTAGCACTAATTTTTGCGGCATTCCGAGATTAGCAGCTAGCTTACTGCGACTTTCAGACTTTTTTCGAGCAATTAGCAGGTTATAAGCTAAAAGAAAAATTCTAATTTAAAGGCAATGTCGAATCGTGGCGATTCGATCCTAACTGCTAGATCGAATTGAGATCGTTTGGCATGGTTTCATTCTTTCCTATTACTCTAGATATTTTCTTCTTATGCATTAAGCACGTAGTATTATTTTTATAATTTTTCTTGTGATCCACCGGCCGAACTTCTATTCTATAAGACTCGCAATCCTATGTAAAACCAAGTGGAATTGGATTACATTTACATGTATGCTTCTCCAAAAAGCACCGACACCTTTATGATTTTTTATAAAATCAACAACCTAAGATCTTCTTGTAAGAATACACATACTGTCCGTGTGTGTATATATTACTATAATAATAAGAATGGATGGAAAGATTCATCGTTAATTTTTCATCTGGCCCTCCTTCACTTTATTTTTCTTTTTTACTTTTTTAATCAATATATTTTGTTAATTTTATTTTGATCTTTTTTAAATTTAAAAAAAAAACAACAGCAAAATGTTGAAAATTTCTCAAAAACCCCTAGTAACTTTAAAATTACAAAAAATTTATAAATTCCAAACCCCATCCGAATGGATCTTTTTCACCGTCTACCTTTCGTTGTTCTGATTTTGCCCCTATAAGTTCAACCAATTACGATATTATATTTTGTTTCTCAGTAATAAATGCTTTTTAGGCCTGCCCCTATTAATCGATTGGGTCCCGCTAAATACAATTTTTAGAAGTTAATTATGTTGGGGTCCACTGTAAATTACAGCATAATACTTTTAATTTTTTAATTCTTTCGATGTTGCCTCAATGGCTTCACATTGTGCACTCATGGGCGCACTATAAATTACCGAATGATTCTCTAGATTTTTATTTCTTTCAAATTGCCCCAAAAAATTTTGGTTATTTATTTATGGGCCCTATTGCAGATTATTAAATGGTCCTTTTATTTTTAAATTTGTTCATTTTTGCCCCAAAATTTTAGCTACTATATTATTTTCTGTTTTGAACGTTTGCTACCAATTTTGCCCCTATAAGTTCAACTAATCCACTATATAATGTTTTGTTTCAGAGTAATAAATACTTTGTGGGCCCGAACGTATTAATCGATTGGGATCCGCTAAATTTAAACTTTTTTAATAATTAATTGCGTTGGAGTCAGCTGTAAATTACATCACGGTCCTTTTATATTTTTTTTTCTTTCAATATTGCCTCAAAGGTTTTACATTGTGCACTCACGGGCCCATTGTAAATTGCCTAATGGTTCTTTTCTTTTTTATTTATTTCAAATTTGGCCCAAAACTTTTAGGTTATTTATTTAAGGGCCCTATTGAAAATTATCTACAAGTTGCAGGCCTTAACTTTTGCTACCGATTTTGCCCCTAGAAGTTCAATTAATTTACTATATTATGTTTAGTTTACAGTAATAAATACTTTGTGGGCCCGCACACATTAATCGATTGGGATCCGCTAAATGTAAATTCTTTTTACAGTTAATTGCATTGGGGTCCGTTGTCAATTGCAACACAGTCATTTTAGTTTTTTATTCTTTCGATATCGTGGGCCCAATGTAAAGTACTGAATGGTGCTTTAATTCTTTATTTCTTTCAAACTCGCCCAAAATTTTTAGTTTATTTATTTATTGGCCCTACTGCAAATTATTAAATGATCTTTTTATTTTTATATTCTTTCTGTTTCGCTCCGAAAGTTTAGCTATTATATTTTTTTTTGATTTTGCAGTAAGAAATAAGTTGTGCACTCGCGCGTATTTAACATTTGGGACTTGCTTCATATAAAATTGATTAACACTTAATAAGGTGGGGGCCCGTAGTAAATTCTGGAACAGTCCTTTTAATTTTACATTATTTTAGTTTTGCCTCGTGAGTTTCACTATACGTACTTATAGGTTCCGTTTGTTAAATGCAAACTCATATAAGCACTGATAAGATGCGTTGGAGATTCCACTTAGGATGTACGGCTAGAGCTCATGGAAAACCGAGAAAGACATGGTTAGAGGTCATACAGAGCGATATAAAGCACATGCACCTAAGTGAAGATTTACTTCTCAACCGAAATAAATAAAGGTAGATGATTCATGTGCACGAGACTCAACGTATTTTTTTTATGGTTCATATAACGTGCCCCAATTTATTGAAATTGCAGGCTTGATTAATAATAAAATTAATCGATAACATACTAATACATACATAAAAAGTTAAATTCTAAAGTTATATTAAAATTTGTTAAATATATACTCAAACTGACTATCGTTAAGATTAGAATAACACTTTTAAAAATGACAAGTAAATTATCGAATACAATAAAATGCGCAGTCTGAATCACGAGCCAATTACCTAACTATTATATAAAAATGCATAGGTTTTTGGGGCATTAACTTTTGCTACCACTTTTGCCCCTATAAGTTCAACTAATTATTATAATTTGTTTTGTTTTTCAGTGATAATAACATGTGGATCCGCGCGTATTAATAGATTAGGACCTGCATTGCATAAAATTGTATCACATAAAATAGCATTGTAATCCACTGTAAATTGCAGAACTATCCTTTAAGTTTTGCATTCTTTTGATCTTGTCCCAAAAGTTTTAAACTGTGCACTTATAGGCCCGCTGTAAATTGCTGTATGGTCCTTTTTGTTTTTTAAATCTTTTAAATTCGCCGCAAATTTTTTATGTTATTTATTTATGCGCCTCATTGTAAATTCTATGTTTTTCCAGTCTCGAAAGTTTTATGTTACACACTTATTGAACGGCTTGTTAATTGTAGACCCATTAAGACGCGTTAAAAATCTCGACTTGGGTCGTACGACTAGAAATCGTATGAGACTGAAGAAGATATGGATGAAGGTCATACAGAACGACATGAAGCTCAGAGACGTAAGTGAAGATTTATTTCTCAACTGAAATGAATGGAGGCACATAATTCATGTGCACGACTCTATGATATTATTTCATAGTCCATATGGCCTACCCTAATTCATTGAGATTGCAGGCTTGATTCATGATAGAATTAATCGGTACCATACTTATACGTTATAAAATAAAATTCTAAAGTTATACTAATACAACTATAAGATATTGTAGTTATAAAGTGTGTCAAATCAGCATGTTGAGATATTAAGATTGATTATCGATAATTTTTACGTTAAAAATATAATCAATTTGTGACTTATTATTGTTTTATATAAAAATAGTATATGCATAACTATCATTTATTATAATCTTAGTAATTAGCAATTCAATAATACTTGGTGATGCAATATCGTCAGGGCCCGTGAGCTTGGGGTATTCGAGGATATCGTCACTTAATATTGTTCGTAACGCCAATCTCAAATTTGAGGAAAAACGAAGACACTATTATTTTATTAAGGACTTTGAGTGAATTGCAAGGGGCTCGTGTAGTGAAATAGCTAAAGCTATAGAGAGATAATATTTCCATGTATACCTGTGTTGAGATTTTAGCAGTACTTCCACTGATTTTGTGTGTGTGTGTTTTTTTGGATTTCAGCCTCCTGTTTTGGTGCTGAAAATGGGAGCTATTTATAGGGATAGCCTTGAGGTCTTTGGCCAATAGGAATTTTTCTTTCCGTCTCAACTCCGGGTGGCTCTGGCATCCAATGGCGTAAGGGTCTTCTGCGCCAATGGGGGTCGGGAGTTGGGAGATGACCAATGGCCTGAGTTAAATTATGTTCATCAGAGCGAGTATTGAAGGCGTATGCAGGAAAAGAGGGACCGCTTGCTCCGTCAACGTTAGGATGCGAGGAAAGAGCTCAAAGTTGGTGTTGCCAGTGCCCGACTGGATACGACCAGGTCCTCTCGGAGACGAGTTATGTTGGTTTCTGAGTCGAGAGAGTGGGCTATGGGGTGGCTCTGTCAACTTAAATGTCACTTCGCGACTTACCACGAGACTGGGTGCTGCCCGTGCTAGACTTTTACTCCTCATCTTCTGCCACCGAACCTTCGCATGCTTCTCGCATGACGAATCCCGCTGCTCCAGTTGTATGAATGCCAAACCCAATGGAGCTTTCGGTGGAGGAGCGTTGAGCCTAGATCAAGGTCGAAAAATGCGCCGCGAAGGAGTAGTGTTATCCAGGCATATGTGGCCCTTTTTTATTTTTTTATTTTTTTATTTTGGACCGCTTTTTATGGGTCTTGTTCCCCAAATTCTCGTTTTATGTTATGGCATTTTAGTGTCGGTTAACGGACTATTTCTTTATAGCTCTTTTTGTTCTTTAAGTCGTAAGACTTTTTCAATGTAGTTATTTTATTGCCGATAGTATGTTTGCTTTACACAGGCATAACCGTTCAATCAAAATACAAATATCATAACAACGCGAACAAAATTGAGATGTCGTAGGTGGTAGATCTCAGAGCTTTCAAAAATAATATTTTCGGATATGAAGGCTATTCCAGGCTCGGTCAAGCTCTTGGCCTTCCATATTTTTGAGCAAGTAGGTAGCTGGCCCGAGGATCTTAGAGATCTGATAGGGGACTCTCCATTTTGGCTTGAGTTTGCCTAGGTTCTTAGAGGCTTCCTCTCTTTTTAGAACGAGGTCCCCGACTTGGAAAGACCATAGCCAAACTCGAGTGTCATAGAAGTTGGCCATTCGGACCTTATAGAACTTCGTGTGGGTAGCAGCTCAGATCCGTTTTTCTTCCAGGAGGTCTAGGTCTTGCAGTTTTGAGCATCCTCGTATTCTTGTACCTGTAGACTCTATTTTATGACCTTAGAGGGGACTATCAACTCTGCCTCATACACGAGGCTGTAAGGGGTATCCCCCATGGTCGATCGTGGGGTGGTGCGGTAGGCCTTCACAAAACTCCAGGGCTAAATGAGCTTTTAGGATTTTTAGTAGGGTTCTGTTGGTTACCTCCACCTGCCCATTTCATTGGGGGTATCCTACACCCCTGAATCGGTGCTTGGTTCCCCAATTGTCACACCATTTTCCACGAGGTTATTGTGGAAATGTAAACTATTGTCGCTCGCCAGTTGCTGAGGCACCCCATATCAGCTCAGAATGTTCCTCCGTAGGAAGTTTATCATGACCTGACTAGTAATCTTGGAGAGGGGTTCCTCTTCAACCCATTTTGGGAAATAGTCCACCGCAACCACATGAATCATTTCTGACTTTTATCCGAGACCATGTCTCCCACGATGTCTATTCCCCGACGCGCGAAGGGGCATTGGATGGTATCTGGTTCCCAAAGGGCAGCATGTTGGTGGCTCATCGGGGCATGTACCTAGAAACCTCGGCACTTCCAGGCGTATACATCACAGTTGGCCAGTAATACGCTTGTCGGATAATTTTAGCCGCCATGATCCTAAGTGGCTGCCGCAACATTCGTCGTGGATTTCTCTCAGGATATGTCGTGCCTCTTCCTTGTTAACACATTGGGAGGTCGGATAGGACCACAAGCGTTTGAACATCACCCCATTATGTATGTAATACCGAGCAATACGCCAGTACATAGCACGTTGCTTGACCCAGTCGTGTGCGTAGTTTTTGGGGTTTTAAATGAAGTCGATGATCTCTGTCATCTGGTATTCTTCGATGGAAGTGATCATCTGGACCCTCCCATCCTTATCCTATCTTTTCGACTTATGCACCGTGAAGAATTTATAAAGGGCATCTGCGTCTTGATTCTCCGACCTAGGATCTGTTTGATAAACAAATTTT
This sequence comes from Linaria vulgaris, assembly GCA_948329865.1. Taxonomy (NCBI): domain Eukaryota; kingdom Viridiplantae; phylum Streptophyta; class Magnoliopsida; order Lamiales; family Plantaginaceae; genus Linaria; species Linaria vulgaris. The sequence goes on from OX415253.1 coordinate 12,143,326, forward strand.
GGAACATGGTTTTTCCTGCGTGAACAGCCTCTAGGCATTTCTTCAGGTTTTATTCTCGTGCCTCATAGGTCCCGTGTATCTGTTGGACCACGAGCTAAGAGTCGCTGTGGATGAGTATTCTTCGAAGCGTTGCTTCGTTGGCTAGGTGAATACTTAGCAGGAGGGCCTAACACTCAGCCTCATTGTTGGATACAAGGTACTCTAGACGTATGGCAAATTCCAGAACGGTCTCTAGCACGTCTGGAGCTATTTTCTTGAAGATTATGCCCACTCCACTGTGGGTGTTAGTAGAGGATCCGTCTATGTAGAGGTTCTATAGGGGCTCTGGATCATCTTCCTCGGCTAATACTTGCGCTTTTATAGCCGTTCGGGGGGAGTAAGTGATGTCAAACTCCCCTAGCTTGATGGCCCACTTGATCATCTGCCCCGGGACCTCTGGGTTGTTAAGGATGGTACGAAAGGGGTATTCTATGAGCACAGTGATTGGATGGGACAAAAAGTATGCTCGGAGTTTTCGAGCGGCCAAAATGATGGCTAATCCGACCTTTTCAATGTGCGAGTACCGGGTCTCAGCATCCCGGAGTGTCTTGGTGATATAGTAGATGGGTAAGTGCTCCCTACCTTCGGCTCGGACCAGAACCGCACTTACTCACTCTTTTCCAACGGCTAAGTATAGAAAGAGCATCTATTTGGGGACGGGGTTCACTAGGAGGGGTGGCTTGACCAAGTACTCCTTCAACTCCCTGAAGGCTTCTTCGCATCGGTCGGTCCACTTGAAATATTTTATGTTTCTGAGTAACTTGAAAAAAGGTAGGACTTTCTCCAAGGAGCGAGAGATGAACCTGCTCAGTGAGGCCATCCTGCCGTCAGTTTCTACACATCCCGTACGGTCTTTGGAGTTTCGATGTTGAGAATGGCTTCTGCTTTCTCTGGGTTGACCTCAATCCCTTTCTGAGTGATCATGTACCCGATGAATTTTCTCTCTCGGATGCCGAAGGAGCACTTTCGAGGGTTGACCTTCATCCCGAACTTGTTCATGATTTCAAAGGCTCAGGCGAGGTCCCGGGCATGGTCTTCTTTCCTCTGGCTTTTCACAATCATGTCATCGACGTAGACTTCCATGGTATTCCCAATCACACCCTCGAATATGAGGTTGACTAGCCTCTGGTATGTGACACTTGTATTTTTTAGCCCGAAGGGCATAACTAGGTAGCAAAAGGTGCCGATGTCCGTGATGAAGCTAGTCTTTTCTTGGTCATTGTAGGCCATCGTGCTCTGATTGTAACCTAGATCTCCGTCCATTGAGGATTGGAGTGCGCCGCCGACCAACATATTGATGCTCGAAGGTGGATAACAATTCTTATGGCAGGCACTATTGAGGTCGGTGAAGTCCTCGCACATGCACCATAGACCTCCCAATTTTGGCGCGCGTACTACATTGGCCAGCTATTTCGAGTAGCGTACTTCTCGAATTTGGTGGAGGTCTAGCAGTCGTTGTACCTCAACCCAAATTACCTTATTTTTTTTCGACTCTATGTTGCGCTTCCGCTGTTGGATTGGTTTCGCCGTGGGGTACACATTGAGCTCGTATACACATATTTCTTATCTGATCTGCATACAGGGTCCGTCCTTCCAGGCGAAGCGGTGGTGGAATAACCCGAGCGTGGCTGCGATGGCTTTTCCTACATCCTCTTCAATCTCGGTACCGATACAAACTGTTATTCCCTCAGATACTTCTCATAACTCTTATCATTTTGAGCTCATTTGCGGGTTGAGCTCGGACTTCCTCTGTGCGAGCTTTCTCTGCCAAAGGTTCGGCATTGGAAGGCTCAAGCTCGATCGACCGGGCAATCATGAAGCATTCGCGAGCCAGGATCTTGTCTCACTTCACTTCCCCTACACTGAAGAGGGAAGGGAACTTCATTTTCAAATGGCGCGTAGATGCGACCAGCTTGAAAGTTCGGAGGGCCGATTGTCCGCAATGGCATTGTACATCTGAGAGGAAGCGTCCAGTACCCAGAACATGGTAGGCTCAGTACGGCGGGTAGCGCCTTCTCCCATAATATTGGCATGGTTATAAGTCCCACGGTCTAGCATTGTTCCCCTGAGAACCTTATGAGTGGAACCTTCACATACTCAATCTGGTCTAGGAGATCTGTAGGGCAAGGTATGTGGGGATGAAAAGCAGATTGACCGAACTTCCAGTGTCTACGGGGATCCTTCTTACTTCAGTTTCGATTATTGTGGCTGTGATCACGAGGGGATCCTCGTGGGGGTATACGACACCTAACAAATATTCAGGCCCAAAAAAGATATCAGGCTGATGCACCAGCCGGGCAGCGCAGACCTCCAACCTGCTATTTGAATTTCGTACCTTTCGAATGTAGTTCTGCCTTCCTTTTTTGGTCACAGACAATACCCATACTTCAATCATATTGAACTTGTGTCCTATGCGGGCGTTGTCATGATAGGTCCGTGAGGGCGGAGGTAACCGTTCCTCTTCTAATGGCTCTAGTTCGTTGTCCTCGAAAGTGTTGGAGCGCTATTTATTGCTTTTCCGAGCGTCCCCTCGTCCCTATCTCCTTGAGCGATTTCACTTTTGCGTAGCACGTACTTTTCCAAAAAGCCATGCTTAAGAGCCTGGAGATCTCTTGCTGAAGGTGAATGCAATCGTTTGTCAGGTGTTCATAGGCCCGATGGTATATGCAGAACGTTTTTGTACTTTTGAGCCTTTGGGGATTCTTAGTGGCTCGGGGCCATTTGAAGATGCCCTATTCTCTTATAATGGTCATGACTTCGGTGGGGGTTATCGTCATGGGGGGTAACGGCACTAGTCTAAATTTTTCTTCTCTCTCCCTCCTTCCACCATCATTTTTTTTTTCCTTTGCCAGTAGAGGAGGTCGGAGCTCGGGAGGCCTCTGCAGCTTCTAGGACCTTTCTTGTTTCTTCTAGCTCCATGAAAGACTCGGCCTTTTGCATTAAGTCTTACATGTTAGCAGCTCGGTTCTTAATGAGATAAGTGGCAAAATCTCCTGGTAGCAGTCACTGAACGATGATGTCGGAGAGCATACTGGGATCGATGTGTGAGACTTTACCAACGGCTTGTGAGAATTGCCTCATGTAATCCCCGAGTGACTCATCTTCCTTTTGGCGTATGTTGAACATGTGCCCACATGTCTTGGGAAAGACCCCGTTGCACTCAAATTGTCTTACAAACATCTGGGTTAGTTGCTTGAAGATGTGGATCGTTCCTGGGGGAAATTGGGAGAACAATGATTGGTCTCTTCCCGTGAGGGTTGTCCTAAATACCCGGCATAGGGCGTGATCGGCGGGCGACACAAGGTCCACGAGCTCGGGGAAATATGGCTCTTGCAGGTTTGGGGGATCCCAGGCCACCTCCTTAAGACGAGGTGGACGCCGAGGTGGCCACGCTTCAAGGGGTGCACCTACTGAGCTCGTCGTGTACAACGACAGCGGTTCCCTTTTTCGGTGATTGGGAGAAGCGCGGGCGTTGCTGCAGAGTGAGCCTTCAGATCGAGCCCCCAGAGGTGGGCGGATTGGTGGCGAGGTGGATTCATTTGTTCCTAGGGGCGATTCCTGTCATGACCCCGACAATTCTATGAGGTTGTTCCCCAATTTCTATTAAATCGAGCGAACATGTTTCTGTACATGTCCTAGGGTACCTGTACGAAACCTATAGCTAGTCCGGCCTCCGGTGGCTGTGCGGCGCATATAGCTTGAGGCGCGGGAACTGTCCGCTACTAGGGGCAGAGGAACTCTGGCGGCGAGAGGTACAATGACGTGCGGATTGGGCATATGACGGTTGGGCATTGCACTTCCTCTTGAGCGGGTAGAGGCCTTTGCTGTCCCTGTGTTTCAACATCGTGATTTTCGATGGACTCGTGCTTTGAATAGGACCAGGATGATGCACGCATGGGTACTCTTCTAGCTCTTTTCCTGGCCATGCAATTTATCTCAAACGTTTCTCAGAGAACTTAAGGCGTTCCCACAGATGGCACCATTTGGTGATGCAATATCGTCCAGGCCCGTGAGGTCAGGATATTCGGGGATATCATCACCTAATATTGTTTGGAATGCTAATCTCGAATTTGAGAAAAAATGAGGCACATTTATCTTATTAAGGACTTTGAGTGAATTACAAAGGGGTCGTGTTGTGAAATAACTAGAGCTATGTCGTGGAATTGGACTTCGTTCTGCTTGAAATATGTCCGCTCATTTGGGAGCCATAAATTGCAGGATTGGTTGCCAAATAACAATATTTGGCTTCAAAACATGCCCCCCATGTGGGAGCCGTAATCTGGAGGATCAGTAGCCAAATAAAATATTTGTCTTCAAAATATGCCCCTCATTGGAGCCGTAATCTGGAGGATCGGTTGACAAATAACAATATCTGGCTTTAAAATATGCTCTCCAATTGAGAGGCGTAATCCGGAGGATCGGTTGCCGAATAACAATATCTGACTTCAAAATATGCCCCCTCATTTGGGAGGGGAAATTCGGAGGATCGGTTGCCAAATAACAATATATGGCTTCAAAATATGCCCCCCACTTGAGAGATGTAATCTAGCGGATCGATTGCCAAATAACACGTTTACTCGTTAGGTCGGCATTGACTTTTGATCCTTTAAGTGTCTCATTATGTTAAATTCGAAGACGGTCGGATCAAAATAGATTCGATTGTCTTGTAAAATATCGAATCTTGGGTGATTAGATTTTTATGAGTACAATTGAATCTTTGATGATTCGATCGTTATCGGCAGTATCGAATCTTGTGAGATTAAATTGCTACGAAAAATATCAAATCTAGAGTAATTCGAAAGTTATGAACAATATATGATTTAGGGTAATTCGATAGTTATGAACAATATCGAATCTAGGGTAATTCGATAGTTATGTACAATATCTAATCTTGTGAGATTCAGTTATTTTGGAAGTGTCGAACGCTAAGCAGTTTGATTGTGCCGTTCGTGGGCCTTGTTGCATGGGTCGAGTTCTCTACATTTAGGTTTACGGCTGGGTATAAAGCTCATTTGCAATTCCGCGTCTACTTTGTGCGCAGTTCCTTATTCCAGTTCGATTGTGCCGCTCGACATTTTATTCTATATCGAATGTTTCGTTCGATAGTTTTTTAGTTCGATTGTTCTTTCATTCGATCGTTCACTTAGAAATTTCTCGTGGCCCTTTTCTGGCCTATGTATTTGTTATTGCAGTTCTGTTTATTTTCCTTCAAGCGTGTGTGCTCAACTTCATAGTTCCCAAGGTAGTTTAGCTGTACTTTTGCGGACCCCAACTTCATAGAGGCCAGTCAAACTTGAATAGTCAGCTTTGTTTGCTTTGATTTTATTTTTTAGCTCTACAAAGCAAAATGTGAGACCAGAAGGCGGGTGAGGATGTTGATATCTGGAGTGGTTGGAGTAAAGACTCTAGTGGTGAGTCGAGTAGCTCGGTAAGAGCACACAACACTGGGAATTCGCAATCGAGTCCAGCCGGAGAAGTGTCTCTGGGCCGAGTTGGAGATGATGATGATGATGCATCGAAAAGGAATCAAGGTCGTGCCGCCCAGCAGGGGCTGGGCGGTGAGCCTATATATGATGTATTCGACAACTGTTCTGATAACGAGTCAGATGAAACAGAAGAGATGGAGCTGGATGAATCTGATGACGATGCAGAGGATGTGGATGTACCATATACTGACCATGTATTGCATCTATAACATAGTCGGGCATATTTACGGGATCCCTTTTATACTGGCCTGAATTATAAGATTAAGATTGCAAGGGCTGAACAGAGTATCCACACTGCACCCATGGGATTTCTCACTGGGTATTTGGTCAACGGTTTGCGGTTCTGATCCCTGCGATGTTACAACCATCTTCCAAACCATAGGTTTAGTGCTAAGTCAACTAATGCCAAATTCGATCGGGCATATCATGAGTTTTCTCCTCGCGATGAAGGGGTTGGGGGGGCCTTGAGGTCCCTACGAATGGTCTATGTTTGAGGTTGCGCGCAAAAGTAGGGGATTATATCAAGTGAAAGCCCTAAAAAAGCATAAATTCTTGTATGGGAAACGAACGAGCTTCGGGAAAAGTTGATATTTCTATATTAAGGCGAGTTGGAATAAGAAATTTTCATCCCTGAAGATGGATTAAGTGGAGGTACCAAAAGATCTCTATCCCCCATAGAGTCGGAGGTCCGAGGTGGGGCAATAACTTTAGGTCCAACTTCACGACCAATCATAAGTTTGACATGACCAAGTTAGTACTGGATGAAACTTTGAGCCTCAGAGGATTGTCTCCGGTCCTGCATACGGAATCAGATACTATTGGTATCCTTTCTAGCTCATTAGAGATCTAATCTCGTGACTTTTTGAAGCCGTTATTAATAATTGTTGTTTGGTCATTGTAGAGTCATTCATCATGAGTTACCTTACTCACATGAACCAGGTTCTAGCCACCGAGACTGGAGCGGCCCAGGTGGCAGCACCCACGGAGATTCCCCCACCTAGAAAGAGAAAAACTAAAGGAAAAACTGGGAGTAAGAACTCGTAGGCACATGATGGGGCATCTAGCCGAGATGGCATGCCATTTGACCTATTTAAGGTCCCGAATCAAGGTGACCAAGAGCCCTCGCCTATCCCAGTGGACGATGATGACTCTGAGGTTTTAACATGCCTCGTATAAAAAAGTTGAGGGTGACGACGGGGCTAAGACTGCCGTTGCTGCGAAGAGAAGACGGGTGCATTATACTTGGTCGCAGACTAGTGGCGCCGTGCATCCCGAGGTGCAGCTTGCATCCTGGGTTTGAGCTAGCACTGTTCCAATTGAGGGCATGATCCCCACGTTTGAGGCATGCTCTAGAGCGGCTGCTGCTGGAGCCTCTCATGTCCGTGTTAGTGAGGTCTCGAAATTTGAAGATGAGGGAATAGAAGCGCTATGGGTGCTGTTCCGTGGACTTGCTACTCGGTTCCCTTCACATGTCAAAGAGCGGGCTACGTTGGAGAGACCGGTGCTAAAAATGGTCAAATTGGTAAGTAGACTACCCTTTAGATTATGGAATTCTATTTGGGCGAGATTTGTGTCTTATTTTTGTACATTCGGTGGCATCGTCGACACGATGGCTCATGGCTTGGAGCGAGCTCACGAGGAGAAGAGGGCCAAAATTGAGTAGTTGAGGGCGGAGTATTGGGATAGCAATTATTAATCTCTAAAGACGGCGCTAGAGGAGAAGGATAAAGCCCATAAGGTAGCAAAGGACTCTGCTGTCAGAGCCAATGGTGACCGCAAAGTTGCTCAGGTCGCTCATGAGAAGGCTCGCAAGCTTTAGAAAGAGGTTGACATGGTGAAGGGGGAGAAGAGTACGCTTGACACGAGCATCAAGGAGCTCGAAGAGCAAGTAGAATTGGATAAGGGGAAACCGGCGCAGGATGAGGGACTGGGATATTGCCGCAGTTTAAATGAGGTATGCATTGCTTACTATTGTTACACTTTATATTGCATATCCATCCTTTGTGGTTTATCTCGAATTGGTGAGCGCATCTTCCAACTCTAGTGCAGCGATTGGCAATTGTCGAAGAAATCATGTTTTGCAAAACTTTTCAGAAGACCAGCCTCCGCCGTGGGATTGAGGATGTGAGAAAAGCACAAGTGCTGACACTGTATCAAATTCACAACACGCGTTACTTGCCAGGGGGTTTTGATACTAATTGGCTAAATCTAGCGATGGGCCAGGTTTGAAACCCTTACATGCAGTTGCCAACAGTGAACCCTCTCCTTCTAAGGAGTTCACGAGTTTTCTGGACAAAGGGGAGTTGGTCACCGTTGGAATATCGCCACCTCCTTCGTTTCCTCCTCCCTTTCCTCACTCGAAAGATGATGAGGACGATGACGAGGCTTGAGTGCTCTCGATTTTATTTCTGGTCGCATGAATAACTTTTGTTTTCTTTTGTTTTGATATTGTGCGTTGGGTCACCTTTTTTGGGATTTGAACATTTTATTTTATTTGGTTATGTTGCTTATCTGTTTCTAAAACTGTGACCTCCGTGCTTCAAGTTCTGGCGCGCGGGGATCGTATGCTAGACCCACACGATGGTAAATTATTTATCATTGCATTTTTAATTCCATGTTTAGGCGCCTATTTCAATATTTGCACCCTCATGCTGAGGCAGTTCAGACTTTGCTCCCTAAGGGTTAGGGGTAGAGTTGGTGGCTTTAATAACCAAGATAAGAGATTGATTAGCGGCGCTGAATCGAATGTCATCCCTTCACCTTTTTTCGCTCATCTTGTCAGATTGCATGTCCAAGTTATTATATGCCTTTTGAAGGTTAAGTGTCGACTTTCAATCATTTCATGTTTTTTTTGGGTTTGCACCTGCCCTTGTTGATCGAGGTGTACATCACCTTTGGTATTTCGGGATTTTAGGCTTGCACTTGTCTTCTTTTGGTGAAGTGTCCATCTCGTTGGTGTTCTGAGATTTTATGTTTGCATTTGCTTTATTTTGCAAAAATGTCTATCTCGTTGGTGTTTTGAGATTTCACGTTTGCACTTGCCATATTTTGGCGAAATGTCCATCTCTTTGTATTTTGAGATTTGAGGTTTGCACTTGCCTTATTTTGGTGAAGTGTCCATCTCTTTGTATTTTAAGATTTTAGGTTTGCACTTGTCGTATTTTGGCAAAGTGTCCATCTCTTTGTTTCATTGTGATATCAAATTTGCATTGGACCTTTTCAAGCCTAATGTTCGTTGATCGCCTTAGGTAATTGCTTACGGAGTCATGCTTTGGTACCTATTACGTTGCCCATTATGTTTGGGAACCATAATAATAAAAAAGAATTACATAACAAATATCATGATATATTTAAGGCTAGAAATTCCTAATTTATGACCGGTTTGGGCCTTAGAATCGCATGACCCTCTTCGCATGTACCTATATAGTCCTTCTCAATTTCGGCATATCGATAGTAGTGATTAAAGCATCAATAAAGATAGTAATCTAATAAAAGATAAGGTTGAGCCTAGCTTGGCGCCACGATGTCTATGTTTCCCGGGTTGTGCCCCCGGACTCAAGCCGATGTAGTTCTTGTATTAAGTTTTACATACCAGCCCCTAATGCATAGGGCAATTGAGGAAATGAATAAACATAGTTCGATTGTTCGAGAAAGCAAATAATTATTAGTCGATCGCTTCCATCTCTACTGCTGCCAACGCAATCAGTGCCTCCTCATCCTCGGGTCACAGTATCTTAAGTGATGCCACGTAGTAAAGCCATCCCTGACCATGATTGCCTATCACCTCTCCGATTTTTACCGTGGTTCTAAATTTCACCTTTTGATGGTATGAGGATACCACTGCTCTTAAGGCGTTAAGCGCAGGTCTTCTTAAGATGGCATTATAGGGGAAAGGCACATCTATGATCAGGTAATCAGTGTTCAATGTCCTCCTTCGCGGGTCTGTCCTTAGCGAGGTTGGAAGTGTGAATAATCCTCGTGGTACAACCTTCATCCCCCCAAACCCGAGCAGTGGAGTCCCCGCCCCTTCTATTTTCCCATCGCCTAAGTCCATTTGTTTCCATGTGGAAGCAAATAGCACATTGGCCTAGCTGCCGTTGTCTATCAAGACTTTCCCAACACCAAAGTTAGCTATATCAACTATAACCACCAAAGGACAATCTACTTACCTGCTTGAATGGCCCGAGGACTTAAATTCATTCGGTCCACTTTTGTTAAAAGGGTCTCCTCTAGGGCCATTTCCTCGATCTTGAGGAGGTCTGTGAAGCCCCCATAATGATTGGCATCTATCTCTCCCGTCACTCTTTTACATCCTTTAATTAAGTTGGCACCTATGAGAGCCCCCGAGATCATGTGTATAATTCCTTTCCTAGGTTGATCATCCATCAACTGCAGGTAATCGAGGGTTTGTGGGTTGTCCATGGCCTTCTGCTTATCCTTTCGGGGTGATCGCGATATGTCCCTGTTAGTCCTATCGGCTTCGTCTTTCAATCCTCTAACATACTCAACGAGCTGTCCACCCTTGATCAACTGCTATATCTCGGCTTTCAGGTCTTTACACTCTTCCGTCGTGTGACCATTCTGTTTGCGATACTTGCTGAATGTCGTTAATATAGTTTCTCTTTTAATTACTCGTCAATATTGATGGTCATTAACTCGTTGATCTCAATCCATCGTCTTTCACAGAGTACTGCTCATCGCCAAACTCCCTTTGACTTAGACGTCATGATGTTGTCCAACTCCCAAAACATCTAGAACCCTATCGTGGAGGGATTAATGGCGAGTAGTCGAGAATGTGCTTGGATTGTATAGATACCTGAAGTATATGTTTCCCCTTTGTTATAATTAGCAGGTACTTGTCTTGATCTAAACGTTCATTCATAAATGTTATGAATATCATCAAAGACACTTTATGCTAATGGAAATCATGGATTTAAAATGTGATTAATAGACTAACGGATTTTACCTATTAGAACATCGAATGTAGTAAGGAAGATTGCCTTGACTAGAATTAACTATATCAGTGGACACTCAGAAATTGGCTTTGAGTAACTATATATCTATGATGACTAGAGTTCAATGCCAGACATGTAGTGGAAATATTCTGATATTAATTGGCGAATTAATGGAACTAGAGTTGTGAAATTAAAATCCGGACATTAGAGCTTTGATTCATAGGTCCACCCACTCCCCTAACATTTCAATAGCTTGTACGGATTTATTGTCTTATTGCAAATCAATTTAAGTTATGAAGAAATAATAGTTATTTCTTAGACCAATTAATTTAATTGATTGATGAACAATTTGGTTAGTATGATTAATCAAGTATATAATTAATACAATTAATTAAATTACTGTTTTGGTTAATTTGATTAATTAATAAATAATTAGTGAGATTAGTATTCTCACTTTAATAAGAGATTCTGAAATTATGAATTTAATAAAAAGAGTTGAGGAATATAGAATTCCTGAAATTCAGTTTTTGAAAATAAAATTCAAATTCAATTTATTAATTGGATTTATTATTTGAGAAATAATAAAGAAATCTAATTAAAATATCTAAAGCTAAAATTTTAATTAATTGAATCTTTTCTTACTCCATATTAAAATCAGATTCTAGAATTAATTAACAAATTCGAAATTTTGTTAGATAAAATATTTATTAATTATCTACCTTATTTAGATAAGAGAGAATAATGGAGGAATTGTTATATATGGTTCACTATCCATATCTACAAGAATTTATGCATGGGATTTATCTAAAAGTTGGGGATTTAATTAACGAAAGGATTTGCAAGACTTTGGAAATCATCTTCCCTTAATATATGCTAAAATCATATTTCCCCACCACTTGAAGGCTAAGACACGAAATTCTTCGTAATTTTGCATTTGGTTTTCTCTCTTTTAATTAATAAAAGTAGGACTTGCGATGGTCGCATTGAATTACATTCTTAAAACCCCTCTAATGGACACGGTATTGTGGTGAGTAGTGACATTCCCAGCGACATTCAGTTTTACCCATCCATTTTCTGGTTTTGTCCACCTCTGGCCTCTCGATGTCATCTTTCCTTCTTCTCTCTATCGCACATGGAGTTGACACTTAATTGTTTAATCTAGTATATCACCATGTGATTTTTCTCGACTTTACCTTTGAAGATGCGCACGTTTGTCATTTTCCAGATGTTCGCCTTTAGTAACTTAGCGTCTTCGATCATACTGAAACTCTGCCAATCTGTATTGAAGCGGAGAGTGCGCCGGACTTTCCAAGCCGATGGACAATGTCTCCAGATGTGTATTGTGGAATCATTCGGGTCATTACATATCCCGCACATAGCGGAGCCAGTCATTTTCCTTATGCGGCAAAGCTGGTTCATTGCAAGTCGATTTTGGTACACCAACCAAAGAAAGTGGCGTAGTTTGTTGTTACACAGTGCGTTCCATATCCACGCCATCTTGTTCGAATTTGCGCTCACGATATTCTTGTTGCGTTATCGTGCCTTATACGCAGATTAGCACGAGAAAATGCCGTTGGATGATTCAGTCCATATCACGTACTCCTCCACATCATTTAAGCAAAGTTTTCAGCCTGAAATGTAGAACAACTAGGTCAAACTGATTTATTTTTTTAGATCCTCCAAGTACCACTTTCCCATGTCATCAATCACATCCTCTAAGGCCACGTTCCAATCGGCTTCATAAATGTTCCGAACTATGTCGCAAAGGTGCAAGTTACCAAGCAGTTATCGAACAAAAGGGATATTTTCCTTTTCTTACTAGTTTTCCAACAGATAAATAATTTAACCAACTCCATGCAACGGATAATGCCTGTCCAAGTAATGCTACCACTTACCTTAGCATTATAGTTCATGATTGTTCCCCCTTTGAGATATTTGGCTTTGATGAGTTTCTGCCAAGGTCCGGGTTTATCAGTAAGGATTTTCCAACATTCTTTGGAGAGTTAAGTTAGATTATTCATCCACGCAAATCTAATACGCAACCCTCCCCTTTTCTTTTCGTGTGTAACCTTAGACCATCCGTTGAGGTGTATTTTCTGAATGTTAGGGTCATTGGACCAAAGGAAGTAACGGTTTATTTGATCTAGCTGGCTACAAACATTTTGTGGAAGCCAGCAAGCTTGCACAAGGTAGCCGTTAAAACAGACTGAGCTAAGGTGGCTATTTCCGCGAGCGACAACGTTTGGCCCTTCCATCGGGTGTGTCGTGTTAAAATTTTATCAAAAGTTTCGTCAAAATCCTCTCGAGAAACGCAGCCATGGAAAGATTGAACTCCAAGATATTTCCCTCGATGGGGGGTTTGTGCAATACCCAGTCATGCGCGCATAAATTTCGCTTCATACTCGATTCACCAACATTAGAGAAATAGACTTTCGACTTAGCCTTGCTGATTTTCAAGCCTTAGGATTCACAATTTTTTCCCAGAATGTCATTGATCGCCTTAGTAGTTTTCAAGTTTTCCTAACCCATGAGGATTAGATGATCCGCGAAGAAAAGATGTGAGATTTGCGGCCCCCTCGACACGGCATAATCGGCTCCTATTTCTTCTTTTATACCGACTCAAGAATCAAATACGCTAGTCTCTCCAAGCACATCACGAAGAGATAAAGCGATAAGGGATGGCCGAGATGCAAGCCACATCCGTGTTGGGCGCCCTTTAAAGGTTCGTCATTTCAAAGAATTTGAGTGCATGCATTAGAAACACAAAACATGATAAGATTCTTAATGTTTTCAAGTAAATTAAAGAAGTTTAATGTTTCCTCCAAGAAACTCCAACTAATCTTATCGTACGCCTTTTCAAGATCTAGTTTTAAGACCATACATATCACTGTATTTTTCTTTTTATTGCGTAAAGAATGGAGCATCTTTTGAATAACAAGAATATTATAATGTGTGTTCCTTCCCTAAATAAAGCTTGATTGGTTGGGACCCATCAATTCGGGTGTGAGATCTTTGAGCTGCATGGTGATCAACTTTGAATTTGTAATTAACATTACACAAAGAAATTTGAGCAAAATTGGGAGATTAAGGATGGATTAGATACCTTCGGAATTAAACATAAGAAGGTTGCGCAAACTTTCGGCTCAAAGTGTCCTTTCTTGAACGCCTTCTCAAGAAATTCAAAAAGTGACAAATGCGTCCACTCCTAATATTTCTGGCACACTTTTGCTTGCAAATTGTCCGGACCCGGGGCTTTTGATGGATGAGTGGCCCACATCGGAGCTTTAAGTTCCTCTAAAGTCACTAATTTCCCCAAAGCTCGAGCGTTATCTTTAGTCAAAAATCTGCTGAAACCGTGACTTTGCGAGTGTAGGGGAAATTAATTCTAAAATGGGCGTTTTTCGCTCCGTGACAATTGCACGAAACAATCTTCATATCAAATAAAATAATTTGTGGCGCACATATGGGTTCATCAATAACTCGTCCCATCCATGATTAAATCATATGTATCAGAAGTTCTTGACATATAATGCGATTGCACTACCAACCTATGTATCAAAAGTTCTTTTAATTATGATTTTATTTATTTTATCTGATTTATTGCTTGGCTAAAATTATATCTTATACAAAATAGTTACGTAAATAATTATGCTTTATATTTCAGTAACATGCATGCTAAGTCCAATAGTCACACTATTTTCTGAACAATTTTGTAACTTTGAAGAACTTCCTATATAAATTGGAAATCAAGAATGTGCCAATTCTTTAGAACTTTATATCTTTGTTTATCAAACGTGTACCCTAAGGAAAAAGAAAAAAAAAACTCATTAATATTTTGTGATCCAAGAAACAAGCCTTAAAACGTTGGATTTATCCAAATCCAGACATTAAGTCCATAATATTTTGTTGGAAGTCTTTACTATGGATTTTGTTTTTATATCCTCTTATTACTAAGTTCGTGTTGAAGAAAAGAATTTATTTTTGTTTATTTTCTAGATTGCTCTCGTAATACCCACATTTTGCAAACTATTAATGTCTCTTTTTGGGAACAAGGAATTGAAATATAAAATTCACTTTTTTTTTCTATGATCTCGATTCTTTGATTATCCACATCACTAAGATAAAGCATTTGCCGAAAGGATTTCCAAGTATAGCATCAACATTAAGATTTTGTATGAGAACAAAAGAGGTTTTAAAATAGATTCAACTATTACAAATATGAGCGTTAGATAATCTATAGTTGGTTTTTAACAAGTAGCATCAATTTATGATAATTTTCCTTTGTTTCTTTAAAATATTTGGTTGGGAGCAAACCTTGTTTTATAAAATTCATATATGCTCTAGAAGCCATCAAAGCAATAATATGTAATTTAAACTCTCCAATGATTATGCTACTTGAACAATACTTTTGGTATGATATCTTAATCTTATCGTAACTTAAAATAGAGTAACAAATAATCTTCTTCGTTGTCTTTTTTCATCTCCGTCATAATTTTGATTCTCATTAGCTTCTTCATGTATACAGTCTTTGATTTTATTATCAACATATCTCGCTTTACTTTATAATGTACTATCATAATTTGTCAAACTTTTTTAACTCTTCTATTGCACTCGCATATCTTGGATAGTTAGCTTGCTATTGTTTGGAGGAACTGAAGTATTGAATAATATCATTAAATCCCGTCCTATGAGAATTATTCATTTGAGACGTTTCTTCTTTGCTTGTGATCATATCTTTTAATTTATTTAAATATAAGTCTTGAGTGTCACGATTTTTATTTTTTTCAAGCATTTTAAATATAAAGTCAAATTGCTTTTCTCTGATTAGAACATTGATTTTACTATCACAGTTGTAGACCATCATACCTGGTTCACAACTACAATTGGGAAACTCGTCTTCTGTTTGATTAGATGATCCCTCGTAATCAATTTGTATTTGATTTTAAACCAATATTATCATCAGAAGAGTTAATTTGGTCGCCATCTTCGCTAAGGTTTATCTGTCTAATAACATTTACATTTTAGTTAGGTAATCTTCAATTTCAAGAGATAGAATATTACTTCTTACCCTACAAGTATCTCATAATAATGGAAAATCTTTTAAGTTAACCCACTCATTTGATTTTATTTTATTTTTCGTCCATTATGTTGGCAAAGTATGCTTTAAGCCGTCTATGTTTGCACCGATGACAATGTTCACCCATTTCTGATTCGTTTCGCCAGAATTGTATACGTATGCAACGTGTGACATCAAAAGGGCAACATATTCACACGTGGCTTTTTTTTTCTTTTAAAAATAAATTTCCATGTATTTTGTATTTTTTATTTTTCAAAAACAAATTTCTCCCAAATCACTTTCTCTTTCTCTCTTTCTATAGGAACACTCTCACCCAAGTTACTTCAAGAGTATCCAAATACACAAAAAAATAAAAAGAAATGTAATCTTTAAATGAAATACACAAAATGTGTAAAGAGTATCAAATAATAAGAGATATTAGAATTTCTTCACTTTATAAAGATATCGATTTTGGCCCAAATATTATGGATCTATTGAGATTTGCCTCAAGAATAATAATAAAATAAAGTTGATGGTGTATTTTAGGAGGCGCAAGTGTTTTGGGCCGGCCTACATGAGAAAGGCCCAACAATATAACTATCGAACAGGGGCCCATTTGACTATTGTTGAGGCCGTCGAACCGAGTCCCGTTTGACTGTTATGCTCCACACTCAGTGTAGGTCTCGCGGAACAGGGTCTATAAATACCCAATTCCCAAATATTCACGCCACACATTCATTACTACGCACCAACCCATAACGATCGAATCAGTCCGTTCCGTTCGATTGTTATCTTGTTCGACTGTTCACCGTTCGACAATTAGCCATCGAGCTGGCCCTGTTCGAGAGTTCCTAATATCGAACCGGGGCCATTCGACACTTTCTCAGATTCGAGAATCCAGAGAATCGAACCGTTCAAGTTCAACAGTTTCCCCAATTCGAGGCTTTGGAGTATCGAACCATCCGGGTTCGACCGTTCCCAGATTTGACCATCGAAGGGTTATCAAACCCGTTCCCAGATTTGACCATCGAAGGGTTATCGAACCCGTTCCCAGATTTGACCATCGAAGGGTTATCGAACCGTCATCGTTTGACAATCTGCTGCTTGGGGCTACTTTAGTTATTTTTCTCAGTTTACTTGTATTAGGTGTTCTGAACCAAGTTAGTCCATTCCTTATAATAAAATAGCCTTATTTTGGCTTAGTCAGGCCCACTGTAACGGATTTCTCGGTGTATTGTAACCTAGACAAAATAAGACCAAAATATTGGTGCCGTCTGTGGGAACACCATTTTTTCCCAGTAACTTAGGCATGATGTTTAGGGTAACTTGATCACAAAGCAGGGTAGAAGGGAACAACAATTCTGAGTTGCATCACGTAGCCGACCCTCTGCCAGCTCTAAGAGCAAGGGCACCATTGGTTCCAGCCGAAGAGGTCCACTGCCAGTCTAACAGGATCAGCTAGGGCTAGTGGTAGAGGATCAACCGGCACCAAATGTGGGGGCAACGGCGGCGACAGGTGCTACTGTCTCGCTGTTGAGCGCATTCAGGGATGAAAATATGGCCATGATCCGCACAACGATGGCCACGACTTTGCCCGTTCCACAATTATAGACGCCGACACTACCATTAGAGGGCCGGAGAGGAGGTGCGCGAGAACACGGGTTTACTGCTAGGGGCCCTACTGATGAGGCCAGAGATGAAGCACGCGTGGATGATTGGAGGTGAGGTCAAACTCGGTCGAGGTGCAATCTAGAAGGCTCCACGATTCGGCGATGCGCGAGGTCAGTCGAGAAATCGACTCAAGAATGGAGCAAGAAGAAGTTGCGAGGAGATTGGAAAGACTAAACAAGGAGGGACTGAGATGGAAAATATGAAGGTATTATCGGGAAGGACTCGCATAAGCACTCATTTCTGCGCCGAGATAGAGGCAAAGGTTTTGGGTCATGGAAAAAAATACAGGTGCTGAAGTTATACGATGGAAAGATGGATCCGAAAGAGCAACTCTTCCTCCTAGATAGTACACTTAACTTGCACGGATTTAGTTACAATATGCAAGCCAAAATTGTTGCCACCACAGTGGTTGGAGTGGCATTGGACTGGTTTGCCAAAATCACTGCGGGATCAATCAGAAGCTATGAAGAGCTAAGGAAGAAGCTCTTAAATCAATTCTCGAGTCAATCGAGGATAGTGATGGATCATTCCCACCAATACTCAATAAAACAAGGGGACAAAGAGACCCTGAAAGATGTTATGAGGCAGTTCAATGCAGAACTATTGAAGATGGACGATCCGAAAGGAGAGATGATCACGAACATCATGTTCCATGCAACTAGGAATGAAGACTTTAGTGAGGACTTGCTTAAGGTGAAGCTGAGGATGATTGAAGAGATCAACCAACTCGCACATCAGGTAGTGCACCGTGAGGAAATGATGGCCGGTAAAGGAAAATTTCCATGCCCCTAGGGTAAAGGAAAGAGGCAGAGAGGAATAAGGTCACAACAAAAATAGGACTAGCAGGTACAGGAAATCATCACCAAGGCGATACACTCCCATAAACACTGATATCATGACAGTGTTTGGAACTGCAAAGAGACAAATGTGGCTAGACGAGCAAGGAAGATGAGAGATTCTCTAGCCATTAGGCTATCGACTTGCTACCGCAAGTACCATAAACAAAATGGACACGAAATAGAGGATTGCAAAAACCTCAAAGATGGAATATAGGGGTTGATAAAGGATGGCAAGCTCGCTTAGTATGTCAGGGGCTTGAAGAACGAGGAGGACAAGGCAAATGGGGATAGATATGGCTCTCCCGAAAGGATAAGAAGATGGTGTTAGATAAGCCGCATGTTTTGGGCTATCCCCAGATAATGGACAACCACCACAAGAAAGACATCATACATATGATGTTGGGAGGTCCAGTGGGCGCTGATTCCGTCAAATGACGGAAAAGGGTCACCAAGGAGATCGACGCAAACCGATCTGTGGGCTTTGTGGATTTGCTTAAGATAGAGGAAATGAGGCCCGAGGAAATAATCTTCTCAGGAGCTGATCTCTTGAAGTTGAGCCCACAAGCAATTCAGGCTAGTAAGTTAGATTGCCCGTTAGTAGTAACGGTTGATATAGCTAACTTCAGGGTGATGATTGTTTTGATAGACAATGGGAGCTTCGTCAATGTGCTGATGGCCACGACATGGGATCAAATGGCCCTGTGGTTTTGGCAGAATGAAGGTTGTGCCCCAAGGAATGGTATCTCTCCCCACCTCATCACCTCAAAGAAAGATAATGCTCGTCGACTATGTGGTGGTCGACCTAACTTTCCTTTACAACGCAATTCTAGGAAGGCTGGAACTCAACGCCTTTCGAGCAGTGCCATCAATGCACCATCAAATGGTAATGTTTCCAGCTACTAGAGGAATGAGCGAGATCATTGCTGGTCATAGGCAAGGCTGGCTCTGTTACGTAGCGTCACTCAAGCTACCACCACAACAGGAGCAAGAGGCACTGACAGCACGGGGTCCCATAGAGATGGAGGGGATCGAATTAAACCCCCTTTTAATTCTGCTAGTTATTTCAATTTTGAGCAATATTCGTCCCCTAAATTGCCTCGTGCGTTACGGGCATGCATGTAATAACCTAAAACAGGAACTACGAAGGCATGAGTCTCGGGGAAACCCCTCGGAAAACGTAGGCAACTTGGCCATGTGCTAGGTTCAGCCCTATCTATTATCTAATTTCTATCTCCACAGGGGACTACTAATGGCCCTTTTATGAAGAGTTTCACTAAAAGATCGCTACAGGTACACCCAGAGCAGAACCACACAAAGCCTAAAACGGGGGCCACCGAGGCCGCAATCGTACTACGTATTTATCTGATAGATCAAATGCATATCAATTTATTCCAAGGAAATATTATTGTACGGAGGAGAAATCGTGAAATATGTACTGGTACGCAGGGATAGACACTTCGCCAAGAATATGGCATGTGTAAACCGAAAAGTCCCACAAAAATGAAAGGGATGGACACTTCGCCAAGAATATGGCAAGTGCAAACCGAAAAGTCCCAAAAAATGAAAGAGACAGACACTTCTCCAAGAATATGACAAGTGCAAACTAAGAAGTCCCACAAAAATGAAAGGGACGGACACTTTGCGAAGAATATGGCAAGTGTAAACTGAAAAGTCCCAAAAAATGAAAGGGACAGACACTTCACCAAGAATATGGCAAGTGCAAACCAAAAAGTCCCACAAAAATGAAAGGGACAGACACTTCACCAAGAATATAGCAAGTGCAAACCGAATAGTCCCAGAGAAATGAACATAATTTATACTTTGCCATAAGGTATGACAAGTGCAAACCTAAGTTCGAGGCAACGAAGGGTATGCACCATTTGCCTGAATGAGGAGATGCAGACCTAAAAATAAGAAAACACTCAAAAATAAGTGCAAGCTAAACTGCTGCCCGTAGCACAACGTCGAAAAAGCAAATGCACAACGAATAAATGCATAAATTGCAGCATACAACTAGGCGTTAAAAGCTTGAATTTTGAGTAACGTACGAGTAAGTAGTCAACGAAGATATAAACGACCCAAACAAACGTGAGACAAATAGTATCAAACTATTCAACATAAGAAAAGAGTTGAAAACAGTTAAGTTATCCAAGGCAATAGAGCGACGCAGCCCCAAAGCAAAACGAACATAAAAACAGAAATTTATGGCAAGGCGCCTAGGCCTCAGCATCATCCTCATCCGCTGAAGAATGATAGATGGCTGGCAAGGGGGGGACATCCCGCGATTAATTAATCCCTCATTTTCAGCAGACTGGCAAACTCATCGGCAGGAGCGGGATCGTTGTCGAGAGCCGGAGGCAGAGGCTTGCTATCAGGACCTAATGACAAATCCAACCATTGTGGGTTGAATCGACCACGCAAATCACCGGTGCAGCTAATCTGCTGCACTGTGAGCACTTGAGCTTTTTTGGCGTCATGAATTCTACGCCGGAGACTGATCTCCTCAAAGGTATTGCAACACAAAAAATCTTCCACGATCTCCACTCGCTGTTATGCGGTGGGAATCTATTTGTGCCAAGAATAGGGAAATTGTTAAATGAAAGTACATAACCAAAGTCCCAAACGAGAAAAAGTGGCATACCTCAATCAAACCGAGGGCATACAAAGATCCTCTGCTTGCCCGATTTTCTCCTTCTCAACAGTCAATTCTTTCTCAAGGTGCTCCATCCGCAGCTCCAACATGGTATTTCCTTCCCTCAAATTACTGACATACGCCTCAAGTTGCTCAATCCTCTCCTTAGCAGGTCTTATATCTTCTCGAGCACCACTCGCTCAGGCAGCAGCATCTCGAGCGAGTTTCAGGACTTTCTCCTTCTCATCCATAACAGCCCTCAATGCACCAGGATCACTATCCTAGAATTCCGCCCTTAGATGCTCCATCAATGTTGTGTGGGCTCGCATCAGCTCTTCATCCATGGCATAGACGACCCCGCCATTCTAAAAAATACAATAAAACAATTAATGAACACAGATTCAATTTCCATAACAATGCACCTAATCTAAAATTAGTTACCAAATTAACCACATAGAGAGCAAGCCGCTCCAACCGCATTCGCTTTTCCATGGAGGTCAAAATGGCTGTGGCGAGGCTCGGGAAGATCATCCTCATTGCATTGATCACCTCTTCCTCGGAATGTTCGAACTCCCCGACGCGAACCCGCAGTCCTTGCCTGGACCCAGCTCCAGTACTCACCCCAAATTGGGGGCTGAGCTGTTGGCCGAAGAAGGACCAGATGGGCGAGTCCCAGCGGGTGTGGCACTACCAATTTGCGACCTAGTCTGTGGAACATTTCTCCTTTTAGCCGTGGTAGCTACCTCTATCCTTTTGGTTGCCTCAACATCGTCGGCAACAGTGATTTCAAATTCCTCCGTTGGATTATCATCAACAGGGGTGGAGAATTCTCACGACCTCTGCCCAATTGATCCCCGAATGGGTCGATTGGTGCGCGAGTGCGCAAAAAAACTCCAGACTCAGGGCCAACTTTCTTCCTCTATGCTTTCTTCTTCTTGGGTGGGGAACTGTGTTCGGCACACTCCAGCCAAAACCTGACTCATGCGTGCGTGTCGACTCATTATGAAGGATTATGCAAGGTAAAACACCAGAAATCAACGAAAATCCGGATATATTGCAAAGCAAAAAAATCATACAAATGAAACAAACATATACCAAGAGTATGTCTCCTAATGTAAGGGACTGAAGATAACCCCGCTAACCACAAAACCTCACTCCTAACTAAGGCGTTAACTGGCTAGGAACCAGCCCCATGGACCTAAGGATGTTAGTCATACCAGG
The DNA here is from genome assembly GCA_948329865.1 of Linaria vulgaris. NCBI lineage: Eukaryota > Viridiplantae > Streptophyta > Magnoliopsida > Lamiales > Plantaginaceae > Linaria > Linaria vulgaris. Next base: position 12,165,225 of record OX415253.1, read on the forward strand.
ATTAATAGAAAACCTTAGGCCGTTGGAAAATTGCCACACAAAAATAATGAGGAACCCCGGCGATGCAGTATGAACCTTAGGCCGTTAGGATGACTATTTTATAGTTAATCCCTATATCTTAGGTTATCCGAGAATAATCTCGGTTTTGGTGAAATTGCAAGACACGGTCTGTGTACGCTAGATCTCCAACTTCTTCATCAAACTCATCAGGATGCCTATCAATAAACTCATTCCCTTCATTAGCTTCACTATCAGCGCGATTATCTACAACATCACACACGCGTTCATCTCCTCTCCCTGGCTGAGGAGCGGAGTCCTGCTCTCCCTTTGATTCGCTCTCCACATCTTCAAGATCAACCAGGATAGGGCATTCTCCCTGCCCAAGCCATCACTTATGAACCTTGCGCCAAGAGCCCTCACGGAGCCACTGGAGTCGGTACTAGACGTACTACTCGACTCACATCTTGACAAAAAGTCACCACTCCCAATCTAGTTGGACATCTCGTCTTACACGAACTGAAATAAAACATAAAAAGAAAAAAAAGATAACTACACCACGTACATCATCCTTACCACACTCACATACGCCGAGGAACGTGCAAGCAAGCAAAAAAATATTATACAGATGATAGAAGAAATAACGAACAATTAAACTACCTTGAAAACAATCACAAAATACACCGAATCAGCGAGAAAATTGCACTGCAGACAACAAACAGACAATAAGCAAAATAGAGAATGCCCAAAAAAATAGAAAAAAATTTATAAGTAAAATAGTCGAACAACCCTTGGTTCGATACTAAAAGAGTATCGAACGGGGATGGTTCGATAGTCCTTACGTTTGAAGGTAAGTTGCCAATGCCGCGAGAAATGAACCTCTCAGCTCCTCACACCCTTATATAGAGGTGAGCAGGCCTATCAGGCCCACGAAAATAACAGTCGAACTAACTCCAATTCGACTGATCATATCAGTTGGATTTTAGAAATTCAACAACAGTTCAATAACTATCGAATTACACCTAGATTCGATAGTAACCATAACAATCAAACTCGCACAAGTTCAATTGTAAATGATAGTCGATTTTAACAAATTCGAAAACAGTTCAATAATTTTAGAATTATGCCTAGATTAGATAGTAACCATAAAAATCGAACCCGCACTAGTTCGATTGTAAATGACAGCCAAATTTTACAAATTTAACAATAGTGCAATAATCGAACAACCCTTATTCAATTGTTATTTTAAAATCATCTTCTGAGTCATATCCATTGAACATGTACGATTTGATACATATCAAAAATAGTAGAATTGGGGCTGGTTCGACAGTGTTACCGACCTGACAGGTCACGACTCCCAAATAAGGCATATTTCCAAGCTAGATAAATTCTATTTGGCAACTGACCCTACGGGTCACTGCTCCTAAATGGGGGGCATATTTTCAAGTCAGATAAAATATAGTTGTTAACCAATCTTATAGAGTCACGACCCACATATGAAAAAGCAAACTCTGAAACACAAAGAGAACAACTACTCGAAACAAGACAAATTTTAGAGTTTGGAACTCACTATAGAATCAAGATCGACTCCTAAACTGGGTGGACTATATGATGGGGGTATTTTAGGAGGCCCAAAAGTATTTTGGGTCGACCTACCCGAGAAAGGCCCAAAAATATAACTATCAAACTGGGGCCCATTCGACTGTTGTTGAGACTATTGGACTGTGTCCCGTTTGACTGTTATGCTCCACACTCGGTGTGGATCCCGCAGAACGAGCACTATAAATACCACGTTCCCCAATATTCACGCCATGCATTCATAACTACACACCAACCCATAACGATCACATATGTCTGTTTGATTGTTATCACGTTTGATTGTTATCTTGTTCGACTGTTCACCGTTCGACAGTTAACCATCGAGTTGGCCCTGTTCTGGAGTTCCTAATATTAAACCGGGACTGTTCGACAGTTTTTCAGATTCTAGGCTTAGGAGAATCGAACTGTTCAAGTTCGATAGTTTCCCCAATTTGACGCTTTGGAGTATCAAACCATCCGGGTTCGATCGTTCTTAGATTCGACCATCGAAGGGTTTTCAAACCGTCATCGTTCGATAGTCTTCTGCTCGAGGCTACATTAGTTATTTTGCTTAGTTTACTTGTATTTGGTGTCCCGGAATAAGTTAGTCTATTTCTTGTAATAGAATAACATTATTTTGGTTTAGTCAGGTCCACTGCAATGAATTTCTTGATGTATTGTAATCTAGACGAAATAAGACTAAAATAAAAGTGATGCGAACGAGATTCAATTAAAACTAAATTTTGTAGTATCAATGCAAAAAAATAAATAGCTGAGCGGAGAGGTGTCCGAAATGATTCGTAATGGAGCACAAAAGAAGTGTTGCGATAGCGGTCTATTTCCCACGCCACCTATCACTTTGTATATTTATACTAATTTTATAACTATTCACTGTGGTTGGGTACTGTTTTGTGCATCATGAACTCTGCAATCAGGTGGAGGTTAAATTGACAATAGATCGTATATATAGAATAGGGTCGGTTACAAGTGTATTACAGGAAATCTATCTTAAACTATGTCTCCAATCTATAGCTATAGGATGACTTTGGTCCGAAACACCGAGTTGGTAACAGTCAGATTTCAATGGCCCGATAGCCGTTAGCGCGCTGAGCGGCGCGTGTCACGTGGGGGAGTTACGTGGAGCGTTAAACGCACTCTACGTTTAAACTTAATCCGACCGTTGCTTTTTACCGGCTATAAATAGCCATCTCCTTCACTCTTCTTCTTCACTTTACTCTTTTATTACTTAGCAAAGTTTGACGAGCAAATCCTCTCCTCCCCTTCTCTCTATATTGCAATTTCTTCCTCTAACTTTTCGCAAATACTCTTCTTTTTCCTTTTCGCAATCTCCATTTCAAGAATTATTTCCAAACACTTCCCCCCCATTTGTTATTCAAGCACGATGGCCTCCTCTACTACTACTGTTTCTATCACCGCTGCTTCAGCCTCGGGAGGCGTAGCCTTCACTCCCGCCACTGATTCGCCGACAGTTATGGGGGGTATTGCTGTAGGTGGCCCCACCGCGGGTATTCGTAAAAGAAGAGGCGACACTTCTGTGGCGGCAGAAGAGGGTAATGTTGGGCCCTCCAATAAGGCTAGGGTTTCCAAATCAAAGAAGCCGATTGTTCCTGTTGCTCGTGATTTCCACAAGATTGAGGGGATTCTGAGTTCTGTTAACCAAGGGCAAGTGTCTGCTTTGTTCAAGAGCTTGGGAGCCTTCAGTAAAAATATGACTTTCCGGATTCTGATAAAGAGTGAGAGGGCGTGCAATCCTCCTGAGGGCTGGCTCACCGTCTACTTTGCACAAATGAAGTTTGGGTGGCGATCTTTTATGCCCCCTTTCTTCTGTGAGGTGTTCAAGGCCTGCAACATAAGTCCGAGTCAGCTGACTCCGAACGGGTTTGCAGCGTTGTGTATATTCGTGTTTTGGTGCCACTTGAACAGTTTGGAGTGTAAGGTTGATCGATTCTTCTCTATTTTTGATATGGTAATTTCTCCTGGGGGGGTTTCCCTTTTACCATCTCCGCCATCGTGACAATGCCAAGAATAAGAGGATTATGGAGGGGTCACTTAGCTTTCATAGCACCTGGAAGGATAAATACTTTTTCGTGCAGCCTGAGAAGGAAGTGTGGGATATGCCCTTCGACTGTAGGGAGGGTGAAGCTCTAGTACACACTTTGGACCCAGAGGTAAGCTTATCTTCGGTGATTTTGCAGAAGGCTTTAATGGAGTCGGACAACTTCATGATGATGTTTGAGATGTCGGGGCTACATAACGTAGTTTTTACCGACGCCGCTATGGAGAATCCACTGTCTCTAAGCTCCGATGCGTTGGTTCCTTTCGGTAAGCAATTTTATACTTGTCTTTTGTCTTTTCCGTTAATTATAAGTTTAACAGATACTTATCTGCTTTCTTGTAATGTAGGGGACACTTTGGTGAGCTACTATTCGCGTCCCAGTCCTTCGGTCCCTACTCCGAGTGGTCGGAAGAGGTCAAAGACTTCGATGCTCCCGAGGAAGAGGACCCTGCTGATGAGGAGGTTGACCCCCCCGTGTACGTAGACGTACCTCCGAGGGAGGAGAAAGAGGAATATCATTCCCCTTTTATGATCGGGGTAGACGGAATAATCTACGATGTCGTTTCCCTGACTTCGGTGGACCCTCACTCGGCCTTAGTACTGGCCCTGGCCCCCACATATAATATCGGGAGTTCTTCTAAGGGTTCGGAGGAAGGACCTATGACCGGGGGTGGTCCCTCTCCACGAGCGACTACGGAGGAGTCCGTGCCAGATTTAGTGGTCCTCTCCTCCGAGGATCCTTCGTCCTCCCCTTCTCGTGAACTAGGAGCTCCTATCCCGTACCTCTGGTCATTCCTGAGTCTTCGGAGAGGACCACTTCTGAGTCTCTTCCTCATGGTGAGTTTTCGTAGGTCCTTAATAAAATCTTCTTAAGTTTTTAAAGGAATTTGTTTATATACTGCGGGCTTCTTTTTCGGTGCACATATCGTGAATAAGGGGAAGGCTCCGATGGCAGAAGGGTCTTCTCTTCTTGGTAAGCATTTTTTGCCCACCTCTTTCTTTTTTGCCGAGTTATTGTTTAATGATTGCTCTGGGTCTATTTTCTCTCCTTACATATATATACTGTTTTCGCAGAGGAGGATTTTTTGGCACAGTTTCTCAATCCCGGTCTGGAGGCTTCATTGGGTGATTCTGAGGATATTCACAAAGAGTTTGACCCTTCGTCCGACGATAGGGATGTGAAGGTAGAGATATTGAGCTCAGTGGTTGGAGGCGGGCCCTTCTACTGCTGTTGGAGGTCCTCGTGCCTTATTTACCGACTCGGAGGTTGTGACTCCAACTCCGGGGACCCTTCCTCCGATGGATTATGTCCCCGTCACACTTTTTCTGAGGGGCCTCACTTTTCAGACTTCGGTGGCTCCTCGTAGGCTGGAAGACCTGCCCTCAATGCAGGTTCTGGAGGGAGCTTTCCAAGATATTCTTCGTTTCTTTGCCTCCTCTAATGCAACCCATGTCGATGGGTTTCATTTCATGCACACGAGTAAGCTTGACTCTTTCCCTTTTTTCTTTCCGTTCATCATTCTTTTAGGTAATCGGTTTCTCTTCTGTCTAAGGATAAAGATAGTAAGATGATGGAGGAGGTGCTCCGCACGAGGATCTCGGATTCTGAATTTCTCTGGCAGGAGGCTCAAAAGGAGAAAGAGAGTTTGCGCCTTATGATGGAGCGGGCGCAGTCCGCGTATGAGCGGGTGGAGGTGTCCGAGAAGGCTTCCAAAGCCCGGATTGCTCTTTTGGAGAAGGAGAGGAAAGAGTCCGAGGAGGCTCTTATGGCTCAGATTACCGTCCTCGAGGGGAGAAAGCAGATGGGTTGGCAATGGAGAGAGAACTCCAGGGGTTGTTAAGCCAGCTCACCGATCAGGCCGAGTCGGCCGTGGAGAGATTGACAAAGTCCATTTCTCTCGAGGAGCTGCAAGCGAAGGTTGACGCGGCGGTCCAGTTTGCTCGGCAGGAGATCCTTCTACAACACTCGGAGTCTTCCGATAGGCCACCGCAAGAGCTCTTGATAGGCCACATGTTATGGGCCTACTTGGAGTGTGCTAGACTGGCGCAGTCGTTAGTGCGGTCGGACGTGGACTTTCCCAAGTCCTTTGATATTCGTAGGTTGAAGAGGCCTACTTCCGAGGATTGTCGCGTCCTCGTCGAGAGATTCAGTGGTTTGTTGTCTCCGCGGGATTCTCCATCGCCCTCTCCAATGCAGTCAGCGAGCAGTCCGAGTCTGAGGCCCAGTGGCTCCGGAGGGGTACTGTCCCCAATCTCTCGCTTGGCTCCGATGAATCCTTCTAATGAGGCGACGACCCCTTCACCTTCCGTCCCACATCCGTCAACCACGGGGGCCTAATTTAGGACTTTTATTTTTTTTGTTTTTAATTTTAGTATGTGTAAATTTTTGATTTCGTAGTCTTCTACATTTTTCGTAATGTATGGTCATTCTCCGAGGACTTCTCCGATTTTATAATGAACAGTTTATTTCTTCCTTGCTTTCTCGTCTTCTTCATTTTTGTCGATTTATTCATAAGTATTGAGCGCCTATTTTTTTAACCCTAAAAAAATAAATAAGGGATTATACAAGTTAAACAAAAGATTAACCCTTAAATTAGGGATTAATCCCAAGGGCGATACTATCGTCACGAACACTCTCGTATGTCACATACCCTACTATGGTATGACGTGGCATCCGAAGAGATAATAGTCCCTCAGAACTCACATATCCTACTAGGATACGACGTGGCACCCGAGTGGACACCCAAGCGTCCCTTGGAAAGTCAAGATGAACAAAAATAAGATATCAACGTGGCATCGGAAAAAGAGTAAACCCCGATGGATCCACGCGATCCTGATATCCATCACTGCACCAAGAGGGACCACTATACGAGAATACTTCCTTGCTGAACACTCCCAAAGCCCTCGGAATCATCACCCCGAAGGCTAAAATTCATAAAACAACGTCCTACTCAAAGCACCAACCACTAAACTCACTTACCCCGAAGGCCCAAGCCAAGAAGGTTACTCAGCCAAGACCAGGAAGCCCTCGGAGAATGATTCCTGAAGGAGCCACTACTCTCACGACGACCAAAAACGCTCGGAACCCATACTAAGGGGATCCATATACAAGAATACAGCCTTACATGCAAATTGATGCTCTCGGAGCCCACCTTACAAGCCTAGAGAAACAAATATGCCCCTCGGAGAACTCTACCAGAGAAGCCGACGAGGAAATAGCTGTCCCCGGAACAGAAAACCCCTCGGACACCCACTCCACTTCAACTAGTGAACCTCCTCATGAAATCCAGCCCCTCGGAGAAAAGAAAACAAAAGATTCAGTCCATCAAAGAGAAGAAAACAGAAAAAGCAACCCCTCGGAACTCCCCACAGCCCTCGGACAAGATAAGGATCAGCCTAGTCAGCGCTTTGTCAACAAGATATACCTTATCTTTTGGAAGGACACTTGTAACACATGCAGCATTACACTTGTAACACATGCAGCGCATTCATAGTGACATACACACCCTCCCATACCTATATAAGGGAAAATGAGGAGAGATAAATGACGAGGACAAGAAAGAAGACAAAATATACACTTAAACTCACTCGGAAAAAAACATAAGATCATATTTATGCTCTTCGGGAGTAAGAAGTTCAGTGAATAAAGGAAGGATATTTTCGTAATTTTCCCTAATAGTCATTTACTTTCTTTGAACCACGGATAACGGCGTTCCGAACTCATAAATAAATCGGTTAATCGGGTATTATTCCAAACCTGTTAACAAAATGGCGCCGTCTGTGGGAACGCCATAGAAGTCGTCCTCGAGCGTGTTCAAGAAAGCAAACCAACTATGGAAAAATTGTTTCACAACGAAATCCACCCGCCCCATCTGGACAATTCGGAGGAAACTGTAGCGAATCACCGTTCCGATGAAAGGGACTTCATCAATGTTCCCCGATCCGTTTTTGAAAGACTAGTGGAAGCCACCGCTCGAGTTAATCACCGAGAATTCGAGTCTCCTTTGGAAACAGTTCCAGGATCTCTGCAACAAGGAGATTACCCCTCGGAACAAGGCGAAGTTTATGCAAGAGGGGCACAATGCCCTACTCCAATCTCGTGGTATCAGGAGACTCCTTGGAGGACGCCAAGGCGTTATGATCCTCTGGAAACTCCGAGGATAATCCAGAGGGAAGAAAGGTCTCTCCCCGTATATCGGCCACCCCCCATTATCACTCCTAACGGAGAGCCAACCTTATGGGGAATCCTTGAAGATTTACGAAAGGAAGTAGGAGACCTCAAGAGGACTGTAGGACCCAAGGAAGATCCGACGTTTAAGACATCTCCCTTCATTCCTGAAATAGCTTCTGCTCCAATTCCTTCAGGAATGCGGCCTATTAATGTACCATTATATACAGGAGAAGCCGATGGGAGAGATCCGCAAGATCATATACATCAATATTTGGCAGGAATGGACCTATCATCTGCCCCGGACTATGTCCTGTGTCGAGTGTTCCCTGTTACCCTCGGAGGGCGAGCCCAATCCTGGTTTACCCATCTCCCTCCTAATTCAGTGGTCAACTTTGACCGATTGGCTCACCTGTTTATACGCCACTTCGCCTGTAACCGTAGGTATCCCAAATCGGCCACTCATTTTTTTACCATCAAACAACGAAAGGATGAATCTCTTCGGGAATATATAAAACGCTTCACGGACGAAGCACTGGATGTTCCGAACGTTAGCCCAACCATTATGGCCGATATTCTGACACAAGGACTCCGAGCAGGAGAATTCTTCCGATACCTGATGGGGAATCATGTCACGGACATGAATGAACTTATGCAACAAGCTGAAACTCATATTCTTATGGAAGAAGCTGACCATACAAAGAGAGGTCTGGAGAAGGATGATAATGAACGTCACGAGCAGACTGAAAAGGAAACTAAGACCAAAGAGAAGGGCAAATAAGGAAAACCACCCCCTCGGAAGGATGATGGGGAGACGGTCAAGAAATTCCTTAAACCCGTGCCCCTTCCTCCGATGACCCTAGCTCCTGTGGAGGTACTCAACGTAATGCGGGGCAATGAAGAAGTGCGTTGGCCCCGGCCTGCCAAATTTCCCAATAAAGATAAGGATATGGGTAAGTACTGTAAATTCCATAAAACTTATGGACACACTATCGAGGAGTGTACTACCCTCCGAAGAGAAATACTTCGCCTTCTGGAGGCCGGATATCTGCATAACTACCTAAAAAGAAACAATCCCGAAGAGCCCAAAGAACATGTATGGAAAAGGCCCCGCGGAGGACCTGACGAGGAAGAGGATACTCCCCACCGACAATCACGAGAACAAACCGCGGAACATCGGTGGAGGTCCCAAGAAAAGACTAGAAAGCGCCAAAGATCCCCTCAAGAAAGAACCACTGCGTCTCCGCGGCAATCACGGGAAAGGACCACAGGGTATCGGAACCTACCTCCCCCTCCCTACACGTACGAGGTCAACCCCTCCTCGGGACGGACGATCAACATGATAGAGGGAGGAGATATTTCCAGAATACCCCAGGGTAAGAAGACAAAATATCTCAAAGAAGCCAGACGAGCGGGACAAGGGCTCCCGGTATGCTCCGCCCAAGGGGCCAGATTACCAAATATTACTTTCGGACCCGAAAACCTGAAAGGTATAGTATACCCCCACGAAGATCCTTTGGTAATTGAAGCTACTATCTACGGATTTGGGATTCACCGTATCCTCATAGATACGGGCAGCTCTGTGGACGTCTTGTTTTTTCCCACCTATCTAGCCATGGGATTGAAGAAGGAGCAACTGGAGGTGGCTGAAGTCCCTCTAGTAGGCTTCTCTGGCGAAGCCTGTAACACCCTCGGAACCGTGACCTTGCCAATGTCGTGGGGAGAAGGAGCCCTGCGGAGAACGGAACCCACCAAATTTTGGGTGGTGGAGGCTTCGTCAAGGACATACAACGCTATATGCGGAAGACCCTCCATTCGGTCATTCGAAGCGATTCCCTCTACCCTCCACCTCAAGGTAAAATTTCCTACCATGGCAGGCATCGGAGAAGTCCGAGGAAATCAAGCTAGAGCCAGAGAATGCTGAATGAATGCCCTACTCCCCGAAGAGGACGAGAACCCCTCGGATAGTAGCAAAAAACGGAAAATAGAAGAAGCTCGAGTCCAACCCATCGAAGAGCTCAAGATGATAGAACTCGTGGAAGGAAATCTCGCCAGGGCGATCAAAATGGGCACTAATATGGAACCTGAGTTGGAAGCCCAATTGATATCCATTCTAAAGGAATTTTGTCACCTTTTCGCATGGGAAGGAGGTCCCCCGGGACGGATCAGCAATAAGGTATGCCAACACTTCCTTAATGTAAAGCCGGGGGCGAAACCCATTCAGCAAAAGAAGAGAAAAATGGGGCCCGAACGCAACAAGATTATCCGATCAGAAATTCAACGGCTTCTCTGCTTACGACAAATCCGAGAGGTCGTGTATCCCGAATGGTTGGCCAATGTGGTCTTGGTCCCTAAGTCGGGAGGAAGATGGAGGATGTGCGTTGACTTCACCGATCTTAATGATGCTTGTCCAAAGGACTGCTATCCCTTACCAAGCATAGACCAATTGGTCGACTCTACCGCTGGTTGTGCACTCCTGTCGACTCTGGATGGGGACCAAGGATACAATCAAATCCCGATGGCATTCCCGGACCAGGACAAAACCAGCTTCATTACGGACGCAGGTACCTTTTGTTATCTAGTCATGCCCTTCGGACTTAAGAACGCAGGAGCTACATACCAACGATTGGTGAACCTCATGTTTGCGGGACTCATTGGGAAAACTGTGGAAGTATATGTGGACGACACGGTCGTCAAAAGTCGTTCCGCAAAAGATCATCCCGAAGACTTGCGAAAAACACTACTATCATGGATCGCTTTGGGATGAAGGTAAACCCTCGGAAATGCTCCTTCGGTATCCGATGAGGCAAATTTTTGGGATTCATGGTCACCGAGAAGGGAATATAAGTTAACCCCGAGAAAGCTGAAGCAATCGTTGGGTTACCAACCCCAAAATCCATAAAGGACGTGCAAATGTTGACCGGACGAATGGCCTCCCTCAGCCGATTTGTCTCCAAATCAGCGGAGAAAGGACTCCCGTTCTTTAAAGTCCTTCGGAATATCAAAGAATTCCAGTGGACCTCACGATGTGAAGAAGCTCTCCAGGAATTGAAAAGCTATATGGTAAGACCACCCTTGCTGGTCAAACCTTCGCCCCAGGAGGAACTTTTCGTATACCTGTCCGTAGGAGAGGAGGCTATCGGAGCGGTATTGGTCAAAGAGCACGATGGGGAGCATCATCCGGTCTACTACGTTAGCAAACCTCTCCTCGGAGCGGAAACCAGGTATACTCTGATAGAAAAACTTGTGCTCACTTTGGTTACCACGGCGCGTAGATTACGCCCGTATTTTCTCTCCCACCCGATCAATGTCCTGACTAAGCACCCTCTACGGGCAATTCTCAACAAACCCGAGACCTCAGGACGACTGATAAAATGGGCCGTCGAGCTAACGGAGTATGATATCTCCTATGCCCCGAGACCTTCCATCAAAGCCCAGGTGCTAGCAGACTTTGTGGTAGAACTTACGGGAATCGAAGTGGAAAGGAAAGAACCTCTGTGGCATGTCTACGTGGATGGTTCCTCCGTAAATACGCATGGCGGAGCTGGAGTAATCTTGATTAACACGGAAGCTGAGGAAGAGGCGCTACATTTTGCGGTTAGAATTGATTACCCCGTATCCAATAACGAAGCCGAATATGAAGCCCTCCTTGTTGGAATGAGGCTCGCTCAGGAAGGCGGAATACGAAAAGTCCGCCTGCATAGTGACTCTCAGTTAATTGTCCAGCAAGTTCAGGGTACCTACGAAGCTAAAGAAGAAAGGATGCAGAGTTATCTTCAAGTAGTCCATCGGGCCAAAGCATGGTTTGATGAGTATCAATTAGTGCAGATTCCCCGAGGGGATAACCAGGAAGCCAATGCCTTGTCCAAAATGGCTGCACAATTAACCACCATTCGTACTCGGAAAATCACTCTGTTACATATGAGCGAATCAGAGAGGACTGAACCTGAAGAGGTGAGCGCCACCGCGGCAAACCCTTCGATAAGTTGGATAACACCCATTAAAGCATACTTACAAGATCCTGAAGGATACTCCGAGAACAAATCTTTCCGATGGATGATGTCTAAGAAGACCATCCGATATTTCCTCAAAGACGGAATACTATTCCGAAGGACGTACTCTTACCCTCATGCCCGATGTTTAAACGAAGAGGAGGCTCAACTTGTCCTGGCGGAAACTCACGAAGGGGTGTGTGGTAGCCATACTAGTGGCGGAAGCATGGCTGGACGAATAATCCGACAGGGTTATTATTGGCCCACGATGGCCAAAGATTGCAAAAACCACGCGGAAAAGTGCAAGTCATGTCAAGCTTATGCCTCTCGGGCTTACCAGCCAGCGGCTCAATGGGAACCCCATTTGACCGCATGTCCTTTCGCCAAATGGGGAATAGACATAGTAGGTCCACTTATTCCCGATGCTGGTCAAAAGAAGTTCCTACTCGTAGCAGTAGATTACTTCACCAAATGGGTGGAGGCGGAGCCCTTAGCACGAATAACTGCAGGGGTGGTCATTAACTTCTTGTGGAGGAACATTCTATGCCGCTTTGGAGTCCCTCGGAGCCTGGTAAGTGACAACGGTCTGCAATTTACTGACCAGGGGTTAGAAAAATTGTGTGATCATTGGGAGATTAAGCACCGTTTTGCTTCGGTGGGATACCCTCGAGCCAACAGACAAGTTGAGAAAACTAATCGCACTCTCCTGAAAAATATGAAGGCCCGACTCGACTGGCACAAAGCCAAATGGGTTGAAGAAATACCCGGCATATTATGGGCCTATCGGACCACACAAAATACCGCCACAGGCGAAACCCCTTTCAGCCTATCTTATGGGTGTGAAGCAGTGGTACCCTCCGAAGTCTCGATTGAGAGTTGGCGAATCAAAGAATACGAAGAAGTGGCCAATAGTGCTAACCTAGCTCTGGCCCTTGATCTCCTGGAAGAGAGAAGAATCCGAGCCGCCGTTCGGGCCGAGGAATACAAAACTCGAATGGCACGATACTATAACACCAAGGTAAAACTTAGGACTTTTCAAGTGGGTGATTTAGTGTTAAAACGGGTTGGAGCCTCCAAAAACGTAGGCAAGCTTGAACCCCGATGGGAAAGGCCCTACAAAATAGCGGGAATTATCGGACCCGCAACCTATCTACTTGCCAACTCTGAAGGCGCCACTCTTCGCAATACGTGGAATTCCTTCAATCTTAGAAAATACTATGTTTAATGTAACATCTTCATTGTTACATAAATAAAACCGTTTGTTCATAAATAGATGGTTACGATACATTCGAATCCGATAGGGTGCATAGGTTTGCAAAACAAAAATGGTAGCCTTACACAGGAAATCATTACAAGCAACCTAACCCCGAGGAGCCATCTACCATTGATAAACAGTCATCAGACCCCAAAAAACTACCTACTACAAACTATTCCTCTCGTAGAGGACGTTTCCCTTCTCGGATAAGGCGACGACGCTGCTCTCGGATAAGGTTATTGGATCCGCCAATAACACGCCCTCGGACGCCACGGGACTCTCTTCCGGGAAGATGGGGTGAAGACTAAGCTCGGGAATAATCAAGTTCCAAGGACATTCTGGCAATAATTGAACTGCATCCGTACCAAGTCGATACCCGATGCAGACCAGATCGCGCATCTCTTTTTGCAAAGACTCCCTTAAAGCTGAAGGACCCGCGATATCCAAAACAGCTCGGACCCGAGCTACTACCAAAGCAACGTCGTGGGCGCGAGTAGTCTCCAGCACCCGATGAGTTGCCGCATCCCGTTCCCGAATCGTCTGCAGTAATTGCTCATCAGAGTGGCGAAGATGACTCTTCAACTCCTCCAAACTCGCCTGAAAACTCGTTACCCGGGTCCTCTCTAGCATTAACTGACGCTCCACCTCCCAGGACTTATCCCTCTCAATCCGAAGGACCATCTCGTGAATCGCTATAACAGCTTCATGCTCTTCCTGCAAACGGGAAATTTCCGTCTGAGCCTCCAACAAACCATGTTCTAACTCGTCCCGACGGCGATATACCAGGCCAGGATCTGAAGAGGAACACCCCCAAGATCCGATGGCATCTAGCACCATATAAATCTGAATGGAAACGAAGGAATCACTACCGAAGAAATAAAAGGTAAGTAACCAAAATTTGCAAATAACATGGATATCTACCTCACACAAGTTTTTGCAAACTAAATCCTAAAGACGAGAAGAAGGAAGGGTCCTCATGAGCTCACAGTCCGTAACATTCAATAGACCGCTAAGAAAATTTCGGCAAAACCCCGATACCTCTCCGAGGGGAGAAAACCCTAAGTCAGCACCCGGAGGAGAGGAGCCCACGGGAGGAAGATTCCCTCCGCCTAGCGACACGGATACGTGCTCGGGACCTCCTTCCACAACATTCACGATATCGGAAATCCGAGGAAATGGTTGCGACACCAAGGGAGGCACGGGGTAGTTTATCGGAGAAAGAGCCGTAACCGAATTTTCTACCCTAAGAGGAATCACAAAGCTCACTGGGGGGGCTGCCACGGGCGAACCCTCCGATTCCGGTCTCTCCGAGGAGGAGTCAGCCCTCGTAACTGCCACGAAGGTATCGGAAATGCCCTCCGGTGCCCGCCGCATACCGTGTAGAGCTCGCCCTAGAAAAACACCATTAAATGGATCTATGGAAAAAGCCGCCATCTCAAGTTGAAGAGTATATGATGATCCCGAGGACACACAAGTTGATAAAAGAGAAGTCGACAAATCTTCAGACTTACGGAAATAGAAATTGCCATGAAGAGGATGAATTGGTGAGTTCTCTCTCCTTACTCCCTCTTGAAGACCTGCCAGAATAAGAGCTTCAGGACACGCAAGCAGGCCGGTAATATCGTACGAGCCAGAAAATAACCCGGAATGACTCAGTTCCTCCCATTCCCGCCCCAACGTCTCGGATATGGGCGAAACGTATCCCAAGCCCCATCGGATGGGTACTCCCCACGATCGGGCCGAATGACCTTTCGAACGGACAAAGAAAAACCTCCGCTTCCAGTCCCCCCTACGAGTGCGAGGACTGGATGTACCAGTGAAGGCTTTTTCGACGTCCCGATAGGCCAGGCTGAAAAGGGGGACTCCGTCCGAACAAGGCCGAAGGATGAAAATTGCCCCCACCCGATACGGGGACAGGGGAAGGTTAAGGAGCTCGCAGCATAAAACGTATCCCACTAAAAGGCGATACGAGTTGGGTGTTAACTGGCTCGGACAGATTTTCCAATACTGGAAGAGCGATCGAAGAAAAGGGTGAAAAAACACCCGTAATCCACAGTGCATTTGATCACAATAGACAGTTAAAAATCCAGGAGGAGGATCATATGCTCTCTGATCCGGAGAAGGCACAATCACATCAAAATCATCGAAATTCAGATTAAATTCCGTAAAAAGAGTTACTAGAGACTCTCCGTACACAGTGCTAACGGCGGAACCAACTCGTCCCCGACCTATCAACCTTGAGGGGCTCAAAGGTATTAAGTTAAATACAGAACGCTCATCGGCAAGAGAATATGGTTCTCTACCCAATAACATATCCCTTATATGGTCTATCCTTCGAGAATCCGTGTACGATGACCTACTCCCCACCCTTGAAGATGAGCTTGTCCCAATGGTCATTTGATTCTCAGCCAACCTATTCCGCTGTCCCAGAGAAGAACTTTCCGAGGATGCACTATAAACCTGGGATCCAGGGACAACTCGGGCACGATTCCGAGAAGAACTACTTGATGATGTGGACCCCCCATGACTGTGATGTGGTGGCATCATCTTTAATAGTAAGTTTTCTGTTTACTCTTATCCGAAGGTCGGAAATAAAGTATTGAGTACAACTACGAAAGCGAAAACTAAGTTCTGCGAGAATAGATTTCTAAAAGAAGAAAGGAAATTGATTTATCCTATAAAGCAAGATAGCTTTTAACGACAAGTATAAATACCACTGTTAGCATATTATATACAATAAGCTAATCCCATTGAGAGAAGCTGGAGCTGTCCCAACTACTCCTAGGGGCATGACACGTGTTAATGAGTGTCCTTAATTAGAATAAATAACTCTTAAGCATGCATATAATTTGACACGTCCTGCTAAGTTATATACTTAGTTAGCAAATAAAGGATTTTGTCTTTAGCTTACCTTTTTGAAGAAGATTAAAGGGAATAAGTTTTATATATAAGCATGCTAATAGTTTATTACTATCTCAAGCTAGTAGGCAAGTAAAACAAAATAGAAAGAAAAGGATAGGACAAATTGTTCATTTATAAGTCCGAGAAGCTCTCGGAAGCGTCTACAAAAGCATAAAAAAAAAAAAGAGAGAAGGAATCCTATTCTAAATCCCTGCACTCGGTGGGGGTGGGGGCGGAGGTGAAACTCCGCTCGAGCCAGTAGCACCAAGATTGGATGCAGTCGAGAAAGGAACAAGGGAGCCCCTGGGCGTCATCACCGCATCATACATTTTAAGAAGGTTCTGAACCTGCTCGGGAGACGGCTTGGCAAGCTTTTTGACATCAAAAATGCTGCCAAAGTTCGCCCCCAAGGGCATCACTCCACGGGCTACAGTGGCACACTCTAGCCATCCCCATAGCATATGCCCAAGGGACTCCCGGGCGGACAAGGAAGCATATTGGCGCTCTGCCTCCGCTGCTGCGCACCGAACGGCCTCGTCGATCTGGGCTTGTACTTCCTCCTGTGGCACTACCTGGACTATCTTCAAATCCACCAACTCCTTGACCCGAGATTGAAGCTCATGTTCTCGCTCCAACCACCCCGATTTCTCCTTCTCCAAAGCTTCCACCCGAGCACGAAGAAGCTCATCGGACTCCATTTTCTCCTTCTCCAGAAGAGTCAACTGGACTCGGACAGCCTCCTCGGACGCCTCCAGCTTGTCGTAACCGACTGCATCCTCTGCAAAGTAAGCCGCATCACTTCCTTGGCTCTCTGATCCTCCCTCCAAGCGAAGTCACTGGCTTCCAACTTCGTCCGGAAAACATCTCTCATTGACTCGGCCTCATAGAGTTGGGCCCGGAGAGAAGTCACCTGCCCTCGGAGGGGTTATATCTCGGCTACCTCACTTGAATGGCGCTGCTCTACTGCAGTGATAACCTCCCGAGTCTTCTTGGACTACATGACAAGAAGAGAAACATAAGGAAGAATACGGGAAAATTATTTAAAAATAAAGCAACCGAAGGACAAGCACTTACGATGGTTTCCATCTAGACCATGCTGGCCCTCAAAAACTGATACCCCTCCGCGGGCGCAGCACGAGAAGATCCGAAGAAGTGAAGGATCTCACGGTATGCCTCCCCAACAGTCGAAGGCTCCTTCTCGGGTACTTGAGATGAAAAATCTCCCTCGGAAGCTGACCTCCGCAGAGGAACCCTCTTCGGGAGATCTCCTATCGGGGAAGGAATGGCGGTAGTAGGAGTCGCGGCCACTGCCTCCGTCATGACCGCTTCAGAAACTTTTGCAGTGGCCGAGGGGCCCTTCCCCCGGAGCAAAGTATCCCACACTTCCCTTTTCGCCTCCAAGTCCTTCAATAAATCCGCAGGACCTTGACTGATTCCCTCGGATGGCTCTTCCGAGTCCTGGTGAAGTAATTGAGCGAATAAATCTGCACCCGGAAACATAGGGGCCTTGCCCTTATCGACATCTACAAGAGCCAAATACGTAATCAAATAATGATAACAAAATTTGAAGGGAAATGGAAGAGAGAAAGAAACTTACGAGGACGGGTAAGGGAAGGATCAGGAATAATGGGCGAGGGATCTCGAGAAGGGACCAAAACCACATCCGGAGACGAAAACTCTTCTTCTTAAGCCCTCGGAGATTGCCCCCCTTGCGAGCCCCTCGGAAGACTACCAGTGTCTGACTCGGAGGCAGACCTCCAAGTCAGAACGGACGAGGGGGCTACCTGCCGCAACGGAACAGCCTCCAGGGGCACTCCCCCAACATCCTCGGAAGGAGGCGGAATATTTTCATAAACCTTCTCGGCCTCCGTGCCCAGCCCTGCCTCCTCGGACTGCGCCTCAGCTCCCTCGTGATCTCCTTTCTCGGAAGCTCCGCTATGACCACTTGGAGCCACCTCTTCGGAACCAGGTACTAAATAGTACCTCGCCATAACCTCCTCTGCACCACACCAAAATATCTTAGTACGACTAATGGAAGAATACGAAAAACTACTTGAAGAAAATAGATATGGAATAAAGAAGCATACGAACAATAGAAGGAAAACTTACTGAAAGCTGGCATGAGCATGCTCGTAACGAAAAGCGGTTTCTTCACGTTGTCATTAGCACCCACTACGAAGTGAAGTCCGGCCTTATCAAATAACCACGAGAAATCTTCTGACTCCATTAGCGCATGCTGGGCAATCACTGGAGAAAGCACCATATCTTCAGCCAGGGTGTGAATTGGGGTCACACCCTCCCCCCACTTGAAGGGCATATCCCATTTCCCTCGAACGGGCTTCACATAAAAGAATTTGTCCTTCCAAACGCCGTGCGAGCTTATCGTCGCACCCAAAATCCTCTTCGTAGAGTTAGCCGAATGATCCCGGTGATGAACGTGATAGAAAGGATATCCCCCGGGTGACACTCCCACATCGAAGATAGACAGGAAATGATCCACATTGCACTCGTACCCCTTGACCATACACCAAAACACGTAAATACAGAGGGCATCATAGCCATTGGGAACCAACTGACTCGGGCAGATTCCACAAGTCTTGAAGACTTCGCAGAAAAAGGATGGCATAAAAGAACGCCACCCGTAATTCACTTGCGCGAAATACACAGTGAGCATACCCGCGGGAGGGTAGCACGCCCTTTGATCTTTTGAAGGAATGTGAACAGTCACATTCATCATTGTCGCTCCCGTAGCCTCAAACAAATCCATGACCTGTTCATAAGTAACCACGGATTGAACATTCTCAATTTTAGAGAAGTCACGGAGAGGGGGTTTCTTTGATTTCGAAACCCTAGCTTTTTTCGCGGCGGCGGCCCCACTCCCTTCGGCTACGGTACCTCTTCCCTTACAAGTGGCAGCAGTAGGTCCCACGAGGGGAGCAGTCGTCACGGCAGAAACAGGAACGTCAACAGAGGCAGTTTTGGCAGAAGAAATATTTGCAGAAGAAGCCATCTTCTTTTGGGACAAAAAGAAAAATTTTACGAGTCTGGTAAAAGAAAAGAGAAGAAGAGATTCAGAGAGGAGCAAAAATCTCTCTTTTTTGCTTAAGAAAATTGGAGAGAATTGGAAGATTGAAGAGTTTGTGAAAAGAATGGGAGAGAAGAGTACGGACGGGATATTTATAAGCGGACCTCCATTAAAGACGTGCCTCGTCTCCCACGCCCCACGTCTCCACTCAGGAAGCGACGTGTCGTTCCACGCGCTAGCCATTACTGCAGATGAACGGACGGATGAATGAATGTCATTTAAGACATCCAACGGCTAGAAAGAGTCGTTATAAAAGTAACTCTTCATCTGGACCGCTGATTACCAAGAACATAACGGTAAGTTTACTTCACGGTATTTGAAGAGGCCTACTTCCGAGGATTGTCGCGTCCTCGTCGAGAGATTCAGTGGTTTGTTGTCTCCGCGGGATTCTCCATCGCCCTCTCCAATGCAGTCAGCGAGCAGTCCGAGTCTGAGGCCCAGTGGCTCCGGAGGGGTACTGTCCCCAATCTCTCGCTTGGCTCCGATGAATCCTTCTAATGAGGCGACGACCCCTTCACCTTCCGTCCCACATCCGTCAACCACGGGGGCCTAATTTAGGACTTTTATTTTTTTTGTTTTTAATTTTAGTATGTGTAAATTTTTGATTTCGTAGTCTTCTACATTTTTCGTAATGTATGGTCATTCTCCGAGGACTTCTCCGGTTTTATAATGAACAGTTTATTTCTTCCTTGCTTTTTCGTCTTCTTCATTTTTGTCGATTTATTCATAAGTATTGAGCGCCTATTTTTTTAACCTTAAAAAAATAAATAAGGGATTATACAAGTTAAACAAAAGATTAACCCTTAAATTAGGGATTAATCCCAAGGGCGATACTATCGTCACGAACACTCTCGTATGTCACATACCCTACTATGGTATGACGTGGCATCCGAAGAGATAATAGTCCCTCGGAACTCACATATCCTACTAGGATACGACGTGGCACCCGAGTGGACACCCAAGCGTCCCTTGGAAAGTCAGGATGAACAAAAATAAGATATCAACGTGGCATCGGAAAAAGAGTAAACCCCGATGGATCCACGCGATCCTGATATCCATCACTGCGCCAAGAGGGACCACTATACGAGAATACTTCCTTGCTGAACACTCCCAAAGCTCTCGGAATCATCACCCCGAAGGCTAAAATTCATAAAACAACGTCCTACTCAAAGCACCAACCACTAAACTCACTTACCCCGAAGGCCCAAGCCAAGAAGTTTACTCAGCCAAGACCAGGAAGCCCTCGGAGAATGATTCCTGAAGGAGCCACTACTCTCACGACGACCAAAAACGCTCGGAACCCATACTAAGGGGATCCATATACAAGAATACAGCCTTACATGCAAATTGATGCTCTCGGAGCCCACCTTACAAGCCTAGAGAAACAAATATGCCCCTCGGAGAACTCTACCAGAGAAGCCGACGAGGAAATAGCTGTCCCCGGAACAGAAAACCCCTCGGACGCCCACTCCACTTCAACTAGTGAACCTCCTCATGAAATCCAGCCCCTCGGAGAAAAGAAAACAGAAGATTCAGTCCATCAAAGAGAAGAAAACAGAAGAAGCAACCCCTCGGAACTCCCCACAGCCCTCGGACAAGATAAGGATCAGCCTAGTCAGCGCTTTGTCAACAAGATATACCTTATCTTTTGGAAGGACACTTGTAACACATGGAGCATTACACTTGTAACACATGCAGCGCATTCATAGTGACATACACACCCTCCCATACCTATATAAGGGAAAAGGAGGAGAGATAAATGACGAGGACAAGAAAGAAGACAGAATATACACTTAAACTCACTCGGAAAAAAACATAAGATCATATTTATGCTCTTCGGGAGTAAGAAGTTCAGTGAATAAAGGAAGGATATTTTCGTAATTTTCCCTAATAGTCATTTACTTTCTTTGAACCACGGATAACGGCGTTCCGAACTCATAAATAAATCGGTTAATCGGGTATTATTCAAAACCTGTTAACACTATTATTACTCTAACTGTTCCTTTAGTATGGGAATTAAG
Organism: Linaria vulgaris; assembly: GCA_948329865.1. Classification (NCBI taxonomy): domain Eukaryota; kingdom Viridiplantae; phylum Streptophyta; class Magnoliopsida; order Lamiales; family Plantaginaceae; genus Linaria; species Linaria vulgaris. The sequence continues at coordinate 12,186,299 of OX415253.1, forward strand.
TTCAGAGAATTTATGATAGAATTTTATCCTTGCCGGCCAAGTTTGCTATTAAGCAGGACGTGCCAGTATGCATGCATGTTTTAAAGTTGAGTTTCCCTTAAACATGAGCATTTTGTTAAGCAGGAAAGTTTCTTTTAGATATAGCGTTCACTGAATTTCTTGCAAACTCACTTTCTAGCTTTTGCATAGCTAGCTTTAATCTTTTGCTTTTCTTTTTAGTTTTCAACTGATCTTGTATAAGGAGTGAAAACTTATCTGGCAAGATGATGCCCCCACATTACAAGCGAGGATGGTCCGTTTCTTCTCACAATTCCACTCAGAACTCGGTTCCGACTCCTCCGTTGGCATTAGGGGTTCGCCATGTTTCCTCGGCTAGCTTTTCTTCCAGGCGGGATAGTTTGGATGATGACATAGCGGCCCTTTTGGGGAGTTCTTCAAGGGGAGCCGTTGCAAGGTCTTCGAATGCTGCGTCTCGCAGGATAAATCACATTCGAGAGGTGTTTATGGGTAGGGGGTTTTATACCCTGGCTGATCAGTCTTCAGAGTTTGATATGCTTTCTTTGAGTCCCACAAAGTTAATGGGCCGAGGTCGAGTGGGGACTGCTGTGAGTAGCGAGCACGAGGGATCAATTATGACCCTCTTTGCTAAGTATAATTTAGATTATAACCAGTACGATATGGCTATACCACACTCCGAGCAGAGGGCTTACGATCCCCTATTGGGATTCTTAACGGTGTATTGCGAACAGATGCGGTGTGGGATGTGGGTGTTTTCCACCCTTTTATTCAAACCCTCTTCCAATATTGGCAAATATGCCCTAGTCAGCTGACGCCGAATTCTTACTGTCACTTGGTGGGGTACATTCTATGTTGCGAGCTCTTGAACCTCCCCATGTCTCCTTGTCGGGTGGGAGCCATTTTTGTCTTGCGCCCTTGTGTGGGTGGCCCCCCATTTTTTAGCTTGGCCTATCGGGACCAAAGTAGAACTTTCACTCATGTATCCAACCCGCACTCTCGTAGAGGGGATTGGAGGCGGAGGTTCTTTTTTGTTCGCCTGAGGGGCCAATCAGCTGATTTAAGGGGAGTACCTCTCCGATGGGGTCTGGGATATGTTACTCTCAACGCCGAGACCTTGATGCGTAAGGAGGAGGTGTTGTCCCGTTCGGGGCTGTTCTCGGGTACTTTTGACATAAGCAGCTTATTGGAGTTTCCCGAGTCTTTGATCTTGGCGGGCCGTCAAGAGGGGGTAGAGATGTTCAATCTCCCTGCTCAGCCTCTTTATAGCAATTTCTTTTTTCGTAAGTTCCTCTTCTTGTCTTTGTAGTTTTGAGGTGTTCTTCATTGTTTCGGGCTTATAGCATGATCGTCTTTTCGATAGGTTCAGAGATGCAGACATTTACGATCAAGCCTTTCGATAAGGTCTTTTTGGTGCAAACGCTAAATAATGGGTACGCCTTCTCGGAGGAGGGTGGTTCCGATCAATTAAGCTTTGAAATTGTAACGAGTCCTTTCTCGGAGAGGAGGGATCTGGGGGCCTTGCTGGCCGTAGCCCCCCAGCTCCTGCTGTCTCCGAGGATCCCGCCGCTGCTCTTCTCCGAATGGATTTTCCGATACCTCGGTTGGTATTGCGCTTTTTTTTCAGGATATGTTGTAAACGTGGTGGAGGAGGGTTTTCCATCCTTTGTTCCTGGTGGATCTCAACCCCTGGGGGACGGTCCTGACCGTGTTGTTCATCCACCTCTTGAGGGCAATCCTCTTCTTGCGGGGATCCGTCCACTCGGAGAAGGTGGTTCCATTCCTTTGTCCTCTTCAGTGGCAGACTTTTACCAGAATTACTTGAGCGGGTTATTGAATGCGACGGACTGCGAATTAATGAGGACCTTTCCTCTATCCAGTCTTTACGATCTAGCATGTAAAGATTTGTGCGAGGTATAGCAATTTTTCATTTGTTCTATTTAGCACTAACCTTTGTTATCCCCTCGGTGTTGACGAGCTGATTGGTATGCAGATTTATATGGTCTTGAACGCCATCGGATCCCGATGAGAGTCTTCTTCTGATCCTGACTTGGTGTATCGCCATCGGGATGAGCTGGAGAAAGATTTGCTCGAAACTCACGAAGAGATAGCCCAGCTGACTGCGAATAAGGAGGCTGCTCGGGTAATTCACGATGGGGCTTTGCAAGCCAAAAAAAATAAAGCTTGGGAGTTGGAGCACCGATTGGTGCTTGAGAGGGCCCGGGTATTGGTTTTGGAGAAGAGGACGGATGAATTAAGGGACCAGATACGGTTTTCCAATGAACAGTTGATACGCGCCACGAGGGAGAGAGACGTGGCGAGTCAACAGCTGTTGGAGACAACCCGTACTCACTAGGTGGCCCTAGTGATGGCCCTAGTCCAGGCAGTGTTGGATGTGATGGGTCCATCTAGCCCTCGTGAGTCTCTTCAGGGTGAGATGCGCGATTTAGTCCGCAAAGGATATCGATTGTGCAAGGATGCAGTTTAGGCTCTGCCAGAATTTCCTTCGGGCTTGGTTATTCCTGAACTTAACATTCGCCATGTTTTTGCATATGTTTCCCCCTCGGCTCTCGGGGATCCCACGGCTCCGATGGTGGTCGTTGATGATCCTATTTCTCTATCTGAGGAGCAGTGCCGTCGACTTATTAGGGAGGGGAAGCGTCCAATGGGGGATGCTTAGTTTGTATAAGGGTTTTTATCGGTATAAAGGCCTTTGTATAGGATATGGCCCGATATACCTATAGTGTGTGGGGCTTCGTTGTTTATATCAAATGGTCCCTCGGGTTAGGTTGCTAAGATGACTTACATGTATAGTCATCATTTTGTCGGGCAACCTTATTTCCTTTTGTATTGGAACCATCCATATATAAACAACTTTTTTATTTATGTACAAACTCTTGCATTACATTAAGCATATTATTTTCTAAGATTGAGTGAGTTACAGGTGTTGCGGAGCACTGCGTCTTTGGAGTTGGCGAGAAGATAGGTTGCGCGACCGACGATTCCTGCTATCTTGTAGGGTCCTTCTCTTCGGGGATCGAGCTTGCATACGTTCTTGGAAGCTCAGACCCGTTTCATCACTAAATCTCCAACTTGAAAGGCTCTAGGTTTTACCTTAGCGTTGTAGTATTACGACATCCGAGTCTTGTACTCTTCAATCCGGATGGCGGCTCGTGCCCTCCTTTCTTCGATGAGATCAAGGTCCAGGGCTAGGTTCGAGCTGTTGGCGATTTCCTCGTAGTCTCGGACTCGCCAGCTATCTATGAAGACTTCTGAGGGCACGACCGCTTCGCAACCGTAGGCCAGGATGAAAGGAGTTTTGCCTGTGGCAGTGCTTTGCGTGGTCCGATATGCCTACAGTATGCCATGTATTTCTTCAACCCACTTGGCCTTATGCCAGTCGAGTAGAGCCTTCATGTTCTTCAGGAGAGTTCGGTTGGTTCTTTCCACTTGTCCGTTTGCTTTGGGGTCTCCCACCGAGGTAAAGTGGTGTTTAATTTCTCTGTGGTCACACCACTTCTCTAATTCTTGGTTCGTGAACTGCAGGTCGTTATCAATTACTAGGTTCAGAGGGATGCCAAAGCGGCACATGATATTCCTCCATAGAAAATTGACGATGACACCTGTGGTGACTCGGGCTAGGGGCTCCGCCTCTACCCATTTGGTGAAGTATTCAACCGCCCAAAGGATGCCCGGGAGTTCCTCCGTCCAACTCTTGTCGGTTGCATGTAAGCGGCACTCTGGATACTCTTTCAACGTCTTGTTGGTGGACTTGATGACCTTGGGAAATACTCATCATGATCATACTTTTACACTTGTTTAATTGATTATTCTTGATAGTTTTGTGGTGTTTTTATGTTTGTTTTCATGTTTAGTAGGTTGAAATATGATTTGTCAATCAAGAACCGAAACTTCAAAAGTTCACCGACACCTGTGTAGATTGAGTTATGTTTGGTTCTTTATTTCACTGGAAAGCCATATATGTCTAGTTTCCAACGCAACAAGCGGTTTGTGATTCCGACATCTGGAGAAAAAGTTATGACCAACACGGTGAAGTTGCGCAAAGCTGAAATGTACATACGCAACTCGCGCGCTCGATGACCGTCGGATCAAAATGACTAATCAATGATCTATATTCAGTCTTGCAAGCTTCCAAATGGAAGACTCTAGAGTGTTATGTCTTTTGTGATCAATAATTCATCAATTGGATGACTTTTGTGATCAATAATTCATCAATTATATGACAACTTTGGACCATTGGATCAAAGCGAGATGAACGGTCAAGATGTCGTCTTATGCTCTTGCTTCAACTATAAATAGACCTCACATTTTCCATGTTTCAACACTCCAATCTTCTTCATTCTCTCTTCACTTAGTAGTCTTTCTATAGTAGTAGTATTCACTAGTAGTTTGTAATTTTGGAGGAGTAATTCGGAGTTTGTACGGGGGAGTCCACCAGAGGCTTTACGGACGTAAAAATGTGTAACGATCTCTAAACTCTCTTTACTTTTCTCTCTTTACTTTATGATGTTATATTTATCTTATAGTCTTGTTCTATATTCCATTATGTGCTAAATTTACTTTGTTGGGATAGTGACGTAGCCTAATTACGATGATCGAACCTTTAATTAAAACGCATTGTTACGATGTCAAAATAGTTGGTGTATTTATTTGTGAATATACTGCTTCTAAAATTCTGGCCAACTTTTTGATGAACTAAGGATCGAATTGAAACCGAGAGGAGATTTTCGTGAAATAGCTTTGAAGTAAATACCGTGAATTCTCAATAAAATAGAAATATATCTATCGTTTTCACGTGGTTGATAAAATCACCACCGAACATACATGTGCACATCTTCGTAACTATACTCATTTTCTAGTTGTAAAGCTGTAGAATTTATGTATAACTTGAGAAAGAGTACATAAAGCATAAATGGTGATAACCAACAACAATTTTGAACGTGAAACTCGTAATAATATGCTTAATTAAAAGTTAGATCAGACTAATGACGGTGAAATTATGATTCCCAGCTCTTCTCTTATTGTCTACACTTATTTATTGAAATACTCTTGTTAATCTATTGTCTCAACGCCATACTTTGTTAAAAGTTTTTACTGTAGTTAGTAAATTGTTAATTTTTTCGCTTGAACAATCTGAAATCCAATTTCTCAAATAAAATTAGAGTTAATAAATTTTGGTAATTAATTATTTATTCCTCGTGGGATCGACAACCCTATCTTTCACTTTATTACTTGTTATGATTTCGTGCATTTGCGAATTTATCCACAATAAGTTTTTGGCGCCGTTGTTGGGAATAAAATTAATTAATATCAATACCAGTTAACCCTATTGTTAATTTGATATTATGTCTTATATGTGTTAATATTTTACTGTAGTAAAAAAAATTCACCTTGGTAAAAAAAATGTTTGGTTGCTCGCAAGCTTTTTATTTTTTTGTGACGGTAAATAATTATTTTTTTTACTGTGGTAATGTTTAAATTTTTTTTTCCTTGCTATTGTTTTTTCTTTTCTGTTTACATTCAAAATTGAGAAACATAAAAAATCAAAAAGAGTTACAAGGAGTAAGAACTCAACACTTTTACCTTTTGATCCTGAAATGGAAAAAAACTTTACAAAGATTGCGTAGGATAGAAAAGGATAAAAGCAAAATGAGTGGACTAATAGAAAATAAATCAAAAGCCTTGCGGGACTACGTTGTCCCAACAATCTTAGGTGCCACTACAAGCATCCAAAAGCCGTCAATTGCTGCAAATAATTTTGAAATTAAACCAGCAATTATTCAGATCATCCAAACATGGGTTCAATTTTGTGGACTCCCGAGTGATGATCCTAATACACATATAGCTAATCTTTTAGAAATATGTGATACTTTTAAACACAATGGAGTTTCAGAAGATGCTATCAAGTTGAGACTATTCCCATTCTCATTACTGGACAAGGCGTAGAACTGACTCAATTCACTTCCTCAAGGTAGTATCACTTCCTGGGAAGAATTAGCACAAAAATTTCTAGCTAAGTTCTTTCCCCCGGCTAAAACAGCAAAAATGAGGAATGAAATCACTCAGTTTGTGCAACACGACATGGAGAATCTGTACGAAGCATGGGAAAGGTACAAGGAAATGCTTAGGAAGTGTCCTCACCATGGACTTCACAAATGGTTGCAAGTTCAAACATTCTACAATGGGTTGAGTGGAAACACTAGAACCTTAGTAGATGCAACTGCATGAGGAGCTTTAATGGCGAAAACCACAGAAGATGCATATCAACTATTGGAGGAAATGGCATCGAACAATTACCAGTGGCCTTCTGAATGACAGAAAAGGCCAGTTGGTGTGCATGAGATATATGCTATCACAGCATTAACAGCACAAGTCTCTACTCTCACCAAGCAACTGGGAACAATGAGGGTAAATGCCATTCAGTCTCCATCAGCAACATGTGATTTTTGTGGAAACTCACATTCAACTCCCAACTGCCATTTGCTAAGCAATTCTAAAAATTCTGCTCACAATGAATAGGCAAATTTTGTGTCAAATTTTAACAGGCCGCAAAATAATCCATATTCCAACACCTATAACCCGGGATGGAGGAACCACCCTAACCTCTCTTAGAGCAACAACCAGAACCATATCAGGCCTCCTCCTGGATTTCCATCAGAAAAGAAACCTTCCCTGGAGGACATTGTCACTCAGTTAGCCACTATCACAAACCAATTAGCCTCAAGAACTGACCAATTCATCAATGAAACTAAGCAACAGTTCGAAAACCAAGGAGCATCCATCAGAAAATTAGAAGTACGAATGGGTCAACTTGCCACCGCTCTAGCCGAAAGAGCACAAGGAGAATTGCCGAGTAGCACAGAAACCAACCCTCGAGAACATGTGCAAGCAATTACACTCAAAAGTGTAAATGTGTTACAAGAACCTGTTGCCTCACAAGTAGAGAAGTTTCATACACATGAACAGGAACGTGAATCTGAGCTACAACACACTTCTGCTGACGCACGACCACTGAATGTGCAAGAAATTCCATTTCCACAAAGATTGAAGAAAACTAAACTGGATAAGCAATTTTCTAAATTTCTTGATATCTTTAAAAAATTGCACATTAACATTCATTTTGCAGATGCTCTTGCACAGATCCCCAGCTATGTCAAATTCATGAAAGAAATTTTATCAAATAAGAGAAAGCTAGAAGAACATGAAACTGTATGCCTAACCGAAGAGTGAAGTGCCATTCTACAGAAGAAATTGCCACCAAAGCTCAAAGATCCATGGAGTTTTACAATTCCTTGTGTAATTGGGAATTCACATTTTGAGAAAGCATTGTGTGACTTAGGTGCAAGCATTAACCCGATGCCTCTTTCTGTGTACATGAAGTTAGAACTTGGAGAAGCCAGACCAACCACCGTGTCCCTTCAACTAGCAGACAGATCAATCAAGCATCCTAGAGGTATGGTTGAAGATGTATTGGTTAAAGTTGATAAGTTTATCTTCCCTGCAGATTTCATCGTCCTTGGCATGGAAGAAGATCATGAAATTCCGATCACTCTTGGTCGCCCATTCCTTGTAACTAGGAGAACTCTAATTGATGTGTAAAAAAGAGAACTTACCATGAGAGTGCAAGATGAACAAATCACCTTCAATGTCTTCAAAGCTATCAAATACCCATCAGAAGTTGATAGTTGTTTTAAAATTGACATTCTCGATAAGCTGGTTGAACAAGTATTCGATAAGAGCCACTTGGAGGATTCACTTGAGGTATGTCTAATAAAAGAAGAGATAGATTTTGATAATGATGATATTGAAAGATGTATTTTAGCCCTTGATGCAATACCGATTAATTACAAAGGAAAGGTTGAAGAGCTAGAGAAAAGTACGAATATCACAATCCCATCTATTATCAAGCCACCAACTCTAGATCTTTAACTAATTCCTTCTCATATAAAGTATGCATTTCTGGGAAATAATTCAACTCTACATGTTATCATCTCATCCATTGACTAATGTTGAAACAGATAAGTTGTTGCGAGTTCTAAGAGATCATAAAACTGCCTTAGGGTGGTCCATTGCTGATATCAAAGGCATCAGTCCTTCGACTTGTATGCACAGAATACTAATGGAAGAGAACTACAAGCCAATTGTCGAACATCAACGTCGTCTGAATCCCAATATGAATGAAGTGGTAAAGGCTGAAGTATTAAAGCTTCTAGATGCTGGAATTATTTACCCAATTTCAGATAGCTCATGGGTGAGTCCAATTCATGTTGTGCCCAAGAAAGGAGGAATGATTGTAGTGAAGAATGAACAAAAAGAAGATATTCCCACAAGAACAAACACTGGATGGAGGGTGTGCATTGACTATCGAAAACTAAATAAGGTAACCCGCAGAGATCATTTTCCTTACCGTTCATTGATCAAATGTTAGATCGACTTGCAGGTCACCCTTATTACTGTTTTCTTGATGCTTATTCTGGATATAATCAAATACCCATTGTACCTGAGGATCAAGAGAAAACAACTTTCACTTGCCCATATGGTACATCTGCATTTAGAAGAATGTCTTTTGGTGTTTGTAATGCCCCTGCTACTTTTCAAAGGTGCGTGATGTGTATTTTTTCTAACATGGTGGAAAAATTCATTGAGGTTTTCATGGACGATTTTTCTGTCTTTGGTATGTCATTTGATGACTGTTTGAGTAACTTGTCTTTAGTCTTGAAGAGATGTGAATAAACAAGCTTGATCTTGAACTGGAAAAGTGTCACTTCATGGTACAAGAAGGAATTGTCCTAGGACACCATATATCTGCCAGAGGCATTCAAGTTGATCGATCCAAGATTGAGGCAATCGAAAAACTTCCACCTCCTACAACAGTAAAAAGTATGCGTAGTTTTCTTGGACATGCAGGATTTTACAGGCGTTTCATCAAAGATTTTTCTCAAGTCACAAAACATTTGTGCAACTTGTTGGCAAAGGAACCCACTTTCACATTTGATGAAGAATGTCACAAAGCCTTCAACTTGCTGAAAAATAAGCTAACAGAAGCACTAGTAACTTCCATCCCCGATTGGAATCTTCCATTCGAACTGATGTGCGATGCAAGTGAATATGCTATTGGAGTAGTGATGGGCCAAAGAAAGAACAAAGTCTTACATGTGATCTATTATGCCAGTCGAACTCTAATTGACACTCAAATGAATTATGCAACAACAGAGAAGGAGTTATTAGCAATTGTTTTTGTATTTGATAAACTTCGTTCATATTTGATTGGTTCTGAAGTTATTGTGTACACAGATCATTCAGCAATCAAGTACATGCTTTCAAAGAAATATGCAAAACCAAGGTTGATTTGATGGATCCTGTTTCTTCAAGAATTTGACGTGGAAATCCGTGACAAAAGGGCTCAAAAAATGTTGTTGCAGATCATCTATCACGATTGAAAGTTAAAGAATCACATGAACTTCAACCAATCAATGAAGAATTCCCTGATGAGAGGCTATATACTATGCAAACAACCAATACTCCATGGTACGCTGATATTGTTAATTACCTTGCATGCAATATTATTCCATCTGAATTAACTTACCAGCAGAAGAAGAAATTCTTTTCAGAAGTCAAACATTTTTTTGTGGGATGATCCATACCTCTGCAAGCACTGTCATGATCAACTTTTAAGAAGATGTGTTCCAGAAGAAGAGATTGCTGAGGTATTACAAAACTGTCATTCTTCAGAATATGGAGGACATTTTGGTGGAACAAGAACTGTAGCGAAGGTACTTCAGTGTGGACTTTATTGGCCAATTTTGTTTAAAGATGCTCATGTTTTTGTTAGTTCGTGTGATCGATGTCAAAGGACAGGAAATATTTCAAGACGTAATGAAATGCCCTTGAATAATATTCTTGAAGTTGAATTATTTGGTGTTTGGGGCATTGACTTCATGGGACCATTTCCTTCATCATACAACAACAAATACATTTTGGTAGCAGTTGACTGTCTCAAAGTGGGTGGAAGCCATTGCTTTACCAAAAAACGATGCCAATGTGGTGATCAATTTCCTTCGAAAGTACATATTCACCCGATATGGCACACCCAGGGCAATCATTAGTGATGGAGGTAAACACTTCCTTAACCACTACTTTGAATCTTTATTAGCTAAATATGGAGTACGACACAAAGTTGCAACTGCTTATCATCCGCAAACCAGTGGCCGAGTGGAAATCGAATATTGGAGAAAAGATTGGTCCAAAAAGCTTGATGATGCACTTTGGACTTATCGCACTGCTTACAAAACTCCAATTGGTATGTCACCATATCGTTTGGTTTTTTGAAAAGCTTGTCACTTGCCGGTCGAATTTGAACACAAAGCTTATTGGGTTGTGAAAAGGCTGAACATGGATATGAAACTGGCTGGAGAAAAGAGAATGTTACAACTCAATGCTTTGGAAGAATTCAGAAATGAAGCTTATGAAAATGCCAAAATCTACAAAGAGAGAACAAAGCAATGGCATGACAAACGCATTCTACAACGTGATTTTAAGCCTGGTCAACAAGTACTTTTGTATAACTCATGTCTTCGACTTTTTCCTGGAAAGTTGAAATAAAGATGGTCTGGCCCATTTACAATCACGAAAGTCTTTCCCTTTGGAGTTGTTGAAATTCAAAACAATGACAAGGAAGCATTCAAAGTTAACAGGCAAAGACTGAAGCACTACATTGGAGGCGAGTTTGAGAGACAGAAAACATCCATGACTCTACATAATCCCACTTGAAGTCATTACCAGAAGTCAAGTCGATGACTATAAATCAAGCGCTGTTTGGGAGGCAACCCATATTAGTTCTTTCTTTTTATTGTTATTTTCAGTTGTATTGTATATATGCTTTTTTTTCTCCTTTTATGTTCTTTACAGTTAACATGGAAGTAGCTAGTGGCGTCTTGGGAATCTGACGTTAAAAGACCATGTTTGCTAATTTTTAAGAAAATTGGATGGAAAGCCAATCCTCGACTGATATAAGGCGTTTATGCCGTTTCTTGACGTAAAACCAGAGGAAGATGTGAGCCACAATCACAACTACTATTTTCCTATCAGGTACCATCGTTTTTATTATTGTTTATATTTGTTTCTTTGGTTTTAGACATTAGGGGCAATGTCTCGTCTAATTTTTGGGGACATTTTTGATTGTGATGGCTTCTATTGTCTTTATATTGGTTAAAAAAATAAAAATAAAATAAAAAAACGTACCACTTTACTTCACATTATTGTTCAGATTATGGATTAATGATGAGAAATTTGATACTGATGGTGATTTTTGTGATGATGATGAGCATGATATACTATGTGAACAACGTCTCGTTTAATCTATGTTTGAGCATGCCTATCTTCATATACACTTTTCACACATTGATTTGCATTGGTGGTTGAGCATACTTGGAGAAGGGTTATTGAGATAAGTAAACTAAGGGAGATACACCTGAGCTTTATAAATAATTAATCACCTCTTGAAGCAAAATCGTTAATGATGATTCACTACATAAATGATTTAGGCCATCTTTTCTTTAACACATTTGAGCCTTTCAAGCCATACCCTTCACAAATAAAATAATCACCAGAACCCCTCTGAGCCTTTCATTAAAGCCTTTTTTTTATGAGCCCATTTACATATCCCGTGTAGCTACAAAGAGTTATCCTACCCTTCTAGAGACTGATTTGCATTCAGGAACTTGAAATGGAAGGAATTATATGGAAACAAAAATGTTAAAAAAAAAAAGAGAAATTTGAAGATCACCCCTATGGTACATATGAATAAGTCTGGGGGAAATATGAAGGAAATGAAAAAGAAAAAAAAAAGAAGAAAGAAATGAGGAATATGAAATGTTGTGAAGAAAGAAAAGGAGAAAGAACCGAAGTGCAAGAGATTTCTGAATGTAATATTTTACGTCTCTAGCTCTGCTTTTACTTATCCTTCAGTGAGCCCATACCTGAGCCTAATGTTACAAGCTGAAAAAGTCCTATGGATCTGTAGTGAATCTTATTCTAATTAGCAAAGAGATAGTGTGAAAGTTATACATATGGAGTTAGAATGATTAACTTTGGTGAACTTGTTTTGATGAACTTATCCAAGTAAACTCAATAATCATTGCATTTATTGTTCACACGTTGCACATGGAGATTTGTTTGTGAAAACTTGATTAACTGTCAGGTTGTGAACGAGTGTGTCATTGCTCTTATTCTTTGCATTCTCATCAAATAGTAAAGAAACTTTCAAAATTGATCCATGATTTAAATGATAATGTGAAATAATTTTTTATTTCGTCTTTGTCTAGAACGTTGCGTTGTTTGCTTTAAGCATTTTGCTCGAGGACAATCAAATGAACAAGTTTGGGGTTGTGATGAGCTTGGGAAATACTCATCATTATCATACTTTTACACTTGTTTAAATGATTATTCTTGATAGTTTTGTGGTATTTTTATGTTTATTTTCATGTTTAGTAGGTTGAAATATGATTTGTCAATGAAGAACCAAAACTTCAAAAGCTCACCGACACATGTGTAGATTGGGTTATGTTTGGTTCCTTATATCATTGGAAAGCCACATACGTCTAGTTTCCAACACAACAAGCAGTTTGTGATTCCGACATCTGGAGAGAAAGTTATGACCAAAACGGTGAAGTTGCGCAAAGCTGAAATATACATACGCAACTCGCGCGCTCGATGACCGTCAGATCAAAATGGCTAATCAATGGTCTATATTCAGTCTTGCAAGCTTCCAAATGAAAGACTCTAGAGTGTCATGACTTTTGTGATCAATAATTCATCAATTAGATGACTTTTGTGATCAATAATTCATCAATTATATGATAACTTTGGACCATTGGATCAAAGCGAGATGAACGGTCAAGATGTCGTCTTATGCTCTTGCTTCAACTATAAATAGACCTCACATTTTCCATATTTCAACACTCCAATCTTCTTCATTCTCTCTTCACTTAGTAGTCTTTCTATAGTAGTAGTATTCACTAGTAGTTTGTAATTTTGGAGGAGTAATTCGGAGTTTGTACGGGGGAGTCCACCGGAGGCTTTACGAAAGTAAAAATGTGTAACGATCTCTAAACTCTCTTTACTTTTCTCTCTTTACTTTATGATGTTATAATTATCTTATAATCTTGTTCTATATCATTATGTGCTAAATTTACTTTGTTGGGATAGTGGCGTAGCCTAATTACGATGATCTAACCTTTAATTAAAACGTATTGTTACGATGTCAAAATAGTTGGTGTATTTATTTGTAAATATAATGCTTCTAAAATTCTGGCCAACTTTTGGATGAACTAAGGATCGAATTGAAACCGAAAGGAGATTTTCGTTAAATAGCTTTGAAGTAAATACCGTGAATTCCCAATAGAATATAAATATATCTATCGTTTTCACGTGGTTGATAAAATCACCACCGAACATACATGTGCACATCTTCGTAACTAGACTCATTTTCTAGTTGTAAAGCTGTAGAATTTATGTATAACTTGAGAAAGAGTACATAAAGCATAAATGGTGATAACCAACAATAATTTTGAACCTGAAACTCGTAATAATATACTTAATTAAAAGTTAGATCAGACTAATGACGGTGAAATCATGATTCCCAACTCTTCTCTTATTGTCTACACTTATTTATTGAAATACTATTGTTAATCTATTGTCTCAACTCCATACTTTGTTAAAAGTTTTTATTGTAGTTAGTAAATTGTTAATCTTTTCGCTTGAACAATCTGAAATCCGATTTCTCAAATAAAATTAGAGTTAATAAACTTTAGTAATTAATTATTTATTCCTCGTGAGATCGACAACCCTATCTTTCACTTTATTACTTGTTACGATTTCGTGCCCCTGCGAATTTATCCACAACAGGACTCCACCTGCCCATTAGCTTGCGGGTGTGCCACTGCTGCAAAATGCTGAGAAATTTTTAATTCCTTGCACGATGAAACCATTTTTTTTCCTCAAAACTGAGTTTCGTTATCCAAGACAAGGAGTCGGGGTAAGGCGAAGCGGGATATAATGTTCTTCCATATGAAGTCTATCATATTGTTCTCAGTTATGTGCGCCAGCGCTTCTGCTGCCACCCACTTGGTGAAATACTCAATTGCTACCAGAAGGAACTTCTTCTATCCTTTCGCTATTAGAAGGGGCCCCACTATGTCAATCCCCCACTGTTCAAAGGGGTATGTGATTTCCAATGGTTGCATCATAACTGCTGGTTTATGGATAAGCCTCGCGTGGTATTGGCAATTTTCACAAGTTCGGCAAAACTAAGTCGCATCCTTCCGCATTATCGGCCAGAAATATCCTTGCCTTAGGATATTTTGTGTTAATGCTCTCCTCCAAAGTGATTACCGCATCTTCCTGCGTGTATTTCCCTCATAATGTATTGTGCATCAACTAGAGATGTACATCTCAATAAGGGACCCTCGAAAGATTGCTTGTAAAGTTCGCCCTGATAAATGGTGAATCTATAGGCATTGTATTTGAGACTCCTCTGAGCATTAGCATCTTCTGGTAGTGTCCCGTTTAATAGATATTAGAAGATCTCATCCTTCCAGCAAGGGGTATCTGCAATAGGAAAAATGAACTCGACGTCATCCCACACCTTACTAGCCTAAGTAATACCGATTGTGGGCCTTGTGGTGGCCAGTAGCGTGACACGCTTTTCAACATAGTTATCCGATAATCTTGCAAATTTTGATAGTGCGTCCGCCTTGGTGTTCTCAGAACTAGGGATTTGGGTTAAGTTGAACGTAGTGAATTCAGAAGCTAGCTCATTCAGCTTTGCTAAATATAAGACCATCGTCTCATGTTTTGCCTCAAAGAATCCTAAGAAATGGTTTGCCACCAGCTGTGAATCCGTGAAGACTTCTAGGTGGTCTGAACATAGGGTTTTTGCCATCCTTACTCCTACCACGACCGCCTCGTAATATTCCTCATTTTTTATTATTGAAAAGTTCAGGCTTATAGCAAAATCAAATTCTCTTCGATCTGGTGAGATCAAGTGGATTCCTGCACCGCTACCATTTGCAGTTAAGGACCCAGCCACATGGAGCAACCATGCTGATTGTCGTGTACTGGGTCCTGGATTTTGTGTGATGATAAAGATGTGGTTACATGAATAATCCAAGCTATTCCATAATGTCTCTGCCATAAAGTCCGCCAAGACCTGCGCTTTAATGGTGGTACGTGGGCGGTACTCAATACCAAATTCACTCAACTCAATTGCCCACTTCACCAGTCTCCTTGAAGTTTCCGGGCTTGCCATAATCTGGCGAATTGGTTTATGTGTGATAACCGTTATATGATGCGACTGGAAATACGTCTTTAACTTCTATGCTGGCATTACGATCGCCAATGTGAATAGTTCGATTTGCAAGCAATTCCTCTCTGCGCCGTGAAGTACACGGCTAACATAATGTATCAGAGACTGCTTGTCGGCCACTTCCTTGACCAAAACCATACTGATGGCGTTGGTTGAGACCGCAAGGTATAGGTAAAGCGTCTCTCCCGACTCGGGTTTTGCTAGTAATGGCGGGGCTATCAAATACCTTTTCAATTGCTGGAACGCAGCTTCACAATCATATGTCCATTGAAAGTCCGTTGCCTTCTTCAATACCTTGAAGAAGGGAAGACTTTTTTCTGGTGATGTGTCAATGAATAGCCCTAGCACCGTTAACCGGCATACCAAACATTGTGCTTCTCGTATGGATCGCGGGGAAGGTAGACTCATCACTGCTTGAATTTTGTCGGGGTTGGCTTCTATTCCCCTCTCATTAACCATATATCCAGAAATTTCCCCGCTGGGACGCCAAACGCGCATTTCTTCGAGTTGAGTTTCATTCCATAGTTTCTCATTATGTCAAAGGCTTTCTCTAAGTGATTTACATGCTCATGTGCCTTCAGGCTCTTGATTAACATGTCATCTACGTGACTACGTATACCTCCATGGATTTACCAATCAATTCATAGAACATCTTTATGACTAGTCTTTGAAACATCTCTATAGATTTACCAATCAATTCATAGAACATCATAAATGTGTCCTGCCTCTATCTTTTCTACCACTTTCTTTTCTGCTGCTTCAATCTTTTCCTTACTGAAATTTCTCTTCTTCTGCCTCACCGGTTTGACCCGCGGATCAACGTTCAGTTTATGTACAAAGACTTTCGGATCGATCTCTTTCAGATCTGTGTCGCACCACGCGAGTATGTCGATATTCCTCCTTAAACATTCTATCAATGCTGTCCTGATGTTTGGTGCTATTGTTGCCCCGATTTGTAGGCTATGTTCCGGGTGCGCCTGGTCGATGCCAACTGTAATAAAGTCCCCTACAGGCTCCATCTTTGGTTCACTCAGATATGGTATGATTGTCTTTTCTCTTATAGTAATTTTGCCTGTCAGTTCGATTTTTGATCTATTCTTATTTTTACCCATTTCCATCTTCTTCTTCTGGTCCAATTGTTTTGCGCTCTGCGGTCTCTTCATCCTTAAGATACCCCATGAGCCTCCAATCTTGATAACTGGTGTTCCCACAGACGGTGCCACTAATTTGACAATAGATCTTATATATAGAATATGGTCAGTTACAAGTGTATTACAGCGAATCTATCTCAAACCATGTCTCATATCTCTAGTTATAGGATGACTTTAGGCCGTAACACCAGATACTCGAAGTAAAGGTCCAGCCGAGTAGTCTTCTCAATATCAGGAGTGATGTCAAAGGGTAGGTCGAGTATAACATCGAAAGTATATCGGGTATTTATAGAGTCCGGACTGTACAATATCGAAGGTAATCTTCGATATACATATCGGGAATGATCCCCGACATAAGTAAAACTTGGGTCTGATCCATGGCAGACCCAATACGAAAAATATACCTCTGGGGCAGACCCAATACGAAAAAATATCCCTATCAGAAGTAGAGGAGGTGTGGAGTGGAGAACTGAATAATCGCCAACGTCATTGCCAGCGCAACTCCCGCCACCTCAACAAAACTTACTAGGAGAGAAAAGTTCCTAAATCATAAACGACAATCCTATTACACAGACCGTGAGAGAAATAATGTCATTTGTTAAGCTTGATTTGTGGGTTACTATAGAGAGAGGAAAGAGAGAGTGTTATTACGGCAGTCACTTAAATCAGGATGATTTCTTACTTGGACAAGTTGTAACTAGTCTTTCTAGTTGACTAATTTATTTCAATTCTATCCTAAATTCACCATTTTTAAGCGATCCTCATATCATTGATAGTTTCACCCTCAACGTGAAAGCCCATAATTATAAAATAAAACAAGGTTCTAAGATTTGTGAAATACTTCATATAATACACTACAAAGTTATGAATACGAGATTAAATGTAAAAGTTCTTTCCTATAAAACATTCTTGGATAACTAAATTTTGAAAAATAAATAAATCAAAATCCAATCTCATAGTTCCAAAATTCGTAGAATAGAAAACCCCCAATCTCCATGAATCATTACTTTTACCCTCTTGCTCTCTTCCAAAATCCAATTAATAGAATGTACTGATGATATTGAACATATTATTCAACATACTGGTAGCGATGCTAAAGTTAAATTTAACAAAGAAAAGTCAACAAACTTTTGCGATTACGAATCATCCGAGTCTTTCACTAACCTGAGTAGAAAATTTGTGATATTCCTAAAAGGCCACGACAAAGTTTTCAAAGGGTTAGAGTACAATACAATTATGCCCAACTTATGTATGAACAATTTGACCAAGATGATCTGAAAAAGCTATCCTCACATGATCCTTCACAAATATTTAATTGAAAGAAGGATTCTCATATTATTAAAGATTATTTAAGAATTAAGTTCCTTTCAAATGATAATAAAAACTTCAAAAATAGTTTATTAAATCGTGTTCTATAGAACAAAGAGATTTCATTCGGAAAGAATTGTATGATTTCATAAAGGGGAAATTATTTTTTCTACCCAATAACTTTGCCCAAAATTACTTTATGCTCTTTTTTTTCTAGGACCGACTTTTTCTGCCCCGTTAGTTTTCAAAATTCGATCAAAAATGCCCAATTTCTCTTAATCGGGCTAATTTGCTGATGTGGCAGCCCAATCAAGAAAGTGTTCATCTAGGCAATAAGTTGCTATAGCCACGTCGGATTTTTTGAGCTAAAACAATATTTTTAAGACAACATGAATTATTGCACAACTTAGCCAATAGTTTTTTAAAATTACACTTGGACCCCAAAATATTAAAAAAAAACAATAAAAAATATCATCATCTTCTTCTTCCCCGCACCCAATCGAATCCCCCCCCTTCCCCCGCAGCTCTTTCACCACCATCACCAACAAAAATGACCGCAAATGGGTTTTGATTTCGAATCTGTTTTGATTTGGACTTGGAGTTGCGAGTTGAACAATTTCGAATCGGTTTCGATTTTCGTCGGAGTTCGAAGCGGAGTCGCCGGGGCGGTGGTGATGAAATTGGGCATGGTGATGATGGCGGGGCGGGGTGGTGATGAAATTGGTGGTGGGGAGAAGATTATGGCGTGAATGATGGGTCGAATTGGAAGATTCTGGCCATGAACAGTGTCGTGAACAGTGCCGACAACGGGGCTAGTGATGATGGCGACATGGGTGGTGATGAAATTGGGATGGTGATGATGGCGGCGGCTGCAGGGTTGGGGGGTGAGGGGTGGGGTACGGGTGGGGTACATGAAGATGATGACATTTTTTATTTTTTTTTAATTAATGTATTTTATTTTTATTTGTTTTTTACAATTTTTAGAAATTATTAAAATCTTTATTATTTTTAAAATATTTTTAAGATATAAAAAATGAATATATATATATTAGGGGTGCAAAGTGCAATTTATTATGGGATTCAAGTGCAATTTTTAATATTACAAACATTAGTCCAAAAAACGTTATTTAGGCTGAAAAATATGACGTGGCGCGACAACTTATTGACTGGGCGTAGCACTTTCTTGAGTGGTCAGCCACATCAGCAATTTAGCCCAAATAAGAGAAATTGAGCATTTTTGATAGAAAAATAAAAACTACTGGGGCAGAAAAAGTGGGGTCGTCAAAAAAAGGCATAAAGTAATTTTGGGCAAAGTTATTGGGCGGAAAAAATAATTCCCCCTTTCATAAAACACAACGTTCAGAATACTCTTGCCTTTCATACTTATTTCTTTCACAAACATGGTAATGAGAAATTATTGGTTAGAAAAAAGGTCAATTAAAAATGGAAGAAACCCCATGGTTCACGAATTTCTTAAGAATACACTCCCATGGAAGAATCAAGAATTAGAACAATTTCATATAATAAGTTGTAGTTCGGTTTTCTCGGCTCCAAGGATACCAAATAAGCAGGTTATCATTACATATACCAAAATAATTTTATGTATTTACATATTGTTGAAAAACAATTGAAGCAGATAGAAAATAAAGTTTATAACAAACAAGAAGAACCACCTTTGAATACTTAAAAAAATAAAATAACCACCCTCCACAATCAAAACTACCATATAAAGACTACCTTTCAAAATAAAATTAACATAAACCATAACTATATCATAGTGAAATCTTTAAAGACCTAAACATGAAGACCTTACAAAACTTATACTTTCGCGAAAGACAGTTCAAGTTATTATTCTAAAAGTCGAGGCTTAGACATCTGATATTAGAAATATTTATCACCCAAATGTCCCAAAAAGTTCGAACATATCTGTTAGAAATGTGTTATGGTAGAATTTTAAAATAAATAATTTATTACTAAGAAAAAATAATTCAATTTTGAAGTTAGGAGGACAACAATATTATTTAACGACAAAGGATGAGACTGGTCTTCCATTGGTCCTTTGTATTTCAAGATTCTAATTTACTTATTAAATAAAAAATGTCTACACCAAGTAGTTTGCAAAGCAGATAAAGAGATTTGACCAAAAACGTTAAGAATTTAGCTTCAAAACAATTATTTTCTAGATGGCAAATTATACTTTCAGTTTTTTATTTTGATATTAGATATATATAAAGAACTAACTGACAATTGTATTTCAAATTTTCTAATAGAAAATTCTTGCCTGTTTGCC
The DNA here is from genome assembly GCA_948329865.1 of Linaria vulgaris. Classification (NCBI taxonomy): domain Eukaryota; kingdom Viridiplantae; phylum Streptophyta; class Magnoliopsida; order Lamiales; family Plantaginaceae; genus Linaria; species Linaria vulgaris. Next base: position 12,206,448 of record OX415253.1, read on the forward strand.
ATTTTCAAGTCAATGAACATGGAAGTACGTCCCCGACAAAACATATAACAAATCCCTAACAATTTCTTTCAAAAAATCCGCACATATAAAATTAATTACAACCAAACCATTACAAACATTACCAAAAAAAATCGTCCCCGACAATATTTTACCAAACATCAAATAGCTTGTGATATTGTTAACAGATTTTTCTCGCAATCACAAATTTATTTTAACCCCATTATTTATTGCATAGCCGAAGACCACTGTACCAACCTTCAAACAAATAGTCTTCCCAAGTCAGATACAAAAAGAATTGACTTCAGCAGAATATATATATATATATATATATATATATATATATATATATATGATGATGTATATTCCTACCCTCGAGTATAGGCAAAATGGGTACCCAACAAAAACGACCAATGGACGAAAAAATGGTACCCTCGATCACGACTAACAAGCACCCCACTGAAGATATACAGTATGGATAAAAGCCCTAGGCACACCTTATTCATCCGCCCAAGGTCATTCATACTACCGGGCACCCTTAAGAATCAAGAGGATCTCTCCTGGTCGAAACGACCCACCAATGAGCTAACTCCGCTACCTGAATTCCACATGTCTCGCAACATTGCACTCCCGGCAGTCAGCATTCAACACTCTGCCAAATCACTGTGAGAAAGAAAAGCCGTACAAAATAAGAAGAGAAAGAGTGGACAACCTGGAGATAACGCAACCCGGATAATCTATCTTTAGTAACCCGAAGATAACGCAACCTAGAGCATCTATCATCAGCAACTCGGATATAACGTAACCCGGAGAATCTATCACCAATACTCGCAGATAACACAACTCGGAGTCGACCCAACTTGAAGGAGATGCCAATTACTAACATTAAAGGCAGTTCTCAACTACCCGTTATTAAGAAGGACGACCCTGCCTCATTGGTCCAAGACTACAATTGGGGCAGTAGGCGGCAAGCCTCGTTGGCCCTCCCAAAATCAGAACGACCGTTGGAGCAGAACCAACCTATCCCAATTGGCTAACAAAACCCTTCGAGTTGATTAGAGCATATATAATTATTACCCAATCAGAGAAACTTCGTCAAACTTACACAATTGGGCACTCTCATCGACCCACTTTCATTGGCGCAGAAGACCTCGTACAGCATTGGTCACCCCCGTTTCCGGAGTAATGAAGGAAAACCGACAACCATTGGACAGAAGACCCCAAAATAAGCACTATAAATAGCACCACACTCAACAGCACAAAGGGAAGACGAAGCTCACTATAAAAAATAAGTCACTTTCTGTACGTAGAAACATACTCTAAAAGTACTCACTACAATAGGAGATCTACATCCCCCCATACACGACTCCCTATTGTAATTCACTATATTCCCTTAATTACACTGCTTTCTTTCTCTCAAGGTTGGGATCGGGGTTCTGAATAACACCCGTGATTATATCCCTAATTCCCCCCGTTCTCGGGTAATCGGACGATATTGCATCACCAATATATATATATATATATATATATATATATATATATATATTATCAAAGATTAATGAAACAAACACCCTCCCACAACTAGAGGCCAGGAGAGTAAATATGCTTATAGATATACTCTTTGACAATGAACATTTTAGGATATACGAAGATCCAACAAACATTCAACAATTTTATGAGCATATTCTTGTGGTGACAAAACCCATCCATATTAAAAACCAAAGGGTCACCCTCCGACTTCCACGACAATTGCATGTAAAAGAAATTTCATAAACAAAGTTATTTGCCCTATTGAATGAAGTAACCCTTACAACTCCAATATTTACAAAGAATCCAATATTTGTCGGCCGTTGTATGTAAGAAAGAAGATGTTGCGCTTACGCGGCCGGTTTGGCTTCCTCTCTGGCAGTCTTTAGGGAAAGAAAAGGTTAGCATCCATAAATATCTATTTTGTATAACTATAGGATATAATTTATTTCACCTTCTTTGGTGACATCAGTGGCGGAGCCATGGAGGGTGCATGTGGGGGCATCTGCACCCCGCAGCTTTTTCCAAATTAATGAATTAGTGCTGTAAGTTAAACTGAAAAATGGTAATGATAAAAACTATTTTGAGTAATTGCACCCTCACTCCTTGGCTTTGGCCCAAAACTTAAATTATGAATAACTTGTTTTAATAACTCACAAAATAACCTCATTTCACCAATTGTCACTTCATTTAGGCGACTTTTAGAGTCCATAAGACAATGGTTTTAATCATGGAAAGAATGAGAATATAAGAAATAGAGTAACTTAGAGCCGACACGTGTTTTACTACCGCTTGTGAATTGTAGTAGTGACTAGTAATTAATATTTTGATGGTGTTTGTTTTTAAATGTTTGTACAAAATTTGTATGATCAATCTTAATTAGTTTTAACCAGAGTCTATTGGTATTGTTAATAACATATAAGGTATTTCAAAATATGATTGAGAAGTTTATATTTCTATTTATACAGTAATTAGGCAATTATATCAAGTTAAATAATTAAATTTATTCCACGAGTTCTTTGATAAATGATCAGTTTACTAATGCATATTGACCCAAAAAAATAACCTACAACATTCGTTCAATAAAATTATTGATAATTTGATTGTGCCAAAAATACACAATCACAGATTAGAACGTCTAAAGAAAAATAGATGAAAACGATTAATAACTTTAAATCTTATGTATTGATTTTCTTCTTGAGGTATAAATACTAAATAACTATTATTTTTAATTTTAGTTTTCTGAAAATGAGAGGTGTTAAAAGACTGATATCAAAAAAGTTGAAGTTAGCTATATTAACGCGGACAAAACGTTAAAATTTCGGAGCTTATCTATCTATCTATATATTTATATGTCCTTTTTCTTGAGTTTACCTTATGACCGGTTGCTATAACTTTTAATTAGAAAAGAAAGATAATTTCAACAAAAACCCGCACCCCCGTTTCTAAAATCCTGGCTTCGCCTCTGGATGACATCCATGTCAGGTCCAAATTCCTAATCTTACAAAATGAAATTCATGCCATGTCAAGTTAAGTCTGTTGGGAGAACTTTATCTAAAGCAACAAATTTCCCTTATTGGTGAAAACAATTTGAACCAATGACAAAAAACTCCCTCAAAAATTGTTGAATTATTCGGCTACATTGAAACAGAATACAAGAATCCAAGTCCCGATTACAAATGCTTTCCAACGCTCAAGTTTTATTTAGAATTCAACTGAACTTAGATTTTGTAAATAAAACAAAAATCCAAAATTGTCCACCAGAATTGCGTCGGCAAGTAAAGGTTGCACTAGTTAATGGTGGAACAAATTTCATAAACCAACAATATAAAATTGGTTCATTGAGAACAAACAATTTAACAAATTATAAGCAAAAGAATCTCAGCAAAAGTTGAAAAACAAGAAGAGTTCTTGGTCACGAAACAAAATTTACACTCTTAATTAGCAGTTGCACCTCAATAGAAGAAATCGAGAACACTCTTACAAAGTGCATGTAAAGACAAATGATTGACATCCTCAATTTATGTTGAATGGCGCTGATAAAGAACGATTGCTCTGGGAGGATTTCCCCGGTTAATGTAAATTTAAATTCAAATAAGAAATACAAGTGAAAAAAAAATCAAAAATGACAATGACAAGTCAGCCGAAACAAAGAAACAAGAAATGATGAAGGAAAAAAGAAAAAGAAAAAAAAAGTTACGGGACAAAACGACAAAGTCACAAGAGTTGGAAAAAAGTGCTAGACAAAAGTGAAGGACCATGAAAAGTTTCCAATAGCTCCACCGCGCGTCAAGAAAATAGAATCCAAGTCATCAACCCCAATTCAAGTATCCAATTCTCAATTTTAAATTCAGAATAGTAGAAGAATATATTTCTATAGATACATGCATCCAAGAAAGGAGGAATGCATTGAATTCAGTCTATAATATTTAGTTTACATATCATCTTTAAACTTGTAAAAAGATAGAGTATTTTTAGAGTTTTAAAAAAGAGAATAAAAACATAACCACCCCTCTGTTATCTATAATTGGATTTTAATTAGCAAAATCCCATTGTGTTATAAAGTTTTGGAGCAAAAACATCTATTTTAAACAAAAATCAACTACACGCGTTGTTTGATGCGGTTGGGATATAACTTGTTACCAAAAATCACTTTATTGAGCTCAAACTGATAGTATAGTAAAATATTATAAACATGACCAAAAAATAATTATTTTAATCTGCCTACCATTACCCACATGTACCTCTACAACTCCAGTCAACCACATATGCTCCTTCGTGATGTAGGACAAGAAACGCTATATTTTGAAGAAAAGCGCAATAAAAGCATGCCTGTGCAAAAACAGCCATATCTTGTGAGTGAGTACTTCGTGTTTGGCTCATTAGATATGAAATTAAACGTCTTTTGCTTCTCTACAATCAAGTCTACTTGAGCATATTTTGAACTATATTGCACTTAGTGGAATACTTGGCCATTTTACCAGGACAACTTCTCCTTAGATTAAGAGGCACACTCTTCTCTTTTCTGACTTTCTCGGTTAAAGTAATTTTATTGAACTTCTTTACTACAAAACCTAGATAAGCACTTATTTCAGTTTCATCATGTACTTCTTCTCCAGTGGCTTTTAGAGCAAGACCTCTGTGTTTTGTAGTTGGTTCTAAACTCATTTCAAATTCTTGAAGTACATTCAGGAGAGTGTGAAAGTTAAGTGATGACATGTGTCTGGCTTCTTGCATAGCAATCTTCTTGACCTCAAACCTAGGGGACAGAGTTTTCATAGCTTTGTAAACAAGTTGTTTATTAGTTAGAGGATCAACTAGACTTTAACATTCATTCGATAAATCCATTAGTTTTGCAAAGTATGAAGTAACAGATTCATCATCACCCATCCTAATGCTTTAAGATTTTTGTAGAGCAATTTGAAGTCTTGCTTCTTTAACACTGGCATCTACCTCAGAATGATTTTGTAGGAGGAACCAGGCTTGCTTGGAAGTTGTACATAATTGTACTAACCTGAACATATGAGGATCAATCCAGCTGAAGATGGCAGTCAATGCTTTCTCATTGTTGATTGCTTCACTGACCTCTGCTTGAGTACAGTGAGCTTCAAGTTTTAGGTGTACATCATCATCATCGTCTCTGGCCGTCATTGGTGGAGTGTAGCCATCAGTGATTGATTTCCACGCCCTGATGTCCAAGGTTTTGATGTAATGTCTAAGCATGATCTTTCAGTAAACATCATTTGTCCCATCCAGCACTGGTAACCTGTTGTTAGTATTGGTGTTAACGGGTTTGGAATTATACCCTAATTAACTGAATTATTTTTGGGTTGGAACGCCGACCCTGACCCGAGGGGATTGTTGGTTTTTATTGATTTGGGGCTGGACTCGGATATTTTCCGAGGTGCCTACGTATCCCCCGTTTGGGAATCAAGCCACTCGTAGTTCTTGTTCTTGGTGTTGATTATTTGGAGTATGTCGATTTTATTGATTGTGTTGATTTTGTATCTATTGAAAGAGTTGACCTTTGTGAAGCCTTCCGAAAGAAAGGAGTTCGCCCTCTCCTCTGAAGTCTTTTTTCTTTTAGTTTTATAGAGAACATGAGTTTCCTGGGAGCGCCCCCCCTCTTTCTTTCTCTGATCTCTCATCTCTACCTTTTATAGAAGTCTTTTAGGGACATGTGCCACTATGCATGTGTTCACAGGTGTCATTATGCATGTGTGAAGAGATATGTTTTATCTGTTTGGTATATCTGCTGACGGGGTACTGACCAGGATGAATTATCCTCTCTGATAGCTTCAATGTGCTCTGATGAACTGGCTCCTTGGTTTCCTTCTCTCCGATGAGCGGTACCCATCGGAAACGCTGGATAAGTGGGAGGGAATGCTCGTCCGATGCTGTTGTAGTTCCGATAGTGGTCCATTATTAGGTTGTCTTCTTCTGATGTGCACTCCGATAGGTGTTTCTATCTTGGTCTTGGGTTCCGTAAATTGGGCATGTTTCTGAGGGGTCTAATTTGATATATGAGGGCTTTGCTTGGCCTTCGTGAAGTGGTGTTTTAGTATTCAAGCTCTCGTAGATTGTCTTCCAACGTTCCTTGTGCTTAGACAAGGCTTTCTTGTTCAGACAAGGTAATGTTCTTGCATTCAGGTCTTTATGACGTGCACTCCGAGGGGTTCTAGGTTTTGATAGTGCATTTTTATTTTGCTTTGGTCCTCAGGATGAGTTCTCCGATAAGTTTTAGACATCGGAGGGTGTAGGGGGTGTTCTCGTATTTTGGGGGACTCGGGGTCTTCGCCGTGTGATATGGGTATTTTGTGGTTACGAGTATAAATCATATAATAATATCTCCGGAAATTTTAGTAATCGAATTATGGTATGTTTTAAGCACGTGGATTTTACCCTGTTAACAAACCCCCCCCCCCCCCAAGTTTTTAGTGCAGTCGGTCATTATGACAACACTAGAAACTCAAAGTCGGGAGTTGTGAGGGTTCGAGTATCGCGGATTGTTTAGAGAGGTATCGTAACTTCTTGTATCGGAGTCGTTTTAAGGCGTTGGTTTCAAGCCTATTAAAGTATACGTCTTTCTTGCTTTTTCTGGTTGGAGATATTATAGTGAAGGTCCGATAGCTATTAACATTTTTAACGTTTCTTTTGAGGTATCGTAGAGTTATTTAGAACCTTGTAGGTCCTTGTCGGTTATTGCATCGTGAACGTCCCATAGATTCTCGAAAGGCTTCGAGTCTCTTATAGGACTCGGAGAGCCTTGGTAAGGCATCAGGGAACTATCTTGGGGTATCGTAGACCTTTGTCGTTCGATGTTTATATCGGTTTAACACGAGCCCCCCCCCCCCCCCCCCCCCAATTTTTTGCTTGCCTTAGAAGAGGCGAAGGCCTTAGAAGAGGCGAGGGGAATATCGTGGTTACCTTCTTAGAGGCGAGAAGTTTTTTTATTTTCGATGCCTTTGTTGAGGAGTGCCTTCGTTGATATTTTATTCATCGTGACCTTTCAAGGAATGTTTCAGTGCCTCTTCGAATGGCACATCGTACCGCCTCGGGTATGCGGCACTTGAGATGCTCCAGCGCTTCTTCGGGTGCCACGTTATACCGCAGTCGGGTATGTGACACTCGAGTTGTTCCGGGGCTTCTTTGGGTGTCACGTCATACCGCCTCGGGTACGCGACATTCGATGGGCTTTAGTATTTCCTCGGGTGCCACGTCGTACCACAATCGGGTAGGTGACACTCGAGAAGCTTCCTCATCGGGAGTGGAACGATAGTATCGTCATTGGGTTAATAACGTTTATGTTTTGGACTTTTTACTTCGCATTTTAGCGCTTGTAATTACTTTTCATGCTTTGTAAGCATTTCTCCGATGAGACCTCGGTTTTGGATAAATGCGCAATTATTTTGCCCTTCATTCTATTTTGTCTTTTTCGTGCTAATATTCATCATAACTTTTCAGCACGTTATGAATACTTGGATCCTTTCCTTTAATTGTAGAACTTAAAATTGATTTTAAAGAAATGAAGTTCATTCTTACTTAGCATAGCGTGCCTGTTTGCAGTGCAACCTTTGGAGATACATTTTCTCTAAATAGAGGTATCCCCCGACACGTAATCGTAGTTATAACATAGCTTGGGCAGCTCAAACTTAATTAGGTCATCCGAGGAAAGATTCCTAAGTATATGTAGGTGCTTGGAGTTTGGTGAATATTCTCACGTACTTTTAAAGAATCATTCCGGTAGGATTATTCACATTCTGGTTACGAATAAAGGTTCTCCGGGTAAGCGCCCACGGAGAACCTCTCCGAGGCCACTGGACCACCTCTTTCCTTCCTTTACAAGTCTTTTACAGACTTCACATATATACTTATATAGCAATCAGAAAATCTTATGACTTTCAAGGAGATATCCAAGATTGGAATCGAATCATGCGAGTTTGGAGAAATAAAAACTTATCTTCGGAGCGTATCGCCCCGTGGCAGTAGCACCTGCTTTCCCTTTTGGTTTTGGCGGCGATCTCCTCGGGCTTGCTCGAGGATTCACGACGGTTCCCACAGACGGCACCACTTTGTTAACGGGTTGGAACGCCAATCCTGACCCGAGGGGATTGTGGGTTTTTATTGATTTGGGGATGGACTCGGACATTTTCCGAGGTGCCTACGTATCCCCCGATTGGGAATCAAGCCACTCGTAGTTCTTGTTCTTGGTGTTGATTATTTGGAGTATGTCGATTTTATTGATTATGTTGATTTTGTATCTGTTGAAAGAGTTGACCTTGTGAAGCCTCAGAAAGAAAGGAGTTTGCCCTCTCCTCTGAAGCCTTTTTTCTTTTAGTTTTATAGAGAACATGAGTTCACTTGGGAGCGCCCCCTCCCATTTCTCTGATCTCTCATCTCTACCTTTTATAGAAGTCTTTTAAGGACATGTGTCACTGTGCATGTGTTCACATGTGTCATTATGCATGTGTGAAGAGATAGGTTTTATCTGTTTGGGATATCTGCTAACGGGGTAACTGACCAGGATGAATTATCCTCTCCGATAGCTTCAATGTGCTCTGATGAACTGGCTCCTTGGTTTCCTTCTCTCCGATGTGCGGTACCTATCGAAAATGCTAGATAAGTGGGAGGGAATGCTGGTCCGATGCTGTTGTAGTTCCGATAGTGGTCCATTGTTAGGTTGTCTTCTTCTGATGTGCACTCCGATAGGTGTTTCTATCTTGGTCTTGGGTTCCGTTAATTGGACATGTTTCCAAGGGGTCTGATCTGATTTTCGAGGGCTTTGCTTGGCCTTCGTGAAGTAGTGTTTTAGTATCCATGCTTTCGTAGATTGTCTTCCAACGTTTCTTGTGCTTAGCCAAGGCTTTCTTGTTCAGACAGGGCAATGTTCTTGCATTCAGGTCTTTATGACGTGCACTCCGAGGGTTCTAGGTTTTGATAGTGCATTTTTATATCGCGCTTTGGCTCTTGGATGAGTTCTCCGATAGCTTTTAGACATCGGAGGGGTGTAGGGGGTGTTCTCGTATTTTGGGGGACTCGGGGTCTTCGCCGTGTGATACGGGTAATTTTGTGGTTACGAGTTATAAATCATATAATAATATCTCCAGAAATTTTAGTAATCGAATTATGGTATGTTTTTAAGCACGTGGATTTTTACCTTGTTAACAATTGGGGTTCGCATTATCCATGGTATGGTACCAAATCCTAACACCAATAAATTAGGTGCTTGGCTCTGACGCCAATTGTAAATGTATGGACCGAGATTGGTACCCTTTTGTTATGATTCACACACTGTGTGTACACTGAGTGTTGTGCCAACTCTGATTGTATTCGGTGTTGTCCCAACACTCGTTGTAGAGTATTTAAGCAGCGGAATAGAGAACACAATGAGTTTAAATTTTAAGCAGGTTATATGAATATAACCTGTCGAGCCTTACGGCCAAATAAGCACAAAACGTTAATTCAATGACTTTACCAAATACAACTGATTAGAAACCCAATCCTGACATTAACTAACCTATGAGCTATAGTTTAGCTAGATAAAACTCAATAAAACAAGACCAACAAAATACAAGAATTATCTCTACACTTTCAGAACTTAATTTTAGTTTTGTTGTTGTTCTTGATGTCGAGCACCCTCTTTATAGGACTTGATCGTCCGGTGAGCAATGGCGTGATACACACGAGTTTGTTGATTGCTCTCTTATCACTTGGATAATTCCGAGATCTTCTTCAGCATTATCTTTATAAGATCTTAAACTCTTATCTTTCAAGATCTTTTGTGAATCTTTGGCTTTTATCCCTTCGTTCCTTAGCAATGTTTTGCATGTTCCTTGATACTCTAAAACATTCACAGATAACTACAACTGTAGAACTAGGTGAGTTTACGAATAAAGGCAAAACAATATATTTAATATAATTAAATCGGATCCGAACAATGTTGAGTTCTGTGTTGTGCCAACACCTCTTTCCAGAGTGTTGGACCAACACTTTCTGTTGGTCCACACTTGCACTTTTCACAATTAAACTAACTTGTCAAATGACAAAAGCGTGAAATTGAAAGTGCGCTTATGCTTATAATACATATATTTCAATGTCTGCCCGCAAGATGAGCATGAATGTCAATCATGCCCATCATGGAAATCATGTGATTGAAGAGTTGAACACCCAAGGGTTTGGTTAGCACATCTGCTACTTGTTGATCACTAAGAATGTGCAAGAGCTTGAGCATCTTCAGGTGGACTCTTTCTCGAGCAAATGAAAGTGAAAATGGATATATTTTGTCCTCTCATGGAATACTAGATTATTGGATATGCATTTCGCTATCAATGAAGACAATTGGAACCTTTGATTGAGCAATGTTGAGATATTTGAGAATCTGAATCAACCACGTGAGTTCACAAATTGTGGAAGTAATAGCCATCGTACTCAACTTCATTTGATGATATGTTCACTTCTGTATGGAAGTTCTCCGTGGTAAATGCGGATCCAGTAATATTCCTTATAGAATATGGACAGTCTGCCAATTCACTATCACAAAAAAACAATCTCCCTTCTCCTCCTCCTTATCAGCAATCTCCCTTCTCCTATCAGCCACCGTCATGTCACACCGCTGCACCTTCTCTTCAATGAAAGTAGTGTTGATGGCCACATAAAGGGTAGAAGCATCCTCATGAGCTGAGGTAGTGGTGAAGTTGTGTGCCTTCTTCTTCCCCTGCTGAGCTCCAGTACTTTTTGGAGCATTGATGTTATTCCATGGGAGATCAATAATTATGTCTCCTCCAAAGTAGTTCGTGGTGATGTGCAACTGACCGGCCTTGTCCACAAAGGTCTCATTGTTCCCTTTCTTGAAACCTGGTCAGTGAGAATCTTGTAGTCAATGAAGGGAAGGGCAAGATTGCATCCTTCTTGTGTGCAGCCTCTGCAATGGTTCTGAAAATTCTCTCCCTCGTGGTCACTGGGTGCCTCTTCACTAGTTTGAAAATAAACACACCCATCTCATGAGTGAGGACTGTGGAGTTAGTTGAGGGTATCCAATTGTATGAGGCGCCTTTACACAAGACAGCAGTGAGGGAGGTGAGTCTAGTCACCTTCTGTTTATTCCTCCATTTCTGCTCTAGTCCCCATGTGAGTTCCTTAATCATGTTGTCATCATCAGTCTCAACCTCTGTCTCTTGTCCTCCAGGCATCTCCCAAGCTTTGTTTATTAATTGAGGGATTGAACTTGTAGAACTTGTCCCCTCACATATACTCTCCCATACTTGGGGGACCCGTTAGCATGTACAAACTTGGACAAATTACAGTAAAATTCTCTAACAACATTAAGGACATAGGGGACAATATCTATCAGAGAATAAACTAAGCTCCTAGACTCAAGAACATCAAACACCTTGTACTTTTTAAAGTCATCCTTCACAATGTTCCTTTCTATTCTGCCCAAATTTTCCTTGCATTCATAATATCATAGTTATCATTCCCATTTTTGGTCAAGAAGTACCTATTATGATGCCTAGTGGGAAAATTGGCCTCAAATATTTCTGGTGGCTCTCGCACAAACTCCTCATCAGACTCAGTGTTGCGTCTGCATCGGCCTCAGCTGGTGTTGGGTCAACACTCCTGCCAGCTGATGTTGGCACAACATCAAGCTGAGCCTTTTCCTCAGCATCCTCCTTCGATCCATTCCTCGTCTTCCTCTTCTTCTTCCTCAGACCCTTCATCTGCATCCTCATCTGTAGAGTCGTCTTCTTCAGAGGATGAGGATTCTTCTTCTTCACCAGCATTCTCATCTTCTTCTGTTGTTTCCCCTCATAAACATTCTCCTCAGCAGCTTCCTCTTTATTCTGCATATGTTCTTCTTCCTTCTCCCCATTAATTTCAGAATGAGGAGCAAGAGATTGACCCTCATCGAGTTGTTCCGCCTCTAGAATCACCTTGTTCGTCACTCAGGGGGGCCCTCCTGAGAGATAGTAGGCGGTGCAGTCTTCTGTGTGGTATTCAACATCCTCAGGCAGCAATGTTGTGACCATATTCATGGGTCCGCGTGCTGGCGCAACATCCTCAGGAACTGGTGTTGGCGCCGCACTGGTAGATGCACCCTTTTTGGACTTGATATTCCTCTTAGAGTAAACATGGGCCTTTCTTTTTTGGTGGTTCAGTGGTTACCACCGGGTCGCGAGAGCGGGTGTTTTTTCGTGTTGTACCCTCTGTATAGGATGACATGGCAGCAACAACGTTGGCAAAGACCAGTAATTGTGGATTTCTTTCCCATTGTAGCCTGCGAGTAAATAAGATGTGAGGAGAGAATTAGGGTTTATTAAATTTTGCAGATATTAAGCTCAGGTAAGAAGAATGAGAAAAGGAAAGTGAAAGTTAATAAGGAGTAGTGGGCGGGTAAATGATGTGATCGTGTGCCATTACCGTAATGTTGAGTCAACACGTGGTGAACGTGAACGTGTTGGCGTGACACGTGACCATATCAGTTATTGTGTATAACTTATGAGTCACAGTGTTGAGTTGAGTGTTGAGACAACATTTCTCGATCTGGTTTTGGCCCAACATTCGTACTCTAGCTTCTCGACATATAGTACTAAGCCAAGTGTCTTCGTGGTCAGGATCTTACCAAATTTTTCTTCACATACTGGCATGAGCAGAATCTAAGCAAGATAACTGGAACCTGCTGAGTTAGAATGAACCATACAAAACTGTAGCTTGCCTTAGGTCTGAAACAGGAGTGGGAGTTAGATAACAGAAAAACACAAAAAAGAATAGTAAGGGGATTAACATCACAAAGATAATTAAGCTCCTATAGTTCAATGAGAAATAGACTTCTGTGTTACTGGCAGCTAATAACCTAGAAGATATGACTTTGCATATGACATTCATGAATTGGAAGAAAACCAATAGATACTCCCCGCTAAGATCATGGCAACACCGTAGAATGAGCAAGCATAGAAGAACCAAAGTAAAGAAGAATGTTAGTCCAACATTTATGAGCCCAGTGTTGTCCCAACACCACATATCAGCAACCACAGACAAAAACTCTTTACATATTCAAATTTCATATTTGATTAACAAAAATAACTTTCAAGCTTTAGCATGAGGCAGGAAGGATCATGTCTTCGTTGAATGTAGGCAATAACAGAATCCCTAACACCCCAATGTTAACATAATCAATGCATATGCACAGGCAAGTACATAGGGCTGAATGCAGGCAGCTTAGGACCCCTACACCCTAGTTACCTAGCACATACTTGTTTATTGAGCATCATTAAGAAGGTTTAAGCACAAGTGAGAAAATACATTGCATGAAAGGCAGTACAGGACCCCAGTCATCCCAGCATACACGTTCACCATGATATGCCCCTTATGCAAGCAAAACAACATAAATAAGTCACAACTGAATACAGCATACTTGTCAACTCTGTGCTCCCCAACTTCTTTTTATTGTTTTGTGTGTCTTTCACTTGAATAGGACACAACTGAATACAACATAGTTGTCAGCTCTATGTACCCCAACTTTTCCTAGGAAAGACACCACCTCAAAGCCAGGAAAGTTTTAACAAAGAAATCAACAAGCATTTGTAAAGAGTAAGCGATCTAATCATGATATGTAAGTGAGACTCATCATGGGTCAAGAATGTAGACAAACAGACATGAGATAACAAGAAGATCACAAGAACTAACCAAACAAATAAGAGAACAATCTGGTTACATCATAATCAGTCACTGGTGTTAGCCTGTTGTTAACGGGTTTGATATTATTCCCTATTTAACGAGTTATTTTTGGGTTGGAACGCCTACCCGTGATTCAAAAAACGATGATTTTAGTGAAAATAACAGTACGAGAATATCCTTTCCTCTATTCACTGAATTTCACTCCTCAATTTGGTCAATATGTTGGTGTGTGTGACTTGAGTCCCCTTTCTTTACTTGATCACCTCCCTTTATATAGAGTTTATTAGGGACAGGTGTCGTTAGGCATGTGTCTAGTAAATACAGGTGTCGTGACGCGCTTAAAAGCGAACAAGATAAGATAAAGTTTTTATCTGTTTGGTATATTTGCTGACGAGGCGCTGACTAGGGTGAATTATATCCCTTCCGATAGCTCCCATGGGCTCCGATAGGTTGATTCTTCTGACTTATTCTCTCCGATGGGTTATACCTCTCGAAAATGTTGAATAGGTGGGGCGGAACGCTCGTCCGATGTTGTGGTAGTTCCGATAGCAGTCTATCTTTGGGATGCCTTCTTCTGATGTGTACTCAGATAGGTGTTTCTATCTTGGTCTCGGGTCCTGCGGGTTAGGCAGGGTTTCCGAGGGGTCTGATTTGATTTCCGAGGGCTTTGCTGGGCCTTCGGGAAGTGATATTTTTGTGACTCAGGCCCTCGTAGAAGGCCTTTTTGGACTCTAGTATTTAGATATAGCTTTACTGTAGCATTTGTTCTTCGGAATGATGTTCCGAGGGTAATTGATGTTTGAGGAGTGTTCAGCAAGGAAGTTTTCTCGTAAGATTCTGGGACTTGGGTCGGTTGTGGTCCCTCTTGGCGCATTGATGGATATCGAAGTCGCGCGGGTCCATCGAATTTTCTCTTTTTCCAACGCCGCGTCGATATCTTATTTTTATTCATCGTTGACTTTCCAAGGGACGCTTAAGTATCTCCTCGGATGTTACTTTTCACCGCTTCCGGTCAGTGACCGAGGGGTTTGAGCAACATCCGAGGGGCCTCCTCATTAGGAGTGGGTACATCTCATCGAAAGTACTCGTGACAATAGTATTGTCCATGTATTATGGCCTATATTTAGGAATAATATCTCCTTTTAGTCTCGTATTTATTTTTTACGGTTAACACTAGCCCCCCCCAAATTTCGATCGCCTTCGTAGAGGCAAGGGAAATTTTATTCATCGTCCTCAGTGAGGTGAGGGGCTAGTCCAAGTCTTGGTCTTCCCCGTGTTCCTTTTTTGGTGCTTTTACGAGGGAGCATGTATATATTTATTTATAACTACTATTATTATTAGTATATATATATATATGTATATATTTTTTTTCTAAAAATGGGTCAAAGAGATTTTACGTGATTGTCCTCAATGGCGAATCGTTGCTACACACGCGGGGATCTCGGGGCGCAGGTGGTGGAGTTAACTGAATTCAAAGTTCAAAGCATCTGACTATTGGTAATGGTGCGATGGGTCGTGTGCGTGGCGTTTATACGTGGCAGTTACGTGGAGCTTTAACTAGGCTCCACGTTTTTGAACCCTTGTGACCATTGTTCCTTCTCGGCTATAAGTAGGAACTATTCATTTTCTTTTCACTTTCCTAATTTCTCTACTTAGCAACTCTCCTTCAAAGCAAAAAGTTTCCTCATCTTTTCTTTCTCTTCTCGGATAAATACTTTCCTCCTCGGTTTCGTCCAGATGGCCTCTTCTACCAACACTGATCCTCTTGCTGCCTCTACCGCTTCTGGAGTTACTGCTCTAATTGATCCTTAGGTGGGGACGGGGGGTGTTCCGACGGGAGTTCTTACCCGTAAAATGAAGGGTGAAGTTTCCGCAACCGTCAAAGGCGGCGCTACGTCTTCTAAAAAGGCTAGGGTTCCTAAATCGAAGAAGGCCACTCCTACTCGCGATTTCATGAAAATTGAAAAGGTTCCGAGCATTGCTACTCGTGAGCAGGTGCTGGATTTGTTCAACACCACTGGAGCCTTTCAGAAGAACATGGTGTTTCAAATTCCCACGAAGGATCAGAGGGCATGTCATCCACCTCCAGGGATGTTGACTGTTTATTTTGCCTAGGTGCGGTATGGGTGACGCTCGTTTATGCCGCCCTTCTTCTGCGAGGTGTTCAAGGCTTGTAACATCTGTCCGAGCCAACTGGTTCCGAACGGATTCGCCGCCCTCTGCATCTACGTCTTCTCGTGCCAGGTAAATGGGTTGGAGTGCGGGGTGGATCATTTCTTTTCTATTTTTGACATAGTGGTCTCACCCGGGGGGTACCCATTCTACCACGTTCGGCATCGGGATAATAGCAAACATTCCACGAAAAGGATTTTAGACGCTTCAATAAGTTTGCATAGCATCTGGAAGAATAGGTACTTCTTTGTGCAACTGGCAGAAGGTGTTTGGGATATGCCCTTTGACTGGAGAGAAGGCGCCTCTCCCGTACACACTTTGGATCAGGAGGTAGTTCTATCTCCGGTGATTTCACAGCAACTTCTGATGAAGTCGGAGGATTTTTTGATGTTGTTTGTGACATCCGGGCTTCATAATGTAGTTTTTACCGATGACCGAGTCGAGAAGCCATTGTCCCTATCTTCCAAAGTCCAAAATCTTTTCAGTAAGTACCTTGTTTTTGTTCTCGTCTCTTCTTTTGCCATAGGAGTAAGTTTATAACTGTTTGGTGGTCCTTGGATGGTGTAGGGGCTATTTTGGCGAAGTATTTCTCGCAGTCGGGTCTTGTGGAGCCCGCTCCGAATGGAGTTTCAGACGTTCTGGATGAGGGTGATCATGATGAAGAGGATGTTAATGCTCCCGTGGGCGGGCCTACTGGTCTGGAGGTAGAAGGAACTCATGAGGATTACACACCTTTGTTCATAGATGCTGCGGGGGTGATCCAGAACACGGTTCCACTTTGCCAGGTGGGCCCTTTAAGTCTAGCTTTGGTACCAATTTCCGTGTCCGAGACGGGGAGTTCTCTGAGGGTTTCAGAGGAAGGCATTTCCGTGAGAACTGGCGGGGGGGCCTTTGCTCGGGATACTGCTGAGGTAGTGGCCATATCTTCTAGGGAGCCGTCTTCTGACTCTCCTTGTGGAGTCGCGCCCTCATCTCCGACAGTTCCGGAGTTCTCATAGAGGGGAGTATCCGAGCCCGTCCCTCTTGATAAGTTATGGTTCGCCTTTACTAAGATTTTTCTGAACTTTCTGGAAGGGGTTGGGCTTTTATACTGATGTTCTCTATTCCGGTGCAGCTACTATAGATAAGGGAAAGGCACCAATGGTTGAAGAGTCTGTCTACTTTGGTAAGCCACTTTTGCCTAGTTTTTCCCTCTCTGCGTAATAATTTTTTTAGTTTCATTCTCTCTTCTTATACATGTATGCTATCTTTTGTAGAGGAAGAGTTCTTGGCACAGTTTAAGGTTCCTGACCCGGACGCTTCGCTGGGGGACTCCGAGGACACACAGGGGGAATTCGATCCCTCTTCTGAAGAGAGGGATGTTAAAGTGGAGTTGTTGAGCTCATTGGTGGGAGAGCCCGGCACGTCCACAGCCACTGGAGGTCCTCGGGCTCTATTTACTGATTCGGATGTGGTGACACCAATTCCGGGGACTAGCCCTCCAAGGGATTCCGTTCCGGTGACTCTATCTCCGAGGGGGCATACTTTTCAAACACCCGTGCCTCATCGAGGACTAGAGGGGCGGCCTTCGTCTTGGACAGTGGGGGATGCTTATCAGGAGATCCTTCAGTTCTTTGCTTCCTCCAATTCTGTACCTGCCGAGGGGTTCCAATTCTTATATACTAGCCTCAACTGGATGGGGCTTATGGTAAGTTTCAAGTTTCCTTTCTTGTAGATAGGAAAGACTCGGGAGGCAGTCACCACCGTTGAGCAGCGTGGGTTGAAGGATATGGAGGAGGTGAAAGCGCTCCGAGAGCAACTGGCACCTCTCGAGGGCTTGCACCGTAGGCTGGAGAAGGCGGAATCGACATCTAAGTAGATAGAAGCATCCGAGGAAGCTGCTAAGGCTAGGGTAGCCCTTGTGGAAAAGGAGAAGAAAGAGTCTGAGGGGACTCTCAATGCTCGGATCGCTGCCCTTGAGAAGGAGGTAGCCGAGAGCTTGGTTAGGGAGAGGGATCTTCAGGAGATGGTGGGCCAGGCTACCAATAGGGCGGGAGTCAGTAGAAAAGAAGTTGGCGACATTCCTCTCTCCCGAGGCGGTGCAAGCCAAAGTTGATGCGGTGGTGTTATTGGCTCAACATGAGACTTCCAGACAGCACTCGGAAACCTCTGAGGGCCCATCTCTGGAGCTTTTGTCGGGTCATATGCTGTGGGGTTATCTGAAGTGTGCTAGAGTGGCGAAGCCCTTACTACGGCCGGACGTGGACTTCTCGAAGGCCTTTGACCTTCGGAAGCTAAAGAAGCCATCTTCCGACGACTGTCGAGTACTGACGGGGAGGTTTGGTGGCATGTTGTCCCCTCGGGTTTCTCCTGCGCCTTCTCCGATGCGCTCGGCGAGTAGTCCGAGTCCATGGCTTAGTGGTTCTGGAGAGATATTTTCTACTATTTCTCGTTGGGCTCCGATGGGTACTTTGGCCGAGGCGACTTCTCCTTCGCATTCCGCCCCGCCCCCCTCAACCACGGGGGCATAGTTTAGGACTTTAATGTATTTGTAACTTCCCTTTTCGTGTTTTCAATAAACTCCTTTTGTAAAGGTACTCTCTTTCGATGACTTCTCGGCTTCTAAATGAACAACTCTTTATTTTTTCTTTCGCCTCATCCCATTTTATCATTCACAAAGGTTAAATTTATTCTCTAATCAATTATAACCGAATGAGATAAGGATAACCATTTAACCTTGCTGACTAAGTTTTCTCCTATGTAGGAGGTGTCAGTTTGCATGTTAATATTAAGCGTGTACTTTCCTTAAGTAGAAGAACCTTTTCGACATGTGTCTTCTACTTTAACTAAGTAGACTTATTTAATCATAATACGATAAATATATAAGAACTAAACGTTAATCATATATGTTCCTACTTACCAAGATAAGTCTACTAATTCTCCCGTAAGGTTATCTATTTAATCTTGTTTTTTGATTTCCCTCTCTCCTAAATTAAATAATAGTGACTAAGGAGGAAACACTTACTTGAGGAGATGATGCCCCCACATTACAGGCGAGGAGGACCCGTTTCATCCCATAGTTCTACTCGAAACTCGGTCCGGACTCCTTCGCTTTCGCTAGGGATACGCCACACTTCTTCGGATAGCTTTTCTTCTCAGAGAGACAGTTTAGAGGATGACGTAGCCGCTATTTTGGGTAGCTCCTCAAGGGGAGCATCGACACGGTCTGCTCACACTAATTCTCTTAGGATGAATCACATCTGAGAGGTATTCATGGGCCGAGGACCCTACACACTTGTGGATCAGTCTTCAGTCCTTGAATTGCTTCCTTTAAATCCTTCAAGGTTAATGGGGTGGGGTCGTGTCGGGACAGACACGAGTAACGAGCACGAGGGGTCTCTTACGACCCTCTTTGCTGACTATAACATGGGTTATAACAAGTACGATGTACTTGTACCGTTCTATGATCAAAGGGCTTATGATCTCCCCTCGGGGTTATCTAACAGTGTATTGCGATCAGGTACGTTATGGGTTACGGGTGTTTTTTCAACCCTTTCTTCAAACTCTCTTTCGTTATTGGCAACTGTGTCCCAGTCAGCTGACGCCAAACTCCTATCGTCACTTGGTGGGGTATATTCTTTGTTGCGAGCTCTTGAATCTTCCTATGACTCCTCATCGGGTGGGGGCTATTTTCTCCCTGCGCCCCTGTCCGGGTGGTCCTCCTTTCTTTAGCCCGGTCTATCGGGAAAACATTAGAGCCTTCACTAGTGTATCCAACCCTTGCTCTCGTAGAGGGGATTGAAGGCGGAGATTCTTTTTTGTTCGTCCGAAGGGCCAATCGGCTAGTTTATGGGGAGTACCTCTCTGATGGGGCTTAGGGTATGTTAGCCCCACCCCCGAGATTGTGGCACGGGAGGCAGTGATATTGTCTCGCTCCGGGTTGTTCTCAGGATCTTATGACGTGAGCGGTTTGCTAGAATTCTCCGAATCCCTGATTTTGGCTCGGCTTCAAGAAAGGGTGGAGGCATTTAGTCTCCATGTTCAGCCACTGTGCCGTAATTTCTATTTTCGTAAGTTCTTTCTCGGGTCTTTACTATCCCTGATGCTTTTGTCCTCTTTGGGCCCTTAATATGTTCTCCGTTGTGACAGGTTTGGAGATGGCCGCGTTTGCAATTGAACCTTTTGAGAAAGCTTTTTTGATACAAACATCAAGTGATGATTACCTTTTATCGGAAGAAGGTGATTCAACCCAGCAAAGTTTTGAAGAAGCAACGAGTCCTTCCTTAGGGAATTAAAATCTGAGAAGCTTGCCTATCGCAGCCCCCCCAATAAATACTCGAGCTTCCGCTGTCGGGGAGGATTCAATCTCTGCTATTCTCTAGAGGGAGTGTCCGATTCCTCAACGGATACAGTGTCTTTCTTCTAGGTTAGAAGTTGGTGCTATTAACGAGGTAGGGGAGGATCTCCCCTCTTCGGCTCCGGGCGTGTCCAGACCTTTGGGGGAGGGCCCGGATCGGGTTGCTCGCCCGTCTCTTGAAAGAAATCCCTTCCTCGCGGGGATTCATTCCCTCGGAGAGCGTGGTTCCGCCCCTAGTTCTCCTTTGGTCACAGACTTTTGTCGGAATTTTTTGAGTGGTCTCTTTAATGCACCAAATTGTGAGCTAATGAAAATTCTCCCTCTATCCAGCCTTCAGGATCTAGCTTGCAATGATTTGTGCGAGGTATAACAACTTTTATTTGTTGTATCTAATACTAACCTTGTTTATCGCTCGGGTGGTAATAATTTGTTTTCATGCAGCTTTACATGATTTTGAATACCATTGGATCCCGAGGAGATTCCTCTTCTGGTCCTGATTTAGTTTATCGTTGTCGGGATGAGCTAGAGAAGTGCTTGTGTAAGGCTTACGAGGAGATAGCTCATTTGACCGCTGAAAGGGAGACCACTAGGGATGTCCCCGGAGAAATATTGCAATCCGAAAAGAACAAATCTTGGGAGTTGGAGCGCCAGCTGGTGCTTGAAAAGGCCCGGGTCTTGGGTTTAGAGAGGAGTATGGAAGCCTTGAGAGACCAGATTCGATTCTCTGATGAGCGATTGTTGTATGTCACAAGGGAGAGAGATATGACGAATCAACGGCTGTTGGAGACTACTCGTACCCACGAGATGGCTCTAGTAATGGCCCAGGTTCAAGCGGTGTTGGGGATAGTGGGTCCATCTAGCCCTCGGGAATCCCTCCAGGGAGAGATGCATCATCTGGTCCGTATTGGTTATTGGTTGTGTCCAGAGGCTTTTCAGGCTTTGCCCGGGTTTCCCTCGGGTTTGGCCGTTCCAGAGCTGGATATCCGTAGGGTTTTTGCGGAAGTCTCCTCTTCAGCGTTCGAGGATCCGGTAATTCCATTAGGTGATCCGGTTTCCCCCTCCGAGGAGCACCATCGTTGTCTTGTCTGGGAAGGAAAGCGTCCAATCGAGGATGCTTAGTGTAGGCAGGAATAGTTGTTGGCCATTTTGTATCGGATACGATCCAATATCCCTCTGGGGTGAGGGTTCGCTATTAGTATTAAATGCTTTGTTTTAGCTGTTTGTATTAGATGGCTCCTTGGGGTTAGATTGCTGTGATGACCTTCTTATAGAGTCATCGTTTTGTTTTGCAATATTTTTCCTTTTGGTCTTTGTATCGGAGCCTTCGATATATAGAAACAACTTTTTTATTTATGTACAACTGTTGCATTATGCTAAGCGTAGTACTTCCTAAGATTAACCGAGTTCCAGGTGTTGCGGAGTATTGCGCCTTCGGAGTTGGCAAGAAGATAGGTTGCGGGCCCCACAATTTCCGATATCTTATAGGGTCCTTCCCATCGGGGATCGAGCTTGCCTACATTCTTGCAAGCCCCGATCCGTTTCATTACTAAATCTACAACTTGAAAGGTCCGAGGTTTTACCTTAGAGTTGTAATAGCGTAACATCCAAGCTTTGTATTCTTCCATCCGAACGGCTACTCGATTTCTCTTTTCTTCAAGTAGATTAAGGGCCAAGGCTAAGTTGGAGCTGTTGGTTACTTCCTCGTACTCTGGGACTCGCCAGCTTTCTATGGAGACTTCCGAGGGCAGGACTGCTTCGCAAACATAGGCTAGGATGAAGTGAGTTTCACCTGTAGCGGTACTTTGGGTGGTCCGATAGGCCCATAGTATGCCGGGTATTTCTTCAACCCACTTGGCCTTATGCCAATCGATTCGGGCCTTCATGTTCTTTAGGAGAGTTCGATTGGTCCTTTCTATCTGTCCATTCGCTTGGGGGTATCCCACCTAGGTAACGCGATGTTTGATTTCCCAGTGGTCACACCACTTGTCTAACTCTTGGTTAGTGAACTGTAGGCCATTATCACTTACCAGGTTCCGAGGGATGCCGAAGCGGCACATAATATTTCTCCATAAGAAGTTGATGACGGCGCCCGCGGTAATTCGAGCTAAGGGTTCTGCTTCTACCCATTTAGTGAAGTAGTCAACCGCCACGAGTAGGAATTTCTTTTGACCGACATCAGGAATAAGTGGGCCCACTATGTCTATGCCCTATTTGGAGAACGGCCAATGGGTCAAATGAGGTTCCCACGGGGCTGCGGGCTGGTGGACACGAGGGGCGTAAGCTTGGCACGGTTTACATCTTTCGGCATAGGCTTTGCTATCTTTTGCCATCGTATACCAGTAATAGCCTTGCCGAATCAAACGTGCGACCATGCTTTCGCCTCCGGTATGGCTTCCGGAGGTTCCCTCGTGAGTTTCTGCTAGGGCCAGTTGAGCCTCTTCCTCGTTAAGGCATCGGGCATGGGGGCAGAGATATGTTCTTAGAAATAGTATTCCGTCCTTAAGAAAATATCAGATGGTTTTCTTAGACATGGCGCGTAGTATGGCCTTGTCCTCAAAGTATTTTTTCGGGTCTTGCAAATAAGTTTTGATTGGGACACCCAACTGGATGGGGGATCTATTGTGGTATTTACCTCTCTACCTACGGTCTTCTCTAACTCATTGATCTGGAGTAGAGTAATCCTTCGGGTGTGGACCGCAGCCATTTGACTGGCCATTTTGGATAAGGCATCTGCCTCTTGATTTTCCCCCCGTGGGATTTGGGTGACTTTGCACTCATCAAACCATCCTTGTCTTTGATGAACTAGTCGAAGGTAATCCTGCATCCTTTTGTCCTTCGCTTCATACGAACCATTAACTTGCTGAACAATTAGTTGAGAGTCTCATTCCAACCAGAAGGGATTCCAGCTTCATACGAGCACCCTTCTAATTCCACCTTCCCGAGCGAGTCTCATTCCAACCAGAAGGGATTCGTACTCAACTTCATTGTTGGAAATGGGGTAGTCAATCCTGACCGCGAAGTGGAGTCTCTCCTCTTCTACATCCTGATTTACAAGTACTATCCCCCCCCCCCCCCATGTGTTCTTACAGAAGATCCATCTACATAGGCATGCCATAGAGGATCCTTATCCTCGGACCCGATGCCTGTTAATTCCATTACAAAGTCTGCCAAGACTTGTGCTTTAATGGAAGGCCTCGGGGCGTAGGAGATATCGTACTCAGTGAGTTCTACTACCCATTTTATCAATCGCCCCGATGACTCAGGCTTATTAAGGATTGCCCTCAGAGGGTGCTTTGTTAACACAGTGATCGGGTGGGAGAGAAAATAGGGACGTAACTTACGTGCTGTGGTAATCAAAGTTAGGACAAGTTTTTCGGTCAGGGTATACCTGGTTTCTGTTCCGAGGAGGGTTTTGCTAAGGTAGTACACCAGATGATGCTCTCTGTCTTGTTCTTTGACCATTACGGCACTGATAGCTTCTTCTCCCACCGATAGGTAAAGGAAGAGTTCTTCCTGAGGTAAAGGTTTTATCAACAAGGGAGGCTTCAGCATATACCTCTTCAGTTCTTCGAGAGCTTTTTCGCACTGGGGAGTCCACTGGAATTCCTTAACATTTCGAAGATTTGGAAACGAATCGGCTCAGGGAGGCCATTATGCCTGTTAACTTTTGAACATTTTTGACAGTCTTTGGGGTGGGTAGCCCCACGATAGCCTCTGCCTTCTCGGGATTTACTTCTATTCCCTTTTCGGTGACCATGAATCCTAAAAATTTCCCTCCTCGGATTCCAAAGGAGCATTTTCTAGGATTAACCTTCATTCCGAAGTTATCCATGATGATCAATGTCTTCCGTAGGTCCTCGGGGTGTTCTTCAGCAGTGTTACTTTTAACCACATTGTCATCCACGTATACTTCTACCGACTTTCTGATAAGTCCCGCGAACATGAGACTTACTAGCCTTTGGTAAGTGGCACCGGCGTTTTTAAGTCCAAATGGCATTACCAGGTAGCAGAACGTGCCCGCCTCGGTAATAAAGCTAGTCTTGTCTTGGTCGCTACTGCCATCGGGATTTGATTGTACCCCTGGTCCCCGTCTAGGGTTGATAACAGTGCACACCTAGCAGTGGAGTCGACTAGTTGATCTATGCTGGGGAAGGGATAACAATCTTTCAGGCAAGCCCCGTTGAGATCGGTAAAGTCAACACACATCCGCCATCTTCCTCCGTGCTTCGGAACTAGTACGACATTAGCTAACCATTCGGGGTAAATGACCTCTTGGATTTACTTTATCGAGAAGGCGCTGGATTTCCGAGCGAATGATTTTATTGCGCTCAGGCCCCATCTTTCTCTTTTTTTGTTGGATAGGCTTAACACCAGGTTTCACATTAAGAAAGTGATGTCATACCTTGTCACTGATTCGTCCGGGCGGCCCTCCTTCCCATGCGAAGATGTGGTGAAATTGTTGGAGAATAGAAGTTAGTTGGGCTTCCACTGTGGGCTCCATATTGGTGCCCATCTTAATCACCTTCTCAGGGTGTCCTTCCACTATTTCCACTATTTTCAATTCTTCCACAGGTTGAACCCGTCCTCCTCCGAGGGAATAGCATTCATGCGGCATTCCCTGCCTTAGATTGGCTTCCTCGGACTTCTCCGATACCTAAAGGGGTAGGAAATTTTACCTTAAGATGTAGAGTAGAAGGGATCGCTTCGAAGGCTCGGATGGAAGGCCTTCCGCATATAGCGTTGTATGTTCGTGATGAGGCCTCTACTACCCAAAATTTAGTGGGCTCCATACTTCGAAGGGCTCCCTCCCCCCATGACATTGGCAGGATCACTGTTCGGAGAGTGTGGCAGGCTTCTCCCGAGACACCGACTAAGGGAACGTCTGCTATCTCTAGTTGTTCTTTTTTCAATCCCATGGCCAAGTAAGTGGGTAGGAACAAGACATCCACTGAGCTGCCCGTATCAATGAGGATTCGCTGAATTGCAAATCCGTGGATAACGGCCATGACTACTAGGGGGTCTTCGTGGGGGTAAATTATACCTTTCAGATCTTCGGACCTGAAAATAATACCGGGTAGCCGTGTTCCTTGAACGGAGCACACGAGGGGTCCTTGTTCTGTTCGTCTGGCTTCCTTTAGATACTTCTTCTTCTTACCTTGGGGCGCTATTGAGATATCTCCCCCTTGATCATGTTGATTGTTCGACCCAATGGGGCGTTATCTTCATACAATTCTGGTGGAGGGTGTAAGTTCCGATGCCCTGTCGTTCTTTCTCGTGAGTTCCGCTGACGCCCCCCTATCCACTCTAGGGGTCGCCTATGCTCCGAGGATCTTTCTCGAGATCGGCGGTGTTTTGTGGTTCTCCCTCGGGACCAGCCACCATGAGTTGCTTCCTTTTGTTCCCTTCGTGACCTTTCCCATACATTCGTTCTGGGTTCTTCAGGATTATTTTCTTTCAGGTAATTCTTCAAATATCCCACTTCTAGAAGGTGAAGTACTTCTCTACGAAGGGTGGTACATTCCTCGGTGATGTGTCCACAGGTTTTATGGTATTTACAGTACTTACCTGTGTCCTTGTCTCGATTAGGGAATTTGGCTGGTAGAGGCCAATGCAACTCGTTGTTTCCTCTCATTACGTTGAGTACCTCCGGGGGAGTAATAGTCATTGAGGGTAGCGGCACGGGTTGAAGGAATTTTTTGACTATACCGCCTTCGTCTCTACGCGGGTTAGATTTTCCTTCTTTACTCTTTTCCTGCGCTTTTGTTTCCCTCTCGGGGCGCTCTAGATGCTCATTGTCCTCCTGTTCCATGCGCTTCTTCGTACCTTCCACTTCCTCCATTAAAATGTATACCTCGGCCTTCTGCATGAGCTCGTTCATGTCCGTAACACGATTTCCCATGAGATACAAGAAGAAATCCCCTGTTCGAAGCCCTTGACTTAGTATGTCCGCCAGTATGGTCGGGCTAACGTTAGGGACATCCAGAGCCTCGTCCGTGAAGCGTCTTATATACCCTCATAGGGTTTCATCTTTCTGTTGTTTGACCGTGAAGAGATGGGTAATGGATTTGGGATATCGTCGGTTGCAGGCAAATTGCCGCACAAATAAGTGAGCTAGTCGGTCAAAACTCGTAACGGAGTTAGAAAGAAGGTGAGTGAACCAAGCTTGTGCACGCCCACCGAGGGTAACCGGAAACACGCGGCATAAAACATGATCCAGGGTCGAGGATAGATCCATTCCAACCAGGTATTGGTGGATGTGGTCTTATGGGTCCTTTCCATCAGCTTCCCCAGTGTATAAGGGAACATTAACCGGTCGCATCCCCGAGGGGACAGAAGCTATGGCAATTTCAGGAGAAAAATGGGAGGTTTTGAATGTGGAATCCTCTTTAGGGGCCATGGTTTTCTTAATATCACTTAATTCCTTGCGTAAGCCATCCATCACTCCCCATAGGGTGCGATCACTATCTCCCCGATATTCCGAGGGAGGGGAAAATTCTCTTCCTCGGCCCCTCCTCGGGGTTCTCTCATAACTGACGTACCTTTGTGACTCTTGCAGGGGTTCGCGGTGCCAGGGGACAGGAGTTGAATTCCGTCCCACA
This sequence comes from Linaria vulgaris, assembly GCA_948329865.1. NCBI lineage: Eukaryota > Viridiplantae > Streptophyta > Magnoliopsida > Lamiales > Plantaginaceae > Linaria > Linaria vulgaris. The sequence continues at coordinate 12,233,253 of OX415253.1, forward strand.
TAGGGGGTACCTTCTTCCGATGGGAAATTTCTATGTCCGAGGGAGACAGAGGACCAGTTCCGGGAGTTTTCCCTCCTTTGCAGCGCTGGTATAGCCGTGGCATCTACAAGCCTTTCACAGACAGAGCAGGGAAGATTAATAAAATCTCTAGTACCTGATAGGTAGTTTGACAAAGTTTCCTCCGAGTCGTTGCGATGAGTTTTAGGACTTTCACTTTCGAACAGATCATCCATCGTGACAACTCCACATTTGTTGAATACTCCCGAGGGCAGATATTATGGCGTTCCCACAGACGGCTCCACTTTGTTAACGGGTTTGATATTATTCCTTATTTAACGAGTTATTTTTGGGTTGGAACGCCTACCCCTGATTCAAAAACGATGATTTTAGTGAAAATAATAGTACGAGAATATCCTTTCCTTTATTCACTGAATTCCACTCCTCAATTTGGTCAATATGTTGGTGTGTTTGACTTGAGTCCCATTCCTTTACTTGATCACCGCCCTTTATATAGAGTTTATTAGGGACAGGTGTCGTTACGCATGTGCCTAGTAAATACAGGTGTCGTGACACGCTTAAAAGCGAACAAGATAAGATAAAGTTTTTATCTGTTTGGTATATCTGTTGATGGGGCGCTGACTAGGGTGAATTATATCCCTTCCGATAGCTCCCATGGGCTCCGATAGGTTGATTCTTCTGACTTATTCACTCCGATGGGTTATACCTCTCGAAAATGTTGAATAGGTGGGGCGGAACGCTCGTCTGATGCTGTGGTAGTTCCGATAGCAGTCTATCTTTCGGATGCCTTCTTCTGATGTGTACTCCGATAGGTGTTTCTATCTTGGTCTCGGGTCCCGCGGGTTAGGCAGGGTTTCCAAGGGGTCTGATTTGGTTTCCGAGGGCTTTGCTGGGCCTTCGGGAAGTGATATTTTTGTGACTCAGGCCCTCGTAGAGGGCCTCTTTGGACTCTAGTATTTAGATATTGCTTTACTGTAGCATTTGTTCTTCGGAATGATGTTCCGAGGGTAATTGATGTTAGAGGAGTGTTCAGCAAGAAGTTTTCTCGTAAGATTCTGGGACTTGGGTCCGTTGTGGTCCCTCTTAGCGCATTGATGGATATCGAAGTCGCGCGGGTCCATCGGATTTTCTCTTTTTCCGACGCCGCGTCGATATCTTATTTTTATTCATCGTTGACTTTCCAAGGGACGCTTAAGTATCTCCTCGGATGTTACTTCTCACTGCTTCCGGTCAGTGACCGAGGGGTTTGAGCAACATCCGAGGGGCCTCCTCATTAGGAGTGGGTACATCTCATCGGAAGTACTCGTGACAATAGTATTGTTCATGTATTATTGCCTATATTTAGGAATAATGTCTTCTTTTAGTCTCGTATTTATTTTTTACGGTTAACACCTGTGATGTTAAGGCAACACATGTATGTTCAATGTGTTCACAACACGCTCATGTCGAGAGCCTTCCTTAAACTGAAGAACGTCTCAGTGTCTAGTTGTTTAGTGAACATGTCAGTCGGTTGGTTGTTTGTTTCAATGTGTTAATTTTTGACTGTTTTATCTTCAACCAAATCTCTTAAGAAGTGATGTCTAATATCAATGTGTTTGGTTCTAGAATGCTGCACAAGATTTTTAGAAATACTAATAGCACTCAAGTTATCACATAACATCAGCAAAGTATTACTAGTTAACCCATAATCACAAAGCATATGTTACAACCATATCAGTTGGGTTACACAGCTCCCAGCTGCAACATACTCTGACTCAATAGTAGATAAAGAGACACAATTTTGTTTCTTACTGTATCAGGAAACTAAATTATTTCCAAGATAAAAACACCCCCAACTGGTGGATTTGTTATCATCAAAGTCCCTTGCCCAGTTACTATCACTAAAGCCAACCAAGTTTGAAGTTGTATCATGAGAGTACCAAATTCCTAACTCAGCAGTTCCAGAGATGTATCTTAAGATTCTTTTTACTACAGTTAAGTGAGATACCTTTAGTGCTACCTGATACCTGGCACAGACACACACATAGTACATTATGTCTGGTCTAGTGACTGATAAGTATAGGAGACTTCCAATCATTGATCTGTAAAGTGTTGAGTCAACATCTTCACTAGTTACATCCTTTCAATCTTCACTTTAGTGGACATTGGTGTCTTGTATGGTTTGGATTCCAGCAACCCAAATCTCTTCACCAAATTCTTGACATACTTCTCTTGAGACGGGAATATCTCTATTTCCTTTTACTTCACTTATAGTCCTAGGAAGAATGTGAGCTCCCCTATCATACTCATTTCAAATGTACATCGCTTAGTATTCACAAACTTGTCCAAGGTGGATTGTTTAGAGGAGCCAAATACTATATCATCAACATAGGTTTGGGCAATACAAACTTCTTTATTATTTTTCATGATAAACAGTGTCCTATCAGCCTCACCCCTAGTAAAACCAAAACATAGTAAGGATTCAGTCAACCTCTCACATCAAGCTCTGGGAGCTTGTTTCAATCCATATAAGTTTTTTCAAGTTTGTATACATAGTCAGGGTGATGGGGGCCATTGAATCCCTTAGGTTACTCAACACAAGCTTCTTTGTCTATATACCCATTCAAAAATGCACCATTAACATCCATTTGGTATAGTTTGATTTTTAAGAAACATGCAATTGCAAGAAGCGGTCTAATAGATTCTATTCTGCCCACATGAGCAACTGTTTCATCAAATTAAATCACTTCTACTTGTGTATGCCCTTGGGCTACTAATCTGGCCTTGTTCCTCACTATCACTCAATTCTCATCACTTTTATTTTTAAATATCCACTTAGTTCGCATTACATTAGCATAAGAAGGACTAGGAGCTAGTTTCCACACTTTATTTTTGGAGAATTGTATGAGTTCTTCCTGCATAGCACTTATCTAGTGAGAGTATTTAAGAGCCTCATTAACATTATTAGGTTCTATAGCAGAGACAAAGCAAGTAACAGAGTTGCACACAGATGACATACAAACACTAAGTTTTGCCATATTCTTATAGTTTACTCTTTCTTTGTTTCTGGTTCTTACTCCTTCCGTAAGATTTTCTATAACCTGAGAAGTAGGATGATCTCTCAGTATTCAGGAAAGAGTGTCCCTTCTAACTTTTTCTCCGGCAAAGTCTTCAGTGTTAGAATTTGTGTGTTCTCGTGTTGGTCGAGCATCATCATCTTCCGGTGTTAGCTCAACATCATCATTCCCAGTGTCTTCTGTGTCACTCTTAGGTGTTGAGTCCACACTGTCTCCTGCTGGTGTTGGCACCACATCGCCAGTCTGTGGCAATCTAGTTGACCTTCAATGATACCTAGACTTGAAAGTTTAGGTGTGCCTCTCACAGCTTCTAAGTTGATGATCTTCTCCACATTCTTGTAGTGGACTTGGCTTAACCTTCTGTGCCATACTACTGATTCATCAACCTTCACATGTAACCATTGAGCATCCTCATCCACCAAGTAGTAGTTGTCTTTTGACATGATTTCTAACATAACACAGTTGTTAGAATCATCAAACACATCACATGAATACTTGTCAAATTTCACAAATAAAGCATCATCACAGAGCTGACTGATGCTGATGAAATTAGCCTTTAGACCATCCACCAACAGAACCTCAGTAAGGTAAGGGAAGCCATCCACATTGAGAACCCATTTCCCTATAATATTTCTTTGCTTCATCCACCATATGCAACAGTACCATTGAACACAAGTACAAGTTCCATAAGATTTTCCTTGTTACCTGTCATATGTCTAGAACAACCACTGTCAAAGTACCAGTCACCAGTAAGAGTATGAGTAGCTGAGAACACAACATTCCAAACAATTTTTATTTTCTGAGACCAAAGTCTATTCTTTTGAAAACAGTTGTTTTGTTCCGTGGTGTTTCTTTGGAATGTTGAGCCAATATGAGAGTGACCTAGTGTTGTCCCAACACCCGATACAACACGGCTATTGTAGTTATATTTTTCACAAAACTTCCTATACTTATGGCAGTATGGTTTTAAGTGACCAGGCTGGAAACAATATGGACACATGTAAGTTACCTTTTAGACTATTTATTATGACCACTATTACTGTTAGAACCAGCCCTTACAAAGCCATGAATGACATTCTCATGTGTTTCTGACCTTTCATGGTATCCTAAACATGTAGTCCCGTCATTCCCATTATTCAGTGCTTCATCCAGCCTACTTGTGCTAGAGCTCCACTTGGCAATGGTCCTTTCTGCCTCTTAAAGATTATTCTCCATCTTTTCAATTTGGCATGCCTTTCTAGTGAGGTTCTTCTACAGTTCAGTTATAGTTTCAATCAAGAAACTATTCTCCCTGATGAGTTCGTTTTCTCTTTTTATGATTTTCTTTACCTCATCAAGCAGTTCTCTATAGACAACTTTCAGCTCATCTACTACCTTGTCTTGATCCATTTCCTCTTCAAGGAAGTATTCTCCATTCAAATCTACAGATCCACCAAAACAACAAAGTTAGAGTGTTCCTCATATTCATTTATTTTAGAAAAACGACATTGAGGGTAAGCAATATAGTCATCATCCACCCAATTGTCAAAATCCCATTGTGTTATAAAGTTCTGGAGCCAAAACATCTCTTCTAAACCAAAATCAACTACACGTGTTGTTTGACGCAGTTGGGATAAAACTTATACCAAAAATCACTTTATTGCGCTCAAACTGATAGTATAGTAAAATATTATAAACATAACTAAAAAATAATTATTTTAATCTGCCTACCATTACCTACATGTACCTCTACAGCTTCAATTAACCACCTATGCTCCTCGTGATGTAGGACAAAAAACCCTCTATTTTGAAGAAATTTGCAATAAAAGCAGGCCTATGCAAAAACTGCCATATCTTGTGATTGAGTACTCCGTGTTTGGCTCATTAGATATCAAATCGAACATCTTTTGCCTCTCTGCAATCAAGTATCATTGTATATTGCACTTAGTGGAATACTTGACCATTTTACCAGGAAAACTTATTCTTAGGTTAGGAGGCACATTCTTCTCTTTTCTGACTTTCTCGTTTAAAGCAATTTTATGGAACTTCTTTACTACAGAACCTAGATAAGCACTTATTTTTGTTTCATCATCTACTTTTTCTTCAGTGGCTTTTAGAGCAAGACTTCTGTGTTTTGTAGTTGGTTCTGAGTTTATTTCAAATTCTTGAAGTACATTCAGGAGAGTGTGAAAGTTAAGTGATGACATGTGTCTGGCTTCTTGCATAGCAATTTTCTTGACCTCAAACCTAGGGGACAAAGTTCTCATAGCTTTGTAAACAAGTTTTTTATTATTTAGAGGATCAACTAGACTTTGATATTCATTCGATAAATCCATTAGTTTTGCTAAGTATGAAATAACAGACTCACCATCACCCATCCTAATGCTTTCAAATTTTTGTAGAGCAATTTGATGTCCGGCTTCTTTAACACTGGCATCTCCCTCACAATGAATTTGTAGGAGCAACCAGGCTTGCTTGGCAGGACCCCTCCGACCTAACCTCCTACACAATACCATCGGGACAAGCTCCTATAGTGTATAAATAGCTGCTCTAGCAAATATCTTAACTTGCGGTCCAATACCGCAACTTATTAACCTCTTATGATTACATTTGATTAGTATGACCCTTCATTACACAGTCTCTCCATGCCCTAAATTGAACAATTTGTACTTTGTTAAAGATAATGCATTTCTAATAACATTTACATCTTGGCATGGACACACTAACCATATTGCACCATAGAAATAAGGCATATACATGATTCTTTTAATTACGAACATGTTTTTTAGACCCCATCATCTACATTAGCACAAAGTCTAGAGGATTTCTCCATGAAATTAAACATTTTGCCATTATGACACCTTGCTCCAATACGAAAATCAAAGTAGAAAACTCAAAAATAAACCCTGCCCATGAGCACTCATACGGAAATATTGAAAGTTTCTCTCTAAGTAGGATACTCACGAGTATCCGTGTATGAAATCTAACTCTCCTAAGTGTGGTAGCTTTGAGCATCGGAACAAAGACTAAGCACTCTCAGGGCACGACACGACACTTACGAACACTCAAAACCAGAGCTCGAAACGACCCCTACCACGAGGTTCGCAGATGACCACCCCCAAACGAGTAAAAAAAATAGAAAAAATTCTCAAAATACGATGGCCAGAGCTACCCACGCGAGAAGTTGAGAGTAATTCACGGGTATCTACACGAGGATTCAAAATTCTTCTAAGGATGACGGCAAAAGTGCAAATTATTGCCAATATGTATTTCTTCCCAAACCAAATACAACATGTCTTACTCTTGGGCTTTACACGTAATAGGCACCCATTCACCAAAATTGTCTCATCATTTTATCGTGAGATAAATGGCTTTTCCATCGAAAACAGAAAGAGGGTATAAATATACCAAGAATCTATAATCCGTAAGATCTTCATACTTAAATATAGACTATGCTCTATATATTTTTGAACACTGACGCCTCCGGAGGAAACTTCGAGAAGAGCCAGCTATTTTGTTTAAAGTTATATGCAGGTATTGTGCTCATTCGCATCAAGAACAATGCATTATTTAAGATTGGAATTCAGATCTTTTGCCTCACTTATTTCACGAAGGCATTATAATCGGGACCCCCGAAGAGCTCCCTCTGATAGAGAACAAACCCTCGTTAGCCCTCTCCCTAAGACGTGAGGAAAGAACCTCGGATGAAGCATGACGAACGCCATGTAGAAGAAAAGGATTTCGAGTGGAGTTTCGAGGAGAATTCCTTGATGATAACCAATTAGCGCGCATGGAACGAGGATGCATCAGGACTCCATATAAGTGATATGAACCTCTTACACAATTTTGATTTCGATAAATTTATATCCTAAGTATAAAACAAAACAGAGAGGCATAACTTCACCTTTCCAAACAAGTAAACTCCAAAAGTGAAAGCTTGCAATGGAAACCTTTAGGATTAAGTGAAAACATTCACTAATCCCAATATATATACTAAGGAATATCCCCACAAAGATTTTTAAACAAATAAAGCCCTAAAGTGGAGCTGCCCGATAAGGTCAACCATGACCTCCACGTGCTTGGTACCTTCCTACTTAGAGAAGTTACCCAAGTCATCCTCCAAGCGTGCGCAGGAGACGGACACGTGTCAATTCAACTTTGCCATGCAAGACAACTTGCAAAGCAAGTTAAGGATTAACCTTGACTCTTCCAACTCACCAGTTACTCCCGATATAAATGAATAAAACAACTAGTCTTAAGATACAAAAGCCTACAATTCGGACCCCCTCCCCGATAGTGAAAGTAGAGTCATCCTCCTCCATGGGATTCAGATCTAATCCTCAGGTGCATCGGTCTCGTCTTCGAGAACGTCATCCCCCTCGGGCATTTGGTCCTCCTCAAAAATCTCATCCTCCTCTGGAGCATATGAAGTCCCGCTAGAAGAGAAAGACTAACTTTGCGAGAAAAGAGTGAACGACTCAGTACAATATCTAAAGAGGATTTCTGGAAGTGAGTGTGAGAATATTCACTAAACTCCAAGCACATATATATACTTATGACTTTTTCCCTAATAAATGGATTAAGCTTGAGCTGTCCAAGCTATATTATAGCCACGGGCACATGTCAGTCGATATCTCTATTAGAGAAAAAATATCTTCAAAGTTTGCAATGCAAACGGGCACGTCATGCTAAGTTATTTTCTTGGCCAGCAAGAATGAGACATAATCTCTTTAAACTCAATCTTAAATCCTAATATGAAGGAAAGAGTCCGGGTATTTATAAATGCTAACAGGGACCACTACAATAAAATAAAATAAAATAAACCTCAACGAAGGCAATGAAGGTAAATAAAAAACTTCTCGCCTCAACGAAGGCAACGAAGGTAAATAAAAAACCTCTCGCCTCAACGAAGGCAACATATGTAAATAAAAAACCTCTCGCCTCAAAGAAGGCAGCCACGATATTCCCCTCGTCTCTTCAAAGGCAAACAAAAACTGGGGGGCCTGTGTTACACAGATATAAACGTCGAATGACGAATCTCTACGATACCCCAAAAGAGTTCTACGATACCTTAACAAGGCTTTCCGAGTCCTATATGAGACTCAAATGCCGTTCGAGGATCTACAAAGCCTTACGGGACATTCACGATGCAATTTCTGACAAGGATCTACAAGGTCCTTGATAACACTACGATACTTTAGAAGGTTCGAAGCGGCCCCTATGATGCTTAAAAAGGCATAAGATGTCTTAAATAGAACGTACGATACTTTAAAAGGCTCGAAACAATGCCTTAAATGACTTCGTTACAAGAGGCTACGATACCTCTCTAAAAAAATCGCGATACTCGAACCATCATAACTCTTGACTTTTTAAGTTTCTAGTGCAGTCATAAACATACGACTGCACTAAAAACTGGGGGTCTTGTGTTAAATGGGTAAAAATATACGTGGTTAAAATACGCGATTGTTCTATTATCAAAATTACTTGGTATATGATTATATGTTTTATATGGTATATTATTATATGATTTATATTCATAAACGACATTGCATTATAACACAGTTTAAACACCGGTTTACTTCGTTAAAAATTATACTATTCGTATATCGTAAATCACGACGCACGACTATCGACCAAATTTATAGCTAAAATACTACCCGGTTTATGCTCGTATTTGTAACATGTCTCATGACTCGATATATTATTACACGAACGATGTTATATTCATTTTGGTTAAATAACTCTTATTTACAAAATACCCGTATCGCACAGACCACAACACATGGCTGCACACAAATGCTAACACAACTTATATAGATAAGGTTTCTTGTTGTGCTGGTTAAAAGGATAAATAGCAATACCAGATAATAAGAGAAAATGTAATATTAAAATAACCAAAGATCCCAAACTTAGGGAGCACGACTGAACTTCTATAAACGGGGACAAGAACAATTCAATGAGAGAAGGCACCTTCTTTTCGGGACTGGAAGAGAACCTTTTCTCTCCTCCCCTCGGACCTCTCTCTTTCTCTCTTAGGGTTTCACGAGGACAACTCCTCCAACAAATACAAAATCAATGCAATCGATAAAATCATCAGGTACCAAATATCCAACACCAAGAACCAACAAAAATAACAACTACGGATGGCTTGATTCCCAATCGGGGGATACGTAGGCATTTCGGAATCTATCCGAGTACAGCCGCAAATCAATAAAAACTACATGTCTCCTCGGGTCGGGATTTGCGTTTCGAACAAATTAAACACTATTTCCGTGAAGCTTAACTAGCAGGCACGACGGAATTATCTGTTAACATAATCAATCATACAATGGCAAAATTGACTTGTCTAATTAAGTTAAAGCCACAAATAATTTTGAGTGCACAATGCAACTTGGATGACAATACACGAGAGTTTCATGAGAGTTTTTGCTAAGTAACATAACACATGCCTTTTTGGCCAATTAGAGATAACAAAGGGGTAGTTTTTGCTATTTACCTATTTGAGAAATGTACTTAACTCGATGAGACGTCAAAATTGTACAACATTACAAATTTCAAAACTTTTTACGTTTAGATTTTTATTTTCAATAGAGAAACAACACATTCCACCGTTTTCTTTTGGTCGTTTTGCACTTTACCTCCCTATTTTTTATTTTTACATGGTGCCCCCTTCTTCTATTTTATAGCTTCGAACCCCCCCCCCCCCACCCCCGCACACTTTGGCGGTAGAAACCAAATATTCCGTTGAATGTTTGCAAACTCGACTCATGTTCCCTTTTACAAAGGGCTTTTTTGACATTTCAACTCAGATGTAGCGGCTATATTGCGAGAAACGTCTATTAAATCAAAACAAATTCACAAAAATCCCCAAATTAAAAATTCCCGAAAGCCAAATCCCTAAATCCGATTAGATGGTTCTTATTTCTTCCCAAATGGGAGCCAAATTTCAATTTTCTTGAGCATGATATGCAACTGTGGAAGACGTGCGACAGAGAATTAATCCTAGATGGATGCCAATCTAGGTCGTAGGTTCATACAATGCCCTTCGCAAGAAGGCACGTGAGTCAAGCGTGCAAAGATGCGGAAGCAAGGGGGCCACCGTGTAAAAATTTAAAGCAAGGGGCAAAGTGCAAAACAGCTAAAAGAAAATGGTGGAAGGTGCTTTTTCCCTTTTCGGTATTTACAAAGTATCTATGAATAACTATATTTCAATCATATCTATTATTCCATCTATTCTAGTTGGGATAAAATCTTGCTTGATCTATTAACTTGGCACCCTTACAAATTTGGTCCCTTATTTAGTCACCCCACAAATTTCGTCCCTCAAATCCATAACTTTACACCAATTTAATTTATTTTTTCTCGAATTTTTAAAATTGGCCGTAAAATGTTGACATGGCACCTGATTGACCGATTTCCAGTGATTTTGATCGAAAATATTAATTTTTTATCACATTTTGACACATGCATAGACCTGCCAACTCAGCCAAAATAAAAATAAAAATTGTTAATAATGTTATGAAAAATACTAAAAATGTTCTCTAATTAAATTTAATAGTATATGTGATCAAAAAAATAGAAACAAATCTCCAAATAATTATTAATATTTATGTTTTATTTCTAATATATAATTAAATCTATTATGCATTATTTATATGACTAAAAGTTAATTTTTGATACACGTTCATTTTCTTTTTTAGCGAAGAGGTTATACTTAAATATTTTAGTTGGTGAGGAGGTTATGCCTAAATGGGTCGATGATTCAAAATTTCAAATACATTTCGAGAAAATGTCACAACTTTTAACGCTGACTAGCTAGCTAGAAACCACTACGTAGCAATATAATGAGTAATAACATTATTCACAACCAACAGCTATCTTCGCTTTTCTGATTTTATCATTGTCATGACATAATTATGTGTGAACAATGGCGGTACCATAATTGAAAGTCCCATTTAATTCTCTGAAATCATTGTTAAGGATATTGAATGAAATCATCAATCGTATATTGTTACGTACTGGAGCAAAATTCTGATGCCTTCATACTTTTACTACGAATTGAGCTTCTTCTGAGTGGCCACGTGAACTGAGTTATATCTATACGAGTATCCTGTATTTCAGGTGGACACTTACTACGTACGAAGAGGAAATGCACCTTGCCTGGTTATCAAATATTCATATTTTGACTAAAATTACAGTAAGCCACACACAGTACTGGGATTCATAATATATTTTAAATAATAACCACAGTTCTACCGGAAAGCGATATGATCATGTTAGGATTGTGGAATGTGAACCGAGACGACGGTGTACTGAAATTGAAGATTGGGGGTTCTAACAGCAAAATAGAATGGGAAAACGGGAGACAAGACCAAGGGACAAGCGCAAGACAGCGCGGCCTCTGGCACAGTTGCGTGTCTCCCGTTTTGGCCTAATTTCAGCCATCTCGATTTTGATGCCTTATCAACTATATATATATATATGTTATTTTGTACGTTTGTATGAGTGTGGCAGAGATAAAATTAAGAGAAAAAAAAAACACTTTTGATAAGGAGAGACATTGTGAGAGATTGTTCTTAGTCTGTGAGGCACAATTATATCTTATTTGTAATTGTAAATCGCTCATCATCATCATAGTGAAAATCATAGCTTCAATCGCCCGAGAGTTAGTCATAGACGAATTCGATAACAAATTGTGTCTTGTGTACTAATTGTTATTTTATCGCTTTCGATTGTGCATATTTCTTTGTTCCTGTTCTTGTTTTATATTATCCGTTGGGCATTAGATCCAACTAAATTTTGTCACTAAAAGTATTTCTCATGTACTCTTCAATTAATAAGGATATTAATCCATTATAGGAAGCAATAATTAACTATAAGTCTTTTTTTTTCTTTTTTTAACAAATTAACTACAAGTCTTTTAACTATAATCAACGTGAATCAGGCAAAATTAAAAAAAAAAAAAACAAATACATTGCTTGCATGTTGATAACACAAAATTGTAAAGTAGAGTAACTTCTTAATTATTATTAAATTATATAGTTCGGAAGCCGATTCTCGCGAGACGACGTGTTTAAGAGGGTGTTTCATGAATACGAAGGCCCTCTGAATATAGACTGTAATGCCCCAAGAATTTAGAAGAAAATAAATATATACTTTAGTCCTTGAACTTTTGAAAATTTTTATTTTTGACCGTAAACGTTTAAAAAATTTTGCATTTTATCGCCTGAACTTAAAAGTTAGTCTTTCATTATATTTACAGGTCTCTAAACCTAAAACGTATATTTTAATTTCAAATATTAACCAAGTTGATCGAATTACCTTGAAAAATTACATAAGTAAATATGTATGTAACAAAGAAATACAATTATAGCTATTTGAATTTTAATTATAAATAATTGAGGGATTTGATATGCAATTAACTAATTGATGAAGTAAGCCATGACATCTTTTTGATGAGGTAAGCCATGATATCCTTAAAAGCATGATTAAATTCAGATGTTTTGTTAATTATTATAAAATAGTTAAAGTGGGACATAAATAATTAGGATTAAACTACTATTTTCGCTTATAAATACTCACCCTTCTTCACAATTGTTTACAACCCAAAATAACCCGATTCTGCAAAAGTAACTAGAAATAAAAGTTGTTCCTTTTTGTGTTCTCATTCGGAAAATAATTTTTCCATATTTTGATCCTACCATTTTCTATCGAAAAGGACATCAAAACTTTTACTGCGCAGGAAATGCCGATTCTGCACCTTAGAAAATCATATCAAATAGTAGAAACATTATTTTACTACCAATTTTCGGCTGCATCCTCTCTTTGGTGTCTTCTATCTTTTGTATGAAGATATCTTTCTCAAATAATATGATCTAGGAGGGCATAATCCATAAACGATAAACTTCTGCCAGGAAATCCGATAGCAACCCTTATGTTGCAAGAACTATTTAGCATAGCAAACCTTTGTGTTTTCACAAAAATCTTGGATTCTCACATTTCTCATGATGCTAGAAACCATAAACCATAAACATATTTGAAAACCAAGTTCATTTTGATGTCCGATCAAAGGTAAAACCAAAACTGCGGTGGTTTTCCAGTTCATTTGGCACAACCTTTGTTTTCTTAATTTATAAATTTAATCGCCATCATAATTCAAGTGTTTATCACACACATAAATTTAATATAATATAGTATTAGTTATAATTAGATTATTATGATTTATAATCATGAATTGACATTTTTTTGATCTTATTTTTAGCATTTAAATGGTAGATTTATCATGTTTAACATACTATTTTCAGAAGTATTACAAGATTATTCTTGCCACTTCATAACCTAACCATCAAATAAGATTACTTATCATTCATTGTCACATGTTTTGATAAACCTCTCATGTTTATATCTTTATTTTTAAGTTATAAAACAAGTATATGCATTTTTAAACTTACTATGTAAAATAAAGTAATAAATGACTAAGCTATACCTTTTAAGGTGTTACTTTGTATGATACTTACTTGGTGTGTGGTTATTAAAAATTTGAAATTGATTAAAGACTAAAAAGATGAGTTTTCCTAGAGTTAGTTAAGTAATATGTTTTTCTTTAAATTCATCATCTAAGATTTTCATTGTAATGACATAAATTAAACTTACGTGTTATTTACTAAAATTTACATTGTAATTAGCATTCTTAATAAGAACATTCTCAATTTCACCAACATGAGAATTAAAGAAAAAATACTAATATTTGTTGTGGTGAATTATAAATTCAGTTGATTAATATTATTTAAATTTGTTAAAAGGTTTGACGAACTAATCAACGACATCACGGTTCCTCGTACGAGTTAAGGTGAGGTTTTATTTCTGATTGGTTCTAGCCCCGTTTAGCATCCGGCCCTCAGGAACTTGGACAGAAAAGCCACTACTCCATTACCAAACCTCGAACAACCTATATTTCATCATATTTGTATTTTTGCATCTCATCTCATAACATTATTTTATTACTCGTCTCTAAATCATATCCAATCATTTATTAATCATATTGATTCATAATCATGGTAATTCTCTTATATAATTTCATATGTTGGTTCTTGAACGGTGCAAAGAGCAACGAACTGTGTTCAGGACATGTAGCTCAAAGAGCAAGGAATATTATTTGGTTTACGAGCTTATTTGTTTATCTGTTGTACCCATTGGGATGCCTTTGGGAAGTTGGGCCCAGGGATTAAGTCGAGTTACTGTCGGGCAGTAAGGACTGTCGGTTCAAGTAATTTCGTTTGATACCCATCAATCTAGGCGCCGCTTACAGTCAGGAGTTGGCTGTAACCCGCGTGCTGGATCGACATGTACTCGAGCATGTCTCTTGATTGCGAGGTCGCTTCTCGTCGGGAGGTATAAAGTAGAATAGTAGAAGTCATAAGGCTGGATTTGTTTATTGTTAAGCAAAAGTTCATTAACTATTCAATGAAAACCCCAGTACCATTGCTACATTAAATTGTCTAATTGAACTGTTTCTACCGGTAAGATCACTCCCGAAATGTATCCAGTAGGTCACAGTTAATTCTTGCATTACCAATTCTCTTATATGAATCTCACTAAGTCATTAAAGGCTTATTATGCGTTTCTTTTGTCCATTCCTCATGATAAAATCAACATGGCGGCATGGACCAAGTGAATAATTATTCAAGCATACATTTTGGAATATTCGTATTTTGTCACTAGTGCATAATCATTAAAATAGTCACATTATTTGTAATATCAAGCCTTGCGCTGTATATATCAAAAAATTATTTAACAAACGTGTATGGTTTTGATCCTGAAAAACTGAGACCCCTTCCTATTAGTTGCGCTTTAGTCTGGATTGGGTAAAATGGTTGGCCATCACTGAACCAATTCGGATCGGAGCATGGCTCGTGGGGTGCGGTCGTCACATAGACTGAAGAGATAAAAATAATACTTAAAGATATACTCCTTTTGTTATTTGAGCGTACAAGATGTTGTATAAATCTCAATTACTTTACAATGGGAGAGTTCCTTAGTATTTATAGGAACTCTAATGTAGTTACGGTTGCAGCAACTTGGCTTCCTTTAATGCTATGGGATGGGTTTTCATTAATATTGTCTCGTGTGAGAGGGTCTGCAGACAAATGTTAATGTGGTGTCCCTCGTGATTTATGGGTAGTTGGACCAATTATAGTTAACATGTCTTTAATTCAAGCGTGATTCATCCAAGTGGGCTATTATGGTTTATGACTGTACTTAAGGCATATGTCGTAAGAGACTGATGACTATACGAAGTGATATTTGACCATGGGGAAAGAAGGTCGTGGAACACTATGTACGAAGGACCTTTTTCGAAGACCTGTAACTTTGCTCAGTATATTCGTCTTTTTGGTACCCCTGTATTTATCCATTATAAGATGTCCCCCCAGTTTGCTGGCTCGTGGTACATGAGGCATAGGACTTATGAGTTGAGCTTTTATGGATTGTGATATCGTGGTTTGATTTCGTGGGGCATTCAAGAGAGGAGGAAAAAGTCCGTTATTTTTATTGCTTTCCTGCATGGAATTAAAAATATTTCCATTTTGAATTTGTCCATTACGCCATGATGATAAACGTGGGGAACGTGCCCACGTCCCTTCCATATTAAATGATTTATCTGCGTAGTGTGCGACTAGGTTGTTCACGTGACTCCCGTTTTTTGACTTATAGTGTGTATTAGCCTCGTGCGAGACGTGCTTCAATCTGTGCGATCTATTTCTAGCTAGAGGGTGGTCGTGTGCCCTAGTATTTTTTTCAATCCATAGTATAAATAAGGGTTTCTGAGATGTTCTACCTCTTCACGGAAACATTTTTATCCAGAAAACGCCTTTGATCTTTCTCGTTTTCTGACGGTGCAAACTATTTATTCCCATTTGCTTCTCCCCTACTTCATCTTCTTAATAAATGGCCATTCTTGACCATTCTTATTACCTTTCCTCTATTGTTTGTACTACCAGCATGAATACAACTTATATCGCGATTGGTGGCGTTGTTTATTCTGCTCCTACCATCATCGTTGCCGTGACCTTTGCTGCTTATCTTCGCCTCACCAGCGGTGTAAGTCGATAACGCATTGCGAAACTTCAAAGATGAAGAGCATAGATCCTATAGAGGATTCCAATTATGATGAGGTTGTTCCTACGAGGCAATCTAACCATGTTTTGAAGATGGTTAGCACCATCACCCTTAATGAGGTGAAGCCTCTTCTGCTCCGGTATCATATTGATATCGGAACTATGCATGTGGAAATTTCCTATGTGGAGAATCGCGTTGATGCCCCTCCTACTAACGTCTTTATTATTTTCCAGGAGAAAATCCATGATGGGCTTCATCACTTTTCCCCCAGTGGTATGTGAATATGCTAGACTACATTCCCATCCCAATGGGGTGTTGGTGGGGGGGGGGGGGGGGGGAGGAGGGTTCTAGTTGTGTTGTTGCTTGCTTGCACTGACTTGCTCAACCCCTGAAGTTCTTGTCGCCTACGACGTCGGTACCAGTACGAAGGCCACTCCCATATACCACTTCTTCCACTATGACAACTTCTGATTCCTTATGGAAATCCTACTTAGTCACGTGCCTGAAAGAAACAGTTCTTCTTTGTGAAGACTAAGTGAAGAGAAGGATGATGAATGGTGTTGCTTTGTGGGAATGGATTAGTCCAATACATAGAACAATGAATAAATACGACTTTGGCTTGTTCATGGTGGTTTGTTGGTATGTCTCGAACAACACAAATAAAGTCTGGCATGAGAACATAAGGGATTCTCCTATGCAACTAATAGGCTCAACTAGAAGGCAATTCAGGGAGTTCATCGCAACAAGATTTAAAGAGAGAGGGATCGTCTTTTGGAACACGGGAATAGTTGATGAGAAATGGATTCCACCAAGATCAGGTGTTACGATTATTAATTTTGACGCTGCTATTGGGAATTATCAAAGAGCGGGAGCAATCGGTGTGGTTGCCCGTGACTCACAAGGAACTGTTCTTGGATGGAAAAGAGTTTGTGTGCCTGGAAGCTGGGAGGCAGAAATTGCAGAAGTAGCAGCATGTATCGTGGCCTATGATTCACAGATACTCCAAAAAAATGGTCAGTCAGTGTTGGATACGTATCGAATACCGATACTTTCCGAATACTCTTTGGATATGTATTGGATACGCCACGTGGCGTATCCTATATTGAAAATAATTAATAAAGAAGGATACAAGTATCGGATATGCTGTGAAGCGTATCCGATGAGTATCAAAGTAGTGTGATAGTTTCTTTAAACTAGAAAAGGCCCAACAAGAACCAAATTGCAATATATTTTCATAAAATTAAATATAAAATCGTTCAAACCCTATATTTCAAACCAAAATAAAAATAACACACAAAGCTTTGATATGCTACATAATAATATGTAACTAATGATTGTGCAAATGATTAGATATAATATTAATTGATATTTTTATTGAAATTATATCGTTATATACAATTATTAATATTAAATATCAGACGTATCGCATAAATATCGTATCTTGTAAATTTTAAAAAAATTGTATCCACGTATCTATATCCGTGCAATCTAAACTGTATGTGACAGTCCATTTAGCTTTTGAAAAAGGCTGGAACGATATTGTGTAGCTGGAGATTGTTTAAGTGTCATCAAATATATGAATGCTAATCAAAAGACAAGAGCAGGTATTTGGACAATCCTCAATGAGATAGTTGAGATTAAGAGGAGCAGCTTTCACTCCATTTCAGCGGCACACATCAGACGTCGAAGAATGGTCTCGCACATAGATTGACGCATGACATTTTATGGATGAAAGTGGAGACTCCATTCTTCCTTTTGATTATGTTGAACCTAATTAAATTACTATTATTTAGATATGTACTCTGTTGAACTATTCTTTGTGACTTTAGTAATGAAATCTGATCATTTCATCTCAAATAAAAGAAAAAGAAAAAAAAAAGCATGCCTGTTTATTTTTATTCTCATACCAATAATATTTCTAGACCAACACAAATTTAAGAGATAGTGCAGTATCATATATTTTTTGTTAATGACCAAAATTTGCCTGTAAATTAAGATTCACAAAATTAATATAAAACATATAATTCAATAAAATTATTGTAGTGCTGGTATTAAATTTTTATAGCTTTAGCTTAAAAAGAGTAATTGATCAGGGAAAAATTGAAAACTAACACATAAAATTTTAGTTGGAGGGCGTTGATGATAATTTTTTTTATTACAGGGGATGTATCTATAATTAGACCAAACCTTATAGGTTGTTGCTGTAATTATCCCGTTATAAAATTAAGTCGAAAAAGTAAATGAATTACGTGCGAAGTGCAACAAAACAAGATTCGTCACCTTGTCACATGATAGACAGATATCATTTTACGTACATCCTTGTCCATGCCCACAAACAGTAACATCAAATCTCAGAATTCAATAATAGTTTCCAAGACAAATAAAAATCATAACAATTACATTTAGTCTTATCAACTTTATAACCTAAGTATAATAACGTTCGAGATTATTAGAATAATTACGAAAGGTATCGCTTGAAAAAGTCGAAGCTGATACAGCAACGAGTATCTAGTGTTTGAAAGAAAGAAATAATCACGAATATGCCATGTTTCATCAAAAAAAAAATGTGCAATGTGATTAATGAACTCCAGGCAATTTTTTATTTTTATTTTAACTAGAGTAGGAGTAGCTAGTAGTGTCAGGGCAATCTCCAGGTTTGCAGTCCAAGATTGTTGTGTTTTCTTGAAGGACCAGAGACAGGTATCCATCTTTTGGGCATGAAGTTCCTGAAAGGATTCTCTTGATCATGATGAGGTGATTCTGATGGTGTCGATCTGATCTTGAAACCATTTGTTGTTGTTGTTAATCTGGACCCACTACTGCAACGATGACAAAAAACAAGGATCAACGCCAAACTAACCCATAACACTTGTCTTGAAAACATTCTACTAGCTAGTGGCAGACTGGCAGTGCGATAGATGTATTACGTATATATATGGTTTGCTTAATTTGAGATACAGTCTATAGTGGGGAAAGCAATTTGGGGATGAACACAAATTATGTGTAATATTTAAATGTTGAGGAAGAAAAAGAAGAAGAAGAATTGTGTCAAATGGAGAGAGAGATAGAGAGAGAGGTTTGATGGAAGAAATGTTTAATATATGCGTTCTGGTAAAGATTATAGCGGAAAGTAGGAAAAGGATAGAAAGAGCTTTTTGAACGAGTCTACTCCTTAACTTAAAACAATTAAGGAGCACGAACGTAACAGTAGCCAAAAGATTTTCTTCTAGTTTTCTTTGGTCAAATGCCATGAAATGAAAGGACGTGAATAAAATATTAAAACATATATTCCAGGGAGAAAAGGCAAATTTCTTTGCCATAGTACCAACTTTTTCATAAAATTCACAATTCTTTATTTTCTTTTGGTACATATATATATATATATATATATCTATACGAAGTTTAATTTCAGAAATTTGATGGAACATGTATACAATAATTATTCATATATATTAAAGCGAGAAAGGGAAGGTTCTTTAAAGGGGTTTGCATGAGGGGTAGGGGCCGGTGTAGGGTAGGGTTATGTCACTCATGCTATGGTTAGGTGAGTGTTTTCGGTTCGGGCCAGCTCACATTAATGCATGCCCACTGTTATTTGAGACCCCCCTATAACAAGAAAACTTGTCTCCCTTTCTTTTTGCAAACTACACATGTACATGTACATGAACTCCTCCTTTTACTCTGGCTAGTTACTTGATTTCATTTGATTTTGTTACGCAAGTTTTCTCTATGGTTCTATAGCGATCTACTTAATAAGCACTACTAGATCTTAATAATAATTTACATGAAAAAATAATAATGAGTAATTTTTGTTTATAAATGTATAGCTAGTCATAAGTCATGTGATGGTGAAATGAAGCGGAACAGAATAAATATATTTTGAGATCAATGGGACGCGCACGTTATGGTTGATGGAAGCAGGAAGAAAAGAAGTACAACATTTTCGGAAGTTGTGGGAGAAGAAAAAAGGACGGATTTGTTTACTTACTGTTGCTGCAGAATCACGGAACAACCACCCTTTAATTGAGGAGTGGGCTGCTGCATGAAATGCTACGTGTATACGATTTAACGAGTTACTTTGTATTCTCTCTTTTCTTATCTTTTCCTTTCTTTCTTTCATTCTTTTTCTGGTAAGAACAACACAATAATTTCGTGCATTAGGGACTAACGTAGGCTATCGAAATTCGGTCATGAATACTATTTTGGTCTTATTTCGTCATGGTAATAGAACACAGTAATACAATACAATGGGAATATAAATAACCAAAATAATGTTAATCCACTTGAAATAACCGGACTAACTTTGTCCGAAACACCTACTATCTATTACAGATCTCACACTGATTTAAATACAAGAATAACACTAAATACGCAGCGCATCGAATTGCGGTTGTTCGATACGCGCCTCGAATATTGCCGGTTCGACGCCGAGTTAATGCTATATAATCTTGACAGTACGTTGGAACGTATCGAATCTTGTTTCGTGTCGAATCGAGGGACGTATCGAATAGAGGAACGTATCGAACGGCTGGATTCGATGTGGTCAGGTCGGGACTCAGGTTCGATCCCCCTCTGAATGCTCAAAATCGCCCTATATATAGCAACTCGCATTGTGGGGCCCGTGGACAGCTGTAAAATACGCATCGAATCATATCAATTCGATGCGCGCATCGAATCATACCTATTCGATGCGCTGGAGATATCGAATGGGCCTGATTCGATACGTTAATGGGCCGGCCCAACTCTATTGCTGGCCCAGTCATAAAATACCCCCATCACATAGTCCCCCCAGTTTGGGAGACGTTAATAGAATAATGACGACTTCCAAACTCACAACATAATTGTATTAAGAACTTTTTGGGCATCGAATTGTAACAATTCGATGCGTGAAATTATGGGTATTGAATCGTGACTCGTTCGATGCGCGCATCGAATAATGAAAATTCGATGCGTCCACAACAGTTGCGGCCCATGGGCCTATATATAAGGGACCACATATCTGACATTTCTTGTTTTTATCCGGAGGGAATATTTTTGTTTGCTTCTGAACCGCATCGAACGCAGTCTGTTCGACACGGAGCGTATCGAATCACCGATATTCGACACGTTACCAATTACCTATAATCATAGAAAAATTATTAGAATTTTACTATTAGGCTGATATGGCTCGTATAAAATCTCGAAGCCGCAGTAAAATTGTTCTATCTCCTGAGAATATTCACACTACTCAGGGAATGGTCGAACCAAATGAGCAAAATGAGCCCTCAGGTGCGGGTCCATCGAATCGACCTTCACCAAATCCTTCTACCATAAGGCTTGGAGGTATTAGTGCAGGCACTCGGGTGCCAATTGTGAGTGATTTTGAATGTCACGAAAATTTCGCTACAAGGAGATTGGTGATGACTCCGACCGATACCGGTGGACGCATTAAAGTTGGCACCGACCGCCAAATTCAGATAATGGAGGATATCGATGCAGAAGACGATAAAATCGCTGGCAATTTGGCGAAGTTTAATGCAGCTCATCCCAATTTCAGGGAAAAACGTAATGTAGAAACAGCGAGTTCTTCCCGCTCAACCGATGAGACATGGTATGAAGCCGCTAAACGAAAATCAGAGGAGAATATATCCGCTCGCGAAGCTTAGAGCATACCTCCACCCAATAGGCCTCGACCTTCAGGGAATCCAAGACCTGCTCCGCCTGGAAGCCTTAGTGATTACGACTTTCTCAATGATGAAAACTCAGAATCATTGAGTGCCACATTGGGCGGATACCAATTAAGAGAGGAGCAAGCTGGAGAGATTATGCGAGGTTTGTGGCCGCAGTTAGATCGTCAAACCACAATTAACCGATTGGGGTATCAAGGTTTGGCTCGCTTCGGGTGCCTTTTCTTTGCTGCTGTCATCTTAGCCGTTTATCGGCTATGCAGAGATTATAGTGGGCTAGCTGCGGTGCAAAATCAACACAACGCTGTTGTCGACAATCTACGTACTGCTATTAATAGTGGAAAACATAGTCGCCAAAATGCCCTGAAACGCGCTAGGGAATCAGATTCGAAGGCATCTAAGGCCACCCGCGATAAACATGATGCCGAAGTGAAGGCCAAGAAAATCGAAGAGGACGCAAAAGCTTTGCGTGCTGAAATTGATGCGTTGAAAAAGGATAATGAATCCCTAAAACGCGTGAATCGTTCTCTCGAGGCTTCAAATACTGATGCTGAAAATGCCATTTCCAACTTGCGTCGTCGAATTCAGTATTTGGAATCTGAAGAATATAGATGTGCTATTGCTGAAGAATTTATGCAGAGTAATGCATATAAATTTCTGGAATTATTACGCGGTGCTACTGACATGCAGTATGGAATGGACGTATGCGTTGGCCAGGTTGGACATCTTGGATATCTTGGGGAAGGTTTCCGCAATGACATGCTTGATGTAAGGCGTAACGCAAAAATGGAAACACCCGAGGCTAATATTGATGATGACGATGATGAGTTACACACACCTCGTTCCGGCGATCCATTCTATACCGTGTGGCGAGATCGTAAAAAACCAAAGAAGTCCCATTCAAGCCCCTTAAAATCCAAATCACCTCGCGCTTCCAAGGGTAAAGAAAAGATTTCACCCAGCACTATTTCGGGCGATTTGGAAAATGTTAATAGGGTTCTTCATGATGTTTTTGGTTCGAGCAATACAGAGCTAGAATTGCCACCGAGAATTTCCAGATCTACAATTTTTCTTAGAAGTCCTCCAAAAGCAACTGGTTTAAGGCCTCAGGACCCTACAATTCCGGTTAAAAGAAAGAAGGGGACCAGTGTGTCTAAGGACTCAGGTCCCTCAACAGTTTTACCAGGTCGAAAATGTTCTGCTCAGAGTGACTTGGCCCCTGTGCTGGATAGTAAAAAGGGTGATCCAGGGTTACCAATTAATGCACAGTATACGATTTCTCCTAGTAGGTATCAACTCGGAGATCCTGCTGATAGAGCAGAAATTGTCTTGCCCGAAAATTGGGCACAAACTGAGGAATTAATCCTGACAGAAGATCAGATTCAGGGCAATTGTGCCAATTTTGCACGTTCAATGGGTTTGGTTCTTCGTGAGGAGTCCCCCCATTCATCGGAAGAGTATCGATAGTTTGGCTACACTATTTTGTGGTTATTAAGTTCATATTTTGTACAAAACCTTGTAATTCGTAAATGGTTGCTTTTTCAATGAAAATGACTCAACCGTTTGACATTACCTGCTTTTTGGTACGCATTCATTCGTTAAATGGTATTTATAACGTATTCCATACTCGATATTTCATCAATTTGCTCGTTGTTGTGATTTTGCCAAATTAATATCCTACTTTCGTTTGCAGTAAGATTATGAGCATTTTGAGTTGTGACTGTTTTTGTTAGGGTAATATTGTTTTGCCTAATTGACATGTCAACTGGGTTATTCCTGCATAGGTTATGAATTGCATCGGGCCTTATTATCCCTTCGTCATGTTCTTCCTTTTGGCATGCGAGGTGACTCATTTTATGCCTTCTTACTCCTCCATGATGTTTTCTTTTTGACATGCGTGGGTGGACCACTTTGGGCCTTCTTACCCCTCCGTCATATTCTTCCTTCTGGCATGCGGGGGTGGACCACTTTGGGCCTTCTTACCCCTCCGTCATGTTTTTCTTTCTGGCATGCGGGGGTGGACCACTTTGGGCCTTCTTACCCCTCCGTCATGTTCTTCTTTCTGGCATGCGGGGGTGGACCATTTTGGGCCTTCTTACCCCTCTGTCATGTTTTTCTTTCTGGCATGCGGGGGTGGACCACTTTGGGCCTTCTTACCCCTCCGTCATATTCTTCCTTCTGGCATGCGGGGGTGGACCACTTGGGGCCTTCTTACCCCTCCGTCATGTTTTTCTCTGCATCATTTAACAAATAAAGATTTTCAGTTAATAATAATTTCTAGACCGAATCAGCGTAAATGTGTGTGTAAGAAACATATATTTAATGAAAATTCTTCTATTTATGCATAATAACGCCTGAGATGTTGCACATTCCATGGGCGTTTCTGTTGAACTCCTCTTAGGGTCTCCAAATAATAATATCCTCGTGAACTTGCTCGTGTGACTCTAAAAGGCCCTTCCCATTTTGGTTCAAGCTTCCCGATATGCTGTTTAGCTGCAAGGCTTCTAAGAACCAAGTCTCCTACTTCAAAACTTCTGAATTGGACTCTCTTATCATAGCTTTTGGCCATTGCAGCTTTATATGCAACAGTACGCTGATAAGCATCCTCTCTTGTGGATCCTATCATATCCAGATCCATCTGTCGCAACCTGGCTGATTGTTCCGGATCATAATCAGTGATTCTGCGCGTTGGCATACCTATTTCCGCAGGCAATACTGCTTCAGTGCCATAGACAAGAACAAAAGGGGTTTCGCCTGTCGATGTTCTCGGGGTCGTCCTATATGCCCATAATATTCCTTGAAGCTCTGCTGGCCATGTTTTCCCTGTGGCTCTGACTCTCCTTTCAAGATAATCCTTCAATGTTTTGTTAGTGGATTCTGTTTGGCCATTGGATTGTGGGTGATATACCGACGTGAGATTGTGTGATATCTTTAATTCCCCAAACCACGATTTAATGTGCTTCCCAGTAAATTGCGTTCCGTTATCACATACAATGGACCTCGGTATACCGAATCGGCATATAATGTATTTCCAGATGAACTCGATCATATTATTCTCCGTGATTGACGTTATAGGTTCCGCCTCGACCCATTTTGTATAATACTCCACTGCCACTATTAGATATCGTTTTTGACCTTTGCCCGGTGGAAACGGACCAACTATATCAATTCCCCATTGATCAAAAGGACATGCCACGTCGATTGGTTGCAGTTGACGTGCCGGTCTGTGAATAAGGCGAGCATGGTATTGGCAACTGTCACATTTTCTCGAATAAGCTGTTGCATGTTTACGTAGAGTTGGCCAGTAATATCCTTGACGTAATATTCGTTGAGCTAATGCTCGGCCCCCGGAATGATTTCCGCAACTACCTGCGTGGATCTCTTCCATGACATATTCAGCTTGCGTAGGGGTCAAACATCTTAACAACGGTCCTTCGAAAGACCTTTTATACAATTCTCCATTACTCCTAGTGAACCTGTAAGCATTGTAACGCATCCTGCGTTGAGCATTCGGGTCCGCTGGTAAAATGCCATGTTGAAGATAAATCATAATTTCATCCTTCCAAGACGGGTCCTCTTGTATTGTCAATATAAATTCCACTCTGACTTCTGTTGTGATATATTTTGATTTTCCAATCGAAGGTTTGTCAGCAACCATAAGTGTGATTCTTTTTTCTGCCAAAATTTCTGAAGAACTTACAAATTTAGAAAGTGCATCTGCCTTGGCATTGTCGTCCCTGGGGATTTGAGTTATATCAAAAAATTTGAACCTCCTTGCCAACTCTTTAACTTTTGCAGCATATAGCTTCATAGTCTCCTCACGTGTTTCATATTTTCCGGAGAAATGATTTGCCACCAAAAGCGAATCGGTGAACACATCTAGATGCTCGATGTTGAGTCCGAGTGCCATTTTAATCCCTGCAATTATTGCTTCATATTCAGTTTCGTTATTTGTCACCATGTAATTCAAGCTGATGGCAAATTCAATTTCCCTCCGCTCTGGGGACAGAAAATGTATACCAATTCCCCCCGTGAGTTGTGGCAGATCCATCAGTATGCAATATCCATGTCGTCGTTGCTCTACTGGTTCCTTCTTGGTTTGATATAGAAAATATACAACATGCGGTCTCCACTTCACTGTTCCCCAGGGTTTCGGCCATGAAATCTGCTAGGGCTTGCGCTTTGACCGCGACTCGCGGCTTAAATTCCAGCCCAAACTCACTGACTTCAATCGCCCATTTCACCAGTCTACCAGAGGTTTCTGGTTTCGCCAATACTTGCTTCAATGGTTTTTCAGTCACCACAATAATCGGATGAGATTGAAAATACAGTTTCAACTTTCGAGCTGTAACAAAAATCGCCAATGCAAACAGTTCTATCTCCAAATAATTTCTTTCCGCCCCCTGCAGTACTCTGCTCACATAATGTATTGGTAGTTGTTGAGCTCCTCTCTGTTTAAGTAGTACTGTACTGATTGCATTTGCAGATACTGCCAGATAGAGATACAACACCTCCGGTTTTGCTAACAACGGTGGGCTTACTAGATATTTCTTCATTTGCCTAAAAGCCTCTTCACATTCCGGAGTCCAGATAAAATTTTTGTTCCGTTTCATCACTTTAAAGAAATGGAGGTTCTTTTCGGCAGATGTTGATATAAATCTTCCCAAGGCCGGCAGGCGGCCCACCAAGCATTGTACGTCTCTCACCGTGCTAGGTGAAGGCAAATCCAGTACTGCTCTTATCTTATCCGGATTAGCCTCGATTCCTCTCTCATTTACCACATATCCTAGAAACTTTCCAGCCGTCACTCCAAAAGTGCATTTTTTAGGGTTTAGTTTCATTCCATATGTCCTCATTATGGTGAATGCCTCATCCAGATGTCGCACATGTTCATCAGCTTTAAGACTCTTTACAAGCATATCGTCAATATATACTTCCATTGACTTCCCAATTTGATGATAAAACATCTTAGCCACCAACCTCTGAAATGTTGCTCCCGCATTCTTTAATCCGAAAGGCATCACCCTATAGCAGTACACTCCGGTATCCGTTACAAATGCCGTTTTACTCTGATCTTGCACTGCCATGAAGATTTGATGAAAACCACTCTTTGCATCCATCATACTCAGTAATGCACATCCTGCTGTAGAATCTACTAGTAGATCTATCCGCGGCAAAGGAAATGGATCTCTCGGGCAATGCTTGTTTAAGTCAGTATAATCCACACACATTCTCCATGTAGCTTCCTTCTTTAAGACCAACACAATATTGCTCAACCATTCTGAGAATCTTATAGCGTAAATATGTCGAGCTGCTAAGAGTTCCTGCACCTCTCTTTCGGCTGCTTCATTCTTTTCTTTGCTGAAATTCCGCTTCTTCTGCCGTATCGGTTTCGCACTCTTATCTACATTCAGATGATGTACAATGATTCTCGAGTCTATCCCTTGAAGGTCTGAATTAGACCACGCAAATATATCTGAATTACGGCGAAGACAATCTACCAAAGCTGCTTCTATCATCCAGTCCATTTCTGCTCCAATCTTGATTACTTTTTCAGAACTTTCTTTGAAAAGCTGTACGATTTTGAATCCTCCCAAAGGTTCCATCTTGCATTCTTGCCATTGCTTCAGCAACTGACTTTCTATTTTATCTTGCCCCTGTTTTTTAGGCTCAATCCTATCTTGTCTCAGATCTGACTTTGTTATGAACTTTTTCTCTGTTTGCTGTTTCTCAACCACATTCAAGTGCCTTTTATTCGTCATCCTAGCTACTCTATCTAAAAACAGTGTTTACGGTGTTCCCACAGACGGCGCCAATATTTTGGTCTTATTTCGTCATGGTAATAGAACACAGTAATACAATACAATGGGAATATAAATAACCAAAATAATGTTAATCCACTTGAAATAACCGGACTAACTTTGTCCGAAACACCTACTATCTATTACAGATCTCATACTGATTTAAATACAAGAATAACACTAAATACGCAGCGCATCGAATTGCGGTTGTTCGATACGCGCCTCGAATAGTGCCGGTTCGACGCCGAGTTAATGCTATATAATCTTGACAGTACGTTGGAACGTATCGAATCTTGTTTCGTGTCGAATCGAGGGACGTATCGAATAGAGGAACGTATCGAACGGCTGGATTCGATGTGGTCAGGTCGGGACTCAAGTTCGATCCCCCTCTGAATGCTCAAAATCGCCCTATATATAGCAACTCGCACTGTGGGGCCCGTGGACAGCTGTAAAATACGCATCGAATCATATCAATTCGATGCGCGCATCGAATTATACCTATTCGATGCGCTGAAGATATCGAATGGGCCTGATTCGATACGTTAATGGGCCGGCCCAACTCTATTGCTGGCCCAGTCATAAAATACCCCCCACAAATACGTTTCGCTTGGTAGCAACCAAATTTCAGTCCCAAATAATATTAGCAACCGAATATCGTTGATAATGCATATAATTGGGCGGAATTGGATATTTCAAAAACACTAGCAAAAGAAATCCCGACTCTAGTAATGTATATGTTTGGGGCGGGAGAAACTTCAAAAGTATTAGTAACGTAAATTTCAGTCACTAGTGACTTTTTCCCCTCCTATAGATATTACAACATCCACACCCATTTAAAGTCCTTCGCAAAACCTTTTCTTTTCCAAATACATCTCTTTTAACTTTCTTGGACTAGGTCTTCCATTTCTTTCAATTTTGTATATCATCCACACCTTAAAGGTTCCACACAATCTTCTCTTATTTTTCTTCAGCCATTTTTTTTATTTCTTTTTTAATTTTGGAATTATGGTAAGTTATGTTTCATTTGAAGTATTTAAATATTTTAATCATTTTTTCGTTTTCTCAGTAGATATTGTGGTCACAGTTAATTCATGCATTAACGCTGTGGTCAATATTCACTACACTAGAACTGGTTTTTCGCTTAACGACCGCAAATCAGATCGCTAATGAACAGTCTGCGGTCGCTAAAGGCCATATAGCGATCAGATTCCGGTTGCAACTTTCATATTTAGAGATCGGAAGGTGGTCGCAACCGGTGTATTCAGATTGGACCGTGATCATAAATTTTGCGACCACATTGCAGTCGTTAATACAATGGCAACGCGGTCACAACTTTTGCGACCGCAATGCCGTCACAAATAAGTTACGACCGCATTACGGTCACAACCTTATAGCAACCGCGCTGTGCTCGCAAAAAGTGGCCGTAACATTTAGCCACCGGCCCGCAGTTGCTAATAAGCTTCGAAGCAATTGCACCCACGGGGCGGTGGCTAATGCACTTCACGGTTCTTACAACCGCGATGCGGTGGCTAATAATATTCAAGGCATTAGCGACTGCATTGCGGTTGCAAATAATATTTAACAGAATAAAAAAACACTAATATTTCCATAAATTACCAGAATATTATTATGTTTTTTTTTTAAATTCCGAAATTGTTGTATTAATAAAACAAAGAAAATGTTTGTATGCCAAATAATTTTGAAAAAATGGAATACAGGATAAAAAATCTGTTTATTTGAGCAAAAAGAAATAAATATGTATTTGGTTTTGTGAATAAATAAATAGCTTGAAGATTTTGGAAAGACATTGAAGGTGTGACGAAATGAGGAGTTTGATGTTTATTGAAGAAAAGAAATGAAGAAAGAAGTAAAACTGTTGGGTATCTTTTTATGATTGAAGAAATAATTAATAATGTTTGAGGATTTTGAAAAATTGATTCAAGAAAAGAAATGAAGAAAAAAGTAAAAGTGTCGGGTATTTTTTGATGAAATGGGAGTGAAATATTTAAGTATATATAGATTTTACGGTAAAAAAATTGAATTTTCGAAAATTTTGAATTCCCCCGACGCGCCAATTTTGGGGTCATTTGCGACCGCATCTTTCAACAAGTTCAAATTTTTGAAATTTCAAAATTTCCGCCAAATTCGGCAAAAGTTGCGACCGCTTTGCGCTCACAAATACTCATGCCCAGATTTGCGCAACGCTGTCGCAAAAGCCTATGAATATTAGTTGCCATCACACTCCGGTGGCTAATGCCCTGTGAAGATTATTTGCCACCGCTATGACGTGGGTAATTCCTCTATGAATATTAGTTGCAGCCGCGGTGTGGTCACAATTATCAAAAAACGTTAAAGTTTTGGATTTTTTTAATACGATCTTGATGTGTTTGTGATTTTAAATAAAGAATCTCATTAATAAACTTTGATTGAAGTAATATTTAATTAGTTTAATGGTGAAATATCTTGGATCTATATTACTTGAATACAAGAACAGTTATACGTCGCAATAATTACAACTGTAAACGATAGTAATATCGATTTTAGTTCTTTAAACTTTGAAACTAGTTTTACTATTGCAATTGAAGACCGTTGAAACAGTTGAATGAAAGCAGTAAAGAATACAAGGTTTTTAACGTGGCGAACCAGTTGGTCCTAGTCCACGGGATTTTCACCCAAAATGTAACTCAAATGATATACCTACTCAAGGATTACAACCTTAGGAATTACTTCAACATAAAACTAGGATCCATCTATTTTACTGTTGCAACACCTAAGCATTAACTCTGCTCGGTATACTTCTTTGAGTCAGATAACTTCAAGATTACTCAAAGCTCATTTGGCAAGAAGTTCTCTCACTGAGCTCACTTTGACTCGATACAGGATGAATGACAAAAAATTATCGCTCAAAAGGTTGTCTTCTAAGGCCTTGAATCTTCTTCTTATATAGGCATGGGGATAATCTCTGCAAATCTTCAGTTGCAATCCTCACAGATCTTCTCTCCTTATCTGATAAGCTCTGCATATCTCCAGTTATAATCCACACAAATCTTCTTTCCTTATCTAAAATATTTTGCAAGATAACTTTGAATATATCCCATGTATATGCCTACTAAATATCTCTAAATGCATAATAAAGAGATATGATTAATATCTTAATCAACAAGGAATGCTAATTATATAAGATATAATGAAATCATCTTAGATAACTACCATCATTAGGATAACTTTTATCTTAACAAGATTAACACATTAGATTTGATTTTCAAAACAAGATCAATTTAACCTAATAAGGCCAATTGGAAAATCGACCCTAACAAATAGTATTTAAATTATGAAAATAGTAAGTTATAGTTGGTTAGCTAAGTTATGAACTATATAGAAGTCTTTTACTCACCTCATATGCGATTGACATTCGTTAAAAATTTTAGTATAGATGTTATAGTGATATTTATATAGATTTCCATCTAATTAATATATACATACGTAGTGATTAGATGGATAGCCTTTACCGTTAGTTAAATGTGTCATTATGAACTGACACTTGAAATGATTCTTGAACGTGCAGCTAAACTAATTTTGTGTGTTTGATTAAGTTGTTTGTACTTATTATTTTTGTAATTAATCATTAAACCAATAATATGCATTAAATTAGGGTGCAAAATGCGTAAATTAATAACATGAATATTATTTTTCACTGCAATGCGGTTGCAAATGACCCCCAATTGCAACCATTTTACGGTGGCTAAAGCTATTTTTCAAATTTTGCAAAATGTAAAGGCTATGACTATTTGCTACCCGCGGTCGCAACTAGCAACGAGTAGTAAACGATCACATCTAGCAATAACTAGCACTAGTTGCGACCGCAGTGCGGTGGCTAATGCTAGTTACCGTTGCTAATTACCACCGCATTATGGTGGCAACTAACTATGTTGTCCCTATAAATACCCTCCCCCATTCATTTTGAGAATTTATTCCAACCTTCCATATTGGCTAAGGTACCCAAGATGTTTTACTATTACAACTCATTTGTTTTCTTTTTCTCAATAATGTCTTATTAAAATGAACACTAATTTGATTATATGGTTGGTTGTTTATTACTAGATATTGTCGTGAATGCAACGAGGGTCGTTCACCCATAATACTTGACAACAGGCCTTTCTTCGCTACAACAAGTAAGTATATCCTTCATTTCTTTGCTTTCATTGTTCTATAACATGTTCGTGATATTATATATAAAGGATATTGATTAGTAGAATAAATTATAATTATTAATTTTTTATTATCTCAGACTAAATATCTATTATCTCGCCGCTACATCTTGGATGTACGATAGATTAGATAACAATGGTTATTTGAAAGAACATTATGTGGTTGGGATTTTTTCATTCATATAACAATGCCTCGCAACAGGAAACAATACTTAGATCTAAGCAACCGGGTTAGGTGCTTGTGCTAGAAATGCAATAATTTTAATTTTTTTGATCGAAACATAATATGTGATCATCTTTACAAGTTGGGCTATATGTATCAATATTGAGTATGGGTGTTTCACGAAGAATAGGTGATCGGGGCATTCACGTCGTATTTAAACGATTCACCACCCACTAATATTCACGTAGATAACCTTTTCCACATTGATAATTTGTGTAGAGAAGTGGTCGTGGACGCATATGGGGGTCAATTTGTTGAAGTAGAGGTGCGTAACGAAGATCCAAAACCCGATGCGAGAGAGTTCTACGATTTGATGCATTTGGGAGATGTACAGATGCATGGTAAGAAGCAAAAATTGTGTTGCAGTGGGTTGCAAAGTTCTTGACGTACAAGACCATCCACAAAGTAAGTAATGTCGCTTGTCAAAAGTTTTTAGGTTGTCTAAAGATGATAATACCCAAAGATTTAGAATATATTACATCATACGGGGCCCAGCATGAATACGATGCTTGCAGGATTAGGGTCAGGGTACACAGATATTGATGTCAATAAGAATTACTGTTTCTTGTATTACAGCAAGAATGCCAACAGGGATCTCACTCCATGTCCGATATGCAATGAGGATAGGTACGAGGCTGGTAGAAAGTCGAGAGTCACGAAGAAAAGATTGTGGTACTTCCCTCTAGGCCCTTGACTTCAAAGGTTCTTCTATACTGTAGGCACTTCAAACCATTTGACTTGGCATTTGAAGTACCAGCAATCAACTGATTGAATGGGTCACCCAGCTGCAGGCGAGGCTTGAAGACACTTACACTGGATGTATCCGAACTTCGCCGCAGAGCCTAGAAACGTACGCTTCGATCTATGCACGGATGGATCCACACATTTGGGCAATTTGGGAAAAATTACTCTTGTTGGCTCGTGTTTGTCACCCCCTATAGCCTTCCTCTCGATTTATGCATACGGCCGGAGTTCATATTTTTTAGCCTTATTATATCTGGCCCAAAGAGTCCACGAATGAACTTAGATGTATTCATGAGGTTGGTGATTGAAGAGATCAAAGGTTTGTGGACATATGACAGCTCTCGAAAGGAAAACTTCCATATACCAGCGACCCTAATGTTGAGAATCAACGATTTTCCAGCTTATGGAATGTTGTCCCAGTGGAGTACGCATGAGAGGTTATCGTGTCTTTAATGTATGGGGGCCACAAATTGTTTTACGCTGAAGCATGGGAGAAAAGTCTCGTGGTTTGATTGTCATCATCGATTTCTACCAGAGCATCACCAATGGAGGCACAACAAAAATCAGTTCTACAAAGATCGAAAGGCACTAGAAAGACCAATTCCAAGGAAAATGGGTGATCAAATAATGGCCATTATGGATAGTCTACAACCGGTGGGGTATGGGCCAAACCCCACAAAGATCTAGGTTTTTGGAACGACTCATAATTTTTGTCGTTGGAACATCTTTTACGAACTACTTTATTGGTCCACCAACTTTATTCGTCACAATCTAGATGTCATGCACTGTGAGAAGAACTTTTTCGATAACACCATCAACACATTGTTGGACGATGCTAAGATGAAGGACAACATCAAGTCTAGACAAGATTTGAAGATATTAACTCACCATAATGAGTTGCTTTTGGTATCCACATGTAGAGAAAGGAAGTTTTAAAGTGAAAGGCAACCTATTGTCTTACGAGGTAGCAAAAGAGTATGGTGCTTAATTGGTTGACCAATCTTAAGTTTCATGTGGGATATGCCTCGGACTTGGGACGATGTGTGCAAAAAGAACAAGGAAAGTTGTTCGGTATGAAGAGTCATGATTGTCACGTCTTCATGCAGAGACTAATCCCGATCACCTTTCCCGACTTCTTTCCTCCTGACATTTAGGGGTTACTGGAAATTAGTTTATTTTTCAAGGCGATTTGGCCTCAAAGGTTTTGGCAACCAGTATGGAGCAATTAGAGGAATCATTTATTGTTACGATATGCAGGATGAAGAGGATATTTCCTCCATTCTTTTTTAACTATATGGTGCATTTAGGCCATACACCTCCCGTACGAGGCTAGAGTTGGAGGTCCGGTCCACTATAGATGGATGTATCCGTTCGAGAGGTATTATTGTATATTTTTTAAGACAATATCTTTTATAGCGTATTGATTCTTTTTCTAAATAACTATTTCTTTGAAATACGAGTATGTTTGATATTAAGGGTTCAGTCTTGAATAAAGCGACAGTCGAAGGATCCATAACCAATGCATACCTACTTTCAGAGCTGGCCAGTTTGTGTTCTCAATGTCTGGATGTCTCTGTTAAGGCCAAATATAACCGCCTCAGCAGGAATGAGAAACACGGAGTAGGACGATGAACCTACAATATTTCACATGAAATGGACGCCAATAGGGGCACTGAACAATATGAGGCACTTGATGTCCAATGAAATCGACCAAATAGAACTTTATACGTTTCTAAAGCTTGACAAATAGCTCAAGTAAGTTAACGTTATTCGTAATCATGGCATAATGCTATTTTGTCTTGTTAAGTACTAACTTATTTTTACGACACAAGTTGTTTGAAGATGAAGAGTGCGGTAGACTCAGTCCAATGGGGGCAATGAGAGTGAAGTAGGAATAGATCATTTAATCACTGGTCCAGCTAATACAGTGGCGACTTACGATGGATACATTGTGAGTGAGTTCAGATCCCACACAGAAATGACGTTGGGCCCAAAGAACAGTGATTGTAGCGGTGTTTATGTCATGGGAAACATGGGAGATTCGAGGTCAGAAACTTTTACGGAGGACATAATACATGTGGAATATTGGGGATGAAGAAAACCTTTTTACCTTGTGTTGTTCAAATGTTTGTGGTATGATATACACGAAGGTACGGATGTGCACTCAACGTACAAGGTTGTTGATATTAACCTGCGTCGTACCCTCACCACCAATTAGCCGTTTATTTTTGCTAATCAAGCACTACAGGCGTAGCCAAAGAAGACGACAGGATGTCTGGGTCGGAAGATGGTTGGCTATATCTACCATTCTTGCCAGATACATAATTGGTATGTCATCAGTGTCGATTCAAACGAGGCCCAAGCGGGAATGTTGGGCCAAGTCCTACAGGAGAATAAAGCTGACGGGTTGAATTTATGTGTAGACCTTTCCTCGTTCCACAATGGATATCCAATTCACGGATGGGCAACTTGAGGTGGTTGAAGAAGGA
This sequence comes from Linaria vulgaris, assembly GCA_948329865.1. Taxonomy (NCBI): domain Eukaryota; kingdom Viridiplantae; phylum Streptophyta; class Magnoliopsida; order Lamiales; family Plantaginaceae; genus Linaria; species Linaria vulgaris. Next base: position 12,268,553 of record OX415253.1, read on the forward strand.
AGTTCGGAGGAGGAGGATAGTATTGACATAAAGGAAGAGGACGATGGGGCGGGGGATTTAGAGTCAAATGATAGTTTGTATGAGTAGTGTGAGATTAGGGTTTAGTAGTATTTCTTTGTTTTATGATATTTAATAAATATTCTTTAGCGTAAGATTCATATTATAGTTTGTATGAGTAGCATTTAATATCGTTGGTTACAAATTCTTTTATGTATGCCATATTGTCAAGTGCAATTAAAACGAGCAATCGTATATGCACAACAAAACTTAATTACAATCGTATATGTTGTTAAGTACTAAAAAAAGGAACAATAATTACATGAAATCTATATATACATAAATTCATTACATAAACATAAAGGAATCACAATAACGTATCCATTAGCATAACTTAATTACACTAAGAGTACGCAGTTTGAGCTAAATTACACGAATACTACTAGTCAGCAAATTCTAAGATACGCGAAATGGAGCCTTCACCATCATCGCCACCATCATGACCACCCTCATCATCACCGCCAATATCAGCAGCCTCCCCATCAAGAGTATCCTCATCATCCTGAGCCAAACCAGCAACCTCATAGTCGTTATCCTCATACTCAGGCGCATACATCAGCGCAATCGAACAACTATGAGCAAATGGATCATGTGCTCGCGGCGGAGATAGGTGCGAGGGAGTCGACATGGAACTCATGTAGGCTTTACGGGATGCTGCCATGTATCAAGTAGGAAGCGAAGTAGGATGAGTGCATGTCGCATCGGTAATGTGTTGGGTCAAGTCCGGGATGTGATGTAGTAGGACGTCAACTCTATGATCAGTAATGGTCCTAAGATGACGGTTCTCTGACTCCAAGCTCGCAAGGTAGCCCTGCGTCGAGTTCATCACCTTCCTGATAGGATAACAAAAGTATCTAGATATGACTTCAAAGGCAAGCCCGCAACGTTCCACTTCTTCACTTCTTTGGTCGCTCTCTCCCATAACTCGAGATCAATGAAGGGACATTTAGCTCGATTCGCCTCATACCTCTCTGTCATCAATGCTATGTAGGTCTTCTGTTCATTTTATTAATTATTAGTATATATATAATAAAGAATAAGTTAATATAGACATCGGTAGATAAATTAGAAGTAAAAACTTGAAATTATTTACACAGATAGCCTCTACGCAGGGTCCAGCCAAACTCGGTGACATCGAGCTCCAGGCGGCTGATCATCCGGGACATGTGTATACTAATAAATGTATGCCTCATCGTGTCGAGGCTGGGTCTCCCCGGTTGGGTTTGCTCGCATCTACATATTACAATAACAAGTATGTTAAACTTATAAACTTAAGACAAAATTTATGCGTATATGACCAAATTAATTGAGACATACCATTCTATGACGGATCTCTGTGTAGCTGATCAACCCACTGGCATGAGTGGGACATGAACAAGGGAACTGCTAAGGGGTCTTCCCTCCTCTCATGTTCTTCTGTGTTGTCCCAGATCGCTGCCTATGACCATGACTCCCAATGTTGCACAAATGCCCGCTCTAACTGTCGTTTATACATCCAGTCTTTGGACAACCCACCCACTTCGGATCATCCTTCCTTGCATAGTAATTCGTCTTTGTGTTGTGTACCACCTCCTTTTACCTCTTTCTAGCCTTCTCCTCCTAGGTTATAAATGCCTTACCCCAATTGTCCGGACGAATATTGTATGTTGACTGCAAACAATTAAGGTTTTATACTTTCAAACAAGGTTTTAAAATATTAAATACACTTTGTTAAATAAAATATTTGTATACATATAATAACTTTTCACCATAAATCTAATCCACATCTGGTCTCTAATCTTCTGCTTGAGATCACCATACGTGGGAACACATGTCGTCCTAAAGCTCCTGATGGTATCTGTAATCGTGGTCAAAATCCCTCGCCCATCTACAAAAAGTCCATTCTCATCCAAAGTAATGGGACGACGATCTTTAGCATTAAGCGGTAACGGAACTCCTCTAGATGGGCCCCAACCAGGACGTTGTTGCATGTCTCTAGATTGTCCTGCTCTAGCGTACTTTGTCGTCCTACTACTCAGTCCATATCTGGTGGACTAAGAAGATGGTGGCCTATGTGCACTACAAGTCGATCCGTAAGATGTACCGGGCATCGATCATATGTGCTGACATCTATCTGTGTGAAACGAATACCTCTCGTGGAGTACCTCCAATTGATCCACCCTGGGACCCACAAGTCTCGGTTTGGACGGTGGCTCAAATGCATCACGAGCCTGAGAAGTGGTGGGGGCCTCGACCTTGACACGGGTGGGCGATGTAGTACCCAAATGAACTATCTGGAGGCTAGGACTAACACTCCATCTGACGCCACGCCCTCGCTTCTAGGGGCAGTCAGCGCCAGTCGAACGCGACGAGTGTGGAGTATGGTCAAACATCTCGTCGACTAGTTACTACGTACTAAGACAAGATTTATAAGTTATAATGTTTCTAAATATAAAGATGACCTAGAATTTAATCATTATTATGTTATATTGATTTCCTGAAGGTATGAACGATGTTATAAAAACTAACAGTTCTAGGAGATCCGGCACCAATTCTTAAAGGCATACATAATAACTTTCAATTTAACTAATTAAACTAACATATGTAAAAATAGTATAAAATCGAACGATTATAATATAGATAACATTGTATAAAGCTATAATAACATTTTTCAAAAAATACGTTATTAAAAATCAGTACATATAATACATGCATACATCGAAAAACAATATAAACCGTACAAATCTGAGTTGGAATAAATTTACTATAGATACTAAATTGCAGAGATTTCCTAAAGAGAGATTCCTAAAAGTATCATCATTTCTAGGTTATAGGGATTCTCTAAACCATCATGATTTCTAATTTATAAATCGATTTTTCTAAGAACATAATCGTCTCCTAATCATAGACAACAACGATGTTTAAGGCTAACAATTCTACAATAGATAAAAATACCTAAATGCATTAACAATATTTATATGCTAAACTAGCAAATTTACATATAAAATTTCTATTAAGACATTAACTATAACACTTAAATAAAAAAAAGAAAGAAACTTATAAATACCGGGTTTTCGACGAAAATGCAGTGGCAAAAGGGGGAGGGGGTCGCAAGAAATGAGAGGAGAGAGAGGAGATGATGTGAAAAATTATAGAAAAGGGGATGGTTAGTAACGACCCGATTGCGGTCGCTACCTTCGGCCCAGCTGCGCCAAAAATTAGGGCGACAATCGGTCGCCCTAATTCTAGTAGTGCCCCTCGCAGTCGCTACTGGGTCCGTTTTGTGAGAAATGGTCCCGCCAAAGGGTTGCGACTGCAATGCGTTTGTCACCCGGTGCAACCAGAACCACTTAGTTTATAGACTTGGTCTACCTTAGTCTTATCCAAGTCCAGAAAGATATAATTTGGCAAGCTAAAACATGTAACTTGAGATTTTGTACGGTGATTAGGGGGTATTTTTGTCAAAATGCGTTTGTTTTATATTTCATAATTTATTTGGTTATTTACCATAACATGATCATAATGTCTTAAAGTACGTGTATCACTGATGTATCATAATGCCATATCCAAGAATTTAATTTTCTAACTAAGAGGCTAAACTAATGGGCATGCTTTATTTTAAACAAAAACAATAGATGAGAAATTAAAAGAGAACTAATAGAAGTAAAACAAAAAAAGATAGCTAAAATTTTTTTTTTTTTTTGAATTTATTTTGGGGGGCTTTTGATGGAAATAAATGTGCTTTACGATTATTGGCGCAGGGTATTTTTGCTAGTCTCGAGATTACTCCCTCACCATACTCTCTTGCATTTTATAGGCTACGACAAGAGCTTTTGGTTCGATTGAAACATGCACTTCAAGGAACAAGGTTAGGTAATAACAATTTAATAAGTAAATAAACTAAGGAGAGGATACATAGTGTTGCAACTGAACTTGACACATGGTCAAGTTGCCTACGTATATATATGAGAAGAAAGAATCAAGTCGATAGTAGTCATTATTCACTTGTGCCAGTGTAGGGTCTTAAGAGATATCACGTTTAGCTTAGAAGTTGTATGCGTTTATTTGGCCCTTAGGGCTTAGTTGGACGACCCATGAAAGTGCAAGCGTTGACAGGAAGTGTTGATCCAACACTCTGGAAAGAGGTGTTGGCACAACACTGAACTCAACACTATTCCGTCGGATTTAATTATATTAAATATTTTTTTTCCTTTATTCGTAAACTCACTTAGTTCCACAATTGTAGTTATATGTGAATATTTCAGAGTATCAAGAAACATACAGAACGTTGCTAAGGAACGAAGTGATAAAAGCCAAAAATTCACAAAAGATCTTGAAGATAAGGGTTGAAGATCTTATGAAGATAATACTGAAGAAGATCCCGGAATTATCCAAGTGATAAGAGAGTAATCAACAACTCGTGTCTATCACGCTATTGCTCACGGACGATCAAATCCTATAAAAAGGCGTGCTCCACATCAAGAACAACAACAAGACTAGAATTAAGTTCTAAAAGCGTAGAAGTAATTCTTGTTTTACTGAGTTTTGTCTAGCTAAACTATAGCTCATAGGTTAGTTAGTGTGAGGATTGTGGTTCCTACTTAGCTGTATTTGGTAAAGTCATTGAATTAACATTTAGTGATTATATGGCAGTAAGGCTCGGCAGGGTATATTCATATAACTTACTTAAAATTCAACTCACTGTGTTCACTATTCCGCTGCTTAAATACTCTACAACGAGTTTTGGGACTACACTGAATGCAATTAGCGTTGGCACATCACTCAGTGTACACACAGTGTGTAAAACATAACAAAAGGGTACCAATCCCGGTCCATACACTTACAATTGCCGTCAGAGCCAAGCACCTAATTTATTGGTGTTTGGATTTGGTATCATACCATGGATAATGCGAACTCCAATACTAACAACAGGTTACCAGTGCTGGATGTGACAAATTATGCTTACTCGAAGATCAGGCTCAAAAAGTACATTAAATCATTGGATCTCAGGGTGTGGAAATCAATCATTGATGGCTACACTCCGCAAATGACGGCGAGATACGATGATAATGATGTACACGTAAAACCTGAAGCTGACTAAACTCAAGTAGAAGTCAGTGAAGCAGTCAACAATGTCTTCAGCTAGATTTATTGTCATATGTTCAGGTTAGTACAATTGTGTACAACTGTCAAGCAAGCCTGGTAGCTTCTACAAACTCATTGTGAGGGAGATGTCAGTGTTAAAGAAGCTAGACTTTAAATTGCTCTACAAAAAATGGAAAGCATTAGGATGGGTGATGATGCGTCTGTTACTTCATACTTTGCAAAACTAATGGATTTATCGAATGAATGTCACAGTCTAGGTGATCCTCTAACTAATAAACAACTTGTTTACTAAGCTATGAGAACTTTGTCCCATAGGTTTGAGGTAAAGAAGATTGCTATGCAAGAAGCCATGCACATGTCATCATTTAACTTTCACACTCTTCTGAATGTACTTCAATAATTTGAAATGAACTTAGAACCTACTACAAAACACAAAGGTCTTTCTCTAAAAGCCACTGAAGAAAAAGTAGATGATGAAACTAAAATAAGTGCTTATCTAGGTCCTGTAGTAAAGAAGTTCAATAAAATTGCTTTAAATGATAAAGTCAGAAAAAAGAAGAATGTTCCTCCTAATCTAAGAAGAAGTTTTATTGATAAAAGGGAGAATTACACAAAGTACCCCTCAACTATGGGTAAATTACACAAAGTACCCCTCCTCTTTGGGAAATTACACAAACTACCCTTATGACCGATTTTTCGTAATTTTTTTATTTCAAACTATTGAATGTAAATTCATGCTCTTCGATTATTTTGCACAAAAAACAAAAAATAATTCAAAATTATTGCATTAAACCTCATTTATCTCGTTTAAAAAGACAAAAAATATTGATAACAAATAATTTCTTCTAAGAAAAAATAAATTTTCTGCGAATTTTAGTCTCTGCTATAATTTGAACTTGAAAGGTTGTCTTAATTATTTTAATTTTTTTGACCATAAGGGTAGTTTGTGTAATTTCCCAAAGAGGAGGGGTACTTTGTGTAATTTACCCATAGTTGAGGGGTACTTTGTGTAATTCTCCCTTGATAAAATGGTCAAGTATTCCTTCAAAAAGCCTACTGAGAGTGACACTAAGAAATTGAAAGATCTTCAATGTTTTGAATGTAAAGGCTTTGGACATATGTCATATGAGTGTGCTAACACCTTGAGAACCAAAGGTAGCTCTAACTTGGTTTGCATAGATGATATTGATGATGAGACGGGTTTGGAGGAACTACCATAAGAACGTGTGTCTAAAGAAGTTCACAAAATAGCCTTGTGTGCCCAAGTCAACTGGACCAAATGTCAAGACAACACCAGGTCAAATGGATGTTGACACAACACTCAAACAGAACCAGAGAACCAGAAAGAATACTTTGACAATTGAGAGGATGATAACTATATTGCTTACCCTCAATGTCTTATTTCTGAAATAAATGAATCAGATGAACACTCTAACTTTGTTTGTTTTGGTGGATCTGTAGATTTGAATGAAGAATACTTCCTTGAAGAGGAAATGGATCAAGACAAGGTAGTAATTGAGTTGAAAGTTGTCTATAGAGAACTGCTTGATGAGGTAAAGAAAATCATAAAAAGAGAAAAAGAACTCATCATGGAGAATAGTTTTTTGATTGAAACTATAACTGAACTGGAGAAGAACCTCACGAGAAAGGAGTGCCAAATTGAAAAGATGGAGATAAAGCTTGAAGAGGCAGAGAGGACCATTGCCAAGTGCAACACTAGCACAAGCAGGCTGGATGAAGCACTGAACATTGGGAATGACGGAACTACAGGTTTAGGATACCATGAAAGCTCAGAAACACATGAGAATGTCATTCCTGGCTTTGTAAGTGCTGGTTCTAACATAAATAGTGGTCAAACTAAACAGTCTAAAAAGGTAACTTATATGTGTCAATACTGTTTCCAGCCTGGTCACTTAAAACCATATGTTTTGTGAAAAATATAACTACAATAGCAGTGTTGCATCGAGTGTTGGGACAACATTATGTCACTCTAATGTTGACTCAAGATTTCAAAGTAACACCAGGAAACAAAACAATTGTTTTCAAAAGAATAGACTTTGGTCTCGAAAAATAAAAATTGTTTGTAATGTTGTGTTCTCAGCTACTCATACTCTTACTGGTGACTGGTACTTTGACAATGGTTGTTCTAGACATATGACAGGTAACAAGGAAAATCTTATGGAACTTGTACCTGTGTTCACTGGTACTGTTACATATGGTGGAGGAAGCAAATGAAATATTATAGGGAAAGGGGTTCTCAATGTGAATGGTTTCCTCACCTTACTGAAGTTCTGTTGGTGGATGGTCTAAAGGCTAATCTCATCAGCATCAGTCAGCTCTGTGATGATGATTTAATTGTGAAATTTGACAAGTATTCATGTGATGTGTTTGATGATTCTAACAACTGTGTTATGTCAAGTAAAAGGTCAAAAGACAACTTCTACTTGGTGGATTAGGATGCTCAATGCTTACATGTGAAGGTTGATGGATTAGTAGTATGGCACAAATGGTTAGGCCATGTCCACTACATGAATTTGGAGAAGATCTATTCATACACTTTGAAACCCTATTTGGTTGAGAGGTCCTCTTGACAGTCTTCTCCATACGAATGCCATTCTCTACACAATATTGTTTGAACTCGGTGAGTTCATACTTGCCGCCATTGTTAAACATGAAACACTTCACACTCAAACCATTCTCAGTTTCCACTCGTGCTTTCCACTTCTTGAAGACATCAAAGGCTTTTAACTATTGTTTCACAAGATACACGCATAACTTTCTCGTAGCGTCATCGATGAAAGTCATTCAACTACAATGCTCCACCAAGAGATGTGATTGGTGCCCATTCCCATAAGTCACTATGCACCAGCTCCAACTTCTGCTTATTCCTAGTTCTACCAGTTCTTGATAATCCGAGTCTCTTCTACTTCCTGAACGCACAGTCTTCACATATGCCCATGTCAATTGTCTTCAAGTCTGGTAGCTTACCCTTAGAACACATAATCTTCATTTATTTCGCGCTCATGTGGCAAAGTCGACAATGCCACAAATTAGCCTCACCATTTGCTCCCGTAACAACAATGTTATCTTTTTCAGTAGTAGTCATTTAAAGTATGCCTTCCTTTAAACCCAACTCTAACACCATTAGCTCCCTTAGTTATCTTCCTTAGCTCCCATAGACGATACCCTTCATCATCTAATTGTCTGACATAAATAAGAATATTTCTTCAAACTAGGAACATGCCTCACGCCACGCAATGTTCATATGCCACCATTTGTCAACTTGACTCGAACATCTCATTTTCCGACGACCTTCAAGGGTTTGTTATCACCAAGATAAACTTTCTCGAGATCTCCAGCAATATGGACAAGAATGAAATGACGCTCCAAAATCCAAGATCCACAAATCCATTGGACTACATAGACTTAGTATTAATGCTCCATCAATATCTTCAACAACTGCATTTGCAGAGTTTTTATCCTTTTTTGGTGCTCGACAATTGTCTTTGGAATGACCCTTCTTTCCAGAGTTCTAACATTCATTAGAATTCCCGTCCTTCTTCGAATTGCTCAATTTTGATCTACTCTGATTTGAATTCGAGCCCTACATCTTTGATCTACCTCTAGCCTCCGTACTCATAATTGATCGTAAAGAATTCCCTGACGAACTACCCGAGTCCTTCATGCGAATTTCTTTACTGACACCCAGGTCTTTAACTTTATCATACTTCAACCTCACCTTCTCGATTGACGAACTAACGGCCGTGAATACTATGCTCCAACTCTCCGACACAGATGACAATAAAACCAAGGCTTTGACTTCGTCACCAAAATAAATTCTGATCGAGTTAAAATTTGATACAATTAAGTTAAAATAATTATGATGATCCAACACCATCGTGTTTTCCGTCATCTTTAGGTAGAACAGATGTTAGATGGACTTTGTTGGCTGTTGATAGTTTCTCGTACATGTCTACAATAACCTTCAGCATCCCTTTCGTGGTGCGGAACGCCACATTTTTATCCAAAGTCACCCAAACAACGCTCATCGCCTTCCAGTCAAGAACTTTTTCGTCTGCATTTGACATCTCCGTCAGTTTATCCTGCAAAAGATATCCACATATCTTTGCCATACATAATCCTCGACCCGCATCTGCCACAACTCATAATCAAACCCATCAAACTTCTCGCTTTGCGTTTACCTTCATCCATCATACAATTCCCTACAAATTGTACCTTCCCTCAGAACCTGATGCTCTGGTCCCACTTGTTGCGTAGTAAAAAATAGAAAATCACAACATGAACAGAGAAATACGCACAATCAGAAGTGATAAATAATAATCAACACACAAGACACAATTTCTTTACCAAGTTTTTCTATGACTACCTTTTGGGGCGATCCAAGTTAGTATTTCCACTGTGATGATGATGGGCGATTTACAATTACAAGTAAGATACAATTGTGCCTCACAAATGAAGAATAATCTCTAACAAATAATCTAAATGTCACAAGTGTCTATCTCTCTTATTTTTATCTCTCTCTATATTGGCCGCACTCATACAAACGTATGAAATAACATATATACAGCTGCTAGGGCATAATAATCGAGATAGATTGAAACTTGACCAAAATGGGAGATGTGCAACATGTCGTGTTGCGCGCCTAGCCTAGCGACCCACGCCAATAGCTGTGTGACCTGCACCGATAGCCGCTTGGCCCGTGCCAATAGCTGCACGATCTGCACGGCTCTTTGGATGACCCGTGCGATGTGCATGGGCGGCGTGTCCTGGCGCGGTCAGTAGAGGTTCCGCGCGACACGCGCCTGGCCATTTGTGTTCTCTTCCGATTCCACGTTCTACTTTGTTTTTAGAACCCCAGTCTTCAAGTTCGGTACACCATTTTCACAGTCAAGCTCTACAATCGTAACATTAATAACACACTCTAATACTTCTCCAAAGCTCTTTAAAAATCCTTGACACGAACAACTTTGGGAGGGCCATTTGATCTAACCATCTAAGAAATTAAGAGATTATATGATTATTTAAGTATTGCGAATGCAAGTATAATTAATCAAGAAGGATTAGGAAAACAATAAGAACTCAATAGAAGCAATCATTTTATAAGGATATTGGTATTTTCTCTATGAAATATAAACATCAGTATGATAATGAACCCGGACTCCTAGTTACACTTTTCTTTCATTGATAGCAACTTGAATCATTCAAATCAATTCAATTCAATTTTTTCTTCTTCTATTTTAATTGGTGTAAGTTAGCACATCCGTAATCCATTTATTTTACTTGGTTTTATTATTACTAAACAATTTCTTTTCTCACTATACGTGGAATTAATACTTGGGACGTAATTTACGTATCATATTATTATTACTTGACCATGCACTTGTGAACACGTAGGCATAATATATTATCAGTATATGTATCAGATTTACTAGACGCTCGCCAAACATCAAGTATTTTGAGTCGTTGTCTGGGAGTGACGATACTTGTTAGCAATTTTTTAGAATTTTTGAACTTTGAGAAACACTTACTACTTTATTTCTCTTAGGTGAAATTGGTGGGGTATTGACAGCTTTGGTCCTTTATGTATACCACTTTGCAACTTTTGTCCTTTTTGTATATCGTGCTCATTTTAGTCATTTATGTACACATTGTGTTTAATTTTTGTCCTCTAACCAAATTAATTTCAATTTTGGCCAAAATATGTCACGTGCGAGTCATGTGGTGTTTGATACTAGTCACATTACTTATTTTTATCTATGTTTAATTTAAAAATTATGAAAATTGATAAATCCGTTAATAGCCCACCTCCCTCCCTCTCCTCGGCATATATTATGGTTGAGATTTTGTTTCATATAGAGTTATATGTATCTTGTATTCATGTTTCAACATGGGATAGTGAGAAAAAAAAGTATTTTTTTTTTAAATTCTGAAGTGATCATACTTTTTGTTTTTATCTTTGAAGATCCATACACGTAATCAATATCTCATTCAATCATTAGTAACTATAGAAAGGCTGAATGGGAAAACCAATTTACTTCTTTTATGTTTAGTGGTAATTTACAGCTCGTATCGCTAATCTTACTAGGATCACTATTCTCGTTTTTTGTTAAGGAATATATCATTTTCTTAAATTCTTAGTTAAACATAAATAAATATAATAATGAGAAAGTGCAAGGTATTCTGGAATCAATGTTATGCGATGTTGGGACAACATTGAGGATAACATTGAAACCAGAGAGCATGTGCGAAAATTGTTATTTAATTGCTAAATTTAAGTTTTGCCTTTATTCACTTATTAATCAAGTTCCACGGTTTTAGTTGTTTATGTTTATGTCCAGGAAGGTATCTTAGTCATACGGAAGAGTTATGGAAGATTCCTTACTTGAAGTTTCCATAATTCAAGTTAAGTTGAATAGTCAACTCAACACGGTTTGCATAGAAGAAAACAAATTGGAGTTCCACTGCAACTTGGATTCTTTCCAGGATTACTCTGAATTGAATAAGGTGTGTTACCTTATTAGATCTGTAATAAAGGAAACACTTATTCAAGAAAGAGACAGAGTTTACAAGGAAGTTCAATTCAACAAAGAAACAACAAGAGTTACCAAAACTGTAAACAACACACCTTGGACTTCAAGTTTCAAGAAACATATATATAGGTGTGAAGTTCATCAAGAAGATTAAAAGACAATAGTTATAAGTACTCCGAGAGTTTAATTCTTTCTTTTGTCTTCGTCTTGCTTTTGCGAAATTTTTGTATCAACTACTTTAAGTCTAGTTATTAGAAGTTAAGTAGTTCGTGCTTGTCTGCTTCGTTGAGTCCGATCAACAAAGAGCGTGAGTGAATTGTTGTGAGGAACGTTTTGTTAAAACCTTTATTGGTTATTTCGCCTAAGGCTAGGAAGTTTTTAATAATATTGAAAACTTTTGAAAATTATATCTTATTGTGTTTTAAATTCCGCTGCGTATTACTCAAATCAAGAAGATCACAATAGAGTTAAGGCAACGCTAGCTTAACTCTCAAAGTTGTTGTGTCAATCCACGATTCGACAATTTCAAGATTAATTTAAGGTGTCACGTGACTCGCACGTTATGCATTTTGGCCAAAATAGAAAATAATTTGGTCGGAGGACCAAGATCGAGTTCAATTTATACATGAAGGACTAAAATTCAGCATGGTATACATAAAGGACTAAAGTTGCAAAGTGGTAAATTTAAAGGACCAAAGACGTATTACCCAAAGTGAGAATCCAACACCACTACCTCTTGATCTAGAGTAAAAAAAACATATAGATGTACTTTGAGAAACGGATTCAACATGTCTAAAAGAAAACAAGATCCAGTAACACATGTGCGGACTCTGAAAAACACAACACAACCAGCACAAGCTCAACTAGTTGTTGAGGATGTAAACATACCAAGAGGATGAGTTGCTTATCTGAGACCAAAATACTACCGACTTTGGAAGGAACAAGTTTTATTGTTGTCTAGGATGAGAATCATTACAACATATAGTATAGACGGATAAGAACAACTATCAAGGTCTGTATATATGAGCTACTAATATATAGTATAGTTGGATGGGAACAACTAGCAAGATTATTCCAAGGACAATGTTTTTCGCCAGCCAATACTGTCAAGATGAAATGGCATAGTAAACTTTCGCCAAACTAAGGGGGAATCACTGATGATGCATGGGAGACGTGAAAATCAATGATGAGAAAATTTCCACAACATTAATTTTGTGATGAAAATCCTACTCCAATGTCGGACTAAGTCCAACGAACGAAATCACTCTGGATTTCAGTGTCGAATGAGGCTTTGAGATGAGAACTGACAAAGATGCATTCGCGCTTTTGCATGACAGAGTGTGTAACATAACAGAGTGGAGTTTAAAAAAAACACTATCAACAAGAAGAACAACAGAAGTAATTGAAGTTAATGTAGTTATGTCATGTCGTTGTGTGTATAGCGTTAATGATATATGAATATAAGCTACGCCTATGTGTTTGCAAGTACACGATCAAGTAATAATAAAATAGAGGGTAGATTATGCCCAAACTGTTGAATCCCAAGAGAGGGGCTGATTAATATCTAGAATCACTTATACGTAAGACGTGAATAATGAAATGCTCGGATTCAAGTACTACATTAATGGAGATATAATTTGAGATGATTGATAATTGATTGACTTGGTTGTAAAGTAGATCAATGACAAATGTGCACATAGGTCGGCCTCACTACTTATTCACTACGTAGTTCATAGACAAACCAACTATGCGTCTTTTTAGGTTCTTACGTGTTCAATGGGTCGTGACCTGTAGCTGGAGTTATCTGCATATATAAATCCTTAAGTCTTCAATGACATAGAGCATTAGCACAAACAGTATTATCATTTTAAACGAGAGATTATTCTACAATCCAATTCACAATTCGCTAGAGTTAACTAGGCGTACTTGCATATATGTGTATTCGCGTGACTAAGTTTTGTGCATGTATATGCATTAGCTAGTCAAGGTCACAAATCAGTGATAACATGCAATCTTTCTTTTTTTTTTTTTTTGGAACAAAGTGCTAAACTTTATTAAACCAAAATAATGACATTACAACCGATGCTAAGATCCAGGTTCAGCTTACCATACTAATATTCTATTATAACAATCCAAATTTCTTTGAATTTGGGCATACAGTTTCACTTTTATCTTACATCTACTCAGTACAGTGCTTTTAATTTCCTCAACTAAGTGGCTGCTAATAGGTTTGATGTTGAACACTTTATCATTTCTGCTCATCCATATATTATATATAGCTTCGGCTACTGCCACTTTTATCAGTTGACTTCTCGAGTTCTTTTTTGTCCCATACTGCAGTATCCATTCTATTTCTTGTTCCCACCCTTCTGGTATATGCTGGACCTGTATCCATTCCAGAGTTCTCCTCCAGATGTCTTTAGTCCCAGTGCATTTAAAGAACATGTGATCTGCTGTTTCCTCCTCTGTACAGAAGCAACATGTTTCATCTATCTGTATGCCAAATTTTGTGAGTCTATCTTTGGTGGGTAGCCTATCGAGGCAGTGTAGCCATAAGATGAAAGTTGCCTTTGGTCTTGCATAATTTCCATACATCAATTTTCTCCACCTCACCTGTACTTTTGGTTCTCTCAATTCCTTGTACATAACTGCAGTTCTGAATATCCCATTCATGATCATATTTCTCCACACCTCTGACTGCATCATATCTCTCTTCTTTAGCATTGCCTTCACTATCTAGGAGCAGTTATCTTTTGCTTGATATGTCATTATATTCTCCTCCTTGATGAAGTATGTATGCACCCACTGGACCCACAATTTATCTGCTTTATTTTGCATATTCCATAGTAGTTTCATCATGGTAGCTTTGTTCCATTCTACTAATGAGATTATACTCAATCCACTTGTCTATTTAGTGTCACAGATCTTGTCCCATGCCACTGGGGCTTTTTTGCTCTTCTCCTCTTTTTCTGTCCATAGATATATTCTGCATATGCCCTCAATGTATTTTAGTACCTTCTTGGGGAGTGGGAAAATTTGCATCCAGTAGTTGGCAATGGCGAAAATAACACTCCTAATCAGTTGAAGCCTTCCTGCATAGCTGAGAAGCTTTGCTGTCCAATGATGTATCCTCTCCATAATTCTGTCAATCAGAGGTCTACACATGTGTATTGTGAGTTTCCTGCTTGTGAGTGGGATCCCAAGGTACTTGAATGGTAGCTCTCTCTTGCTAAATCCTATAGCTTGAAGTATCAGTTCTTGCTCATCTGTCTTCACTCCTCCAAAATAGACCTTGCATTTGGTTGGATTTACTTTCAACCCTATAGATTCAGAGAATTCCATGAATTTCTTCATTAGCAGTTTCACTGAGCCCTCATCTCCCCTACTGAACATTAGCACATCATCTGCAAAACCGATGTGTGTGATTCCCAGCTTTTCACACTTAGGGTGAAAGTTCAAATCTGGGATTGCCTGCATTTTCCCCATGCATCTGTGCATATACTCCATAATGATGACAAACCATAGTGGTGAGACTCGATCCCATTGTCTCAACCCCCTCCTTACTTTTAGTATCTTGCTAGGACAACCATTGACTGAGTATCTGTATGACACTGTAGTCACAACAGTCATTATCCATTTGATAAACTGGTTAGGAAAGCCCATCTCTCTCATTATCATCTCTAGGGCAGGCCACTCTACAGTATCATATGCTTTTTGTAGATCCATTTGGATCAAGCATCTAGGTAAGATGTTTTTCCTTGTGTATCCTCTGATAAGCTCCTGTGCAATCATGATGTTATCATGGATTATCTTGCCTGGTATAAATGCTGACTGACTTTCATGTATCACTTCATTGATCACACTTCCTAGTCTCTTGGTCAGGATCTTAGATATGATCTTGTAGAAAGTTGAGCAACATGAGATGGGTCTCATCTCCTTCATGGTCTTTGCACTGCTACTTTTGGGTATTAGTGTGACTAAGGAGCAGTTGAATGCAGCATATATTCTGTCTTTTTGGAAGTATTCTTTCACAGCTTCTATCACTTCTGTCTTGATTATTGGCCAAGCTTCTTTGAAAAACTTAGCATTAAATCCATCCAGTCCAGGAGCCTTTTGATCACCAATAGCCTTTAGGGCTTCCCATATTTCCCTATCTGTCACTGGTTTGATCAGCAGTTCCTTGGATTCATCTCTTATCTGATTCCCCTCCCTCATAACCTCAATGTCTACACATTTCATCCTTTGTGTATTAGTTCCCACCCGTTCTTCATAGAACTTCAGGACTTCCTGGTCTATCTCCTTCATGTCTGTTATGCTTCTTCCAGTGCTATCCTCTAGTTTATGTATGCCACTTCTCTTATTTTTACCCTTCACTGTGGCATGGAAGTAAGAATTGTTCCCATCCCCTAATTTGATCCATGTTGCCTTTGATTTTTGCATTAGTTCTTCTCCTTTATTCCCAATACCTCCATCAGTTGCATTGAAAGCTGTCTCACTTTTAGTATATTGTCTTCTTTGAAGGGTTCTTTTTGTAGTTCAAGCTGTGCATCATGTAGCTCATCTCTTGCTCTCTGAATTTGCTGTGGTGTCCTCTTTATGTCTTTCATCAGTCTTTCTTTGCTACTTTGGCTTTTTTAAAACCCGCATTTGTAGCATGCAACATATAATACATATCACTATAAACTAGTCGTTACTTAGATAACACTCAAATAAGTCAAATAGACATATTCAAAAATCAGAGTTATTCCCTACTCCAAGCCCATAGTAGTTTAGCTACTCACAATCTCAAGTTCAACAACATATAATTAAAGAACAAATATTGAAAAAACTCTTGGATCTAGTGTAAAGTCGAAACTCATAATCTTTGAATCTCCTTTGTTTTGCCTTCTTCTTCACAACTCTGGAATCTTTGACTCAAACACTAAACTATGAAAGACGAGTAATGTGGTATTTCTCTCGAAATATTTCTTCACGATTGTTCTTCATGTTGCTTTTCTCTTTTGTTATATGATAGTACACGCGTTGATCACAATCTACGACTCCTTTTATAGATTTTTGTGTTTTCCTAGGATCTAATCAGTATCCATTGTGAATGCACAATTACGCCCATGTCGCAGTTTGTCAAGCAGTACCTCGTTCTTCCTTTCTTGTCAAGAGGCCATTGCAATACATTTCAAGCGCGACTTGCGCTCTGTCCTATTTTCTTCGTGCATCAGGTGTTGCTAGGGCCACTGGACGTGTTGAGCCTTTTCGTCCAAGAGCGACTCTCCCTCGGATCCAAGTGTTACTCGTGCAATCGCGCTTGATCCTAGCCACTAATGATAAATAAGGGTTGCAACCTAATGTTGCTTGTGTTGTTTTTGCCGTTGTGGTTCCTTTGCTATAGTCCTTTGTCTTTCCTCTTTGGTCCTCAAAATGGTATCTACGTGTTTTCATCCAATCCATGCTGACGTTTGCCTTTCCTTGACTTCAAACCACAAAACAATGAACAAAAACATAACACACTCGGAATGTTACAAAGTTAGACAAAAAACCAGTAAAAAGGATTCTATCACATCATTCAGAAACTCACGAAATACCCTGAGACTTAAAGTGTAATGAAAATTTAAAATATAAACAGTACAATATATATGAATAAGAAAAAAATAATGATAACTCATTAATTGCTTAATTAAAGGACAATCAACATGCTAAAACAAAAGAGTGAACAAAAATATAAAACAAATACTCTAATGCTACCCAAAAAAAGTCAACTCTTGACGTTCCCCACGCCTCGCTATAGATTCCCTAAAGCTGAAAGGACGAGAATATAATGCATATGTGAGACAAAAATCTTAGTGATGTTCCCGTGTATACGTGAAGTGATGACATGCGCTTGTATTTCGAGATGAAACATAGTTTTAACCTCAAGTATGCATCCCGTCATTATAACTTTGTTCTGTGAGTCCTTAGTACCCCCATTCAAGAAGCTACATTGAAATCACTATAGATACCACACATGCATACCCGTCGGTTACCCCACAAAGACTCTTTGAAACTCTCGTAGGTCTAAGGGAGAGGGGCCATGGGACATGAAACCAACTGGTGAGCCCTATGTTGTCCAGCATTACGAAGTGCTCACCAAGTCGTGAATCTATTCAATAGTCGTTCACAGTAAATGCAAATTGCTCAACAGTGCCAGTAATCAGGTAACAGTATAGATACTAAGTCAACAGTTCCATCAAGTAACATACTAGGGACCAAACAATCATTTAATAAACCAATTATACAATGCATTTCAAATCATGCCAAAAAGCAATGCATAGATGTATACGTATATATTTACTACTAATGTAGCAATTTCTTTTTCCAGTTTATAAATAGTATAGTTTTGAGAAAATATTCATAATTAGTTGGAACTTCCTAGTAGACAATTATAATATCTATGTACGCTACTCCAGGTAAATTCCAGATTAAGAATAACACACAACTAATTTGTACTAGTTCTAGTTTAATTACAAAGATATTCCCTTCAATGACACCAACAATAATATTTCATTTCCAAATGCTAGCATGATGTTATAAAATATAGAAACTTGAACTACTTTTTAACTCCTACTGCATGCAACATGCTTAATCACCGAACCGTGCAATGACTTTATTCGATTTTTTGTCCAATTTCATATGATGCATGTACATATTATTATGATAATATAAATCATCTAAATTCATAATTTACCATTCTACATTATTTAAAGTTTACGCATAGGTTAATAGCAATACACGCATGAACTGTATTTTAATATATTAACACACATGTTTTACTGCTTATTGAAAGCAAGAATCAATTGTCAGCACTTGTTCATGATCGTGCACGACAAATAAATAATTGATACAATGAACATGAGAAGGATGCCTACAAACCATCTGATACACACACTCTTAATAGCATACATGATTGATGGAGATATTTTAGGATCGGCCCACCACTGTATATTGGGCTGGCCCATAGCTATATCGAACTGGCCCAATTCGATGTATGTTGCGCATCGAATGAACCATGTTCGATGGGGACATCAAGTGTGCTTTTCACATCTGTTAAGGAGTCCCATGGGACGAGGTCTATATATACCCCGCCCCTTCACCTTCCCAAGGAGAGATCGAACCCGAGTCCACACATAACCAAATTGAACGAGCCTAATCGATACGCTCACTCGTTTGATACCTTATTTTATTCGGACACTGCATTCGACACTAATATTATTGTTTCATATTGACATCGAATCAATCAGATTCGAGTCACAGCAATATCGAATCACTAATATTTGATATAATCACATCGAACGAGCTATCACTGAATAAACTCAGCATCAAATCAGCTCCGGTCGAGGTGCACATCGAACATGTAATATTCGATACGCATGTTGATTTGTCCTATTAGAATACCTAAAGCAATTCATTATCTATAATAGATAAAAGGTGTTCCGGACCAAGTTAGTCCGTTTATAATATTGAATTAGCATTATTTTGGTTATTTGTACTCAAATTGTATTATTGTAACGTGTTCTATTACATTGACGAAATAAGACCAAAATATTGGTGTCGTCTGTGGGAACACCGTTTAAATTGTGTTTAGATATAAGTAGCTAGGATGACAAATAAACATTGCATGTATGCGGTTGAAAAGAGGGAAGCAGAGAAGAAGATCAAAACGGAGACACACGAAACTCAAAAGCGAATTGAGCCTAAAGAGCAGGTGCGAGATAAAGCAGAAAGTCAGTTATTAAAACAGTGGCAAGAATGTAAGATGGGGCCTTTAGGGAAATTCAAGATTGTGCAGCTGTTTAGGGAAAGCAATGAGAAAATAATAAAAATTGGGGCAAGAATGGACCGAATAATAGAAGCGGTTTTGGTGGACTGTCTTCGGCGCAATTCAGATATATTTGCATGGTCGGATTCTGATCTTCTCGGGATAAACTCTAGGATCATTGTACATCACTTGAACGTAGACAAGAGTGTGAAACCTATACGGCAAAGAAGCGAAATTTTAGCAAACAAAAAAATGAAGCCGCCGAACAAGAGGTACAGGAACTTCTGGCAGCACGACATATTTAACCTATAAGGTTCTCGGAATGGTTGAGCAATATTGTTTTAGTGAAGAAAAAAGAGGCGACATGGAGGATGTGCGTGGATTATACAGACTTGAAAAAGAAATTGTCCAAGGGATCCTTTTCCCTAACCTCGAATAGATCTACTAGTTGATTCGACTGTAGCGTGTGCATTGTTAAGCATGATGGATGCGAAAATTGGGTTTCATCAGATATTCATGGCAGTGCAAGATCAGAGCATAACAGCTTTTGTGATAGATATCAGTGTGTATTGTTATAGGGTAATGTCATTCGGGTTAAAGAATGCAGGAGCAACATTTCAAAGACTGGTAGCTAAAATGTTTTACCACCAGATCGGAAAACAATGGAAGTGTATATTGACGATATGTTAGTGAAAAGTCTCAAGGCCGAGGAGCATGTGTGACATCTGGATGAGGCTTTTGCCATCATGAGAACCTACGGAATGAAACTAAACCCCAAGAAATGCACTTTTGGTGTGGCGGCGGGAAAGTTCCTAGGTTATGTAGTGAATGAAAGAGGAATTGAAGCCAACCCTGATAAAATAAAGGCAGTACTAGATCTACCATCACCAAGAACAGTGAGGGACGTCCAATGTCTGGTGGGCCGTTTAACAACTTTAGAAAGATTCATATCGACATCTGTAGAAAAGAATCTTCCTTTCTTTAAAGTGATGAAACGAAGCAAAGCTTTCATTTGGAAGCTGGAATGTGAAGAGGCTTTCAGACAAATGAAGAATTACTTAGTGAGCCGGCCATTGTTAGCCAAACTTGAGGAAAATGAAATGTTGTATCTATATTTAGCGGTATCCACACATGCCATCAGTACGGTACTACTCAAGCAAAAGGGAACTCAGCAATTACCCATTCATTATGTGAGTAGAGTTCTACAGGGGGCAGAAAGGAATTACTTGGAGATAGAGTTGTTCGCATTAGCAATCGTTGTTATCGCGCGGAAACTGAAACCATATTTTCAATCTCACCCAATCACTTTTGTGACAGATAAACCGTTGAAGCAAGAGTTGGGAAGGCCTGAAACCTCTTGCCAATTGGTTAAATGGGCGATTGAGCTCAGTGAATTCAGATTGGAGTTTAAGCCGCGAACTGCAATCAAAGCACAGGCGTTAGCAGACTTCATGGCTGAAACTCTGGGAAATAGTGTATCCGAGACCGCAAGTTGTATCTTATCTATACCAGACCAAGCTGAAACCAGTAGGGCAATCACAACATGGATATTACACACGGATGGATCTGCAACCACTCACGGAGGAGGAGTAGGAATCCACTTTCTGTCCCCGGTGCGAAGAGAATTTGAATTTGCTATCAGTCTAAATTATATGGTAACGAATAACGAGGCTGAGTATGAAGCGGCTATTGCCAGAGTCAAAATGGCATTTGGACTCAACATTGAACATCTGGATATATTCACCGACTCGCTCTTGGTGACAAACCATTATTGGGGAAGATATGAGACACGTGAAGAGACAATGAAGTTGTACGCCACAAAGGTTAAAGAATTGGCAAAGAACTTCAGATTCTTTGACATTACTCAGATCCCAAGGGACGACAATGCAAAAGCAGATGCACTTTCCAAATTCGCAAGTTCTTCGGAGATTCTGGTGGAGAAACGCATAACACTTATGGTTGCTGATAAACCTTCAATTCGGATATCAAAATATATTACCACTGAAGCAATGGTGGAGTTCATATTGGCAATACAAGAAGACCCATCTTGGAAGGATGAGATTATTATTTATCTTCAACAGGGTACTCTCCCGGCAGATCTAAATGCACAGCGCAGAATGCGATATAAGGCCTATTGATTTACTATCGGTAATGGAGAGTTATATAAAAGATCTTTCGAAGGACCATTGCTGAGATGTTTGACTCCAACCCAAGCCAAATATGTTATGAAAGAAATCCATGCAGGTTGCTGTGGAAATCACTTTGGGGACGAGCTTTAGCTCAACGGATACTGCGTCAAGGATATTACTGGCCAACTCTATTAAAAGATGCGACTGCCTTCTCGAGGAAATGTGATAGTTGCCAGTATCACACTCATCTCATTCATAGACCCTGCACGCCAACTACAACCCATGGATGTGGCATGTCCAATTGATCAATGGGGAATAGATATCATAGGACCATTTCCGCCGGCCAAAGGTCAAAAGGGATATTTGGTAGTGGTTGTTGAATATTATACTAAATGGATTGAGGCAGAGGCTATGGCATCAATAACATAGAAGAATATGATCGAGTTTATATGGAAATACATCATATGTCATTTTGGAATTCCGAAGTCCATTGTGTGTGACAATGGCACTCAATTTAGCGGAAAGGTGATTAAATCATGGTTCGCGGAATTAAAAATATCACACAATTTAAGCTCGGTATATCATCCTCAGTCCAATGGTCAAACGGAGTCCACAAACAAAACACTGAAGGATTATCTCGAAAGGAGGGTGAGAATCACGGGAAAACATGACCGGAAGAGATTCAAGGAATATTATGGGCGTATAGAACAACTCCAAGAACAATAAAAGGGGAAACTCCGTTTGTTCTTGTCTATGGCACCGAAGCTGTTTTACCTGCAGAAATAGCAATGCTGACGCGCAGGATTACTGATTATGATGTAGAGCAGTTGGCCCATTTAAGACGAATGGATCTGGATATTATAGGATCGGCGAGGGATGATGCATATCATCGTACTGTTGCTTTTAAAGCAGCAATGGCCAAAAGCTATGATAAAAGGGTTCAATTCCGAAATTTTGAAGTAGGAGATTTGGTCCTAAGAAGTATTGCGGCAAAACAAAATATCGGAAAGCTAAAACCAAAATGGGAAGGGCCTTTTAGAGTCATACGAGCAAGTTCACGAGGATACTACTATTTGGAATCTCTACAAGGAGTTCAATAGAAGCAGTCGTGGAATGTGCAACATCTTAGGCGTTATTATGCATAAAATTAAATCAATTTCATCTGATGTTGGGATGACTGCACTTCAATAGATATCAACATAATTCCTTTTTTGAGTTACTAATTATAATTTATATTAGTCAAATGACGCAGGTGGAGATGACGGTGGGATAAGAGGCCGACGAGTTCCAACCCCTCATGCACGAGACAAACGTCATGACGGTGGGATAAGAGGCCGACGAGGTCCAACCTCTCATGCCACATGGAACAATCATGCCGCTGGGATAAGAGGCCCAACGTGGTCCAACCCCTCATGCCAGACGGAAGGATCATGAC